>JAYKQN010000020.1:9592500-10192500 GCA_036785175.1 Eupleurogrammus muticus | reverse complement strand
GAGTTTTAGTTAGGATTAGTTTTGCCTCGGGGACCGGGGATTGAACGGGGGAGTGGGAGTCGGGTGATCAGGGTGGCGTCATGGAAACAAAAACTCTTATCAATCAATCGTTGACAAAGTGAGACCCCCCCCCCCATTCTACGGCACCCCGGGCCCTCTGGGACGTGTGTCACTTCTAAACTAATGACTGGGTGGTAAATACACTGTGGAGCTGTGGTCAGTGACCATCCTGAGAACAAGATGAACAAGCAGCCTTTTTTTTAAAGATTACATCAGTATTATGTACGGGTTAATCATGGAAAAGCTGTGCATCAAACGGTTTTGAAACACTCCGTGTAGGCGAGCAACCAGTGGTTGCACCACAGGTTGCCGATGCATTAGAATCATTTACCGCAAAGCTACTCGTTGATTAAATCGCTTAATGTTGTGGTCATTTGCCAAAGAATCGATAAGGCAATCCATTTATGTTTTCATGCTTTTTTGTGATCAAAATTTAAGCAGTTTCACAAGCCATAACTCTGTTTCCCTGATCAAAACCGCAGGGTCTGACTAACATCTGGGACAATGGTTATAATCCCATAAGGCTCTCATGCACTTTTAATGATCCTCACCAGTCCAGTAAATAGGATGGACCTCAGACGTAGCTCGGCAACCGGAGATATTCCAGCCTGCAACTCAGGGGGATCTAAGTGGAGGTTATTGCACTAATGCCGTAATGTGTCATAAAGAATTAAAATCAAGTTTGATTTTCATGCTTCGTCATTGACATTTGCTGAATGGATTGAATAAGAGACATAGCTAACAGCTGCTCATTTATTGTACAGTTTTTCTTTTTTCATTTTTCGGTTGGTTCCTGCGTGGAATTTTTAAAAATAGTTTTCTACGTGGAGACTGAACGAGATGTTAAAACCCGCCGTTGGTGTGTGTGTGTGTGTTTTTCCTTCCCGGGCCGCTCGTTAGTTTATTGATCACGTTGATTGATTACCCGGTTCTGCTGCAGCAGTTGATAACATGTATGACAGCTGTGCTTTCCTGGATGAAGTTACGTGTGCTTAAACTTGAACCAAAACTACATGTGCATTAAACAGTTTTTTATGCGAGCTACTGGCCAATCAGAAAATAGCATTCACCCAAACCTTATTCCTGACCAGAATAAGGATCACGACACTTTCTTAATTTGTTTAAATTTGTCTTGTTTTCTGTGGGTATTCCATCCTAAAAAAAAAAAAAACTTCTAATTACCTCTATCAGTCTAAAACGAGAAACTAGTTTGCTGTGCATGAATCAGAATGAGCATTTACAGATGTTCCTTTTTTCAGCTGGCAGGAATCTCTTGTTATTCTTATATTGCCTTGAAAATGAAAAATCTGCTTGTGAGATATTCTTTTCTTTTATTGGGGCCATCAGGGGAGGCTCTATCATAGAAATAAAGCACACGAGGGTGTTTTCTCCTGTGATAGAGGGCATGAAAATGATGCAGTAACAACATTTGTGCTGTCTGAAGTTTTCTCCAAGTTGTGCGGGTAAGAAGATAAGGGAGACAACAAGAAAAGGCCTCCAACTAGCTCCCTGGCTATTAAAGGAATCTGCATAGCAGCCAAAAAAAAAAAGAACAAATAGCTGTGTGTCACGGGACTAAACACCATGGCTGGAACATGTCTTTGACTAATCACGTTTCTTGGATGAAACCCATGATATAGAAATACGGCGGTGACAGATGTCTCCTGTTTTTCCGTGCCAACGTTTAAATTAAAGGATGTGAGAGCCGACTGACACGTTGCCAGGCCAGGTGAATGTTTCTATAAAGCTGCAGACGTTTCCTTCATGCTGTGCCCTGACAGGAGGAGATGAGGGAGAAAAGGGTAGCCTGGGAGAGGAAGCAGGAGTACAGTGGGTAACTATGACTGGCCCATTAACGGGGCTGCTTGTCAGTGTCAGCCGCCTCAACTGCGGACAGTGGGCAACAGTTGTGGAGAACATTGTTAAAAAGGGAGCAGCTCTGTCAGATCTGGACATTCATCTAAAGCGTACACGGCCGGGGTCACAGGGCACTTGGTTAACACCGGCAGAAGAGAATAACAAGGCCGGTGCTTTGTACAGATTGACTCTGAAGACTGTCCCAATGTGAATATCAAACCTGCACCGTGACAAATAGGAAAAAGAGGACGAGGGATGAGAGGGGCCAGGAAAGAGTTGTGAGAAGAGGGGAAAGCATGAGTGAATTGATGGAAAGAGGTTGCGAGCGGGGAGAGAGGAAGAGAAAAGAGAGAGAGAGAGAGCGGGCGGGCGTGTGAGTGCGAGATGGAGCGAGGTGACAGGGAGAGGGAGAGAAAGAGACAGGAAGGGGAAGGCTTGTGCTTAATTAGCAGCCCTGGAGAGTGTCTTGGTTGAGCCGGGGAGGAACACGGGATGTTCTCTAATTGGCCCTGCACTGGGGGGGGCGGGGGCGCCAGAGAGGAGGAGAGAAGGAGGGATGACTGGGCTTCTGTGTGTTCGGGGAGGCTGTTATTTGTTCTGATAGATAAATATGTTGCTGTACTCATCACATCTTGGTCTACATAAATCACCCAAGTTTAATGTACTTTATTATTACATAATCCCATAATATATCCTCTCACAAGCATGCCCAAGTACTTCCACCTTCTGGTTACCGATGGGACCTCTTATCTTCTGATTCTGTTCGAATTGTGACATTAGTCATACTAGTATATAGGTGGCTTATACTTTTTACCTGTTTAAAGATACATTATATTGCCAAAAGTAAAAGTATAGCCTTGAAACACATATGAATTTAAGTGAAATCATCTTGTCTGGGTAGGCCGTCCACAAGGTTTAGGAGTGTGTGTTCACACGGATGTTGGAGGAGAAGGCCCTGCTTTCAGTCTCTGCTCTAATTTATCCCAAAGGTGTTCTATCTATGGGGTGGAGGTCAGTCTAGTTCATCCAGACCAGACTCTGTCATCCACGTCTTTATGGACCCTGCTTTGTGCACCGGATGCTGGAAGCGTGAGCCGATTCTTTTGTCAGTATGGTGTAATTTTGAAAGTCAAGACAACATCTTTATTGTCACACTGTTGAAATATAAGACCGAAAAAAAATATATGAAAAAGTAATTTTCAAGATTTTCCTTTATAAAGCATTGGTTGTTATATGATATATCAAACTTGTTGATCCAAGCAACCAATGATTTATAGAAGGAAATCTTAACATTTTTTAGGGGTGCCTGAACCTTTTAATAGGCTTGTAATAATTAGAAACTACAAACCTTACCTTCATAACTATCAATTTTCTATTTTCACAAGCCACTAAAACTTTGTTGGTTCATGATGTTGATCATGCGAGATGAGGGAAGCCATTCGTAAAAATATTAAAAAATTCCCTATTTTATACCTCTTTTTTTCATTATAAAAATTGTCGAACATCATGTGTGCTTTATGGCACAGTTGAAGCTCATTAATCAACATTCATTTTATAATTATTCCCAGATTGAGGTCCCACGGGGTAATCTCTATACACAGATATGTGCATGTACATTTACATGTTTGAGCAGGCTGTGGTTGTATGGTGGAGAACCACTAAGAGACTCAACCATTGGATAAACGGTATCTCGGGACTAAAAGGACTTTCAGTTTTGTTGTCGTGAGCTTTTATCTCGGGACTAATAGGGGTTTTGTTGGACACTACAACAGTGACTGAACAACAGAAATGGAAAGCTTGGACAGGATGTCCGCTGGCTCCACCGGAATCACAGAAATATTGGAGCTCGCCCCTAGAGGATAATCCGTCACCGGGGTTCCAAGATTGTAATGGGAGCAAATCTCTGCCATTTCCTGAAATCTTGTGGAAAGCCACAAACCAGATGAGTAGATGCTGCTTGTAATAACGCTTATAATAAAGGAATAAAGAAAGGTGTATGGATATATGTAGGTGGCATAATGTCACACAAAGTGAAAAAACAATATATATCTTTCTCTAAATTATATAACCGTGTATTGACGTATTTCACAGTAGTGTGTGTGTGTGTGTGTGTGTGTGTGTGTGTGTGTGTGTGTGTGTGTGTGTGTCTTAGCTGCAGAGGGTCAAGGAGAAATGGTTGCTATGACACGCAACAAAGAGGAGAGGAGAGAAAGCTCAGAGGATATGAATAAGGGAGCAGGAGAGATGGATGAGGGGAGAGGGGAGAGGCAGGAGAGAGACAGAGATGGATGGAGTGAAGAGTGGAGCTGTACAGGGGCAGCGCTACGGAGAGAGACAATTCACAGATGCACAGAGGAGATCCGGGAGAGGCTTTGGAAAAATGACAAGTCAAGAAGTTGGGGAAGGAGGGATAATGAGCAAGTGCGGGTAGAAGGGGCGCGCGTGTTTGCGCGCTAAAGGAAGGAGCCGAGGCCAAGAGGGAGACGTGGCGAGAAAAAGGGAAGTTTATTGGAGAGATTTCGTAAGGGGGGGGTAGGGGATGAGCACAGACACATGCAAAAAATAGGCTTGATTCAAGAGAAGCGGTGACAACACCCGAGACAAGGGAGGGAAAGGGAAACAAAAGCGAGACTCTACAGGGAGAAGGGAGCGTCCAGAAACAAATCAGGCCAGCTCAGCACGTTCTTCTTCATCCAACCTATTTAGGATGGTGGCAATATTCTAACCATAGCCCCGATCGATATTTGTGACAGCATATTGGTGATCAATCAAAGTGCCAGGACAGAATTGATCATGCTCAGTCAAATGTGACATAAACAAGGCCCTGCGATCAATATGATGTTAGTGTATTCAGTCCAAGACAAACACTCTGTATCTCAATTAACTGCTCATTTCAACACTATATTTTGATAAAGAGAGTCATTTATGCACAACTGAGCAACTTGGAACAAAAGAGTCAAGTGAAATTTGAACTTATTGTTGACAAAATTGCATTTTATCAACACCTTTTTACCCCAAGATGAATGCAAATTGAGCTATCGCTTGTTTTCTTTTCATCTCCCTTGTCAGGTGCGCGGGGTGAAAAAAAAAAAAAAAAGAAAAGAAAGATAAAATTACCACGATTGAGTACAAAGAAATATATTCACCAGAAGCACTTCAAGCTTAAGTGTGCACCTTATTGGAGAGGAAATCAACGGCAAAGTTAATAACACATCACCGCACGGCAAAACAATCAGATAGTGAAGAGCCACGAGAGGTACCTTAATTATAGGTGGGAGCTAATTATCCCAGATTGAAGTTGCCGCACAGATGTCACCATATAATGAGATAGAGTGGGGCGGGGGTCAGGGCGAGGTGCGGGAGGCAATGGACCACACGTCTCGACGCAGAGGTCACCCCCGGATGCGAATGCGCTTTAAAAAAAAAAAAAAAAAAAAATTCATTAAAGCTCTGATAATTGCGCGGCCTATTGGATGTAAATGAGGCTCGAAGATCGATACCTGGACGCCGGGGCTCCGCCTGATGGAGAGAAGAGTGACGGTGATACATGGTTATAACCACGCCGCCGCGCATTACGGATAACCTTTACTAACCCTGTGTACCCGCTACAACTGCAATTAAACGATAATGCCTTCGGGAGAGAGAGAGAGAGAGGAGGGAAAGGCCCGCCGCTCCAAGCACAGATGGTTCTATCGTAGCTAAATGATACACCGTCTGACCCGGGGGTAGCTGTAGCCACGGTGCATGGGGAGCTTTCGGCGTTGTAATGCACCATTATGATATCGAACTGTCGATAGCCTCCCCCCCCCAAATCCTTCCTTCTTTCCTCCTCCTCCTTCCGCCCGACTCAACTCTGAATGGGAGAATGTTAGCGCGCTTTCCAGCAGCTGAAAACCCCAGAGGACAAAGCAGAATGGCTAAATTGACCAGATTATTGAGACTAATTGGCCCAATCCTGGCGAACTGGCTCATTAAGGTGTGTGAGGAGATAACGAAGCATGCTACAGAGGGCAGGAGAAATGTGTGAATGGAGAAGTACATAGCAACAGTACTGTACGGTACTCGCGTATGCCCAAACGTAACGTTCTGTTAATGGGTGAAATGTGTACTGTGAAAGGGGTCACGTGCCATGCACCAGAGATTTGTTTGGATTTCAGCTCATTGTTTTGCAACTCTACTGTTTTTTTTTTTTTATTCCACTACTCTTATCAGTGTAATTTCCAGATACAGCAGGCAGCTGTTTTTTATTATTTGTATTTATTTATTTTTTTGGGGAGGGGAAGCTCAGATAAACCCACTTTAAATTTCCTGCCCAGCACCAGTTAGTGACCATAGTGGAGCATTTCACTGTTAAACAAATACGATTTATTTTCAGAGATTTTCCCTGTATTTTAAACACAGAGGGGCGGCATGGTGGTGCAGTGTGTTGCAGGTTCAAGGACTTGCGCTGGAACCTTTTGTCGTGCATGTCCTCCCCATGTCTATGTGGGTTCTCTCCAGGTTCTGAGTCCAAAAAAACATGCTGAGGTCAATTGGAGACTCTAAACTGCCCATAGGTGTGTGTGTGTGTGTGTGTGTCGCATGGTAGACTGGTGACCTGTCTGGCGTGTATCCCTGCCTCTCGCCTGAAGTACACCGGGATTGGCTCCAGCTGACCCCCGTGACCCCTGAATGTGTGTATAAATTGGACGGATGAATACATAGAAATATTCCCTCTATCAGCAGCAGTGAACTGGCTCTATTTAGGCTAATTGGTTGAAATCTTCCCTTGATGAGTCCTGATACGAGGACTGGCCAGCAGCCACACATTACATGTGCTTCCTGCTGCATGGTGGGAGCTGAGCAGGTCGGGGCTTGTCTAGCGCTTGAACGTGAGACCTCTTGGGAAAGCCGAGTTGGTAAAACAGCAGCTCGCTGTGGCACCGCTGTTGCTGTTTACGCTGAAAACGTTGCAGCCATGAGTGTCATCATTGTTTTCGCAAGAATTCGCCAGAACACACAGTGACGGAAAAGTTTTGCGTCGTCGAAACCTTCCAGTCTGGAGCTCGGTATGAAATGATTAGATTGTCAGGGCAATGCGACATTATTGTCATGTGAGCCAAATGCAAAAAACATCACCCTGGTATATATAAACAAAGCCTTAAAACCATCTTATTACAATTCCAAAAACACGGTTTCCCACGTTGTGCTGGTCGTATATTGGCATTCCCGTCTCCACTCAGCTGTATCCATTCCTGCTAATGAAATGGGTCTTTAATTTAAAACTTGAAAGCATTAAAAACCTGAAGTTTTAATGCCGGGAGAAAAAGTTTCTGCCTAGTTCTGGTAGATACTTCTGACACTTCTGGCAAGTGGTGAGCTTTTTTTTTTTTTTTTTTCCCAAATCTGAACTGACAACAGTCATCTGTTTTGAAGGTTGACAGACAGACAATAGATAATTAATTGGATTGATGTTAGGGGGGAGCGAGATGCCAAAAAAAAAGGGGGGGAGGAGGCGTGTGTGTTTCCTCGTGCTGAAGGCCTCCACCGCTTCATCGCCCCGTCACTCCACAGGCCATCCCTCCATCACAGAGTGAGAGGGGGGAACGGACAGCGTTGCCTGGAGCCAACGGAGCAGTAGTGCGAGCACAAGGGGAGAAGGAAAGAACGAGAGAAAGCGGGAAGGAAAACAAAGGTGATGGTGAGGAGGGAAAGGGAGGGGAGGGGGGGGAGCAGAGCCAGGTGTCGGAGAGAAATGCAGACAGATAGCATGAGAGAGACCCAAACACCACCCCTCTGGTTATCCTCCATCACCCAGCCTGTGTTCCCTCCATCTGTGACTCCCTTCATGGCCCTTTCACTGCGTGACCCCTGTGTCGGCTGCCATTTCTCAGCCCGGCCCTGTCACTCTCCTCCTCCTCCGCCGGCTCGTGCGCAGCCCGCACCGGAGGGGTCGGGTGGCGTCAGCGGAGCTTGAACCTCACACCATTGTTGTAAGACAGAGCAGAGCCTGTGACGGGCTGAATTTGACAGTTGAGCTGCCGACCTTTGATCCGGAGACAACGGACGAAAAGCAGCAGCCGGCGCGGTGGCACCCACGCACATATGGGTTCTCCATAGAGGAGCACAACCACAGACACACACGTTCACCCAGTTGTATTGTGTGTAAATGTCTGTACTATTATTATTATTATTGTGCAGTCAATCAATTTATAGTCCCAGATGGAAAATGAGCCAAACTGAACAACACCAGGTCAGCACCTGTCTGGACTGTGTATGGTCCGTGTGGGGAAATTAGGGCCAGTTACTGGGCGGGGCGCTGCAGTGTGAGTTGACCAGCTGCTGTCCTTTACAGCCCATCGTCGCTCAGGGTGTCTGAGTCACGGCGCAGGAAGTTCACCATATCCGTTCATTCTCAACCCGCAAAGGATATTATTCAGTTAATAAAGCCAATAAACATGCAAACCGCTGGCTTTTATGTAGATGGACAACTCTAATGTGTCCCTGCAGTCTGTCGGGGTGTGTGCGCTGCACTCAGATCACAGTGAAGTTACTTCCTGCAGCGCTGGAGGAGGGTGTGGCTAAATGATGCCGGCCAATCAGGAAGCTCCAACACGGGTTGCAGACCAGCAGCTAAAAATATGCATCATATACATTTCACCTGAAGATGATTTTTATATTTTAGATAGTTTCCATCACGCTGATGTATGCTTTCTAATAAATTAGTTTTTATTATATTTTAGCCATGATATAATATAACAGGCCTTTGAAGGCCAGCTCTAAACCTGTATTCAGTGGTCAGCCTGACCTCCACGTCACGCGCTAGCCTTCGCCGTCGTTAGTTGAAAATATATCGTTGGCGATTTCTCATTTAGTGAGGAGGCAGGGTTGGTGCGTGGTGGTACCCAGTACACGGCGGGACATGGCTGATAAGAGGACAATTGCGCCGAAAAGATCGAGATTTATTGTTTCAATAAAAGATCAACTGCACTGATGAGATTTGATGGTCTAATGCTGATAAGGATCAAACCAGCGGTGACGCTCGCCGGGGGACTTCTCCGATACAAGGGCAGGAGAGAGTTCACCTTACATATTAAACAAAGACCAGATTCATGGGGCGAGTGCTTTTTAATGGTGGGAAGACTTATGAGACGACATAAAGTGAGGGCCAACTTTGAGTGGGCTGGACCCTCGGAGTTTCGTCTGCTTTATAAACTGAAGCAACAGAAAGTAGGACAGCCTGTCCTAGGCTCAGCCTCAGGATTTTACTCTACATCACCTCTGATTATTGAGTAAAGTCTCCCTATATTAAACTCCAGTCTGACTTAGTGCTTTTTGTTTTGGAAAAGATGCCGCCTGTTTTTATCTTGGTTCCGTGTCAAAATCTTCTCACTTAACGGCTGAACCAGAGGCTCACGTCCTCAGCACAGCTCCGTTAATTAAATCACCATTTGTTTTCGCTAATATCAAGTGATTTTTAAAGGTTGTGTAATCCCCAAAGAGTCGTGACAATAGCTCACCTCATGCAGCCAACACTGGCTGCAGCGAATATGTAAATTCCCCCCCCCCACACACACACACACACACAATTGGAGGTTAAAGAAGGCTTTTCTGTCACAGCAGTGTTATGTGAGTTAATGCGGCGCTCCCTTAGCCGCCCGCCCCCGCCCCTCTGCCGCCGCCCCCCCTCTGGCAGTCCTTGCTTCTATTTTCATCAATTCACTCCCCTCAGTCACTCACTATCTTTCCCCACTATTTTGCCACCTTTTTTTTTTTTTTTTTGTGCGAGCCGCATTTCACCTTCACTGCCTCTGCCTTTTTAAAGCGCTTCCACCTCGGAGTCCAATTCTGCGGTCTGGTTTGTAATCTGGCCCCTTTATCTCAGTTGTTTTGGTGACACACACCATCTACCTCACTTTCTTTGCCCCCGGTTTCTCTTTTTTTTTTTTTTTTTTTTCTCCCTCTTCCTGTTCTTCTTTTGCTTTCTTTATCCCTCGGAGGGGCCCAATCGCTCACTCCCTCCTCCTCCTCCCTCCTGCTCTCTTGCAGTGTTTATTTAAGCAGTTTCACAGTCTCTGCACCCTCCTCTGACTGTGAAGAACGGTCCACCCTCCCTCTCTCCATCTCTTATGGACACACTTTGTATTTGTGTCTCCACATCTCTGTATCTCTGCACTCTGTACCCCCCCTCCCCTCAATCCTTGTTCCCCCCTTTGTACACTTTTTTTACTTCATCCCTCTTTTTCTTCTTTCGCTCTTCCTCCCGGTGCTCCCTGCTTCTACACACATTCTGCAATTCAGAGTTGCTTTAAAGACTTCACAGCTCCCCTCTGTCACTGGAGCTTTTTAGATCTGAGAGGAGCAGGCAGCAGAAAAACTGGGCCAGATAGAAGCAGGCACAGGCGAGAGAAAATACGTCTTCACACTCAGACGGTCGGAGAGACATGCAATTGTTAAATAAAAAAGAAGATCTTCCCGGGCAGCTCGTAATTATCAAAAGAGATTGATGCCCTCAATGGGCAATTTAATAACCTGGAGAGGGCAGGGACTGTCGGATTCAGCTAATGTTTGAAAGGAGCAGCTTTAAGACACTAATCCCATTCATCTCAAGTGCTATATTCATATTTCTTGTGTTAATAATAGCTGCACAAGGACATGCGAGCACTTGCCTGGTCTCTGAATCTTTTTAGATTTGAAACAAGCTTGTAATTAAATCTCCAATACCTGCTGAGACTAATAAGAATTATGAGAGCATTCTCCTTAGATGGCGTTGGTTGGAGGCAGACGCCGTCTACAGGTTAACACACAGCTGGGCTGATTTCTGCAGCTCAGCAATACACTGTAATGTCCCAACGTGTGAACTGAAACCATCCCCCGACATGCTTCCTGTGATACTAATGTGACACTTTCGAGTCAAAGTGCAGGCTTAATGCAGAAGTTTGATATTTTGAGACGCATGCACATTCACTATCTTGCAGGGAGTTGGATAAGGTCAACACTATTGTCTGTTAAATAAAAGGTTAAAGCCATGCGCACACACACACACACCCACACACACAGCTTGTCCTTTGTCCTTTTGTTTTCTTAGGGTTAGGGTTTAGTCTAAGTTTGTCTATGTCTGCTCCATGCCTCTTTAGTATGTCTGCTGTCTGTCCAGATATTAGGAACCAGTTCTGATGCTTGTCTCTGCCTTTTGTCATCACTCACCCACTTCCTGGTTTACCTCCTCCGCTTTCTCCTGACTGCAGCACTCTTTCTCTTCCTGTGCTTCTTTGCTTCTTTCCTATTTCCCTTTCCTAATAAAGTATACAGCAGAACAGACACAATATAGTACAGCAGAAGTCGGTCTGTATAGGCTGGCCAGCCCATACTATATATTTTATTAATATATATTTTTTTTTTTCTTGGCTGCAGCAAGTAAGCTTAGCATAAAGGCTGAAAGATGTTCATAGATGTTAATACTAAGGCACGCTTTGTCCAAACCTGAAAAGCTTGTTAATTACATTATATCTTGTTTGTTTAATCCATACCTCATGTCCCTCTCATTTCTTCCCTTTTAACAAACAGTGGACCAGCTGTTTCCCCCATGTTTCCTGTTTTTTTTTTTTAAGCTTCGCTGACGGGTTGCTGGCTGTACTTATCTCCCAGAGGGACATACCATAATTAGTGTGATTTTCTGTCATTAGTATGCTGTTATAATGCTGCACGTCTATGTCCATCAAAGTTCCCAAAGTTAAGGTGAATGAGGCGTATTTATAGAATAAATGTCTATGCTGAACATGTACCTTTTTAGAAATTTAAAAGATGTAAAAAAAGTGAAATCCTACTACTGTTGTTTAGGTAGCTTCTAAAGGCCAGTTGCATAAAAAGAGTAGAATAAAACTTGTCTTTAACTGACCAATAGCATAACAATAGCATAACATGCAATGCATTGTGGGTGGAACGGCGAATGCAACAGTGACACTTTGTGGACAGACACTAGAGGAATACAATGCTGAATGTTTAAGGAATATGGTTCAATATTCCCCCAAAGTGCACCTGAAGGATGAAAAACAGCATCGATGTTCATCATTGAGCTTCATGGGGACGAGCCGCCCGTGTTGTGGGGCCTTCCTGGAAAGGCACGAGCGTCACGTTGAGGCTGTTGTGTTGCCACAACGAGCTCAGTCATACCTGAAGCGTCTCGCCGTTAGTGTCAGACTGTCGCACCACGCGTGACATCATCTTCATTAATTACCTCCGTTAATGAAAGAGCACATAAAATAACACTTATGCTCTCATTGGAAACAGAGTAATAACTGTCAGTGTTACTGTATCTGCAGTTCATTTGCTTGCAGTAATTTGGAACATTAATGAGTGTGTGTTTTTACTGTGTGTGGGTGTGTGTGTGTGTGTGTGTGTGTGTCTCAATATGTTTAGGACATTAACTTCATCTTCTAATTGTTTTGTATTTTTCACATTCGGCCATTAAGGACTGAGTGATGACATCCCTGAGGCAACCCGGTGTTTTAACACCACTACGAGCTGTGTCAGCCTGTTGACGTGCGTGCGTGCGTGTGTGTGTGCATGTGTGTGTGCGTGTGTGAATGTGTTAATTATGGGCACCAACCCCATTTAAGCCTTTACCACCCGCAGTGCTCCAAGAGCCGAGGATGCAGCGGGAGCTGTCCGTGGTGCTGGCCACTGACCATGGTCCTGCAGCGGAACATCTTAGAATTAAACTTTAAATACAGAATACATAATTTGGGGGAAAAACAAACTCTCCTCATGAAATACATAAAAATGTTTGGGCTCCTAATATTAACACTTTCTAATAATCTGCAATTATTGGAAACATTGCAAATATATGTACAAGTAAATAAAATGAGTCATGGATTAGTGTGTAGTTGTTAGAATGTGCGTAGGCCCATGCATTCAAATAAGCGAATACTATCAGCATAGATGTAGTTGCCTGCGTCAGGGCTGTAGCCTGTGGCCGTCATGCAGAGAAGATGGTCTCTGCCAGCCCCTGACGGACGGAGCGACCGGCTCCTTCCTCTGTCTCCAGCTCATTTTCCTGTCAGCTCTGCCTCCTCCTGTCCACGCTCGGGCTCATTAGGCTCAGGACAGGATCAAGAGTGAACAGGATCGTTCTCACCAGGACAGTAGATTAACCTGACAGCACTGATGGTGATTCCTCAATCACAACACAGCCGCAAAGCACGTGATGGTTTCGACTACTGGGCTCGTCCACCTTCGTCATGTCGCGGGCACAGATGAATTGGTAGATCTTTTCTGGAGACCTCCGAAAATTCTCTTTTTTCCCCTCTTTGATACTAAGGTGTGCTCATCTGTTTCTGTTTTCATGCAGTGAGTGTGGTTTTACCCTTCCCCACTGTGATTTGTAGGGGTTTTAAGTGTATAGAGTCACCCAGGAGAACACCATCAATAAGTCCCTGCTCTGATGCCGCTGCATTGTTGGCTGGAGGATCCTGGAGTCATGGCTTGATCCTGCCCAGAGAGCCACACAGGTTGTTATCTTCAAGTTGGCACCACATATTTCTTGAATATTTATGCTTTGTGCTGTATCCTCTTAAGACGCACCCGCCATTGCAGCCTTATCTGCAAAAATGGTATGCCCAACTTGTAAGTAGCACAGTTCCCTCATGCCGTTCAGATTCGGATGGTCTCGTCATGGTAGAATTTCATAGGAAATTTCCATTCAAACCAAGGGTGGTCAAACTTTTTTTAGTCAGAACCTCGTGACCCTATGCTTTGTGTGACTCGATCATGGTATCATTCGATGTGGAGGGGAAAAAAACTCAGAGACCTAATTGTCGCTCTGTTAATAGAAGCCAATGACTGAAGTGCAGGGTACAGTGTGTCCTAAGAGGCTATTGAAATGCAAATCCCATTATTTTCATCCACAGACCTTTCCACATTTGGAAATCCTGCTATGACATGAAACCCCACTTTGGGAATGAGACCTTGTACACAAGCTAGGATACGGAGGTTCCAGAAGCATCACCCACAGTAATGAGGAATGTCTTTGCAGCAAAGCCAATGCCATTGACACTCTCGAAGACTATAATAACACTATGGTTTCTTCCTCCACTCGTGCTTTAGAAACAAGGCAGATACTCCTAGATGAGATCTATTCAAATATTCGACCATTCATTCATCAACGAGATCACATCTGTTGTTGTAATTCATTACTGCAGGCGTCTATGTGCCTCTCCTCCACCACCACCACCCACACACAAACACACACCACTAAAACCCATCCCCTACATCACTCACAGCCCCTTTGACAGACGGAACGCTTTGTAGTTCTATAGATTCTGTTGTGTTCTGTGTTCCCCGCGCTCTCCATACTACATTCTATCCCGATGAGTCTGGGGAGCCGCGCCTTGGGTGACAGTAATGTATTCTGGCCGTCCCCACAGGCCTCCATCGACCTGGCTCCCTTCCTCTTCTTTTCCTCCCGGGACTTGCTTGATGTTGTGGGAGATGAGGCCTGTTGACTACCTTGCCACCCATCCTTTTAGAATGTGGTTCCTCGCCAATTGATCCGGCCTTCCAGCTTTTATTTTAGGTTAAAGCTGGGGTAGGCGGTATTCTAAAAAAAAAAAACAGAAACTGAAAACACAGTCATCCTCCCTTCTCTGTCCTAAGCCCCTTTCACAATCACTCTGACCCTTGAATTAAGCTTCCTGTGCTGACTATTTATTTGCTGGCTTACTTCTCCCAGTGCATGCAATGATTTAAACAAATGCAATATTAGATCTGATTAACTTGCAATCAGCAAACCTAGCACATTAATTCTCTGCTATACTATAGTTCATAAGACAACTGGGATGATTAAGTGCTGTGCTACAGCAACAGTTGTATGATGATTACCATCCTGTTTTCATTGCTAACTTGTGGGCCTGTAAAGTCCTTAATAATCCTAAACTTGAATTGGCCACAGCAGAGAGACTTTAGCCATGGTCAGCAGAAGGCTTCACTATATGGAACATTTACCACAGCGACTCATCACCTACACAGCCACAGCAACAGACAATATGTCAGCAGTTTACCTGTGCAGGAGAAGAAACCGTATGAACCCGGACTGTGTGTCTGTAACACTGTAACTTTGAATGTGTAGAAGAACATGCAGCATTAATCAACGTGACATCCTAACCGATCACGCCCGTGTGTCAGGAGATTTAAATAATCTATGAAGTTACAATGCAGAGTCATGTCCTGGCTGCTGCAGCTCAACAGTAACATTGCTGTGCACTGTGCGTTTTAGCCTGCACTTGTTTTCATCTCCACTGCCTTTCTAAACCGACGGCACGATTGCAGAGTGAGCTGGTTGCTCTTTTTTCACTCTGGTATGTTAATTCTTTGTTTCCTTCTTCTAACTTTTCGTACTAGGTGACTTTCTGTCACTTTTCTGTTGGCCCACTTTACACTTCACACCACTGGTTAGATTATTTGGCCTGCACCACGCAATAAGATGTTGACTATGTAGCATGTAGACTCAGGCGTGGTATTTGTTTGGACTCGAGGTTGCGTTCTCATCAGGGGAACCGCACCAAAGTTTATTTGCTATGGAGCCAAGCAAACCAAGAACACCTCTACTTTTTATTTTTTGTCTTGTTTGCTTGATTTAATGAGCACCCGAGTGCGACTGATGCTTTCACACCAATAAAAATGGACCCAACTAAACGCCTTAGATTGTTGGAATGGACTGTTTGGTGCGCACCAACTGCTGTTGGTGTGAAGGCACCCTTATGGCGTTTATTGTGAGCCGCTCTTTTAACACAGTCCTCCCGTTGTTGGTGGGGCTGCTCGGCAGTATAGGCTTTGCTGGAATAGTAACTTTTTGATATTGAGTCAGGTTTACATCCTGAAGGGATGTGCACACATTTGCATTTGTAGAAGAGCAGATGGAAACACCCTCTCTCTAAAATAACCTGCAACTGGCTGCAAGAATCCAGTCACGGGTGAGATTTTCTGAAGAAAGAATCCGGAGCCATAGGCCAGAAGTCTAGTTTCCTTTTCCTGACCACATGAATTAACATTATGCTGACACATTTCAATGTAAAATGAAAAAACAAGAAGTACCTACCCCAGCTTTAGGACCATTCCATCCTGAAAGAGACATCAAAAGTAACAGGGTAAAGATGCGTGAAGTATCATAGAACTGAAACCAATTATGTGCTGTGGACCAAATAATACCAGGATTACATTTCTGTTCAAAAAAATTGGATTGTGCGACAATAGCATGATTTGGCTTACAAAGAAACAGTCTCAAATTGGATGAGACATTTTCATCAGTGTGTCTAATATAAAGCTGGTGATATTTGAGTTTTTTTTTCCCCAGAAAATGTTTTTATTGACTCAGCATCTTGATAAGATAGACAATGAAAAATTAAAGACTGATATGTCAACTTTAGGATATTTGTTTGGGTTTAATAATAACAAATATCAAAACACATTTGTCACTTTCTCCACTAAGGGACCGTTAACGTTTTCTTTGGAAATTAATTGAGCAATTGTTTTTTTTTTTTGCTTTGATGGCTAAAAATATCTATTCTCAGTATACACAAAATGTTATATATTCATAATATAATAATAATAATAATAATATTTGAGTTAATTCTGAAAGTGTCAATAGGCTCGGCTCTGATGCATTTAAATTCACCTGGCTTGTAAAGTACCATCATGTATCTTTGAAACTCACTTTCCATTATACGTTTCCAGAGCATCATTTAATGTGACAGTATCCACGTTGGCTTGTGATGACATTTTACATAGGTGACATCTTACATGACATTCCAGGCACGAGGCTCAGCGTGCGTCACCTTCTGCACAGAATTAAACCAGACATATTGTTATAGTGTCAGGATGGAAGTGGTATTAGAGCCGGATGGACCCCCCCCCCCCCCCCCCCCCCGTTCGCAGTGCGGGCTGCGGAGCAGAGTGACATTTTTACGGAAATGACCTGAGCTCAGCCGATCTCTACTGCTGAACAAATGTCACAGAAACATTTATGTGGTCCTCTGATTAGTTTAGTGTGGCTGAATTGTCGGCAGTACTTCATAATAATAGCTCAATAGATAGTTAATTAAACTTTTGAGGTAGTACTGCCTGTTAATAGTTTATAATTAGTTTGTGGTTTGGGTTTAGATGTCGTGCCACTATCATTATATTTATATTAGTTAATAATAATAATAATTCAGTGTAATAAACTACCTGTTAATATATTATTATCAAGTGTTACCATATACTGTACCATATATATATATTTTGTCATATTATTAGTCATTATATCTGACTTTATTTAGTTTAGATTTTTTTTTCTTCCTGTGAGAAAGGTTCATCGGTGCTAGTTTTCGTCAACAAAGTGAACATTGTTTCTGCCTCGCTACGGGTCCAGCAAATGTTTGAAAGCACTTGTAATTTAGCGGCGTAGAACTTGGAATAATCTGGCAGGGGCTAAGCGTTTCAGGGCTAGCGGGGGTATTTCTGTTATTGCGTAACAACACAAAGCGTAACCCTTTGTTGTGCATTAGCTGCTGAACTCGGTAGGAGTGAAACTGGAGCCTGAGCAGCACTTTGCTATGAGTGGTATAAACACACCTATACATCCATTGTCTTTTTGGATAGATCCATGCATGAATCAGCTCTTCATTAGACTTTCATGAGGGAGCAGAAAGACAACCCACATCTTTTATTTCCTTTGCATCACCTCTCCGGTCACAAAGGTAGAGGGTTCCCTGCAAACAATGATATATGACACATGCCCACCCAAGCGCATTATCATAAAGAAGAGTCTTACACTTACTTATCAGAGGAGAAAAGGAGTTTATAACAGCGAGCCAGACAAAGATGGATGCCCTGTGGTTTTGTAAACACCTAAATTTGGAAGCTGCTTGAATGGAGCCCATTTGAGTATTGGGGTAAATTAATTGGGTGTATTAATTCCGCGAGTCTCATTGAAGCCGTCTGTGGCAAAATTAACAAAATAATGAGATTCTGACAAAGGGAAAAGAGAGAAAGGGCGAAAGAAGCGGATTTAGGGGACAGATGAAGGGGAAAAGCAATGCGACAGGGAGGATACATAAAGCGAGGGGGGGAAAAAAATCAGGAGGTAAAAGCAGTGAGAGAAAGGACAGGAAGGGAGTCATAAACCGCATTTATAAACACGTCTCTATAGTAACCAACTGGTAATTTCACTAGCAGGAGCGCGGGGAGGAGGAGGGGGCACAAACTGGGCCACCATTTACCGACATCACCACAATCAGGCTAGTTATTACAGTAGCGAGAGAGTGGGCGAGGGGGGGCGGCGCTGGGAGAGGCCGGGCATTAACATTTAAAAAAAGATTTGGAGGTTGTTTGGAATAAAAAATAGAGGATAATCTTTTAGATTTCGTAGACGGGGAACGAAAACCGAGGAAACGCTCGCGTCGCTTTTCTTTAAATACAAGCAGAAAACAGGTCATGCTCCCGAGGGCTCTCTAATTCTGTGATTGGGCTGTAGCTTTTTTTTTTTTTTTCTCCCTGCTGGGGGAGTGATTTCATCCTCTTCTTTTTTACTGCTAGCAGCTTCCAGGGTGCTCTAAGCCTCGCTGTGTAAAATCACAAGCAGTTACAGCCCACCTTTACTACAGTAGGCAGGTGATAATGTTGGCAGAGTAAAGACAAAAAAGGTGAGACTGAACATGGAACGTAGAGGTCGTTTTTCCTGTATCAGTACGTGCTCCACATACTCTACAGAGCTGCACCACTTTCCTACTATGTACAATTACCCTTTACCTGCGTGATTGCACGTGGTTATTACCGTTGTATGCGTGTGTGTGTGTGTGTGTGTCTTTGTGTCTGTGCGTGCATGCATATTTTTTTTTTTTGCTGCTTCTGTTGTTTCATCATTGAGATTCTGCTACCACACAGTCCTAATGTTTTCTAATGTGCTCCAGTCTCTTTTAGACGTTCTCTATTAGTTTGTTCGGCTTCTCTTTTTCTTCTGTCTTTCACCCTCTAACACACACACACACACACACACACACACACACACACACACACACACACACACACACACACACACACACACACACGCACACACACACAAGAAACACAAAACACGCACACACTAGGAGCTTACACACAGAGACAGTAGAAACACACATCAGAAACTAACATCCATACACACAAACAATAGAAGCACAAAGATGCACATACCAGAAACACTCATTAGAGACACAAACACATACACACACACATATTGGACATTACACACACATTTGACAATTAAAAAAACACTTTAATAGAAATTCAACTATGCATGCCTAATTGTTACGAGGCTCGGGTGACACATTAGTAACAAAGACACACACACACACACACACACACACACTAGAAACACACGCACATCTAAACATCACAAACACTTGCACATACATTGGAAACACATTAGAAACATGTTTGAAACAAACATACACATACACACACTGTTCACGTGAGACACATGGATCCTGCAACATCAGCCTAAACAGCCATTTACCCCAGTAAATCTCAATAATATGTGTGTATGAAACCTGCACGCTGCCCCTGACTGGCAGACAGCTGGCCGCTACATCTGGAGTGTGTGATATACAGTTTCATCCAATCAGCTTCCAGGACACTCAAGATGATAGAAGAAAAATATTTTAATCTACGTTCACTTTCATGACAGCTTCGATTAACCAGAGGTGCTGCAGCCGGGGAGCAAGGCGGTATTCCTTTACTGTCCGGGCAGTGCCTCCCCCCTTTACCTCCTCCTCTTCTTCTGCTCCCTCTGTCTTTCCTGACAAGGCTGCAGATAAGACGGCAGCGTGCAATAATAGGACTGTAGTGCTGTGCAGCCCACAGCCAGCAGAGACCAGGGGGGGGGGGGGGCCTCCCAGGGTCCAAGCAGGTAGCAGATAAATAACAGAGCATGCTTGACTCCTCAGACACCACGCAGACCGGAGAATTAATCACGGGCCGAGCCGCCTCGGCCGCCGCTCCGTCCTCAAGTCCGGCCCAGGGAGCCGGGCCCTCCACCCGCACCGCGCTCGTTCACGTCCAGGCAGAGATTAACACGCGCACACGTGTGAAGTTGTGCACAGCTCCACCGACCCGCGTGCCGCGTGACCGTCCTTGTGAGTGGCGGCCTCAGGTGAGAGTTATGTCGCCGCTTTGCGAACTCCGCGGTGCCGTAATGTGACACCAGCGTGGCTAATAACACGCGATTCCCCCCCCTCCTCCTCCGCAGTGTTTCTCTTTTTGCTCTCCCCGGCACGTTTAATTGATCCCCTCCCATCTCTCAGTTGCTCTTCCTCTTTTTTGCTTGTTTCCTCTCTGTTTTGTTCTTCTTTTTTTCTTTCCCTCTCTCTTCTGTGATTTCTGTTATAGGTACAGGGAATCTATTCCACAGGGAACCGTTGAGGCAACACACACAGAGATGTATGCCCATATCACACACCATGCATATACTGTAGACGTACAGTAGTGAAGTTGAGTATGCAGCATGCACGCTGCAGCCGGGGTCTTATGGGGATTACGCCTGTAACAAAGCATCTGCACTGTAAATGCCAGTGTGAAATATACATGATGCAGAGAGGAGAATTAAAAAAAAAACAAGGGAGAGTGAGTGTCCTCAGAAGAAAACATTGTATTAAATCAGAGGAGTGCAGGGCGCGGTGACAGCGTATCACTAATGGAGTCTCACAAGGCCGATCAACCTAACAAATTACTGCTTTATGTTGCTGTGAGGCCACCTACTTTATTTATTCATTTATTATTTACCCACGTTCACACATTCCTAATAATTTAGTGATTAATAGCGGCGCTTCTTCTCAGCCGAGAATTAGATTATGCTATGCAAATTTGTAACACTTTAGCACACTAAAGCACACGGTAGGGCACTGTAGTGCAATGGAGCTGAAAACAGGGAAATTCTCTGAAGAAGAGGAGGAGAAGCTGAAATCGCTGCTGATGGATCCGGCCTGGAAAAGGCTGCACCTGACGGTGTGAGGCTTGTCTGTTTCATGATAAACAACCACGGGGGGAAGAGAAGAATTGTGGATGCAGGCTTGTTCCTCGCTCAACCTTTTTCCTGACTGAAACAATGCCGGGCCCGAGCTGAGCCGCCCAGCCCGTCCGTCCAGGGAGGGGCCCGGCGCTATCGCTGGTGCGTTTTAGCTAATCCAGCTAATCCTAACCCTCCCCGCGGACACCTCGCGTCTCCTGGCTCGCCTCCTTTGATCCGGACTTGTAGGGAAGAGGGGGGGGGGAAAAAAGCCTCCTGTCTTGTCCGTGTGTCTCTTTTGCACTGCTTCTCCGATGAGGAGGAGGAGGAGGAGGAGGAGGAAATTTGGCAGCGCAGCCTCCCTCTCTCACTCTCTCCTTCCCAAAATACCCTGCTCCCTAATCCGGCTGGAGATGATGGGAACAGAGCAGGTTGTCTTCCAAGGTGGAATCCTGCTTGTTGGCCATCTCCTCCTGCTGGGACCTACTGTGTGTGATGAGTAATTAAGACCAGAGGAGATTCCCAGCTACACACACTGATACACACCCTCAACAAACTACTATACTACAGTACTACTACTACAGTACTACTATTACACTATGATACTAATACACTGCTGACCATTACAATACTACTGTATTACTATACTACTGTAGGACTATACTAATATACTACAATTCTACTATAGCACTGTACTACTATACTACTGTAGGATTATAATGATATACTACAATGATTTTGTACTACTGTACTACTGTGGGAATATACCAATATTCTACTATATTACTGTACTACTTTACTAAAATACTAAAATGCTACTATACTACTATAGTGCTATACTACTGTACTACTATACAACTGTAAGACTATACTAATAAACTACAATGCTACTATACTGCTCTACCACTGTACTAGTACTGTAAAACTATACTACAATACAAATATAATACAATACTTCTATACTTCTATCTATATACTACAATAATACTTGGCTCCTGTACTACTACTACTACTACTATACACTGTACCTCTATATGGCTATATGTTATACTATTATACCACAAAACTACGGTACTGTTGTACAGAAACTACAACACTACTGTACTACTAAACTACAATACTAGTGTATTCCTAGATACTGTATTGCTATGCTACTATACTGCTATATGCTGTACTACTATACTACAATACTACTGTACTAGTAAACTACAATACTACTGTACTACTAAATTACAATACAAGTGTACTACTATACTACTAGACACTGTATTACTATGCTACTATACTGCTATATGCTGTACTACTATACTACAATACTACTGTACTAGTAAACTACAATACTACTGTACTACTAAATTACAATACAAGTGTACTACTATACTACTAGACACTGTATTACTATGCTACTATACTGCTATATGCTGTACTACTATACTACTGTACTAGTAAACTACAATACTAGTGTACTACTATACTACTAGACACTGTACTGCTATATGATGTACTACTATACTACTAGACACTGTATTATTATGCTACTATACTGCAATATGCTGTACTACTGTACTACAATACTACTGTACTTCTATACTACTGTGTGTGTGTTAGAATCAATCCTTACAGAATGAATGGTGGTTGCTGATGGAGGAGAAATATCTTATTTAGAATCAACACCTCAGAACAGTCATGTCAGCACAGGAGTAATTGCTTGTTTGTGTTACTCTGTGCATATTTTGGTTCACCTATTTTTTTTTCTTCCTCCAGATCAATGCTTACAAATATAGATCAGGCAAGCTCAGGCAAGTCCATTTTGACAGATGAATTTAACGTGTACTCTGTCATCATTCAAGGATCAGAGGGCCAAATCTAATTTTACACCAACCTTGAAGCTTGTAAATCCTATCAATGTCAATATGTTTCGTATGGTATTGTATGTGTTTTTTTAAAATATTGCATACATTAATGACAGCCTGTGAACTTCGTCTGTGTCCTCTGTGCACAGCGCTACGTATATTTGCGTGTACTGTAAGTACGCGCTGCATGCCGGCTTGTGGCTGGCTTGGGTGTGGAGCCGTGCATAATCTGAGTGAGATGCCATTCAACAACACTGTGAGTGCTGTGGAGCCGCGATAAGCGTAAAGATCAGATTTCACTTCTCAGCGTGCCCGCCGCTTCGGCTAATTTTCATAATTAATTAAAAAGCCGGTAAACATTACATCACGCAGCTGATAAGCCTCCCTGTTGTTCTTCTTGCTTCCCATTAACCGTGAATTATCAGCGTACGATGCATTCGGCTCTGTACTTCACTGCCGATCTTCAATGGAGGGATAGTTTGGACTTCGTGTTTGACGCCGCAGCGGACTGACTCAGTATGGCCCCTGTCAACCTGTCAATCAACGTGATGGGATTGATGCTGTGCGGCTGCTGCCGGTGAATGCGTCTGCTAGATGGGTTTCACACTCGCCAGCTGCATTGCTCAGATGGAGCCGTTTTGTTTCCCATCAGTAGCAGGATACTCCTTAACATTAACTTGTAGAATGGACCAGGCCTCTGTGATGTCATTTGTTGGATTGTGTGTTTGTGGATGTTGAAGCCTCATTGTGGCTGTTTCCATCTTCTCTTTTTAGCCATGATTTCTCTTCAAAGATCAATAGCAGCCGCCGGTTTTAACCCCAAGAACTTAACCCCCAGACTCTTCCTTATGAGGCTTTATGTCTGAACTTAACTCATTAAGTCCCAAAGTGACATATACTAAGCATCCCAATATTGAATATGTTTACCACTAATTCCCAATATTACATATATGTAAAAATACAGATCTTTGGGAATAAAAAGTATTATTCTGAGGGGAAAAAAAAAATTAGAAATGTGTTTTATGTGGCCCACTTGGCCTATGGTAGAACCCACATCATTTTCCTTTAAGGATAAATAGGTGTGTGTTCTTATGGGTTAAAGCAGAAACAACATAAACATCTGTGACATTATGTCCCAGATGTTTCTCTGTAATGTCCACCAATGCAACGGGGAAACGAGACACACACACACACACACACACACACACACACACACACACACATACCAGTCCACCTAATTCATCACACCAGATAATACGGAGCCATTTAGAAGTAGGAGTAGTTGTGTTTTGGGGATTTTTAGGACTAAAACATTGATTTCTCTTCACTCTTTCCTTTTTCTTCGGCAGTCACATCTTAAATGCCTGTGAGTTTGGAACAAAGTCGGGAAGGAATAACGCAGTAGGACGATGCACATTGCTCTTATAATAAAGGTAAATGGGTGAGATATTCAAAGTCTTAACCTTCCTCACAATTATCATGAATGAGGAAATTATTCATAGGAACAAAGCATGAAAATATGTTTATTTCTGCTGAATTTGAAATTTTAACAATGGATCTATAGAGAAACTAGGTACCACATGCTAGACAGCTGCATGGCAGTGTTTTTTTTTCAAACCGTTCCTGCTATATTTCAGCTAATCCCGCGATGGGCGGACACGGTATGTCGCAAACCCCCGAAACCTCAGAGACGCATTGATTTAGTGTCTCCCCCTGTCCCGCAAGAGAAAACTCGCTGTTCATGCTATTAATAAAGAGATTCATGGAGTTGTGTGTTTCCTTTCCCCTCACTGCATGTGTTTTGATGTGCTAGGAATAGCGCGCTTTTGTGTTAATTTGTATTTAAAATGAAATGAAAATTAAAGAAAGGTTTATATTCTGCTCTTCTCCAGTGTAGTTGGCGAGCCCTTAGCAACAGGGCTGCCAAAATGGGCTGCTAAACCGTCACTTTAATGACAACGCAGACAGACAAAGCAACACGCACTTAAATATAACCTACAACATTGCACTATCACACGGCACATAAAATAGGCTGCCAATATACGATATGAGGAACATGGAAATTATTTTCAGATGTCCGGGTATTCGCTTTGGAAAAAAAGGAACACAAGCATTGTAATTTAGACAGCATGTGCCCACTCATTACACCACCATCATCATCTTGCTGTATCCTTATTAACCCTCCATGGCATGGAATATTACATGTGGTAAAACATGTCATTTTAAAATGGTTTTACTATTTAAAATGGCCTAAATAATAAATATATTAAAAAAAGACATTATAAACATAGTTTTACTATAATTGAAGTCAATAGTCAAAACGATTTTATGCTTTACTTCAAATGTTCCAATATTTGCATATTGTTGATTGAAAACTAAAGTTTAAATACCACAGATAGAGAATTTAATCATTTATTTGGTGGAAAATGTTTCCAAAATTCTGGATAAAACCTTCGGTTGCGACGAACAACGACGCTCACATGTCAATCGTCCACGGGCAAAAGGAACTGGTCATGTTGTGACCTCATAAATTGTGCGTCCTTGAGAAATAATAAATCAGCCTGCTTTTCACAACTCGCTGTAAAAAAAACATCCACAAGCTTGTTAGAGAAATAAAGACAAAGTAATTGTTGCCATATGGCAACACTATGCAATAGAGCGTTAACAAATAGCAATGAGAGGCTGAGTGGCTCAAACAGGAATAATTACAACAGCCTAAAATTAACCAAGTTAACACACAAATGTAATGAATGAATCAGCTGCTGATGTTGCTTTGAAGGAACAGAATGTAGCGGCCACACTACTTTTTTTTTTTTTTTTAATTGAATTTCCATAGTCTAAGCTCACTTGTATGCAAACCTTGTGAGTGGCGACAAACGAATAACTTCCTTTCCATTTCTTGATGCTTTTAATCGCTATGGCAGGGGGGGAGGGATATTATTTATAAGACAAAACAGCAGTTTTACATTGAGCCACCAACAAACAAAGAGTACAACAAACCATTCCTGATAAGGGAAATGCAAACCAAGCAGAAGAAGAGGCAAGAAGAGGTTTTCTAAATGACGTGCTCGCATCTGCCCGCTGTGAATAGGCCCTCTCAGCATCCAGGTCCTGGTTGGTTAGGATGACTTGGAGTGGTGCCGCGGGCCCTTCACCCCGCTCCGCCGCCGCTCCCCGTCCCTGTCCTCCCCCTATTAATCTTTCACTCATTCCTTCCCGTTCCTTTTCGCTTCTCCTTCTTTTTCTATTTGCTGTTTTTCCTCCCATCGCCAGCCAAGCGTCCTGCTCCTATCTCCCCTTCTCCCTCTCTGCGGGCGTCGTTACGGCCGATCCTAATCTGGATTGGCCTATCACTTGTCACTCCCGTGCAAGGGGTCGACATATATTTCGCACTCATCGCTCTCTCAACCCGGCGCCGCAGCAGCCGCGTTGTTTGCTCTGGGCTTTGGGTGAATAAGCAGGTCTCTTGTTGTCTCGTGTCTCGGCGCCGCTCTGTGTGTGCAGAGTGTCGCTGTCAGGATTAAGGCCGCGTAATGAAGAGCGGAGGGAGAGTCGGGTTAGAACAGTACTCCACCGGATTAACGCCGCACACGAGTGTTTGGTTGCCCCGCGGCGCGTGATCCGACAAACCTCCTTCCCGCGGAAAACGCTGTCGGCGCGTCGGGCCTTGGCGAGATCGGCACATCAGGAGAAACAGATCGATGTCAATAGACGTGTCAGCGAGGGGTTCTCACATTTCAAACTCGATCATACATTATCTAACAGTGCGGACAGATACATGGTGCACCGCAGTGTGTTGCCTGTTTTTTTTTTTTTTATTGACCATATGCTCATCTCTACAGAGGAAAAAGATTAGGGAAATAAAACGTGCTAATTCCCACAAGATGTCCCTAACACACACCTAGAAGCGACAGGAAAGATGGCACGGAGCGCCGTGAAAACCCCCGAGCCCCGGAAATCAGGTGCAACCCTAATAAATATGGAGCCACACGGCGCAGAATAACTGTCCACTTTAATTGCACATTTTCCAACAGTAACTGACGGAATAATTAAGACTCAGAGGAGTCACTGGAACCATCTGTGCAGGTAAAGAGAGGATGTCCAAGAGGGGCTGATAGAGAAGTGGGGAGAGAGAGAGAGACGCGATGAGGCTAGCGGGGGGACGGGGCGAAGACGAAGGGGAGGGGGGACGCGTACGGGAGACAGATTGAGACAAAAGGCGAGACTGAGGCGAGAGCGCGAGGGAAGGAGAATGCAAATGTGAGCGAGCTGGAGAGGGAAAAAAAAAAGAGGAAGAGATGAACTCATTAGCTTCAGTGTTATTTGCTGTGGAGGAACTGCAGGCAAATTTCACTTCTGCCAAACAGATTTACCCAAGATACCAAGACCTGAGTAAAGTTCCCTTCAGGTCTGATGTGCAGGTGCGTATTTGTGAGTTTGTTTGTGTGAGTGTGCAGCATGACTACATTAGTACAGTATTTCAAGTTACTTTAATTGTGTATATTTTATTTTAAATATTGTATTGAATCCACTTAATTTATTTTACAGCTGTAGCTGCTTTTTAGATCGAGTTATGAGTAAATTAAACTTTCTTGTCAAAGATTCTTGAATCAGGCCACTCTTAAGGACACCAAGGTCATGACCTCTGTATTCTTCCCCCCCTAGGCTTTTTTTTCATATAATCCATTCCCTTGGGCTACATCTCAGAAGTAAAAATGTTTACACAAAGCCAGAAAGCCCATAAAGCTCACCTGATCATCATGGCATCAGAGCGCTCTCGTATATTTTGACTCGTTAAAAGTGAAAGTAAACACACCTGTGACTTACTGCCGATTGCAGGTCTATTTTTAGAACATATTTGAATGAATCAGAGGATGCAAAGTAATAGGCTGCATCAATCAGAGTTTGTGTAGCAAAGCGGGGGATGACCAGGCAAAGAAGGAGAAAGGTGAAACTTGTAATATTCTAAGAGAATGAGGAAAAACAGCGAAGTAGTCTACCGATGCTAAGCTACTGTATGTGTAGCCAAGGCTAAAATGTGATAGGACATGCAATGAATATGAATATTTTAAGGTCATGTTCAGTCACAGCATGAATTATCCTTCAATAATAGCCTATGATTTGGATGCTTGTATGGATAGAAGTAGTAATATGACTAAACACACCATTGTGTGTACCACTGTATATTATGCATAGAAGGTTGCCCTTGGTATTTGGAAGCCATTTAAAATCCTGCACAGCTCAGTTTCTGTTTCTGCAGACCCAAAGATCTGTTGAATGTCACCGTTTTTTTGTGTCTAAACATTATCACACCTCCACCACAGCGGAAATATGCATATACCAAAAACTTCAATACAAGTATGAAATGTTGTCTATGGAGGAACATGCACCGTATACTGTCGGCATTTCTCTCTGGAGACCGGGTTGCTACGATAAACCAGTGTAGTTGCAGCTGCTGCTCATGTTTCAGGTGTCAGAATTGTCAGCTCTTCCCCCCCCTCTAAAAATGTCTTATACAGTTTCAGATAAATAACTTGTTCGAGGCCCAAAGAAGAACATCTCTGATATTTCTCCAAAACAGAAACATTTTGAACAAAAAAATATCTGAATTTATGTTAATGTTGCTTCTTCCTATTTCTGGGCAATTTATCATCGGAGACCCCTTTTGATTTATCTTGGGACTTCATAAATCACTTCAGACTAGCTCCTCCCCCACCAGCTACAATCACTAAATATATACATATATGTAGTGGTAACACTTTCACACTTTACAAGTATGATTATGAATCGAGTGCTTGTACAGAAATATAATAATATATTTTGTGTGTGTGTGTTTGTGTGTAAATTCAATCACTTATTGGTGTGTCAATGTGATCATTCACTTTTGAGGACAAACACAGCCGACAGAGAGAGAGGTAGCACAGAGGGAGATAAGGAGAAATGACACCGCCATCACTCTTCAGACGCTTCTTCTTCCATGCAAACTATTCCTCTTTGTTCGGCGTCGCCACGCGGCGAGCGAGCATTGCGAATCGCCGCCCGGTGGAGGCCCGATCGAGTCGCGCCAGACATCATGACCGGCTGACAAACAGATGAAATGCATTAGATTTGCCTTGGAGTGGTTTCTGTTTTGTTTTTTTCCCCCCCCCTCCCGGGCTCACCCCGCTGTGCGTCTGTGGCTGCATTCAGACTGTCAGAGCTGGAGACTGACAAGCCGGTCGCTAATGAGAGTGAATTTCAATTTGTGTTGCACCGGAGAGCAAGAGCCGAGTAGAATGAGTGCTGTGTGTGAGTGTGTGTGAAAGAGAGAGAGAGAGAGAGCAGGTAGATGCAGTACGCTCCCTTAGCCAATGAATAATGCCTTGGCTGTTGCCGAGTCTGTAACCATGGCGATAGTTAGTACAGATGTATGTTTCAGCAGCTTTGGAGATTGACTCACCTGAGCAGCCAAACAAACAGGGCTGTTTGTCCTGCGTCATGTGACAAACCAACACCAATTATAATTTGTAATCGTACGGGAGCCCGTGTTTGTC
This sequence comes from Eupleurogrammus muticus, assembly GCA_036785175.1. Taxonomy (NCBI): domain Eukaryota; kingdom Metazoa; phylum Chordata; class Actinopteri; order Scombriformes; family Trichiuridae; genus Eupleurogrammus; species Eupleurogrammus muticus. Next base: position 10,163,200 of record JAYKQN010000020.1, on the reverse strand, counting down.
TCATGTCCTGAGGTGTGACGGCGTTCTCTCAGCCGCCGTGCGAATACGCTCGCGTCGGTTATTTGCATGCTGCAAAAGGGCCCGGTCTCCTGGAAATGAACACGGTGTATTCCGAGGAGAGCGAGCGCTTTGAGCAAAGTGAAAGGAAAAAGAAGCTGGTTCGACATCGAGAGACACGCATCAGTTTGACTCTGTAATGTAGGAATTAAGGAGGTTTAGTTGCTGGGGGGGTAGGCTCGCATGCCTATACGGCATATACACTGTTGATATATTAGTCATTTGCTGCTATTGTGCCTCCTGCCCATGCCTAATGAGACTCCAGGACAAGAGGTGGTGGAGAATATTCACAATCCTTGTTTTTTTTTTAAGCAAAAATGTATTCAGCAGGCTGAGTTAGACAAATCGATTGAGTGTCCTCCATTTAGCTTAACAAAGAAACAGAAGTGGGGGATTTAGTACTAAAAAAGACTATTAACCCAGCAACAAGCGAGAGCAGACTCTAACCACAGACTGCCCAGGCCTTTAAAAAAAAAAGAGGAAAAAACCCTTTCTACAGGGGTCCATAATTCATCCTGAGTGTGTGTGTGTGTGTGTGTGTGTGTGTGAGGACCGTACAGCGTGTTGTGTTCATGAATCCGCCTGCATCTTGTCCCCGATCGTGTCTGCCTTGTCATTCCATTCCAAGAAGCCATATTGGCATGGCAGGAAAAAGCCTGTCTAACAGCCGGGCTGGTTAGATTATACCGTACGAGACAGCGGGACGCGCCGCCGTGACATCGATGACACGACGCGTGTCACCCCTCCGCTGTCTCCCTGCCACTTAGCGGCGTGGCGCTCCGTGTGGGGCCCTCGCTGTATTTCTCGCCTCCTCTCTATCTCTCCTCCTGGGCATGTGATGAGGTGCAGTAATATATAAGAAATGACTCGGTGGCAACTCATCTAATATGATTTGTGTAGGAGCTCGTAAAAGCTCGCCAAGCGTAACTTTAAAAGAATGAAATGGAAGGGGCCGTGTTGATTCGGCTTCCTCTGTCGCATTGCGGGGATCGTAAATGCGTTTGGAATCAGGCTGAGGCTTTTCTGTGACTTTCTATCAATGTTAATGGCAACCGTCCTACCAACCGATCAACTTGTCATGAAGGATGTTATTGTGCAACGTGTGTCATCCTGCAGCAGTGGTGGGTGGAGTACTCGCATCCTTTAGGCAAAAGTAAGAGTATAAAGTAAAATTATCACTAGCAAAATGTATTTTATAGTATCAAAATTAAACATGCTGCCTGATAATATTATGCATATTATATATGTAACCCTAAAACCATTTGAGAGCATTTAAATGTTGTAGATCAACATGGAGCCAACTGTAGACACTTTGGGTATATTAGTAATAAAAGTACTGCTTCATTGTATTATATAATGTATATATGAGACAAATTGTGGTATAAGTACTCAGATATTTGAAGTACCATAAGTACCAATAAGTACCAATCAAGCAATGTGAAAATATTCCCTTGCAAATAAGTCACATTTAAAATATTAAACGAGTAAAGTATAAGCGAAAACACATGATATAAAGTAAAATACTGAAGTAAAAGTACTAGTATTATCATATTAGATTGTTATTTCAGCTGAAAATAATGTGCAGCATATTACCAGTTTATTTACTTTCATATATGTACAATATCTGGTTCCCAATGGTTCCCAACATAGGGGTAGGGCCCCTTGAAAGGGTCAGCAGAAGTGTGGGGGGTCCTGAGATGATCAGAGGGAGAGAAGACCAAACAAAGTTTGGATTCACTAATCTGTTTTCACTTTCAGAACTTTTGGTTTTTGGTAAAATATTGGATCATTTAAACATTTATTGAAAGGAGACCGTGAGTTGTCTATCATAGATGCGTAAAAAGTGAGCCGACTACACTCTGCTGTTTCTTACACTTCAAACACTGGAACACAATGTGTTGTAAAGCTTGTTGTGTATAGATTTGTTATTCATACATAAATGAAGTAGAGCAGAAAGTGCAATATTTACAAAACGCAGTGGAGCGTAAAGTAGAAATAAATGGAAATACTCAAGCACCTCACAAGTGTCCTTTTAATATTGTACTTGGGCCGCTTTGATGGCGTCCTTTACCTGCGTAGCGCTTCTCTCCGCGTGATCCCGGCAGGAAGCGGCAGAGGCGACCCGTTTCCCCGACAGCCCCCCCCCGCTTCCCCGCAACGCCTCTGGAAATAAAAAATAAACACATTTAATTAAAATGAAAACGCGCCGCATTCCTGCGGTAATCCTAATTTATTCGCCCTAATTGAGCTTCCATTTGCTTCGCCGGTGGTTGGCAGAAGTGTTAATAAATAATCCATTGTCTAAATGCCATGAAGCGTTTAGCCGAGCAAATCCTAATACACTGTAGCACTTCACCTGCCTAATCAGCAGCAGGAAAACTCCTCAATGTCATAAACTTCCACACGCAGTCACACACGCTGATGCATGTCTTCCCTATGCGCGCGCCTACCCCGCCAATTTTTCCTGCAATAATTACATCCTTTTCATTTTGGAGACCCTCCCCAACATTAATTATAACGGTATAATGCAATCATAGCAATCTGTGTGTTGTATAATACGCTGTGATAATATTTCCTCGTTCATTTATCTTCCCCCCTGCCCAACACTGGCTCTGGTGGACTATCGATGTATTTGTCCCTGTGTTCCACGGCTCTGTGCCGCTTAATAGTGTCATTTGGTAAAAGGATATCTCTCTGATGGTACCCACCTCGTCTCCCCGCTAAATGATGAGACGCCGGCTTTTCTTTCTCCCAGGGCTGGAATAATCATTTTGGCAAAGTAGGGATTTAATTGCGAGTTAAAAGTCCTCCTCTGAATCTTCACTGTTCTTGAACTCTTGATCCTTTGTCAGCAAACCAGCATGGAAGTAAACTCCCTCTCTCTGTCTCTGTCGCTTGTTCTCATTTAGCAAAGTTTTCTCTTCATTACACCAGTGTTACAATTAGGTCTCTTTCTTCTTACTTTCAGAGAATATAATTGGGCCTTTGTGTGGTGTTGATTGTCTCGGTATGCAGTGGAAAGTAAGTAAGTACATTTGCTGAATTACTGCTCTTTAGTACAGTTTGGAGGCACTTGTGCTACTTTGACTGCTACTTTATGCCTGCACTCCAACACGTCACAGAGAAATATTATACTCCATTCAACTGACAGCTTTTGTAACTTTGCAGATACAATACTGACATAAGATACTATAATCTTATATCCTTACTGTTTAAATTATTCATTTTCTTTAAAAAAAATATTAGGCTGTATAAAGCATATAATACACTTACCCTATATACAGTATGATATAATATGACACATTAATTCTACTTGGATAAAGGGTCATAATATTTATTTCACAATTTGAGAGTTCTATATTGTATAAAATTGTGATGGAGTACTTTTACTATTAATCTACTCAAAGCATCTAAACACACTCCACATTGATAAACTACAACAATAAATTTTCTTTTGTGTTTGTGAGTGATAAAAACAAATAATACAATATGCTATAATAATATAACAGACTGTATCCAGCACTTTTACATTAGATTTTGTTGATAGTACTTCTGTATTTGAATTCAGGTGTAATGGAGTATTTTTAGATGGCAGCATTTCTACTATTACTTTGAAGCTACAGTATGTATTTTTTGTATTAATTCAAATATCTGTTACAATGTCTGCAAATGATTAAACCTGCTACATATTGTGTTGCGTTATATACCTACATTTTCCCAAACAATTTTATCTTTCATAAATTTATAATTGAATTCAGGCTAACTATAGGCGCCATAGGTGCATTTCCCATGATTCCCTACAACGCCATGATGTCATGGACTCGCACTATGTTATTGCTTCGCTCGAGAGACCCCTTGCAGCCAAAAAAAACAAAAAAAAAAAAAACAAATGCATATTGTATGTTAAGCAAAAAGATCTGAGGTACTTCTTCCTACCGCTGTTTGTATCCGCCGCACAAACAATTATGAAGAAGCAAATTCCGCCCCGGGCGTATGTTCAGCATCTCTTAACCTCCCTCTCGGCTTCCCTGGACCCCCGTTGGGAGACTATGAATAATTTTGGGAGAGTGGTAGGCTGAGCGTCTCTGCCAGCCCTTCACATATTACTCAATCTACCCCAGCAAAATCCTACACCTTCAAACTGGTGTTTATTCAGAGCATCTGATCACAGTCCGTGTGTTTTTTTTTTTTTTTCTTTTTTTCTCAGGGCGTAGCAGATATCTGGCATATGTGTATACATATATATCAAGTGGCACGGTCCTCTTCCATGTGGCCCGAGGCGAAGCATCTGCACACATCTGCAGAGTGCAGAGTATCCCCCGTTGCCTCGTTATCTTCTCCGGAGCTGCTTAGTGATTTATTTACCTGCTCACCACAAGCAGCTCAGGCAATAAGGACGAGGGGAATAAAGGGAGCGGGAGGGGAGGGAGGGAGATAGACTGGTGTAGGACAGGTGATGAGATGGGAGAGAGAGAGGGAGACAGGAAGGGTGTTCAGGCGATGATAACGCGCTGACGACCAGAGGAGCAGGTGGGAAGACGCGTCCGATCGTCGTTTTACAGGCTGACAGGGCCAATGAAGGAGCGCGAGAGGGGAGGCCGCGCTAAACGGAGGCGACACCGCCGAGACGCCGCGGACCCGCACGGGCACTCCTAATTCCAATCGGCACGTTTCCGTTTTGAAGTAAATAAAATAATTCCCGAACCCCCCGAATGAATGTGGTAAACTTATACACAGAATTATGTTCTAGAGATGAATGCAAATATGCATGGATATTTAGAAAGACACCAATAAGTGAAGGCAGGACACTAGAATGAATCTCGCTGTGGAAAATTGATCAGCAGCCTTTTTACATGTGGTGTGTAACAGATTTTTAGAGGGAGGGTGAGTGACAGGGGAAAAGTGTTACTAGCACAGAAATGATATAAAACCAAAAAACACACAAACATATAAAATTGCTGCAATTTCTTTCCTTTGCTGTTTTTTTTTTTATTCCTCACCATCTCCCCGGCCTGTAATCGGCTTGTCATCTTTAAAAGTGTCCAATTCGAGGACAAGAAACTAAAAAAAAAAAAATTAAAACACGGAAACATCTCCTACGTAACTAGGCTGCTCTTCTATGATATTGTAAAAGATGATGGCCAAGAGTTAAAGGAACACATAGAGGAAAAGGCTATCTTTGTAATATCCCCTTTGTCTGTTTTGGATATTTGCAGCAATTTTCTTTTGCCTTTGTTTTGAGGGTTTCTGAGTCTTTGCTTCTGCTTTGATTCGGTGATTGCAGCGTTTTTCTCTTGCGGTATTTCTTTTTTTTTTTTTTTTTTTGCATTTGCTTTATGATTTTTTTTTCCATTTGCATCATGTCTGTCCTTTACCACCGTATAAATGTCCTATATCCTGTTACTTTTGATCAAGATAAGATTCTGGGGCTTTAATAAAAATCTGTTCCATGCGTCAAACACTCCGAAAATAGAGAAATGCACACAGCCTGGATTCAGAACCTTTGCTGTTTCACAGCACGTTTGTACTTCCTTGACTTTGTGATGTCACAAGTAGCTCCCTCCACCAGTAAAGGGGTTGTAAGATCATGAACATTCCACCTTCATGAAGCTTGAGAAAACTCAGTTTCATTTTGCACTATAAATTGCAAATATCTCATGTTAGGGGATCAAATATATCCCGTAAAAGTGCAGCTATGGGTGGGTGTTAGGTTTATTTATAATATTGGTTATTAGAGCTGTAGCACATTTATTAAAGATAATCGTTTCATGCACATACAAACCTTAAACTGGTAATGAACACAAAGTAAGGCCTGGCATCAGGGTGGTCCTTCCTCTCTGAGTTGTGCCTGAAAAACGTTTAATGAACACCTGCTCGTTCATTAACCTGCTTACGCCGTGGCCATTTGCCAGTGAAACAACAGTAAGACCTTTTTTATTTTTTTTTTTATTTAACTATCAAAACCTTAGATTCAGCTTCAGATATTCCAGTGTGCAGCTTTACGTTCATGCTGAGGCTGCAGCAGCGTTTACTGTCGCCATGGCGAGGAATAAAACTAGTTTGTGGTGAAGGAAGTGAAGGGTAGGGCTCCATTGTTGTAACTCTCAAAAACGTATTAAAATTAGGTTTGATTTTAGTAGTAAATAAGAGCCATAACTACCAAACAGGTGCTCATTCATGCTCCATTTCCTTTTCTTCACCATTTTTCTTTTCCCTCTGCTTGAAACCCGCCGTCGCTGTGTTTTCCTTCCTGATCCGCTCGTTAGTTTATCAAGTTAATGACTCGGCCGTGCCGTGGCGGCTGATGACTTAGTTAAACAGGCGTGCTCTACCGGACGGATTTAGAACAGGTGATTAAACTCGAGCGGAACTTCGTGTTCATCGCGCGTCAACATTGATGCACACTTGCCAGCCAATGAGAGGACTCCTCACCCTGACCACGGGATAAACGGATCAACGATTTGAAATCAATGCAAAACTATCAGAAATGTATCTATTGTATGTATTCGTTTAGATTCTGAGCTATAATTAACTATGTTTGATTAAATGTCAGCTCTACTGACACGCGTGTAACATGGCGTCTGTACTGTAGCAGGCAGGTTGGGGGGGTGAGGCCAGGCCTGCCAAGGTCAACCCCGGGGTGTGGAGCGATACAGGCGCCTGTGAGGCAGCGCTTTTATCCACAGCCAAGACTCCAGCTGTTCGCCATTGGTCCCGCCTCTCCTCCCCGACGCCACCCCCTCCGGAAGCGCGGGCTTAGCCAACTCAACCGTGTAAGCGCGCTGGAAAAAACGGCCTCGGCGGGGGTGGGCCCGCTCACCTCGCCACACAGCCGAGACAGACGTCGGCGGAGGGAATTCCCCCCGCGGCCGCTAACCTCCCGCCACCCCAGCCCTTTCCCAGCCCAGCGTGGCGGTTTCACCCGGGAGGTTCGGTGCCAGTCAAGTCGCCGTCCGGAGGGCTGAGGAATCCCGCCGCTCACATTCCGGGGGTGGGGGGGGTGGGTCGAGGCCTCGTCCGGAGCGCTAAACGACCTCTTAATGTCACCGGGGAGGAAAAAACGGGCAATCTCTCAATTTGGCATGAGCCGATCCATGGCAGCGAGGCAGGAACTTGATAGAGTGTGGAGGTTTTAAGCGGCGGGAAACCTGGTGACCTTTTCCCTGTTTTCTGACGCGCTGACTCGATTGCCCTTTTGAAAATGCTAATACCGAATGGTTCTCTTCAAAACAGGTCCTCAGAGGAGGCCCTCGGCGTGTCGAATAAAAGGTGGAGGAGGACCACAAGCCGCGTGTTCAGGGGGCACTGTGTCAACTTTCCGGGGTTAAAGATCTGTGTAGAAACAGCCAGCATTCATTATAGACTGACTTTTTCTTTTCTTTTTCTTTTTTTTTTTTTTTGGCAGAGCAACTGTCCAGCAGCATCTAAATAGCTTCAAACACCCAATTAACGTCACGCACAAAATAAAACTGAATCGCTCTCTCAAAATCTCAACATCTGAAGGGGAGTCATAAGTCTGCGTTCTATGATGGTCGGCCTTCATTTTTTTCTCCCCCATGAGTATGTATTAACTTATGTCTCCGCAGCGCTCGCCAGACGTCGCAGATGGCACGTAGACGCTCCGTTTTCTTGAGCTCTGCCGAAAAAACCCACACAAAGAGCAACTTAATTATTTGAGATTTTATTCATTCAACGGGCCACGGAGGTGTGCGAGAGGCGATAGAAAGCATAATTAGCTTTAATGGAAGACTGAGATGCATGCCCTTTGTAACGCAAGCACCTCTTAACAGCCAAATCAATAACACACTACGACTGTGCCCTCAGCCCAGGAGTGGATCACCCCCATCTCCACTATCAAGCACTGATGATCATAATAAGCTGCTTTGATGCGATTCACATCACCACAAATAATGAGGCATCCTCAATTGAGAGAGCGCCATTACCTTTTCCATCTCTCTCTCTCTCTCCCCGGCAAAGTTCACCATTAATGCAGCTTAACAAGTTTCTCTCCCAACCTCTCCAGGGTTTTAAATCCTACTCATTCATTACCTTTCCCTCTTTTTTTTTTTTTTTTTTTTTCTGGCATTTTTTTCTTTTCGGGAAAATTAATTAACATTCGCGTCATGTCAAAAAAAAATCATCACGTCACGAGAAAGTCGATCCGGCGGCGTGATGAAGACAGAAATAGAACAATGGAATCTGATGACAGCCTGTGTTGATTATCGGGCTCAATCAAGAGAACACGGGGGGGGGAAAAGAAAGAGGAAGGATGTTATTTCAAGATGGCCGCTATACACCAGGGTATGTTCGGTTTCAGGACAGACGTAGGTCCATGAGTCTCTTATGAGTGTCACCGAGCAACAAGTAACTCTGATTGCTCGGCTCATTACGTGTCCTCACCGGACCGCCGGCTAACAATGCTCCTCTGAGGTGTCGCACTTGGCCCCCCCCGTACAAGTGCTTAACAGCGGAGCGGACGACGTGGCTCCCTGGAACAGCGCTGCGAGCATCAGCTGATTCCCCCGTGGCTCATACTGGTGTTCGAGGAGATGCCAGAACGCGGGGATTTAAATAGAAGCGGATATTGCCCGGCGACTCTTCAGATGGGAATTCTGTCAGAAGGGTCGGCCTTGACGTGTGATTGATAAAGGCAGTAACACCTGTTAACACGTGAGTGGCGTGCGGAGGCGGGCACGCGTGCTGCCGATCGACCTGCGAGTGGAGTCCATTTCAGAGTTCTGCTCCAGCGCTAAGGTTAGGGTCACACAGAAGTGGCATCTTTCAGACTAATATCGTCTCAAAAGACTTTTAGATGGGAACATATCAAATTGGACCATGCTTGTAGTGTGAATGGGTTTTTTTTTTTGGGATGGTTCAGACTTTCAGACAAAGGAATTATGCAGTTCTGTCAACCAGAAAAAAACTACTACTTATTCACTAGTTGCATATAATGCAATGAAGTTTTTTTTTATTATAATTTTTTATACTTTTTTTGTATCTACATAGCGAACAGGTCAATGTCAGTTTCAAGTTTATTCATATCACAGATTTAAAAAAGCTGGTGGCTTACAAAGTTCTCTATATAACAATAAAACAATAGCAAACAGCATGAATGATGAAACATGGAACTTGGAGACTCACAAAAGCAACAATTAATAGAAGTATAAATACATAAGCAAATTCCAATAAAACTGGCTATATATTACATGTGATTTATTTGCACACCCCCGTGGCCTTTTACACATTGATTGATTAATTGATCAGTTGGTTTCCATCTACATCTTCACCACTAGATTCCATCTGAAACTACACACTGTACCATTAATAAAAGATTACAATCAAATCTCATGTTTTCATCAGTTTTAAAGTATGAACTGTATACTGTGTAATTGCTATAATTTAGATATACCAGTGTAAACAGCACATTTCAATCGCTGTATAACCAGGGGCAAAATCCCATTTCATTGATTGGGCAGACATCAAATTCTACATCTTTAGAGAATAAAAAATGCTATATTATACTATACCATATAAAAAACACTATACTACCATAATGATCTGGCCCTATCTTCTTTGCCTTTTGCAACTTGCCTTGCAGATTTGAGCTCTCAGCATGTTGCAATGCTTAAATCATGTTATTAAAAGTAATAATAGTAGCTACAGCAATGCTCCATATTTATTTATATTTTTACATAAGGAAAATTAGATCATGAATCAATTAGGAGAAAAAACTTTAAAAAAAAAATCTTTGGTGCTGATGAATGATTTAGCCGTTAGCCATTAGGCCCGCCGCCTAGAAAACAGCAACTGTGCTTTATTATAATTATTTTTTGATATTATAAATCATTTACATGTGTTCCCCAATATTTTTTTGGGGGGTACAACTTTGTTGAAGGGAGGGATACCTCCCCTGTGACTCCCTCGGGACTTCTGCCTATGCGTATAACATAAATTCTCTTCCTTTACTCAGCGTCACCCTCGTGACAGATATAGTGCTCCGTGTCCTCAGCGCATTCCTCAAGGGGCCGGCGCAGGATTTAAAAAAAAGACATTGCACCCCACACGTCCCCCTGGGAAGAGTGTAACGTCTCCCCGCACACGAGACGTCCCCCCCCCCGTGAGCTGTGGGTGCAGCGGCTTGAAATGTAAAACAAAGAGACGCACTGGAACGTAACACCTCTTCCTGTCATCCTGATAATCACTGCTGACAGATAGACCCCACTTGCTGCAATCCTGACAAAAACTGGCAAACCGCTGGTGTAAAAGTGCTAAAAAAAATAAGACACATTGTCATGACCATTAAACACTAAACAATAAACACAAATGGCTGCTTATGGGAATTTACTTATGAGATCCAAAGCAACTTTTTTGGGGGTAAAACTTATTTTTTATAGTTGTGCTAATAGCTGGGTTCTGTGTTTACTGACACAGTTCATACATACAGAGAAAATCACTGATACTTTCATTCTGTGTTATTTTAGTACCAGTCCTCCCCTAAGTCACGCTGACATTTATTTCATTTTAACCCATTTCATTTCCTTTTATTTGTTCCACTCATGATAAGGTACGGATCCAGAGGAGAAATGCAATCATGTTTAAGGAAAAAGAAAATGTTATTATACCTCTACGTCTCTCTCTCTTTCTCAACACACAAATAATCAATGAAAATAAATGCAAATAAAATAAATTATAGTTGCATAACAATCCATACCTTCAGCAGCGTGGGAAATAACAAACAGAAAAATAAAAATAAACTACTAAAAAAAAAAAGGCAATAATTTAGCATCATCTAAGAACATCTGTCACCAGACAACTTTATATTGTCTAATTATTCTTTCTTTATGCAGTTTCCTGAACTTAAATAAATTTATATAGCCCTTTAAATCATTCTGTAGAGATTGCCACACCTCGACACCAACACATCTGCTGTAAGGACGTTTAAACCCAATTTCCTTCTGGTACTTGTCATTTAAGCTAAAAACAACTTTTGCAAATTTTTCTGGTAATATTTGTACATGCCAGTGTTTTTTTTTTTCCTAATTAATCCTGATTTAATAAACAAAGCAAACAGCGAAACGTTCAGCCTGGGAGCGTAGTCTGACTCAGCGGAAAATCCTATTGTACTGATAGGGATGGAAATTCTTTTTGATCAAATATTGTTGTTTATTCAATATTTATCTTTTTTAGGGGCCTTTTAATTGAACATTTCCCATGAGCCTAAAGGTTTGTTCAGACGGAACGTGAAGCGAAAGTTACCGGCGGCGCCATCGCATTGCGAAGTAGACGCAGGATCGCCAGGGGACCCACGAAAAGCCTGATGAGCTGAAACTGTTTTCATTTCGAGTGAAAATAGGGCTTTGTGAAGTTCAGTTAGAACCTGATCACTGATGGCGTTTAAAATTAACATGGACAGTCATTTCATGCTGAAATCCTACAGGAAGCAGAGATTACAGCTAAAAGGGAAAAAACGGTGAAAACATGACCCCGGAAGTGAGACTTCCGTGCATGTTATGGACAAAATGTTACACATGCATAAATCCAAATCAGCCACATGCCAGGCGGCGGTGCAATTATTCAAACGGCTAATTAGGTCAGCCCGCTCCGTCGGCGCTGCGGGCGGAGGATTGTGCAAGATGGTCAGGGCCGACCCAGTGACCCGGCGATGGCTTAAATTCCTGCGTATCACTGGCTGGGATCGGGCCGGCCGCCAAGAGAAGAGTGACCCAGGCGTCGGTTTGGGCCGATGATTGAAATCCTGAGCATCAAGTACAGGCCTTCTGGGCTTCCTGCCATGTGTCGCTGTGACGCCGTGCTCCACAGACATAAAACAACCGGGAGGAAAGTCCTTTTGAACGGTTGAATCGCAGGCAGACGGCCCCTTTGAATCGGAGAGCGATCTGAGCTCTCTCAGACCAATTTACTCAGAGCTTGATTACACAGGATTTTCAAGTCATCCTCAAGTTTGATTCTTGAGCTTCACTGTGCAAAATGATGTGTAGTGTGAGTCTTAAATATTACTTCTATACATGTATGTCTGTGCTAGTTTGGAGCAGATCATGGTCCAGTAGAAGTGGAACCACGGAGGAGATGTTATTTTCTAAAATTTGACCGTGTTCGAAACGTATTAGCAGGGTTCACGCGGTCACAGAAAACAGGGGGGAAAAAAACTCATGAAATTTGCAAAACTGCAATTTGCGGGCCTGTTGGGGCAGGGCACAGCTGGCTGCTAAACAGCGTGATAGGTGCAGCAGCATTATCGGTGCCTTAAACCCAATCTGGGGCCGAAAAGCATAATTAAGTTAATGCTGTGAGTCATTTCCAGGCCTGGAGAAGTTTTTCAGAAAAATGGAATTCTGGAAAAAAAAACTCGGTTACACAAATACCTGCATATTAGAATATAAAGGTATATGGGTTCAGACAGGTTCAGTAAAATCTATATTGGTTGAACAATGTTTTGGCGGATCAGTGGTTTGATGCTGCGTTCTGAGGTAACATCAGACACCGACCCAGTTACAGTGTGATTTTGACAAGATGTAAATACACGAACGGCAGGAAAATACTGATTTAATGTTTGATGTTGGCTTCACATGAAACGTTCCAACGCGATAGTGGCGGTGTCTAAAAAAACAATCCGTAAATGCAGAGAGGTACTGTGAGCCGATATTAGTTCTGGTTTCCCGTGGACTGTTGATCAGCACAAAAGGCAGCATTTGAAAAGCGTCAGCTCTGGATTTTTTTTTTTTTTTGAACCAGGGAGGGAAAAAAAAAAAAATGTAAACGGACGCATGTCAGAGGAATTGTTCTCATCCCCTGGATCCCCAGGGCTGTGTCCTTTTCGCCTCCTCCTCTATTCTCTGTACACAAACGAGCGCCGGGGCCGATTCCGATAAACGTTTCCTTTCGAAATTTGCGGATGACTCCGTTATTATCTCCTGTGGGGATGATGAAAACAGCCAAGGTCCCGTCGTGGATGAATTTGACTGGTGTGACAGTGCGTTTTTTCGCCGCTGAATGTCAGTAAGACAAAGAATCTGTGAATTGATTTCAGGCAGCGGCCCTCAACCTCTCTGAGAGCGGTAATCAAGGGACAGTTGATAGACTCTGTAGAGAGCCACGAGCACCTTGGGTACATAATTGAAAACAAATTGAATTTAATTTGAACATGGAGTAGCTGTGTGAGAGGGGGCAGCGAGGTCTATACCGTCTCTCTGTAAAATTCTACTAGTTTTATGTTGAATTCTCCCGAGGCCCTATTTTTATGAATCTTACGGAGTCGTTTTTTAACATTTTCTTGATTCCTACATTTTGTATCTGCACCGCCGTGTAAATGTTTTGGTTGGCACATAGTAGGATATTCACTGCCATCAGTGTATAAAGGTGTGTGTGTACGTGTGTGGCTAGAAATGCTCTATACAAATCTATATGCATTTACCATATATGCAAAAGACTACAAATAGAAATCCATGTGACAATTATCAAGAGTTAGTAGAGAGAATGTATCGTCATGATGATTTGCCTCACAGTCATGGAAAATCGGTTTGAACCCTGTATTAGACAAATTATTATTCAAAGTGGAGTATTTTTAAAACATGTCTGAAGGGGATCTTTAAGTTTTGGAATTGTGTCAGGGCCCTTGTCATAGTCCTTTCAAATACAATCTAGAACAGAGGTTTTAGTTTGTAAAAGGGAGCAATTATCAACCTCTGTTAGTCCATAGGTCCGCATGACGATGTGACAGAAATAAACTTCTATTTTAGTGAGGCACTGGCTCACAGCTTGTCGTAAGCCTTACAACTTCAATGCATTTTTTTGTGAAGTATTACACAGATTTGGCTTCTTCAGGATGTGGCTTTACTAATCGGGGGAAAAGTGTGCAGCTTCCCTTCCCGTTACCTGGCATATGTCTGGGCCCAATGGCTCCCCAGCTGTTCCCAAATGTCTATTAAGTATACAGCACACAGCAGACTACATATGGCGGCTCGGTTATTTGCACGGAGACCCAGAAACGTACACTCCGAGCTGTAATAACACTACAACCTGTCTCCGGTTTGCTGTATGCCAACTGGTGCAGGGATATACTCAATGAGAGCACCATATAACCTCTCTGCAACTTCATGACCAATAAATGTTGCTTGTCTCACTTAACCTACTGTGGATAAATAAAGGTTCAGTCAAAAAGATCCCAAAATTCCTACCAAATATTGCAATTAATCAAACTACCCTCAGCTAATTGGCAGATATGTACGGTGTGACAGGATGCTATAGTAATTACGTGAAATAATAAAGGCTGATGAATGTACAGGCACTGGCCCAGCCGTGAGTAACAGCCTATAATAAGCCACTATAAATGACACCGCATTTTGGTCCGCGCCTGACAATATATAAATAATCAAATGATTAGTTAGCGGCGAGATGGATGTTGAGCCAACTGTGTCATCATCCTCCGTAATCAGCTTGTCCTCCTCCTCATCTCGTTCAGAATCTGCGAGCTGTCCCCCCCTTTTTTTTTTTTTTTTTTTTTTCCTAATTTAACGCCGTAATCCCGGAGCTGTGTTTTCTCTCTCTCTCTCCATCTCTCCCTAGAAAGCACACACAGGGAAAGGTTGATGTCCGCGGCGGGGCCTTGCTCCGGTAGTGATTGTGACATTTCTCCTTCTCCCTCAGGGCCCGGGCAGCCCCCCCCCCTCCCCCCGCCCGCACGCCCTCTCATCCAAAATGCTCCAATTCCTCGGGAGCAATATCTTCTGCTCGCGGAGAAAAAGGTCACATGCTCCATTATTCCGGAGCGAACTTTCGACCTAACATTTACAGAGGAGGCAGAAAATAGCTGTCGATGGGCGGAGGACGGAGCGGGTTCGGTGTGGCCGCATGTTTCCCGCACGAGGGGGGGTAAAAAAAATGGATCGGTGAGTGGGGGGAGGGGGGCGGGCGAAGGATTATCATTGTTTGACAACACGGCGCTACGTCTCTATATAGAGACAAGGGGATAACAAGTCTGAGAGCGCTAAGTAGTGACACATTGATCCGGGTGTCCCTGGGCCATGCACAGTGCAGGCTATTACAGCACGTAGCCGGTCATTTCCATGCTAATAATACCAGTTCTTGTTGTGCATTACGAAAGCCTGTACATACAGGAAACAGCCACAACCCCCGAGGCTGTGATGGCATCGACTTAACGCCGCCTTTTGATTCTGATTCACTCTGCCAGTCGGTTTCTCTCTGCCGCTGCAGTTTTTACCTAATATGCACTGTACGAGGAAGAAGAGGAGGAGAAATGGGGCTAAAATCAGCTGTTTGTGAAGGCAAGGGTTTTATCTACCCCAACCCTAAAGAAGGAAGTTTTGCAACATTTTTTCACACACACATCGCTGCCTCTGTAGCTCCTCATCAGAAACACAGCGATGCGATGCAAAGTGAAATCTTTGTCATTCGGCATCAGTGTCATTACCTCAGCAAAGTGACAATAAGAGGGAATCTATGTTTACTGACGCTCCCCTTCCAGCCGATTACTGATCATTAAGGCGTTTCAGGGACACCGCTTTTACTCGCCAGCGGACAGCGAGGGGAGAAACCATCCTTTATGAATACATTCTGATGCTTACTTAATTGCTTCCTCAATCGATGCTCGTCCCGTGGTCAGCCCAGGCTGCTGATGTGAGACCGGCTATTGACTCAGCTGTTGTTTGAAAAAACAATCTTCTGAGCTTCAACAGACCCAAGTGAGGGAGGGTGGAAAAAAAAGAAAGTTTTAATCAGATAGGAAATAGAGTACAATAAACATCACCTCCTGTCTTCTGGATTCTCTCGGCGGAGTCTTGTATCTCTCAGCGTGCGATCAGGTTTGTCAATACTGGTTTGAGCTTGTGTTTGTCAGATGTGATTGCATAAAGCTTATGGAGGCATTTTTACTGCTTGCTGTCCTATACGGACATGTAGAACCGTATATTCCAGACACGCTGAACAACAACTCGGCTTGGCAAAAAAAGATTTCCCGTTCCTTTTAAAGGGATGGTTGAACATTTGAACATTCAGGACTACCTACAGCTGCACTAAATGGGCCTTTTTTAATATCCCTCCATCGACCAGCCGAGTCTGGAGTGTGAAGTCCAGCTTTACATTTTCCCTGGAGAACAGTTCCGTCTTGTAGCTGCACTGCCATTATTCTCTCATGGTGTGGTGAATGTGCAGCTCATAACTGGCCCACCACAGGGATTGGGAGTTGCTGGATTGTGTATTTGCTCAGTTTGATGAGGGAAACCAAAAAATACCATTAGCCGCATAATAGTAGCTGAGCAGCTTAACAAAAAAGGGGTCAAGAACCTATTGCTATGACTATGGGTGAATTTTTAAAAATGTTTAAGTATCCCTTTAATGGTTCGTTCCAGTTTATATTTGGTTCCCCTTACACTATGTTCTAAGAATGCTAAGAAAACATGTTTATTCAATTTTAACCAGAAGGATAGTGATATATCTGCTTCTATCCATCCATCCATGTCTCTCCATTTCTTTTAGCTTTGATTCCTTGTTGTCTAGGAGACAGTTCTCCTTACTACTGCAGCTTTTAAGATAAATTTCCTCGTCTTGTTTTGGATTCGCGAGTCCAACCCTAAGTGTCCTGTACTGTCCAGATGAAGGTTGGGCTCAGTGGTAAATAGACCAGCAGCCATGCTAATAGTCTTCTCCTCTTTTTGTTTGCTCATCAGACACATGCAGCTCGGCTCTTGTTTTCTCTCCCCTCTCCTCAATATTTCATGCCATGAAAAGTGCATCTATTCTCGGCGTAGCCCGTGCCCTACCACCTCCTGACTGTCAAAACATAATTTTCTATCATTCGACACCCCTGCACCTCCTTAACCCGTTTTGTGCCTCGCGGTCTTCCAGGTGGAGGCCATCATGTGCATTAAGCTGACCTCAGCTACCGGAGAAGCTTCACCCATCGACCACGTTTAGCTTCGATCGGGGGTTTGCAGTGCACACGCATGCAGTTTACACTTTGGTGCATTTCTCACTATCACTATTTCTGTTTGCACAAGAGCTAATGCATTTCTCAAGACAATGAGTGCAAACTGCAAAATCTAGTTGATCACCTGCAAAAGTGTGAATCACTCGCTCAAAATGAACAGTTCATCACTCAAAAGTAAGTGTCAGTGTCATCATAATGAAAAGTCCTGACGCCACGTTTATGACAAGATCAGTCAAATGACTTTGTCATATTTCCATTATGAAAATGGTTTCCGATCCAAAAAAAAAAAAAATCTGATTTTGGCGACCTGAAAATACCCATGGCAGCGTTACATACAACTTGCACAGAGATTTGAAAACTACAGCGAGGTAACGGAGTACAAGACAATGAATATGTATTTTTCGTACATTTTTTTACTGCGTATTCTATTTGCAAATCTTATTTGTCCACAGCATTGTGCAAACAATGATACAGCCTTATTTACAGCAAACATAAACCCCCGTTATTCAGAGCTGTGCACGACTGTAACAATACTACACGATGTATTGGAAGTGAACTGACAACATGCACGGTTGTGTAAATCATTCATGCACAGCCAACAACTAGAGCTTCACACAGTCCTCCTCAACAAATCTGAGCTTCACCTCAGAGAAAACGTCCATGTTAGGAGATATTTTTAGGAAAAATCCAGATTTTATTTGCATGACTGATTTTTGAGTTTGTACGTAAGGACGCAAGCAATGAAATGCAATTGATGCATGTCCAAAAGCTTTTTTAAAATGTTTTTTTTAAGGGATGAGAAACTGCTGCTATGATCCAGACAAATTACTAGATGTTGTAGAGACTGAACTATCTGTTGTGCAAATGTTAACACTGATGTGAGAAATGCACCAAATCACGTTCTAACATTATCTAGTTTCATTTGCTTTGCACACATCCTGGGACAGGTATTCATTTTTTTATGGGGAAATATTAATTCTGGTTAAAGCATACCTTAATATGGGGTGAAAGATATATTGAGATCTTTTACTCGAGTGTGAATTGCAATAACCACAAAAGAAAAAATATTCCAAAAGTTCTGCATTAAAATATTACTTAAATAAACAGGTGAAAGTATTTGCTGCAAAATTTACTTGAATAAATATTATAATCAAACTGTTCATTATGCAAACGCAATATATTTTATGCGTTGTCTATTAAACATAAAAAGTTTAATCAGAGTATTTAATGTGATTTTGTTCTTTGGTATTTAAGATAAAACAGATCTAAATTGCAGTTTTTCTCATTCACTTTGACACATTTCTCACTATCACTAGTTCCTGTAACTGTAAAACCTCTCCGATACCCTGCAAAAGGGCAAATCCCTGCACAAAATGAGCTGCTCATTTGTCAGGTATTCATGTCAGTGAACGTGTCAGGGTCATCAACATGAAGAGTAGACACCATGATCATGACCAAGATCCGTCAAATGGCTTTGTCACATTGTCATTACCACAGTTTACTCTGTTATTGCCTTCCAATGCAAAAAAAAATAAAAAACAGATTGTGGTGACGGCATAACTTACACACATGAAAACTACAGTAAACTTACACGTGACGGTACTTAGTGAGGTAACAGAGTATACACTGAATATGAATATGTCCGTTTTTTATTGCTTATGCTCTTTGCAATTCTAATTGGTCCCCAGCATTGTGCAAAATAAAAAAAACACAACCTTATTTACAACAAACATAAAGTCCCTTTATGTAGAGCTGTACACAACTGTAACAATATTATAGAACACATCAGAACTGAACTGACAACACACACACACACACTTGCGTAAATTATTCATGCACAGCCAACAACTGGAGCTTCACACAGCCCTCCTCATCAAAGCGGAGCTTCACCTCAGAGGAAATGTCCAATTTATGAGGCGTTTTCAAAAAAGGAACAAAAACGGTTGTTAAAATGTTGAATCCGCTTGATAGATTCTAGTCCAACATGTTTGTATCTATTAACTCAAGCGAGGAAACGAGGACTATTAGTTTCATAGGGAATGACCATTCATCTTTCAAAAGTCTGGTTGAGTTTACCTGACACGACATTATCAGCAGACATTTATGTGAAAGAAATTGATGCATGTCCGAAAGCTTTTGAAATTTGTTTGAATGAAAGAGAAACTGTGATTAGGATGACATGTGCACAAATGACTAAATGCAGTTAAGGCTGAACTAACTGAGGAAAAAGCTGTCAAGACTACCTGATAGTTTAAATGGTTTCATCTGGTTTCATGAAATGTGTTCACTTTATTATGGGGAAATAAATATTCTGGTTAAAGAATTATTCTAGAATTATTCTGGTTATAGAATATCTAAATCCGGGGAGGAAAACGTGACAAATAAATGAATGATAAACAAACAAAAGCATAAATTAACATATACATAGTATTAGTTTTGCAGCCAGTATATATTTATGTGTTGTGTAATAAACACAAGACGTTAAACTTTCAATCAATGAGGATTTAATGTGATTTTGGATAATGATCTTAATTATTACAAATACAAAGACATACAACACATCATCTGGTTTACATGTAAAATATTGATCTGGAAAGTTACTATAGTGCAATAATTTATAAAGTAGCATCATATGGAAATACTCAAGTGGAGTACAAACTAAAAGCTATACTTAAGTGTGGTGCATTATTAATTCTAAATGTTTGAACAGGTATAATGCGACATATGGAAGAGAGCTCATTATGCAATGTTCTCTGCTTATGTTACTGCAAAATATAACCTGTCTGTTATGTTCATATCCTGCACTACGGGGATAAACAATGTGATCTACAGTCTCTCTGCTCCAACATCTCCTCAGCTCTCTCAGAATCAAGGGTAAACTCTTTGTGTGTGTATTACTCCACCTTTTATCAAACCCGTGTGAACAGTGTGATGTCGGGTGATGGTCGGGCTGCAGAGGAGCCTTGGGATTCACATTGATATAAAAAAAAAAAAATAAAAAACCTGAAGTGAACTACCAAACTGACTATGGGTGACAATGAAAGAAAAGTTAATGATTGTATTTCTCATGAAAAGAGACATTCTTATCCAGTGTCAATCTATACACTCCGTTGGCATGGTAACAACGCCCCGATGACCTCGATAAGCAAAATTGTGAATATAATAAGTCATTAGGCAGCTTAAATGTCGCCTACTAAACCTATGCCAGTTGTAAAGTAAGTTTTTTTTCTCCCATCATTGCACACAGTCCCAGACCAGGCCTGGAGGATCAGGTTAAAATCAGCAGCAGCAGGAAGAAAAAAAAATCACAGATTCTTGCTATTGTCAGCCCTGACTGAAAGTTCATGAATATGGTTTCTGCAGTGTCTTCATGTCTCCAGCATATCTTGTGTGTGTAGAAAATGATGCTTCTGCAGCAGCCGTGAATGCTTGCATTGATGTGAAGATGCCACATCCTGGCTGCTGACACGCTGCCTCTGCTGCCGCCATCTTGCTCAGGGGTTCTGGCTCGTTCCAATAGTGGAAAGTGCCAAAGTTGCTTCTGGCATTTGTAATAAAAAACCAAACAGCTTTCAAATGTATTTGGATTTTAATTGCGAAATCGGCTTTCTGCCTCGACTGAAAGAATTATGCATTTAGGGGGACTCCGTTCCCCCCCCCCCACACGCTCCGGCCTGATGGTTCGAAAACATCCCCGACGCGAATTCACTGAATATATTCACACGTACGCACAGGAAGGTCCAGTGTGAAAAGAAGGTGGGCTCTTATATTAGGGAGCCGGCTGGTCCATGTCCGGGTAATTCAGATGTTTGTGCTCGCACATAAAGCTCCGCTGATTAATGTGCAGAGCGTTTCAGGTTTTAAACACACATGCATTCGTTGCGGTGCAAGAGGACGGATGCACACGCTTTTTCTAACAGCCTTGGATATAAAACTTGTAGGACTCACAGCAGCAAAGTTAGTGCTGCATAGCAGGAAGTTATTGCAGTAATTCTTTGTTTTTTCCCCTGTTTTAGTACTGACATTAGTTTCCTCCTCATGTTGACTCTTCCATGAGCACTGAAGGACGTTGGCGTGCCTCTAATCTATGTCAGTTCACTCCGGGCAGTAGCCTGCTATTTGGTTTCTGTCTGTAGCTCTAAACAGATTGTCCTCGCCGTTCTCCTCCTCCTCCTCGCTCCTCCAACCTCCTCCGCCGTTTTTACGACATTTACCAGCACATTGTTCCCTTCCCCAAAGGCTCTACCCCTCATCCTGAGCGTCCATTCCCCGGCGCTGCCTTTTCATCACGGCCCGGCGCCGAGGAACATTGTTCTTGATTGCTTGGCAGATGCCATTATCCCGGGCTTATATCTTCACAATCACATTAGCCATTTGCACAGCTGGGTACTTACTGAAGCGAGGCAGGTTAAGCACCACACTCGAGGGGACAAAACAATGGAGGCCCACCTGGAGCTCAGGCCAGGCCTCTCCTCAGCTCGGTGCCATTACCAAAAACACTGTTGCCCTTTCTTCCATTTAGCCGGGTCCTCCATGTCCCTCTCTCCATCTTCCCCGTGCCGCACTCATACTTTACTCTTCTTTAACCTTCTCTACCTCTCCCCTGATTCCTGCACTGTAATTTCTTTCCGCAGTACCTCCAACCTCGATCCGACCGTGCCCGCAGGCTCATGCTATTTCTTCCTCTCTTTGTCTCACAACTCGTAACTTTTTTTTTTTTTTTTTTGTCCCTCACTCCTTTTATCCATCCCTCACTTTGTCACTCGTACAGTATGGGGACAGCGGAGTTAAGGGGCGGCACAGGGCGGTGAATGAACGCAACGTGGAGAGGGAGACGGGGGACGCTGGCGAGGTGACTATGTTCGGCACAGTTTGCTGACACGTGTGGACGGGCCAGAGTTGCAGTTTTACTTTTTTACACAGCGGTGGGAGAGACATTCAGATCAGTCACTGAAGTGGAAGCTGAAATACCGTTGCCTCAAAATACTCTGAATGGTCTGGAATTCAGTAAAACTATAGAAGTTTGAAAATGTAGTACTCTGATACAGTGATTGTGTGTTGTTATAGTATTGTACACTAATTAGACCACAGATCCCCATCTAATAAAAGTTTTGCTTTCAGATATTAAAGAAAACATATGGAACCCATGACAAAAATGTCATAGTGTTAAATAAATAATTGAAATAATAAATCATTCTTGGTGGGGACCCCATGGAACCACTTAAAGGACCCCTGGGGGTCCCTGAACCCCATGTTGAGAACAGCTGGTATGATATATTGTTTGTTTTTATCACTGACAAATACATGATAATTTTATGGTTTATTAATGCGGAGACAATTTTAAATACTCTGTAGATTACTAGTAATACTGATGTATTGTGTCATATAAACTGCATGTTTGAATAATATTAGTAATAATACACATTTAAGAAAAAAAGAAAACATATAAAACACTAAAAATATATTGTATGAAAAGTATTTAATTGTGAAATGTAGTAGCATAAAAAGGATATTTCATTCTGTAATGTAGCAGAGTGGAAGTATAGCATGGCGTGAACATACCCAAGTAAGTACAAGTACCTCAAAATCATAATAAATAAATATTTCTTTCATCTTTTCCCATTCATCTTTTACCCTGATATGTGTATTTGTCCTCTGCTGTTGTCACAGTTACTTTATATTTAAAAGTAAAACATTTTGCTGCATTAACTAATTAGTCAAATACATTTTACTGATATGGCCACTGGACATTAAACTTAACCGAGACAACTTCAGTTAAATCCAATACAATGTAGGAAAAGAAAAAAAAAAAGGAACGTTTGGTTGACGGAAATTATAGCTTGGACCGACACCAACCAGGAGGAGGAATAAAGAAATCCCCCCCGGTGGTGAAACCTGCGCGTTTTTCCACAGGAATATTGCTTACACCAGGAATGAAGTCGGTTAGGGAATCGATACGCAGTCAACGAGGATATATGAAAGTGTTGAGGCTGATTGATGATAACAAATTATCTGAATAGGGTAATCAATATGCCCGTAGCCGCTGTTCATGAATTAATCACCAACAGAGCCGGAGTCGAGGTAACGAGGCATGGTTACGGCTACCAGGGTGTGTGTACGGCTCACAGCCGCAGGAGGCGACGAGCGCACACACACACACACACACACACACACACACACACACACACGTCACGTGGCACAAAAAAGAGCAAATGTATTCAATAAGTTATGACGTTTAAAGCAGGTTACACACACACACACACACACATGCCCGTCATAAATATGCATTGGTGCTGCTGTTTTTTTTTTTAACTGGTTTTGGGGGGAAACATATTAAATGTCACCCTCACTTCCGCCGTGGCTGCCCGGTGGGCGCCCACGACGGGGAATCGAGAGATCATCCGTTTACGAACACGCCGCCGATATGCGGCGTCCCCCCGCCACGGGTACCGGGGGTCGACAAAAAGGGATGACAAATGTAAGAGGGGATGGAGGCGAGTGATCCGGCGGGGGCCTGCAGAGATCCGTGGTTGGACCGGGGTGGGGATGGATGGAGGGGGGTGAGGGGAGGGGAGGGATGGTAGTTGCTCTTTCATCCGCCCGTTTACTCCAGTCGCCACGGCAACATGCCTGGAGGGCACTCAAGAGAGGCGTCGTCTCTGACAAAAAAACGACGAGAGTGAGTGAGGGCGAACCACGGCGAACTAGACAGACTGTGTGTATGAATGAAAGGCGAACGGAGGAGGCAGGCAGCGCGTCTACAGGCCGCTTCCCCCCCCCCCCCCACACACACACACAACGCCGACCAGCGGGTTTGACCTTCTGAAACTCGCCGGAGAAGTGTAATGAACGTTCATTCATCACTGGAGGTCATTCGCATTAATGTTTGGATCGCTCAGCTAAAGTTTCACCAAGAGTGAATACGTTTGCCGGGTGTGAATATCACTGATATCGCCTCCCAAAAAAAAAAAAAACGACATTATTATAAGATATGAAATTGGCAGAGTTAATCAAACTGAGGCTAATGCTTAATATTTGGAATTAACTGAACCATTAATACTGAGAGCTGCCACTGGGCTAGATAGAGTAGTTAAACCACCACGGGCAAAATTAAACAGGTTAATTAAAGTCTCCAAATTTTCATATACTTCCCCCCTGACTGTGTTTCACTGTTAAACACACACATGCATGCACACACACGTCAAACACGTGTTATTACTGTGCGTGGAATAGCCCATAAATGACTCCTACAAGATAGAATTAGGCCAGGCGTGAAAAAAGAGACGAGTTTTTTTCTTTTTATTTTATTTCTAAATGTTGAGAATAAAACTAAACTTATAGTATTACTGAGAAATGAGGAATGAAGATGAGTCTGTGGAGAGTTTTTTTTTTTTTTAATTTTCAAGCATAAACTTGGAATGGTAGATAATTTTTTATTTTTTGAGAATATTTTGAAATTTCAGTTTTGGTGGCAACCATTAAAAAAAATTGGAGAGGGGATCATTTTTTGCAAATAAATAAAGTTTCAGTATTAATCAAGCTCTCAAACATGAGTAGGGGATAATGTAATTGCATTTTCAACAGGGAAAAATAAGACAAAAAATATCCCTTTTCTTGTTTCGTGTCTGGCTCATCGATCTTCTTTAGACTTCGCTAATATCATAATGTAATCTGAATCCTAATTCCTTAATCATAACGCAGTATTTTTCCCCTGAAGAAGTGTATTTCTCTAAAATCCTCCCATAAACCAACACACTGTCTTACAAACAAAGGAAATCCCAGTGAAACATCCAGATTGGCTCCAGACTGAGCCTCAGATCAGCTCGAGCATCACAGATGCTCTGACAGGTGATGGATTATAGTAAAGGGAAAACCTGAATAAATGAATGGGGGGGGATTTAATGAATGCAAAACGCTTCCACACGGGATGTGAGGGGTCACTGAACAGTTTGATGAGAATGATTTGAATCCTGCAACGGGGGCTTTCGCCGTATTTAACAAGTTGAACGGTTTTTCGGGAGGCGTCTGCTGCCGCGTCGTGCCTCAATCACGCTACATGATATTTTTTTGCTATTTGACATGGTCTCCGTGGCGGATTAGGCGGTTATAGTCATAAATACTTGACATGGCCGAGAGACATGACCGCACACAACCCGCTGAAACACCAAATTGGAAAAAGAAAGAAAGATTTCTGAAGAATAAATGGACTTCATTCCTCCTGAGACTTGTTGAATCTAAGCCAAAGAGCAGTGAAGCTCTGCCCTCACTAATACCATCATGCTCCTTTTTTCCTTTGATTTGTTATATATATGAATGCTAAAGTCAATCTATTCTTACATCTGGAAGCTAGATGTCGACAGAAATATGAATATGATGCTTACGTACTTAATAAATTCACATTTTGGGTGACGATTTGAAGTTTTCTAGCGTGTTAAACCTGCAGTAAAACTTTATAAACTAAAAGTAGAAAAAGACTTGTGATATGACCTGTTCTGTGTTTAACAACTTTGATGGTTTAACTCTTCTCAATTATTTTCTGTCCCGCCCCCACTAAGGAAGAAGAAATCATCTCGCCCCCCCCCCGCGACTATAAATAAAATCATTTGCCTATAAGATTGTTATAATTACCTCTGCATAACACTATATCCTTATTAACGTATAAGAGTATAAAAAAGAAAGAAATATGGACCAACTTACAACAAAGAAAAGCTTCATTAACTGTAACAGAAAAGATTTAAAGTGCATCTGAAATTAATATATATAATTATATACATATTTCCTCGTCTTAGCATTGGGAAACTTTCATTTGTCTCTTTATCCCTGTTAAATATGTTTTCATGGTGTCACTTGAGGGTCTGCCACACTTGGTGTCTACACTTCATACTCTACTCTGTGCTGTATGCTCCCTGCACAGACTCTGCCACTGAGAGCGCCACTGCCCCCTAATGTAGTGGAGGTGCAATTGCACTTTATTCTAGGACAGTAAAAAAATAAAAAATCTAAAAAAAATAAAATTAAAGCATGTTCCCCGAATTGAAACGTGCCCCCCCCAGTGGTTTACTTAATGTACTGTCATCCTAATCTCCACATTCGGATCGAATTCAAACTAACTAAAGCAGCGTTTCAGATAACTAACGTCCTTATTGTGTTTCCTGTAGATTATTCAGACAAGACAAAATGTTTGGAGGAATCTGATTGGACTACTGAAAAGTGGGCAGGTCCTATCGCATGCAGGACGAATCACGCAGCAGCAGATGTTCAGTTGACTTATTGATTAGGAACAGGACAAAAAAGTTGATATTGCAGTATATCACAATACTTCCACTTGTGATACAATATTGCTACACTAGCATCAAATACAGCCAAACATGGACATATGGGTGTGCTTATATCATAACCAAGGACAAAATACCATGATATTATTGCATTTTAAGGTTCCTGCCAATAGGACTCCCTTAGTAATTTCACATTCTTCTTTTTTTATGAAATAGAATGGTTGAAAGACAAAGAACAGTCCAAGCTCCATAAAGACATAGACGACAGAGTCCTGACCTCAACCCTGTAGAACTCCTTTGGGATGAATTAAAGCAGGAACTTGTGACCTCACTAATGTTCTGCCGGAAGAATGGTCAAAAATTCCCAAACCTTGTGGACAGCCCTCCTGTACGAGCCGAAGCCGTTATACCAACATCATAGTGAACCCCCACAGACTAGTTATGGGATGTCACTTCAAATTCACGCGAGTCAAGGCAGGTGAGCAAATACTATAGCAACTAATAGAATTTAAAACGATTTTTCCCGTTGCAGCTGGACTATAAATATAATCTTCGCACACACACATAACACACACACACACACACACACACTGACTGTGGATGCGAGGGGGCGGGGCAGCAGAGTGATGGACATGTGAGCGCATCTCGGCCATCAGAGGGCGGGTTTGCAGCGCTGCGCGCGCCGCGTGTCCGCTGCCGCTTCTGCCGCCGCTTCTGCCGCCGGTGCTGAGGAGGATGAGGATGAGGATGATGATGATGATGATGAGAGGAGCGGCAGGTACACAAACCTTTGAGCGAAGAGACCTTTAGCGGCCGGGGACGCGACTTTAGAGCTGCGTAAAGAACAGCCAAGTGTCAGGCGCGACGCGTCTCCTCCTCCTCCTCCTCCAGAGAGAGAGAGAGAGAAGGAGCGGAAAGTGCGCAGCGCGGCGCCGGAACGCAGGTGGAGATGCCCGCACGCGTCCCAGCGCGATGGGATCGGAGTTGAAGAGCACGTAAACGTATCAGATTCAAGGCAACTTGGGGAAAAAGGCGTTTTTTTTTTTAATTTTTAATCTTTGGCGGCCGCCGCTGCTGCTGCTGCTGCTGGGATGTTGTGAGGCATCGGACAGAATCGGAAGAGAGGGGAGCCGGACTCGGACCTGGAACCTGGAACTCGGGGATTATGGCTCTCGCAACGATCTTTTCTCTCAGCCTCGTCACGCTGGCGCTTACAAACTTGCACCTGTCGAGAGCCAGCGACCGGCATGCGGTGTACTGGAACAGCTCCAACCTACTGTAAGTGCCCCCCCCTCCTCCTCCCCCCCCCGCACGTCCGCGTTAACCGCACGTCAACTTGTGATCCGAAAAACTTGTGTTCCATTGCAGCTGAACGTGTCCGCTATTAACTACATGGTAAATAATCGCCAGATCTGACGGGCTTGAGCGTCAAAAACTTCATTTGTCGTCTTTTTACGCACCGGTCGTTGCCGTTTCCCGCATCGATTCATGTCGCAGATGTTCATTAATGTAAAGATCACAGTATCCAGGCTCGGCTCTGCTGAGGATTTATATATTGTAATATAACACAGGGCTGTCACTTTTGTTGTTTAATACGATCCCTGTCGAGTGCCATCACATAAAGAACAAGATTTATTCTTTTTCATTTTTTTTTTCAAAATAAAAGTCCGGTTTCTTCCATGCTTTTATTGGAGGAGATACATGCGTGTGTTCTAAATATTGAGGGTAGGGGTGATGTTACAAAAATATCCAATCACACCTCTTTCTTTCCAGGTCGGATTTCACGATTTTATCATGATTCTTTTTCTTTTTTTTTCCTGCAGAAAAATTGTTTCCTGAGACTATTTTGCGAAATAAATTTTAATAATTTTCACCATATTACCTTCATATATCACAATATGTTATGGTTGGTGAGATTTTTACAGAATAATCATCAGTGACGTGGATATCATAATTGATTATATTGATAATAGAACAGTCTGGAGAGTTCAGATAATAAAAGAAAAAATGACATGGAATACTGTAACACAGCATTTAATACCAGGTACAATACAACATATGCATTACCACTCCATACCCAAATATCATAATTAAAGCCTAGCCTTGTTACAGGGCCATTCCACCCCTGAAATCCCCCCTCATGACTAGACTCAACAACTGGCCTCCTAAATATTGCATCTTTCCCCACTCTTGAATCATGCGGAGCCTCATCTTTCTTTCTTCGCAGGTCGTTTAATCAGTTTGAATTATGCATCTGCACAGGCAAACTGTTTTGACATCTTTCCACCCCGCATGCGGCGGTCGCCATAAATATTTGATTTCTGTCTCGCGTTTAGTTCATCTGCCAAACAATAATGACTCATTTGAGCCCTCTTCTTTTTTTTTTCATCATTTACCCGCGTTGTGTGTGTGGATCATCCCATACCTGCTCCTCACACTGCACAGATCCATAATTCACACACACACACACACACACACATAGCCCCAACTGACTGCTCACTACATACAGTATAAATAAGTATGCTGGCCACACACACACACACACACACACCCACACACACACACACACACGTCTATCCTTGGACTGTGATTCCTGCTACAGCAGCGAGCTTGCTTACCTCAGGTAAGCTTCCCCCTGCTCTGCTATCTCTCTACCTGTGAGCTATAAAGCCAGCTTACTGTGGGGCAGAGATCGATGTGGATTCTACTGCCTTTGTCTTCTCATTAGCCAATAGTGAATCCATCTTTCTCACATTCTTTTATCTCCTCTCCTCACACAACCTCCGTCTTTGCCCCCCCCCTCACCCCCCCTCTTCTTCTCTATCTGTGTTTCTCCTCTGTCCATTTGTATTCACCTCAGACGCCGGTCTCTCCTATCGCCTCTCTCTATCTCGTACTTGGTTATTTTCTTCCCTCTCCTATTTTTCTACTGTGTCTCACCAGCCGGCCTGTCCCCCTCAATTCCCTTTTTTTTTTCTTCCTTTTTTTTTTTTTTATTTCCCCTGCATCTCATTACCGCCCCCCCATCTGCTGCTGGTCCCTCAGTCACCTCCCGAGCTCTCAGCTGTGGGTACACACACACACGGCAGACGATTAGAATTAGAAATTGTATTAAAAGTTATTTGCGGACGTGGGTGCATTCAAATATTTGCAGGTTTCCTCGAGTCAAGCAGCGAGGAAGCCGAGGGGGGGGCTAGGGGGGGTGCGGTGCGGCACCGCCACTTCCTAATTTCAGTGGTGTCTGAGTGTGAATGGCAGAGTCACATTCGGAACGGTTTTTTAGATTTATGGCTGCAGTTAATCCCGTGACTGTGCTACAAATTGAGAAGGGGCCTCGCATTTAAGAGCCGTAAAAGTGCACAGGTTTCTACGCGTCGTCACTATTAGCCCGATCTATCAATGTTAATTAGTTTTTCTGCAGCGTGCTGCTATATGTCCAAAATGATTTCCACAGCACGGGTGTGCTTGTTCACTGTAGCCATTCATTATGTTGTTAGCAGTTTTTGTGGCTTTATGCGGTCAAATGACAAATATGCGCTCATGTTAATGAATTCTGAATACTGTGCGAGTGTGGGTGGGTGTGTGTCTGTGCGTGGGAGGCAGCGAGGAGGGAGAGGGGGGAGGGAAAGAGGCAAAGTGCAGGTGGGTCGACATGCCTGCGTGTGCAAAACCTCTCTTTCTCGGCGCTGAGAAACAAATCGCTAAAATAATGCAAAAATTGACCCAGTTTGCAGGTAGCAGACAAATCCTCGGAGCACCAGCGGCGGGATCAGTGGGAAAACGAGTTTTTTTTTTGTCCCCCCCTTTCAGGTGTTATGGTAATAGAGGTGTAACGTCTTGGCCAGTCGTAGCGATTATGTGTAAGCCTTCTCTATCATGTTGGCCCTTTAAATCCTCTAAATCCGCTCATAACCAACCATTATGCAATTCTAATGAAATCAAAGTGATCTGACATTCAATACAATTTGATCATTAGTTGTGTGTGTCTGTGCGTGTGTTATGGATGGTATCAATACAGAAACCAATTCTGCCTATTGACACCACAACTAAAAACTACAACTGTAGGTCATTTGTCAAAATACCTCAACAAAAGCCAAATGTCACAATATTGACATTACATTTGAACACATCATTGGATTCATATTTCTAACTAATGGGCTGCAAAGGTTTGGGGCGCTTGGTGTACAGCTAACGTTAGCCACTTTCTTCACCATTATTAGAGAATAAAAACTGCATAAATGAATGCAACAATAAATATCGTAAACAGTATGTTTGTCCTGAAGTTCATCGCTACTCTGCTACTGACTCAATAGGGAACTGTAACCAAAAAAGGCCAGTTCTTATTAGACTGTACATCCCTTGTGTGTGCACGTCTTTGGCCAACTGCACACCCTGAGAGCTGCCTTCACTCACATCATGGACCAGGTTTGACTTTTTAGCTAACAAAATGAATGAGCCACAGGCTACAGAATAGTTAGTCCAAAGCAAACTTGGTTGTCGACCAAGCCGACGGTGTCCTTGCAGAGAAAGAATGAGACAGAGAGAGAGAGACAGAGAGAGAGAGAGAGAGAGAGAGCTCTGGTTGCAGCTGCCACTGCTGCTTCAGCTACAATATGTGTGGACACATGCCGGCGGGAGGACGACACCCCGACTCTGCCAGTCGTCTCAAAGAAGGACACTGCCAGGACATATGGGAAGGTGGAACTGCAGCCCAGAATGCTCCCTTGCAGGCAGACCTTTTCGCTGCTGGTTTGTGGCGGCGCTGCCGTTTTTGATATGGAAGTCCCCCCCCCCCCCCCCCCCCCTCCCAGAAGAGACGACCGAATGCATTCCGTTTTTTTTTTTTTTTTGTCGTACAAAAAGCCAGACGTCCCTCCACTTCAGAAGTCCTCTCCGTGCTGCCGCCCCGGAGCCCGTGGCAAGATTATGGATGGACATCAAGCGTGAAAAGGCCTTGGGCTAGCACCACTCAGTCGGCATGCGTGACACTACCAGGAAGCAGCTTGTTCTCTGCTTTTTTAAATCATCATTTTTTTATTGATCATCATCGTTCTTTCCATTTTCTTTTCCCAAAAAGAAAAAATATATTGAAAAAAAAATAGGAAAAACAACAAAACATAATATTCTCGCCCACACACGTACAAGGTCCTGAAAAAGGAGATGTTGGGTACAAATTAAAAATACATCCCCGGAACCAGCGATGCAAGTCCTCCTGTGATTCAGCTGTGGTACACGGGCAATCTGAGGAGGGGGCAGGAGGACATGAAGGCAGCAGGAGACAACCACAAACCAAAGGCCTTTAGGGCCAAACGCTGGTTGAGGCCTTAATGTTTTACCCATGAGCGCAGCATTTAGCACAGATGGTTACGGCACAGCTGCAAGAAATGGGATCACTTGGAAGTCAAGCTGTTTGTACCAAAGCCATGAAAATGGGTTTTTATGATAACGCTCAGCCAGAAATTTCTTGCCCTGGTGTATTGAAAGTCGAAAGGGAATCGTCACACGGTTGATACCCAGTTATACTGTGCCGTTTGATTTTTTTTTTTTTTGCTGCTTTTTCTGAGGTAAACAACATCCGATGATTTATTATAGCTTTTTTTTCCCCACTCTGCCTCGGACAATTTGAAACGAGATGTCTCGATTATCATAACCCAAAGAAATGGCTCAGAGTGCTTTGATTACCTCCCGAGTCCATCATGGCCGCACTACCCCCCATTAGAAATTGTTGCTCTCAGCTTCCGCTCTCAGCGGCGCGCCCGGCCAACTCGTTACAGATGTCCCCGCTAATGGCTGACTGAGGCAGGAAAAAACACACACACACACACATGCATGCAAGCCATTAAATCATCTTGCATCTGAGGCCATCTGCCAATTAGAGGGGGGAGATATGGAACATCTTGAGAGCGTGCGGGACCAGCGGCGGCGCACTGCGGTAGCCTCACCTATGCGTGAGCGGCGTCCTCCCCCCACGCCCCCCGCCTCCTCCCATCCGACGCTTGGCCCCGCCTGGCTAGGTAGGCCCCATCTGCATAATTGAGCACCCCGTGTCAGCGTGATCAAAAACAACTGCGACGGATTCCACTCACCGTCCCGTTTCTCACTCTTGAGTCACACGGTGCGCACGCACACACACACACACACGACACAGGAGACGCCATGACGCCGGCATAGAAGGAGCAGCGGGAAATCTGGTGATATGGCGAACGGCTCTTCACCATTTCGCTGCCAGGCAGATGAACGTCATATTTCACTCTGCTGCTGGTGAAAAGTAACTACTTCAGTTCAATAGCTACTTACTTAGCTATTGTACTGAAGTACACTGTTCAGATACATGCACTTTGAGTACTTCCATTTACTGCTACTTTCTACTTTCTCACCCAGATACATTTATCTGAAGCTTTAGATGCAGCTTTAACTAAAATATAACAT
The DNA here is from genome assembly GCA_036785175.1 of Eupleurogrammus muticus. Classification (NCBI taxonomy): domain Eukaryota; kingdom Metazoa; phylum Chordata; class Actinopteri; order Scombriformes; family Trichiuridae; genus Eupleurogrammus; species Eupleurogrammus muticus. Next base: position 10,130,476 of record JAYKQN010000020.1, on the reverse strand, counting down.
GAGAGGTTTTTAAATTAAAGATGAAACCAGAGAAAAGTTTTTTCTTTTCTCTCTAAACATCTCACATGGTTTCATTTCAGTAAATGTTGAAATGATCCAATATTTCACCAAGAAAAAAAAAATCTGACTTGCTCTGATGTAGATGTGTAGTATTACTAACGATAACACTTGCTTGAGGTTAATTAGAAGATATTTTTACCTGTGAATCCATGGGCGGGTGAATATCACCTGGACTGACAGCTGCCAACACATTAGTGAATATACGCAGACAGACGTACAGGAGAACCGGAAGCTGCTAGAGAGCGGCTACGGCGGCGTACCAAAGCTCTGGCTGCTGCTGAATCCTCTGATGCTGTTTGCTCGTTCTGGGATAAATAAAGTGTTTCAATCAGCGGTTCATTTAACCACAGAGGCTAGACTCAACATGGAGAGACGCTGCGAAGCTTCCCACTGAGTTTGTTGTTGAAGACATTTCATAGAGCAGCGACATTAATAACAGGTGTGTGTGTGCGTGTGTGTGTGTGTAACATTACCGACAATGTGCATCAGCTACAGTATGTGTGTATTTAAAAACGTCACTGCCCTGTTCCTGTGTGCCATCGGTGCTTTTTTACACAGATGGCGTTATCACAACCTCCCTCAAGGCATAGCAGTGGAGCGACTATGACCCCCAATGAGCCTTCGTACCTTCTACACAGGCTGGCGAGGCAGCGTCACGCCGCCATAATGGCGCCGTGAACAGGCTGTGTAAGGGCCTTGCGCTTGTTCTTTCCTCTCCCATTAATCATCCCATGACCCCTCGGAGTTATCTGCTGACCCCTGGAAGGGGCCTGACCATTAGGTTGGGAACCACTGAGCTGAACTAGCTGTGTCCCGCAATAAACAATTAAATACACATTGATGCCTCAGTATTAATAATCTAATGTCGTATGGTGTATATATATATATATATATATATATATATATATATATATATATATATATATATATATATATATATATATATATATATATATATATATATATATGTCTGAGTAGACTTTTACATGCAGTACTTTACTTGTAATAGAGTGTTAGCTAAATTATAGATTCTGAATACTTCACTCACCCTCATGCTGCATGTTGCAGGCCCAAATTAGCACGTGGTAAGGTTTCTACTAGGCTCCTAAACTAAAATGTTTTTTTTTTAATTAAAAAAAAAAATCACCATATCCTCTGCACAATGTATATGGTGTTACAAAGCAGATTATCACCCTGACAAATGGCTTCCCTGAGACTTCAGGCTGAAGAGGCCTGGTGATCAATGTGGAGTCGAGGTGACGTCTTATTCAACAGGCTCATTAACCGCCAGGTCGGTCGGTGTGGGTGTGTGTGGAGACACGGCACCACTCGGAGCTGGTCCCCTGCTGCGTAAAACAGAAACCTGACTCCCCACAGGGGAAGTTTGCAGATATTTAGTTGCAGTGAAAGCAAAGGATATGGCGAAAAAATGAGAGTGAACGACGGAGATAGATGGACGGAAAAAGGGGAAGGAGGCAAAGTGTGAAGGATGTCACGGATAGAAAGAGGTGGGCGTGATGGAGAGATCGGAAGGGGAACGTGCCGGAAAGGTGGAAAGCGGAGCAGTCTTTCAGGAGCGGCGAGCGAGGGAGAGATTGATTGAGTCGGCCAAAAGTCAGCAAGGGTGAACGAGAGCGCCGGTTTTACCGGATATGGAAGTTGGGTTATTTGGCCGTATGTGCCGCGGCCGCTGTTTTTTTCCTTCGGAGATGATGCCCATGGGAGTTGATCCATGCTAATGTGGACACGGCCCGGGTCATTCATGTGGACCAGTGCTCAGAGACAATAGCCCGCGCCGCTCACCCGCCGCCCCGCGCCCCACGGCGCAGACGGAGCGTACGGGAGACGGGCGGATTTGCTACCTGATTGCATGCACGTACCTCCGCCTGCAGCTCTGTCTCTGGCCTGTCTCGGCAATTTTGCATACAAATGTTTTTTTCCCGCCGCCGCTTAATTTGTTATTTAACATTCATTGTACAGCACAGGCTCCTCAAACGGAATTAGATAGCGATAGTGTTTTTTTTTTCCCCCCCTGGTTGCAGTTATGTTAAATTTAAAGTACGCGAATAAAACTGAGACTGAGAAGTTTAGTATGTTTTGGAATTCCTGTCTCCCCAACTTTGATAAAGTGTTCAATTCTCCATCTATTCAGGTTGTTTGCAAACATTTGAATGCTTTATATGGTTTATCTGGCGTAGACATCCGGCGTTAGTCTGATGAACAGTGCCGTTACCTTAACAATCTCTCCTGGATTCATTATGCTGCAGATCTGCACCGGTGTCACAATGCGTATTGGCACGGTAAGCTGTGTGCTAGCCAATTTTAGATCATTGGATTCTGCTATGAGTCACGTAAATGGATGGAGAAACACTGAAAGGATGTTTAATGGTTCGTATGGATCCAGTGGGTGTGGGGATCGATACATTTATATGGTAGGGGAAGGTGGATGGACCCTGGCTGAACAAAAACACAACAAGGTTGCTTTCTGAGCTGCAATCAATCTGGATGCCATCAGGTGATCAATGTCCAAATGCATTTTTAATTTGATTTCACGGTGTCAGTAAATTGCAGTGAAGTATTTGGAGCCTCAGCTCGGGGAAACTCAGATCAAGTATTGCCTCGGAACAGCATACTGGAGAATTGATTATTACACACTTGTCAGTCACCGTTCCGGGGTTCATGCTCCGTGGAGGCCTTAACTATGTCTACACTAAACAAGGCCGAGGCACGGCAGAGGGGAGAGGAAGGAGCACGAGGCGGAGCACGGATGAGAGGGAAAAAGATGTTTTAATAAGTCTCAGAGTCCTAAACAAACTAAGTTACTCCTCTGCAAGATAAAAATAAAAAGGGTTTAATCAGCATACAGAACTGAATGTTACCTTTACATATTCAAAGGTTGAGAACATCCCTATACCCATTTTTTTTGCCAAATGTCAAAATAAAACATGTTTTGTAAGGCTCAACTAAGGAGTAGGTGCATGAAACAGTTCTTTGATGACCCGCTCATGCCATGGTCGTCTGCCACCGCAACGATAATTAGACCATTAATTTATTTTTTCATGCCTTTTTCAGCCTTAAAATTTAAAGTTTTCAGCAGCCTGAAACTGAGTTTCCATGGTAACAATCACTGACCTCCCATAAGGTTCTCATGCAATGTTAACGTTTCTCACCACTCCAGTAGATAGGACGTAGATACAGCTCGGCAACGGGCGGGAGATGTTGTGGTCTGCACGTTTGACAGATGTGCGGGTGAATCTTGGTGATGCACCTTTTCTGGCCAATCAGGAAGAAGAGTTCACCGAGAACTTTGCATGAAATATAATATCAGCACACAGCTAGTATGTGCCATCATATGCATTGAAGGTACACAACCATCAAATTTAAACTTAACTGCAAGAACTAAAGAAAAAAACTCACACAAATTAATGTTCCAAACAGATTTCCTCTCGTTAGATATTAATTTTACCCTACAGTGCAGTGAACACGAGTTAAATTAAAAGGTGGGTGGGGAGATATAGAGAGAGGGGGCGCTTAATCAACCTGGAGTTTAATAGTTATGAACTGAAGGGAAATTGTGAAAACTTCGACAATTACTCTGTCACAATAAAAATCCCCCGGTCTTGGTGTTCATTTTTCTTTATTCCTCTCTGGTCCCTCTGGGTGTTCGGTGCTCCGTTATTGTGAGGAATTGTGAGGTTCGGCCATTATAGCCCGTTCATTGGCTCTGATGGGAAAATTTGCGGAGAGAGACTGGTGGAAAGAGCTTCCCCAGGTGAGGGCGACTTTCCTCCCGAGGCGTCCAAAAGGGAAACGGGAGTGGGGCCCCCCTCGTATGCCATCAAACGCCGTTAACGTTCCTCCTGCTCCGGGGTTATAAAAACTGCACATAGCTCACGGCGGGAACCCACAGGAGGTATCCCTGATCACGGACAGGTAGAACCAATTTCAGACTCAATGATTTGAATGCAAATGCATCCCACAAAAGAGGGCTTTCCAACTTCTGAATGACGGCTCCACAGTACATTACACTGGGAGTCTGCACCACAGTGGCGCTCGCCCACTGGGAAATTACATTGCCGCTATGATGGAAATGGCTGCCATGTAGGAGAAAGATCAAAGCCGTTGATAGGTGGACGGTCACTGGCCGGAGTTTGATTATTCGGGAAATGGGCCTGGTTGAGCTACATGGCCCAGAAAACGATATGGCAGCCACAGCGGTTGGGCAAAATAATTTGTTTTGTTACTGAAGCAAAAGGCCTCTTCTGGGCTGGGGCGATTGAAGGTGGTATTCTGTTATCAGCGTCCCTTCATGAAAAAGGCAGCGGGCGAGGACACAGGTTTGTGCTCCGTCATATCTTGTTCTCTGTTCGCTCCCTTCAGGTCTCGAGCCGTGACAGGTTCTTCTCTCTAATGCTCTTGGGTACTTAACAACGACGGTGTTACGAGAAGTGGAAACCGTCCTCGCAGCTCAGTGGGTGATATGGCTCCAGTTTTCCTTTCACACGAGGGCAATTTCCAATACGGGCAGCGTGATAATTAGGTATTCTGTTATAATTGAGATTTTTCCTATTGAAGATGTAATTATGTGAAGGTCTGAGACCCTTTGGCAGCCGTCATCTCTGTAATGAGAATATTTGAGGAAAATTGAAATCCCTCTCTAGTGCTCTGTGCATCCAAAATGACTAAAAGTAATTTGACCCTTCAGCAGCAGCAGCCACCATCTCCAGGGGCTTAATGTATCCCTCTTATATTGTTAGAGGGAACATTTAAATCAGTACATCTTCAAGCGAAACTGTTCTATTACAAATATGATAGCAAAAGTCTTTAGAGCTTGAAAGTGTGATGTAAGTGGATTGGATTGGGAAGCTACAAAAAAAAAAAAAGTGAAGTAAAATACTTGTGAGGAAGCTGGAGGGCTGTGCTCCTCTTGTTAAATTTGCGGATATTTAAATACTCTGCCTGGTAGGGATGGACACGTGGAACCAAGATCCAGTTCTTTTTTGGTACCAGTTCCTAATTGGGTCAGTAGCAGCGTAGAAGCTTCAGAACGAATCCTTCTGCTGTCCGTGTTTATCTCGACCGTCCTCTAGTCAACCAGGCGATGGTGGTGGTGTGCGTTGATAAAGTGTGTGAAAATGCATCATATAAAAAGTTTGTCACATGCAACATCATTGAAAAGAAAATTCGCGAATCAATCCGAGTTTTTCTCTTTAGCATTTTAACTATTTAGGTGGTTAACGTTAGCACTACGAGCCAAATGACTTAAATCTAAGCCAAATGCAGGCAAACTTTTAACAAGTTTCCGTTTGCACGTTGTAGATAATTTATACAGATTAATCTTTTAAATCCATGTTCAAATGGATTAGAGCTGGTTTTCTAGGTGCCATGAATTAAATTAACGATGTGTTCAAGGTCTGCTCAGTAAAATGAGTATTAGGTGTAGGTAAATAAAACCTTATTCGCGGTGCATTCAAATGTAACGTTTTTATTATCGCAGAACTTGGCTTTTGGAGAGATACTAGAAATACAGAACATACAGTAAAAACTACACTGACCGACAATAAGGGCTGAAATGGGAAAGAGAGATGATTTTTTTGTACCTGTGCACCATCCAGGGGATGAACGGATCTTGGCAAAGGAGAAGTTGAAATTAATGATGAACTAAACAAATTGGTGAGCAAAATTTAAGAGAAATTTGTCTTTTGTCAGCATAAAGCAATTCTTAGAACTTTCAATGTAGACCCTTTTTAACAAATGTTCTAATATTATTGATAAGAATATTGGTGTGGGTAGCATATTTCAGGTGAGAGCATGTAACCGGTGCCGTGAACAGACCTTGCACATGTAATTCCACGGCACCGTGCGAAGTCAGTGAATGGCTAAAACTTAGTCAGCCGGTTCTCCCTTTCTCTTCCCGTCCCGTGTTTCCTTATCTTCATCCTCATCATTTAATCAGGTCTCGTGTTGGTCTGCATCAAAAATCTATTTGGAATTCATTTGCCGCCTTGATGTGTAAATTCAGCTATGGTTAATACATGAGCTACGGCACATGCATAATCATGTCTCTCTACTCACACACATGGATTTTTTTTTCCCTCTTCCTGGTGTTCTCTCCCATTGATTTATATGGACAATACGTGACTCAACTCACACCAGTGTTATCCTCCGTCAATGGCTAGGTGGTGGTGGGGGGGGTTCTTTCTTCCTCCATCCACTTCTTCGCTCTACAGAGCCATGGGGCCTGTTATTTGCATTTGTTACAGCCGGGGGGGTGATTCGAGGGGTGGCGCCCTGCTTGTTACAGTACCACTAAATTCTGGATATTCACTATTAGTCTAATGAGTAGATCACAGGGAAAAAATTCAGCAGAGTCAGTTTACCTGTTCACCATGTGCCCCCCGCCCTCCTGTGTTAAAACTGTGAAATCCTCCTCTGGCTGTGTGCAAAGCGCTGTTTGTAAAGGTATTTATTTGGTTTGTTCAGCTGCTTTTTCAGTTGCTTTGGGTTATGTACAGAAGGTATCTGTGTGTGCTTGACCGTAATAGTGTTATCACCACCATCTCTGTGCTCTGTGTGCACAGTATGTCAGAGAATGGCTGCCACTGGGTTGTCTGAGTTGTCTGAGAGGTTAACGGTCTGTGTCGGCATGGGACAATATGAAAGCGTCATGTCACGATTATCTAAAGCAATTGGGGTTCACCATACTTTCCATATAATTGTCCAAATGTGCTTGAAAATGCAAACGTACTTAGAAACCATCATACAATGACTGGAAAGATGCTTCCCTTTATTCCAGTTCAAAATAAATTAGAAAATCATTCCTGTATAATTTATTTTAGCCTGCTCTACTCCATAGTTCATACTTGTATCTCTTTCCATCTTTATTTTTTAGTTCAGGTCAGTTCCTGTTTTATTCATTATTATTATTATTATTATTATTGAGTGCTTTATTCATTATATATAAACTTCTGTGAGCGTGTGTGTGTGTGTCTTAGGGCTGTCCTCATCTAAAGAAATTCGTGGTTGACATTATTTTAATTATTATTATACTAGTAAGTTGGTTTCAGCATCAGCACATACAATAATGCAGAAAGACCTGCTAATTTTAGGTATAACTGATTTATCAGAAATATGCACAAATCCATTGATTAATCACTGAACAAATCCTTTTGGGGCCAAAAGCGATCGACTGATCCACTATGAGCAGTTGGCGTCTGGTTGCGCGTTATTATTGTATTAGTTTCGTGATGTGAAGCGAGTGCCATACAAATAAAGCCTGATTGATTTATTGATTGACCTCTTTGTGATAATCCTGACGATAGAATATCTATGATCAACTTTTCTTTTATTATTACTTTCCCTAATCCGCTCTAAAATCGTGCATCCTCCGCTCCCTGGACCTGCGTGGGGCTGCACAGTCTGTGTCTAGACGGCCAGCGAGTGGCGTGCGACTGGAAGACGTGCGGAGACGAGCTCGGATCCCCGGCATGCTGTGTGTGGGTGTTTAGAATATCAATGTCCCGCCGTGTTCTCGTCCTCCCCGGCTGCTGTTAGGTGCCATTTCAGGTCTCTCCATTGTCTCTCCGTTGCACATGCAACGTTCGATACCCCGGCCCGCTCGGGTCTCTTTTCTGGTTCGGGCCTATCTCTCCTGCTCGCCGTTTTTCCCTGGCGGAGCGGCGGACGCTCTCTCTCTCTCTGTCTCCTCCCCTGGTTGTTTTTGCTCAGCCTTCTGTTCCTGCTCCTCTCTCTCACCTTGTGCGGAGTCAATGGGAAGTCCCAGAAGACAGCGCTGCTCGAACCGCAGTGCCGCGCGTGGGAGGAGAGTGGGCCCAACCGCCCATTCGCCCCCCTGTTAATTTATCACCCAATCGCTGGTGAGAGGGTGAATCACACGCGTTGTGTCATTATTTAGAAAACCGCTCGCCGCTCATGCACACTTGTCTTTCTAGTACAGCCCGTGAGTACATGAGCGGATCTGTTTTCCCTCCCGCCGCAGTCCGTGTGTTTGTGCATGTAAGTGTGTCAGCGGCGCTTCAGCGTCTACGTACAGTAGGAGATAGATGGTTATGATAAAGAGATTTGCTTTTGCAGCACTTAAAGGGATTCTGTGCCACTTCCCTGGAGGAGGAGGAGGAGGAGGAGAAAGTGGGAGACAAAGTTATGACAGAAAATAACGGGGAGAAATAAGGTTGTGGAGGGAAGGATAACACAGAGAGGAGATGGAAGAGGTTGATATAAGGCAGCAGAGATGTGGAGATAGGGGGAGGGGGGGTGCGCGAACGTAGCGGGGAGAGAAAGACTCTGTAGAATATTAATGGCGTGTCAGGAAGTGGAGTATCTTTAAAGACCTCAACCTTTCTTCTGGCGCTCATGCGTGCTGCGTCGGAACAAGCAGCTCCGAGCAACCGCTGTTCTAACAGGCAAAAATTGCAGAATAGGCATCTGCATCAGCGTACATTCATTACCGGGAGTTGTGTTCGCAAGAAAACAAATTGCGATGGCCACAAGCACGGGAATCGCAATAAAGCAGGGAAGGCTTGGGTTATCCCAGCTGACTGGCTCAGTTCAGCGGCGTTTATTAGCGTTTGTCTGGCTCGGTACAGCGTGTCTATTACAGGTGACTCGTCTCATTATCAAAAATCAGCATGCCTTGGAGGTAAAGACCTGGGGCCTTGTTTACAAATGAGTGCTTTGGAACCAAAGGTGAAGCAAACCAAAAGAGCCAAGAGTGTATGTGTGCAAAAAAAATCATATTTCTAACAGTAAATGTATTGGCTCCATAAATCACATTAAACTCTAAAATATGTGCCTATGAAGCTTCAGGACACGCCCCTCACTGCAAGCAGAAGAAACACGGCTGAATGTTTATGATGAAGATGATCTGTAATTATCTTTAGATGGTAAGTGAAATTAAAAGTGTGAGCGGCTCATTATAGAACCTGGCTTCAGTTCCCCACCTCGCCAGCTGCCTTTCCAAAATGTAGGAGAACGCCCGGGTCACAGCTTCCGTACAGGTGCACGTTCTCGTGGCAAGTTTGTATGAATCCTAGTTTTCTTTTTTTTGTTTTGTGGGTGGGTGAGTGACACGGCGAACGCGTCCCGTCTTTTTCTCGCTCTCTTCTCTCTCTCTTCCCCATTCAACCCACACCTCGTCCTTCTCTGTATTGTTGGCACACACTCAAACATCGCTGCCTCAGGACTCTGAAGTCCCTCCCAGCAGCGGCGGCGTCTACGGCGAGAAGGAGAAGAGACAGCGCTGCAGGTGTGTGTGTGTGTGTGTGTGTGTGTGTCTGAGTGCAGCGAGACAGGGAACTAACGCTCATTAACCACACGCAGGGGTTTAATTTCCTCTTCTTTTCAAAAGCCTAATTATGATTTTTATTCTGATCATTTAACTACACATTTTATATTGGTTACCACTGTCCCTAAATGTACGTAGAGATGCTAGCCTGGGTTTACCCGTCTTTTATTGCATGCAAATTCACTTGGCTCTGCAACTCCTGACACCGAGGAGGCAGTTTTCCCCTCAGAGGAAAGCAGCCAATCACAGAACGGGGACGGGTGCAGCGAGCAGATGACGAAATACAGAAGCCACTTTGTTGGTAACTGTGGATCCGACACAGCGGCAGAGTCATACAAAGTGAGTGGTTCCAATCATTTTAATGTCAAGGACTACTAAGCTGACACAAAATTAGACCATGGAGCCCCATTTGATTTTGTCCCAGGGATCCATCTGATAAGATATTTTTGCTTTTAGATATTAAACAAAGTGTATGAAACCCATGACAACATTTTTTTTCCTGGGTCCCTGAAATCACCTCAAGGACCCCTGGGGGTCATTGGACCTAAGGCCATGCAGTTAATTCAATTTTTATTTGGCTTTTTCAAGTGATATCCAAACTCAACACACAATTCCTCTTAACCCTTTTAACAAATCCGACAATTAGCAGAAGCAACGTAGCGTGGAAGATTTTCTACAAGGTAATATCCTCAACTCGGTCAGCACAACAAATCTGTTTATACGTAATAAGCAAACGCACAAAGTCACTGATGCTGAGTAGTGCAATGTGTGATTGAAAAATTATTTGTTTGAATAACTGTGATTTCAATATTAACCAAAATAATGGTGATAATGATTTTTTTTTTTCATAGTCGAGCGGCCCTACCTAGACACCAATTTTAGAGCCACTGTTCTAAGTAATTTAGATTTTGTTCAATATGAGCAAATGAACGGATGGTTTCCAGACTGAATATCAATCGACATTGATATAAGATCTGGTGTTAGCCGCGCTATAGAAATGCAGTAAATGGGATTCAAATAGGATTTATTTTGAGGGCGAGGGTGTTTTTATCCGACTGTAGCCTGTGTCGTGGCCTGACAGTCATTGACAGGACAAAGAAGCGTCACAGGAACCAAAGAGCCGGGAGGAGGATGAACAGGGTGTGTGCGTCATGGAGCGCGTGGAGAGGTGGAGGGAGGATAGGTGCACGGCGTGGTGTCAGGGAGAACAGGACAACCGCACGTTGTTAGGGAGGTAAATGATGTGGCGACGAGAAGAACATACAGCCCGAGGTGGCGTTTATGATGGGGAAAAGCGAGTGTGACGCGCCGGCTGCGGGAGATGGATTCCTTCTGTGGAAATTGGTCTAATGCACAGAGGTTTATTTCGAAGGAGCCCTGAGCGCAATTAAACACACCGTGATTGGAAAAAAAAAAAAAAAAAATAGAGTGACTGATAATCAAGTTTCTGGCTGTTATCTTTTTCATTTGATCCATGCTGATGTACGCTGTAATATCCCGCTGTCTCACTCACATTGCTGTCAACAAACATCCCGCCTGTTTCGCCCCACAGCATTGTCACTGTAACAATCTATAAAAATCCGGAACGACTTTTGACATTTCCCCATTCATAAAACATCCCTAATTAGCAGGATTCAATTTCCCTAATGGGAATGAACTTTTGGTCAAATTAGAGGGTTCCATTAAGGTTTGATTCTAACCTCCAGCGCCTGCTGTATGGGGGTAAATTAGTGCCAAGGAAACCATATCTCCAGCTAATGTGCGGTGCCAGGAAGATAACAGCCTGCTCAAAAATGCCAGGGACATTAGCATTCCTGCATCGTGCTGCGCGTGCGCGCCCGTGTGTGTGCGCGCGTGCGGCTTCAGTTTTTAAATCTATAAAAAAATAATTTGCCGATCGTCAGCAAAAACCTTTCCAACGCTCCCCCCTTTCCCCCTCCCCCCACCGCCTCCTCTTCATTAGACAGTTCATCAGCAATCTATCATATACATTATTTATGAGGAGAGCCTAGTTCATTCTAAACACACAGCGCAGGTTCTTTAGTTACTTATGTTCTGTTAGATTCTCCAACTATAGTATCAGCTGTATTGTGTAAGGGGGTTGAGAGGAACAGAGTGCTCTAAGCTTCAGAAAATTAATGAGGACTCGATCCCTCCCAGCGCTGCCGCTTCCACCCGAGCGGAGAGCCAGGTTTTCGCCGCCCGGCCAACCCCTTTGCTCGTTGCCTTGTATGCAAATATCCATTTTTTCAATCAACCTTGTGGTTTATTCTGAGGCGATCAATATGAGTCTGGCCTTCTGCAAGGTAATTTAACTAGAATTCCTTTGACCCCCAAGGTCAGGCGGCGGAATGACACCTTTAATCACACGCCTCCACACGAGGGTTCACGGCCTCCGGAGAGCGGGAGCGAGGTCATTAAAGATTACCAGCCGGGTGTTTAGAGAGGCCGCGGTGGTGTAACTGGTGGCGCCGACTGAGTCATGTCCGCACCACTGACTGCTGCATTAACACGGAACAAGTGGCAACTGTTAGTGGGCAATCCAGCATCATGATAACACAATTCTTTATGTAGATGTGTTGATTAACCTACTAGTGACAGAGGTAATCTCAGGTCAGGCAGCATTTTACTGAAAATAAATAAGAGCATTCATTATTCATAACAAAGTAAAAACTTTACCAGCACTAATGAGGCAATTAAAAGTGAGGGGAATTATTCCTGCTATAAGTCATATAAGCACTTGGACTTGTTATATTGTCGGAATATTCTGAGACACATTTGAATAATGTGAATCTGAAGAAAATTACCTAAGAGCTCCACACAGACCAGGTCATGCAGCTGTTCCTGCAAGACGGCGTGACTTCCCAAATAGGTTTCATTTGGATAAACTCACATTTTGAGAAAAATCTAAATGGTTAGGTTCTTGCCTGAACAACTATAAAAGCTGGATGCAGCAGTGACTCACCATCACCCCGAGGTAGGAAGGACTATTAGACAGGACAGGACTCGTACTTTAGTGCATATAGGTCTTTTATATAATGTCAGACATTTATTTCTTCACATACTGTAGATACATTTGATTCATTTTTTTTTAATGTTTTAAACATTCTTGTGCAGATTTAGAAAAAAGAACAACTAGAAAACCCAGGGATTTAAAACCCAGATTGGCGTGAAACAAAAGTCAAACCCACTTTGGTGATGCGACAAAAAAGGCAAATGATTGGGCTCTCTTGCATTAGCCACTTGGATCAAAAAGGTTAAACATTTTCAAACAATCTAAGAAATCCAAAAAAATAAGATAAACTGGATTATTAAAATTATTATTATTCATGAGCAATGTTTTAAACTCAAATCTAAACCAAAAAATGTTCGACTAAATCTCACACATTGAATCTTCATAGATACTGTATGTTGACGAAGGTCCCTGCAAGTATAGAAGTATAAACACACACTGTGTATGTGTGTGTGTGTGTGTGTGTGTGTGTGTGTGTGTGTGTGTGGTTATCCACACCTGAAAAATATTCCAGTATTCTCCAGGGAGTTTCTGCACGTCCCAATTTACATGCAGCATGTCAGATTTACATGCAGGAGACCCGGAGTTTGAGCTGCAATGAGGCTCCTCTTTGTAAAAGTGATCTGCACGCTTTAACCGCTTATCTAGTCCTCATCATCACCGCGTTCCGTGACCTCAGCCAGACGGATATTTTCTAAACCAAGTTTAGGTTTTGCAGAAATGTCTGATTCTGACAATCGGATAGAGACGGCCTCTGTCCTCCATCCTCAACATTTACAAGGTGCCCTTGAGCAAGGCAATAACCTTTTAATTACTCAAGTGAGGCGGTTTAATGACCAGTGGTTCAGGACGGATTTTAGTGTGTGTGTAACCGTCCTCCCCTCTGTGACGTCTTCCTCGGGCCACTGCTGCAGAAATAAAGAGTGGGCCGTGCGAAGCTATAGATTTAGAAATTTCCCCCGGAACACACACACTCACACACACACACACACACACACACACACACTCATTCTCGCCCTCACATCGATCAGCATCCAGTTACAAGCGCCGAGCACTTTTACTGAGATGTAGGATCAGTCTTTGTGCAGCAAGACACCTCAACTCCCACTTCAACGCCCAAACGCCGGACCTTGTGCTTTTCATTCATAAGCACTGCGATTTATACCAAGATGCACTGCAAATCCACTCGAGGAGACACCCTCTCCATCTTGCTTCAGTGCGCACGCACAGACACACACATACACACACACACACACGCAGGGTAAGCCTCGATGAAAGATTCCTAATAGAGGAATAATTGTAAAATTGTATTGACTATTGAGAAATTATGCAAATTGACTTATTTCACACTTTATTTTTCAGTCATCACAAATTGATTGCGGTTTTGATTGGTCTGATTGTTGAGTTATTACTGATGTGCTGCTTTAAAACTGCTAATCAACCCAAAACGTCTTTGTGCCACCTCATGTTTGACTAATCAAGCAAGAAAGGGGGCTACACACACACACCCACACACACACACACACACACACGCACACACACACACGGAACTGAAAAGCCGGTAGCTGGTATTCCTCTCTGTAAAGCCCTGCAGGTGTGGTCCACTCCTCCTGTGCTGGTTATTAGCACAGCCCATCATTGATATTCATTTCCTGCTCCTAATTCCCCCACAGTATTTTTTCCCCCTCTCACTTGACAGAGGGCCGTGGGTTAAACGCCGGGGGGAGCGCTCCATCACGACTAGATCTGATCCAATTAAATACAGATTTAATCAGCCCCGCAGTCGGCGAGTGAATGCAGAATGTGATCAGGCTCGGCGGTAACTGGAGGCCCCGGCGGCGTGGGCGCTGGTTCCCGTCCCCGGATCGGAGGGTCGCCTCAGCGGGGCGAGGCGGAGCCACCTTTTGATCGTATGTGACCTGTCGACGGAGCACGTCGGCGTATCTGCAGTCTGGTCTCGTCCTGACTTTTTAAAAAAAAACATTTTTTTAGAACGACGCGTTTAAAGCCGCAGCGGCCGGAATAAAAACCCACGCCACACGTTGACCTCTCCCGAACCCGCTGATTTAGTGCTCGCGAGGGCGACAGCGGCTCCCGCGGAAGATCTGCGAGATTTACTGTCGACGCAAACACTCAATTAATTAAAGATTTAGGGACTGGATTATATCAGTGGCAAGCGGGAACAATTTGGAGGAGGTTAATCTTTGGTTTGCTGGCAGAGCAGTTGGAGCCCGTCTGCCTGTGGCCGCATGGAAAGCACGGAGAAAACACCTCCCCCTGCCAGGAAGGGAAGATTTCCCCTCCTTTTTCCTCCCGAACGGCTGCAGCTGCTGATTGTTGAAACCTTTTACTCTGCAGAGGAAGCAGTCCTGTGATATGAAGTACAGCTCCCCAGTGCCCCATCAAAGTCCACTGTAACTGCTGTGTCACCTTCAGAGTTGCGAGGGGAAAGGATGGTACGTGGCGAGATGCCGCAGAGCCTGCTAATGAGGAGGCATCGGGAAAACGGGTCGCTTTTTAACATATCCCGATGTTTGGGGTCATTTCAGTTACGACCCCAAAACTTAATTACAAATCCTGCTATTTAGTGTGTGTGCGTGTGTGCCAGCCTGTGGTTGGGGAAAAAAACAAGCAATCCTGGCCGCAACTCAAATGTGTAGCCGAGTATTTCCTGCCTCGCCACTACCCACATAATGCATACATAACACAACGTGGCATTAAGTACAGTTTAGTGTCTGAACCAAATCCAACCTGGCAAGCAAATCAGTGCGGCTGGTGAACGTAACAAGCCGGGGGATTGTTCCTCATCCAGCACGCCAGTCATTTATGTTAATGCGAACAAGTTCCCTCCGTTTTTGTTTTTTTTTGTCTCTTCAATGTTTCCAGTGATGAATTATGTGCTATCAGATCGTCTCCTCGTGTGTGTCATTTACATTCAAAGCATTCTGTGCAACCTTTATTAAAAAAAAACATGAACTATTTGCATCAGTCAGAAAAAGATTATCTCTGGCCTATTGTATGGGGAAAACAGCAATTAAAGCAAAAAAAAAATGCACCGAGAGATTGCAAAGTGTTTTCCCCGGGAACGGTCCGAAGAGGTGCAATTTGTTAATTACACTGTGAAATGATTCCAGTTCTTACTGCGAACGTTTCAGCCACATCCCGGCGCCCCCCTGGGACGGCCGTCATTTGCCCTCCTTCCACCTCATATCAGTCGTCTTTAATTGCCTCTCGTGCTCAGAGGGACACTCACCTCGCTTGTTATTTCCAGGTGTGAATAAGATGAGGGGAAAAGGTTACCCTAGGCCCTAAAGACCGAGCCTCGGATCCTTCAGGACGGTCTCGGCTCGCATATCTCAAACAAAGCTGTGTTTGAAGTGCGCGGCTGGGTGCCCGCGCCTCCTGCACCCGGGCGCGAGTCGCCGTGTTTGTTCAACTCCGCCAGCCGCTCTCTGTAAGTTGCTTCTTTTGTATTTGCATACCGAACAAACAGGAAATTGTGTTCATTTGTATGCAAATGTGTTTGTCCCCAAGGCTGGGATTTTGAATTAAAAGTTTTACCGTCCCATTAATTCCAAATTACACACAGGCACCGACACGGGCTCCTCCGCCCGGCAGGGGGGGGTATCCGACCCGCCGTCCAAACGCGTGTCTGTCAGTTTAGGCTGTTTAGTTTGCCATCTGCGAGTCCGAATTTGGATTTAATCTGGTCCGCTGATTTGCAGATTGATCGTCTGCGCCACGTTGCAATCTCCTCTTAATTATCCCGCGAAAATATGCAAAGATTTTGCCGTGATTGATATTCGAGGATACTACCCGAGACAGACGTGAGGCGGCCTTGGAGTGGTTTGACTGACAGGTTGTGAGGAACATGGTAAATAAGAGGGAGTGGTGAAGGCTGTCCGCCACGGCGATGGATCACACCTCATCAGCCCCGCTCATTAAAATACATGTACAACCTCATGAAAAATGCATGACCCCATCAGCGATGTGTGGCATGTATGGCCTGATGCTGACAGTCAAGGTAATATTAGAAATCAAAATTGAGACTTAAGAATCACGCCGCCGTAATTCATCTCTTCCCCCTCAGAAGCTCGTCGGTTTTTCCTGCGCGGCGGAGTCCTGCGTGCGGGGGACGGGTTTGTAGGATGAGCAGCGCCGCTGAGAAGTGGGTGGCGTTCCAAGTGAAATGTGCCAAACTTGCCTGCTATTGTCAGACAGTTTACTCGCCTGCTGGTATCGACTCTATTGTTTTGAGTTGCTTTGCAGGATTGAACTCGATCAGCGACAAGGAACAAAGGGAGACGTGTTGTTCATTCCGTGCTTTATTAAGGGAGCAACCAGTGGGAAGAACCAAACGCAGCCGCCACCCGGCCTGCTGGGTGAGGTCAGGGTTTACCTGATATTTAATGTCAACATGGCTGCAGGAAGAGTTGAGCTTGGTTTGGGATATTAGCAGCGACACAACCATGATGGCGGAGTGGAACGCCATCCTACAGCATCATGCGACACATGTACAGTTCTTCCACTGAGGCTGTTTTGCTTGCTGATAGAGTTCATTCATTCACTCAAGCCTCCCAACACCTCAAAAACGAGACAATTAATATTTAATACCAGCATGTATGTAGGTGTTTGACAATGGAAAGGGAAATTCATTTCACTTAGAACTGCACCCACCTCTCAGCTGTGCTGCTCGTCCTGTAACTGCATGATCCTCATTGGAACCTGTCCAATTATATAAAATACAAAGCTTTCCAAAGGGGGTTTGGATGGATAGGCAGAAACCCAGCTGGCAAATTCTGCTCCCCGAAAGGTACTGGGAGCATCTGCGTTTTTGGTTGTGGAAAGGTTATTTTAATATTTCCCCTTATTGTTGCCTATATGTTAAAACAGTAAAAGTTTCTGAAAGAGAAGTTTTTTTTTACATCTCTAGAATGTTCTGGGAAAGTTAAGTTGAACTAAAACATTTGCAGACTATTCTGAGAACACTGTGGGAGGCGTTATTATTAGAACATTTAGTTTTTAGAATGTTTAATGTCCCTATGTTCACTATTATCATTGGCCTCTCCTCTCCATATTAAACTTATAGGGCTGCTGTCATTGTACTAGTGTCCTCTTGTTCCTGTGTGTATTATATTATCAAAAGGTATTTGACTACCAACATCTATGCACACACACACACACAGTACTGTGCATCAACTAATAATGCATGGACATGTTGTTCACATGCAGACGTTTGGTGGACATCTGATGTCTGTGTGTGACGAGCCAAGGGGGACACACCACCCTGACTCTCCAGTCAGAGAGCGATAGTGCCAGAGCGCCGGGTGCCAGCTTTGCTAATGAAAGGGACAATTTGGCTACGCAGATTCTCAAAGATGTTAAGACGGGTTATGTTCTTTGAGATGCATACAATCAGTAAATATGAGGTTAGCCCTCCTATGTGTTCATATCATGTTAATTAATTATTCCCAGTCCAAAATGTATTATAAAGTCTATAGTCTATATATATGATATATAATCCAGCTGATAAAATATTTAAATTCATCATTATTTTTCAGTTACACCATTTGGCATTTTGTGCTCAAAAATCATACAAAATCACGTTTTTTTGTAACAACAAATGGTACAAATTTAATTGTACCATTGTAAATGACAAGAAAGACCAACATGAACACAGAATGTTCATTTTGAGAGGCCAGATGATTGCCTCCTCTAAAACTGTATTTTAAAAAGTGTTTGACTTTCTCACCTTGACTTTTGTATTTGAAATAATAATAAATAATAATTTTGCTTGTGTGTATGTACATATATATGTGTGTGTATATATATGTATATATGTATATTTATATGTATATATATATGTATATAAATATGTATGTATATATATATATAGACAAAATAGCAAAACCTTTATTTTGAAAATCCGAAGTGAATCCAATCTATGCTTCTGTTTTCCTAATAGAAAACTCAAACCATTGAATGGAACGTAGTAGAGATTGAGCTTTCATAATGCGGCAACGCGTTTACTGAGTGATTGTTATACATAAGTGCGGCTAACACCACATTCACTTTGGTTAAAATGTATCTCTAAAATCAAACAATATTCACAACATCAACTTGAATAAATTGGTTTGCACATTTCCTGCAGTTGTTGGTTATTTGTTAAAAAGGGAAAAAATCAATGCGAAATCTTTCGAGAGAACAGAGAGAACCACAATTGTCTTGCACTTCAACAAAACCATTTTTCCCCCCACATTGGAAAAAAAGAAAAACAAAACACCGGGCATATTTCTCTTTTCATTAGCAGAACTGTCAGCCACGGTCCCTGCTCGGCTCACATCACTCTGATTGCAAAACGGGTTTAAAATCCCTCATCACCGCTTGCTGTTGTGTCAGGCCTCCTCCTGAAATGTGCAAAAGATGTAACATTTAAAGATAAACTGCATCAAGCTGCTTTTCCAATTTGTGTAAAAGCTTTTTTATTTATTATGTTTCATGACTGACTGAGAACAGATTGGATTTCGCCGCAAGTTGCACAAATAATAGGTCTTTTAACATTTGTTGATGCATTATGATAAATTTTCTGACTCTGTGTGCTATAGCTGATGTTCATTTTTACTTGCATCTCGGGCTCTGGAATAGATTTTGCATGCATTTCGGGCCCAGGTAATTTCTGCAAATATTAAACATATATAAGAATATGCAGTGTGCTGCTTAGTTATGTTATTAGCAGTGGTGACCTTTCTGACTGTCTCAGATACAAACACAACATTCACCACTGGAACAAAATAGTGTCATTCTACTAAGGTAAATCTGAGAGCATGAGAGGGACTGTACAGAAATATAATTTTTCAGGATGGATTGTATGTTTAACTTGTATTTGCCCAAATCAGATTGAATTGCAATCACACATTCCTCTCAGTTCCAACCAATATATTTCATCCACCTGTCAACCGTGACGATTCTCCATGATAAAACGTGAGCTGAACTTCAGTCGCTGCCTGGATTCGACCTGCACATGCTCAGAAGTGTCAATTTTTTTATTTTCTACAGTCCAATCAATTGGACATAAAAAAAAAGTTAGATGCATTAAAATGCTGCTTCAGGTAATTGGATGTATATGTGTTTTCAATGGAATTTAGATCAAAAGTTTTAAGCAGAATCAATCTCTCTGGTCTCCTCGGTTAATCACTCACAAGACAGGACAAATGGCGGCTAATTGCACAGAGGAAAAGGCCCGATGCGGTTTCCAAACCCGCTGCACACCAGCGAAATCCATTGATAACCGTTGAATCTGTTGACTGCTTGTGCTCCTCCGCGCTGTTTAATTCATCCCACTATTGTTCTGTCCTTGAATGAACTGTCACGAGGCGCACAATATAGTCTGTAGTGTAAATTTCCTGAGCTGAAGGAGCTTGTCACAATTGCCATTAGTCATTAGGGATCATTCTCTGGTGGATGCAAGAGCCTGGTTTCCGCGAGCTAGAGATTTTTACTCTCTTATAGCGGCGCAATCGGCTCCGAGAATCCAGAATTCGTCTGGCTGTGCTGATAACCTTAGAAACACGGCGAGATCTGCAGTGAGAAGGGAAGGAAAAAAAAAAAGTTGGTAAAAGAAAATGCAAGGTTAAAAGAGGTGGAACACGCAGAGCTGTGTCCCAGCGACATTATCACAGCGCCTGGCTCGGACGCCCTGTCCACCTGTTATTAGCGCTGAATTGTGAGAATTGAAATAGACTGACTCTTCTTTTAAAGGGTCCTAGAATCAAGCTGCCAGAGCCTTTGTGCCTTTCTGCCCGAGAGGCGGCAAAGGGGTCAGCGGGAGTGCGTGAGTGGGCACCGAGCGGCAGTCAGAGCCACTCAGAGGCACCCTGGAGGGGGGGGAAGAGGAGAGAGACGACTGCAGCTTGGCAGCTCCACTGGAGTCTGATAAGCTTTAATGGCACCGCCACAATGATTCACACCATGTGAGACACACACACACGCACACACACGCACGTGCACGCATGCACAGAGGCGTTCACCCACACGCGCAGAAACACACCTCGGAGCGGGCTTGTGAGGAATATTTTTCTGGACCCTGGATAAATTTGCAGGAGCAGGGAGTCTCTATTTACCAGTAATTGCATTTCTCTGCCCTCTTTCAGCCCCGCCGTCAAAAAATGTTCCGTGCCTCAGGAAGTTGAAGGTGGCTAGGGAAGAGGGAAAAAAAGCAACAGAACATGTTGTCGGCCTCACACTGTGTTCCGCCACAAGTTGACAGCTTATAGGCCAATCTGTACCATACATGGATACAAGCTGTGTACGGTACATAACCTGTCAGCCAGACGCGTTGCATCGCCCGTGTTTCCGGGAAGCCTGTTCAACCGAAACCCGAATGTTAATAATAGACACAGATGAACGTGTGTCCGCTTGCTATACAATGAGTTAATTGATGCGTTCACTAACCATCGTGGATGCAGCAGAACGACGTTGCCGGGGAAATTTAAACATTTAAATGCAACATCTGTGTTCCCTGCAGCTGTTTTAGTGAATTGTTTCAGATACGGCGCGTTTGGCTTCAAAGCCAAGTGTTGAGAGGAGAGATTAAACCAGCCCGGAATCTCTTGGAATCACGGTCATGTCGGGCAATTGTGAAACGCATAATTATCATCCAAAGCCAACAATCAGTCCAGTGCTAGAAGGTTGGATGTGTACAGATGTATGAGTGGACAGGGATGGACTCTAAATATGCATCCTGGTAATATGTGTTTGTAGCAGCACGCCAGTGATTGGTCCACCACTTGGGTCCAGTCTGAAATATCTTGACAACTATTTAATGTGTTGCGTGGAGGAGAGAAAACACACGGCGGGAGGCCTCAGCGAGGGGCCGCTAACGGAGCGGAGTCTTAGCGTTAAGAAGGGGAAACCGCACACGTTTTGGCTCCAGATGCACAAATATAAAAGAATTATTGATAATGTTTCAGCCTAAAACCTTTATCAAGTCATATATGATGACGTCTTTTCTAGAGCACATTAAAACAAACTTTAATGACCAAAGCGATATATGAAAGGCCAATAATATAAAGTAATAAGATAGTTATAGAGAGAGAGTGCTAGTAAATTGTGTATATACTAAAATATAGTTTAAACCTGATCAATCACTGTCCTTCTTAAAATGAATTATGGATTATTTAATGTAAAGTCACGCACTTAATATAGAATCAACACAGAGGCGTACTCTATATAAATTGTGTTTTTCATTTTCATTTTTTTTCTTTTTTCAACAAAAGATAATTGTGAATAATTATGTTCAAGTGCTAGTCAAGGTAACAATAGTAGTCATTCAAATATGGATTTAAAAAAAGGGACAAAGAACCACATGGAGACAAAAGTCTATTGATGGAATGTTTTCCTCCACTAAAATGTGTTGAGCATATATATATATATATATATATATATATATATATATGCAAATGTTATGTTGGGTGTGTACAATAAACAGGAGGATGGAGCAACACAACCATGCAGTGGCTCCACTTAAATTAGAGACAAACAGGGAGTGAAATCAATAGTTACAAACGTCACTTGAATAAAAACTAGAAGGCCGACAGTTCTTTTCCAGCCCACTGTAGTTTTTGAAGTTTCACCCTTGAACAGTGTAAGTTTGTTGTCGGCAGCAGAAGTCACTACAATGCAGTAATGTACGTATGAGGCCTGTCTGTGCAGAGCGAGCGCTGCGCCCAGCGCGAGCAGGCAGAACAGATTGCAGTATTGCATATGACTCAAAATGTCCATCTGCCCTATTATTTGTGCAGTGTCTCTTTTTTCCTCTCTTTTTTTTTCTGCTGCTTTCAGCATTACGCTCACACGTCTCTCTTTGCTTCCGAGTTCTGTTTTTTTTCTGCACATTGGGCGCACGGGAGGAGGTGCAGCACTTCAACACACGCGCGCGTGCACGTGCACACGCGAGCATAAAGACACAAACACAGCCAGCCTCAGTACAACAGGTAATTATTTGCAAAAGAATGGAGCAAGTGCGTGGGGTGCAAATTGCATTGTGGGATGGCTCTGCGGGACTGAAAGATGTCAATTGAAGAGGCTGCTGCTTTTTTTTTTTTTTTTTTTCTTTTACGCACACCTCGTCCATTGTTCTCCGAGGGGGAATTGCAGGGGGCAGTGTCAGTGTATTTACATGTACCCGTTAGAACGTGGGTGTATTTGTTTGTCTCTGTCAGGCAGGATGATTTGCCCTCGCCGGAGAACGCCGTCTATGCATAAAATGCGAACACGAGTTTAGCAATAATTCTGAACCCCTCTCGAGAGCGGCGCGAGGTGTGCAGAAAGCCTGTCGCCACCTGTCAGAACTCTCAAAACAGAAGGTAGGTCAGAAAAAAAAAAACAGCTGCCTGTCATAGCTCTCTCTTTTTTTTTTTTCCTCTAATTGTTCCATGCACATTCATAGAATTACCGGTTTTAAATCTGCTTTGTAATCACCGCTCATTGTTCCCCGCTTATTGTTTCCTTGCTCAATTTGTTTGTTTGTGTTCACACTTTTGGCAACACGGATGTTCTTTTGTCATGCCAACCGACCGATTTGTGTTCAAGGCAATTTCATTTAATTTAATTTAAGGGGGGGAAGGAGGAGGAGGAGGAGGAGCGGCAGGAAAGAGGATGTAGAATTGAAGGGGAAACCTGCAGACGTGAGACACAAGCAAAGCAAAGAAACCGAGTAACACTGTTTAAATCATTCTCTCAGACTTCACACACACTGTTTTAACCAATGTACCTGACAGAAAATGACGGATTATTCATTTAAAAGGACGCAATTACCATATTAAGTAGGTGTTTTTTTTTTTTATTCACAAAACAGGCTGCTATGTGGCGTTCGTGGGTACAATAAGGTGTGTGTGTCCATGCTCCAGCTTCATGAGATGTGTTTGATAAACCCAGGTGGATGCTATAAACTTTATCTGTTGAGATTAGGCCTCGGAACAAATGGTGCTGCTATCAGTATTCAATGTTACCGTATTTTATGCCATTTCAACCTCTTTGTCCTCTAATGATGATGAAGCCGCTGCGTGTTTTTGCCGTCTTTCAAAAAAAAAATATGAGCCCAGTGTTGAAGTCCGTGTATGTAAATGAACAGGATTAGAGCAGCATGGTTTGTTAAACAAGGTGCTATGAATTTACATTTAGATGTGTTCAAGATCTGCTCAGTAAAATTAGGCTAAAGTAAATAAAACGTCAATATAACATAGTTAATATTTTAAAAAAAAAGATTAAAACATCAGTTTGCGTGTGAATGGGTGAAACACCTGTTTAACTATACAGGACAGCAGCTGCTGTTTGTCCGGTTCAGTCCAGATTGGAACCTGTCCCGTCATGTGTAACACTCTGCAGACTGGAACGGCTCCCGCTCGCTCTCAGCTGCGGAGCCGTGGTGCTGGGAGGTTCACGGCCCCTCGCCAAGCGTGTAGCGGTGCCCAGGGGCACACACACACACACACAGAGAGAGAGAGGAGACTGATCGAACTGGTTTTACACCAGGGTTGTCAGAGGTCTCCTAACTTCCCCACAAATCAATACGGGCCCTAAACTGCAGCCAACTGGCTCAAACTGGCTGCCGTTTTCCTCCTGAGTCAGGCCCCCGTCCAGGCTCCTCATCAGTAATGACTGAGCAGTTTGAATTGAGACAAATGCCGCTGTGGGCCACAGAACACTGACTCATGTTGTTCACACGCATTAATAATGCATTATGCTATGTAACACGCTATAATTAACTCTGCTGCTAAATACATGCTCAGTCCAAAGTGCCATTCTGCCAGGATGCCGTTTCCTGAGAGTGAGAACGCTCAGGGTGATGACTAAGCCATCCATCTTTGTTGTGAATGATTATAGGCTTTACTCTTGATTATTTTTTTTTGTTTGGTTTGCATTTTGTTCCATCATTATGTCAACAAGGAGAGCCACGACTGGGCCAGTTGTTAATCAACCGCTCAGTTGCGAGCCACCAGACGGGAGCTTTTTATTGTTTTTCTAAATCCAACGGCGTTTAGCGGGTGACGCGCTGGAGCAGTGGGTAGTGTTGTTGCCTCGCAGCGAGAAGGTCACAGGTTAAAGTCCTGAAGGCTGTGTGGCGTTTGCATGTCCTCGGGACACAGCAGCTTCCTCCCGCGGTCCAAAAACATGCTTAGGTTGGGGATTTGCAATTGCCCGTAGGTATGAGTGGCGTGTGTGTGTGTGTGTGTGTGTGTGTGTGTGTGTGTGTGTGTGTGCCCCACAATAGGACGGGGGCCTGTATAATTAATGCTGGTATTTTGCACAATAATAAGCACATTTACATTTATAGAGTTTAATATGCAACACAATTTTAAACAGTAAAGGTAGTCGGTAAAATCCCATGTGAAATCCCATCTCTCACCGTGCTGTGTGTGTGTGTGTGTGTGTTTCACTTGACGCCGCGACGGCGGCCGTATCGACACGCCGACACAGGTGTTACCGATTTCACTAATTAAGGTTCCGTTCGGGTCAAACGGAGTCGAGCGGCAGCTTTTGTTCCCTGCGACTCGCTGGAAAAGCTGCCACGCAGAATGAAACGGAAGCGTAATTACTGATTATCATCCGGGGGGGGGGGGAGCTCCCGCTGTTTGCAGGTGAAAAGGTCTATTAGCGGATTAATCAATGAATCCATCAACAGGCGATGAATCGGGTCCTGAAGCGGTCAACACAGCAATGTTTGGGTTTTTACGTTATTGGTCATTAATGTCGTCTTACACGCGAGCAAATGTCCTGAATTCAAAATGTTACTTGAGTAAAAGTAAGGAAGCAATTACATACTCACATAGGTTCTGGGTGCAAAAGCTCTAAAGCAAAAAAAAAAATACTTGAAGTCATCCCCCATTGGGACAGTAACTCATTCAGTCCCCCCCTCCAGGGGGCCAGGAATTTTTATTTGATATTATTTTGATTGTTTTCCCTGGAAATGAACATAATTTTTAAAAAAGTCTAATTATTTCAGCCATTGTATGCATAGCAACAAGGTTTGTTTTTGCCCCCTCGACACAACAGACCACCATACACGTTATAGTTGGCCTAGTTTAATATGCTGCACAATCTTATACAGTAGTCCGGGGGAAAAAAATGTTGAAACCCCTGGTGTACTTGTGAACGTGAAATGTGAAATCCAGTCTCTCACACCGCGCTCCGTCCTTTATAAAAAAAAAAAAAAAAAAAAAAACGCAACACAAGCCGCGGCGTTGGTTCACTCCTGATTACAAAGAGACTGAGTCTGATTGGGATTTGCATTCTGCCAGCCCTAATCAAACCAATGTAACAATCTAATTGATCACTTAAGTGTAATTGGAATCATTTGAAGCTTTATGCTCCAATCCGCCATGCTTCAGTCCTCCCTCCTCCTGCTCCCCCCCTCCCTCCCTCTCTCTCTCCCTCCTTCTCTCCCTATCTCCTGTGGTTCCGGTCCACTGCTCGCCCTCCATCTCCCTTGCGCTTTATTGACTGTTGAGTGTAAGGCGGTGTTAAACCAGCATCGATGTAATAGTGGGCATTAGCCCTTTGAACTGCCCTTAATCTGACTGTAATAAACTCACATTTATTTCTGTGGGAGAGGCTCCCCCCCCCTACACACACACACATATACATTATATAGACCTATACATACAGTAAATATATATTTATATAAGTGCATGTACATTTGTGGGTGGATATCTGTGTGTGTGTGTGTGGATGTGGCCGTTGTGATGGGGATAGTAGAATACCTGGTACAAATCCTGTCAAAAGCTCTTCTGCGGTGCGGTGTAGTAGAGATTTGCTTTTTAATTGGAATGTAATTTGAAAAGCACCATTGATCATGAATTACATTCAGCCCCGTCTCCCGTCTCCCTGAACTCAGGGCTGCTCTGTTTTCCATTGACCGGCTCCGACTCTTCCTCCCCCCCTCCTCCTCCTCCTCCTCCCGTAAGGAGGACGTCAGTCATGTGCAGTGGAGCGACACCGAGGAACAAGGCCCCCTACCAGGCCCAGAGCGCGTGGGTCAATGCGCGTCTCCAGCGCGGACCAGCACGCGACGGGGGCGGCGGGGTGTGGAAGGAAAGGAAAGGGGAGGGGAGATTAATAGCGGAGGAGGTTCGGGGCGCGGCGACACTTCGCGGAGTCCCCGTAATAGCCGGCGTGCCACGTCGCCGCCATTTCATCCGGCGTTTAGTTAAGCGGGATTTGTTTTGTTTTGCTTTGCTTGCGGGGGTGCTCAGAGAAGTCAATTTGTCGGCTCATTTGTCAAACGTTGGGCTGCGTCGGCGGCGTCTCGGAAAAGCCTTCTCTCTCTCTCTCTCTCTCTCTCTCTACCCCCCCCCCCCCAAGCCTCGAGAGTGGAGATGGGAATCAGGCTGCTGGAGATTGCCTGTGTACCGTTTTAAATGTGGACTGGAAAACAATGAAAACTAAAGGGCACTGGCAGAGCACCTCTGTCCCAAATTGATTCTTAAGTGGAATAGGGCAGCCAGGGAGCCAGAGAGATTCTGCAGCACCTTTAACCAAACCCGTTTTCTATTTTTTTCTTATATATATACAGAAATCGCAGTACGATTCAAAGGAAAACGCCGTCATCGACAAGCCGTAGGAGATGACCATCGACTTACCGTCCCATAATGCCAACTGTTGCTGGCGAACGTAGTCGTCTGTGGTTTATTAACATTAATAGACCTTCCCCACCGCAGCCAGGCTGACATGGACTCGCAGGATGAACGCCGCTGTTACCGCAGACACTCATTAAGGATCCATTCAGGTCAGCAGTCAGGCTGCTGCTGCTGCTGCTGCTGGTTCACCACAAACAACGGACAACATCCCGAGCACCTGTGTTTACCAACTGCTTCCTGCCAACATGGCTGCTGTGGGGGGAAAAAAAAGAAAGCAAAAGCTGTAATACAGTAATCCATCAGAGCCAGGTGAAGTCTGCGTAATAGTCTTTCCTGCAGGTGCGTTTGGGTGTTTTGTTTAAAAATCAGACGGTAGGGTGTATCTCCGTGAGCGGTGTCAGGGATCGCCGGCGTCGGCTTTACACTGTGAGACAGCTGTTGGCTGATGGAGTGGTGGAATCTATTTTTTTTTTGTTCCTGCACGCGTGTGTGTGTGTGTGTAGACCTATTCACCGGCGTCTTTTCACGGAATTCATTGTGCCGTGCCGCGGCGGCGGAATCACAAGTGCAAATATTAAAAAGGCGGTTGAATCCCATTCAGCCGCGGCCGGGTTCAGGGTCTCGGGTATTGTGTGTGGCTTCTCATTAGAGGCCCACCTCTCAGCGAGGGCAGAATGCCTTAAGAAAAGCCTGCTGGAGAAGAAATATCCTGTCCAGTACAATCAGTGAGAAGGAAGATCTGCCTTAAGTTAGTTTAGGAATACACTCTATACTTCAATGTATCCTCCTTGACACGTGGGAAGTATAATAACTACAGAATCTAAAAGGTGTATCGTGTTCTTGTGCGGCGTGCTGAATTCAATCTGCCTGTGATGTTGAATTAAAAACAGGGTTTGTGCTTGATCCAGGAAGGTTTCCAATCTGCATAATTGCGGGAGCAGTTGAACTCCAATCCTCATTTATGTTTCATAAGATGTTTTTTTTTTTTCTTCCATAAATGGGGCACATACCGTGTTACAAAAGCACAGAAGATGAGTGTAACATCGTTCTGAACACAGTGCTCAAGCGGCATCCTCCAGGGCTGAATAGCAAAGCCAAAAAAAAAAAAAAGAAAAGCGCCCTAGCGCTGCAGTTCCTGCAATGGCCACTTGAGGCTGAACCGTAAAAAAAACAAGTGAGTCCTCACGGGCCCTGATGTAATGATGCACAATTTTACAGCAGAAATAAACATGTTTACAGCTTCGTACTAAAAAAATAATGATTGAGGAATTTTTTTTGCTTATGACAACTTCTCTGCAGTATCATCATAACATGCTCACTTCTCACAAAGAACAAGATGGCAACAGCTAAAATCCTGAATTCTAGGCTTTAAAACAGGACAATGGGTGACATCACAAAGCTATCATTATTATAATACAGTTTATGATGGTGACTCTCAAACCTTTTCATGTCAAGGACCTAATCTGATTAGACCACAGCCTCTGTCTGATAATAAATAGTTTCAGGGTCATTTTTAATCAAAAACTTCAAATTTACTTAAATTATTCTTGTTCTTACTTTACCCAAATGAGTGGTTGTGCTGGATGCTGGATACAGTATTTAGGGCCCCCGGCAGCTATTGTTTTCCTGCATATTATTATCCTCTCCATGCAGGAAATTTCTACTTCTCATATACAAAAATATCACCAATCTGTGCACAAAGGTGCCATGTGACGCCAGATCTGTGAGCTCAGCCCTCGATTAAATGCAAAAAAAAAATGTCCGACCATTGCACGCAGCAGCTATAATTTTGTGATCTTGCATCTTTTTTTTAGCGCTGGTGCATAATTTAGACACAATACCATTCATCTGAAATTTGCACTATTGCTCAAGTACGCGTTTGCAAATTATATATTAGGTATTTTTCCTCAAAAATCTCCCCGCTCTAGTCGGGGGAGTGGAAGTAAACTGAATGAACGGAGATAAGCTGATTGTGGCGGAAACTAGAGCAAGGTCAGGGATCCTTGTTGGATATTTATGAGACATAAAGAGTGACACGAAAAACGTGATCAAACGGACGGAGCCTGGAATGTTTGAAAGGGCAAAGATTACAGACGAGGTGGGGGGTGCAGGGGGAGAGGGGTCGCAATACGAGGAACAAACCGACACGGGACGATCAAATAAACAAACGGAGAACACGGTGACGAACGAGGAGCGGATGGAAAAGAATGGGGGGATGATGAAAGGGGGAGGGGAGGGGTGAGTGTGTGTGTGTGTGTGTGTGTGTGTGTGTGTAAGGGGGTCGAGAGATGTGAGAAAGCAAGGAGAGAGGCCAGAGGGAGGTTGAGAGTCAGGGTGAGAAGAGATGGAGCGATGGAGCGATGGAGAGAAGAGGAGGAAGAGGTGGAGGAGGAGGAGAAGGAGGGGGGGGGCAGCAAGCGAAGGGGGAGGTTGTTGTTTTAAGATCAGAACGGATGAGTGCGTTTCCCCTCTCTGGGGAGGGGCCCCATCGGCTCTCTATGTCTGTCACTCCACTCGTTCATGCCTCGCTCCGAGGGAGAGGTAAAGGGCGCTGAGTTGCTGTGTGTGTGTGTGTGTGTGTGTGTGTACGTGAGTGTGCGTGCGTGTGTGTGTGTGTGTGTGTGTGTGAATGGGGGGCAATTTGGAAAAGAGAGAGTAATGCTCGTTTCATCGATGAGTGAGTCACCCTTCCTTTGATTGGCTTGTTTTTCTCTCCTCCACCATGTCCCTGTTCCCTCCTTCCCGCCTCACACACACACACACACACACACACACACACACACACACACTTCATCCTGCTGCTCCAGCTCCGCCTGTGGAAGCACTGCCTCACGTTCCAGAATGTTCACTTTCATAACCTGCTGTTTGACACAGTTTCATCTATAAAATGCATGGATGCGAAGTTACTAAGTACATTTACTCCAGTATTGTGCCTAAATGGAGTTTTATGGTATTATACTGCCGAAGCTAGTAAATAATGTATTATATAAATGTTATATATACATCTATATCTATATATAAATATATTAGTATGTTTTATGTGAAAGTTGTTGCTGTATAAAGTGTAATCATATACACTTATATATATAATAAAATGTTATAATGCAGTACTTACAAATTAGTACAATAAAAGTTCTCATTAGATTTTTAACAGATAATATTCTGTAATAATATAAGGAGTTCTTTAAATTTTGATACTTCAAGCACATTTTGCTTGCTTTGACAATACGTCTTAATATTTGTATTTAAATAACATTTTAAATTCAAGACTTTACCTATAATTGAGTATTTTAGATGACAATATTTCTACTCAAATAAAACACTTCAACCACGTTATTATGGCAACATTCAATTTCATTATGTAAGAGTTGTTTGGACTAGAAAGTAAATATTCTCCTAATTAAATTTGAGTATATAGTTGATATTTAGTGCAGATCTGCAGATTATGTGTTCGTTCATGCCGTTTCATGCTTGGATTCTGGTTGATTTAGTTGATTCAACCATACTGTTCAAATAATAATTGGATTCTAAAAACACAGCTGTGCTAAAAGTGACTTTGTTGCATTAATGATGATAATTGGAATTATTAACTTTGCACTCCCGCTGCTGACATCTAAAATTATTGATTTTAAATGAAGAATTAATTAAAAAAAAAAAACACATTTAACATCTAAATACGATGATAATAATAATAGGAATAAAACAAATGTCCCCACAGGCTTCACGGTCTGTTTTTAAATACCTGTGGGGGCATGAAGCACCATTATATATTCTACACCGACTCGCTGACATTTAATTAAAGGCCAGTATCAGTCAAATATATTAGCGAGCTGATTTATCTGTCTAACTCGGGCAATAAGTAATATCCATCCTGTCGTGAAATTAACACCGAAATACGACTACTGCTTCAGTGCGATAATGCTCATTTGGTTTAAATTACAACGTGTCAAATGTTCCAGCTTTTGCTGCTAATAATTGTATCTGGATTGTGACAAACTGAAAAAGCGGCGCACGACTCCAAAACAAAGTTATCGTTGTTTTCGCAGCTAGGCAGACCTGTCACCCCCAGTGTGTGTTTAGCCCAGTTGCCATGAAGGTTATCAGGCCAGCGCACGAACTAGACTAGAGGTGGAGGGGCGGCGGGATGATGATGGGGGGGGGGGCGGCTCCCCACAGGGTGGGAGGCATAAGCATGCAGCACCGGTTAGGTGCTTATTTATTTGTACCTGTACGTACGTGTGTGTGTGTGTGTGTGTGTGCATGTGCGTGCAGAGCTGTCTATCCATGTGTCTGTTTATCCACCTGTCTGTGTGTGTGTGTGTGTGTGTGTGTGTGTGTGTGTGTGGAACCTCCCAGCAGGGAGCAGCCAAAGTGCGTTCCTCTAATGTCATCCTGTGGCCGTCCTCCAGCTAAAAGCCGGCGGCTGGCTCTCCTCT
Organism: Eupleurogrammus muticus; assembly: GCA_036785175.1. Classification (NCBI taxonomy): domain Eukaryota; kingdom Metazoa; phylum Chordata; class Actinopteri; order Scombriformes; family Trichiuridae; genus Eupleurogrammus; species Eupleurogrammus muticus. Next base: position 10,099,027 of record JAYKQN010000020.1, on the reverse strand, counting down.
ACACTCCTCCCTCAATGTCACCTTTCCTCCCTTCACTTTTTACTTTCTCCTGTAACGCCGCCTCCTCCTCCTCCTCCTCCTCCTCCTCCTCCACTCTCTCTCGCTCCGTGTTTGTCATTTTTCATCATCCGTTCCGTGTTTGCTAATCTCAGTCCTTTCTCTGCTCTCCATCTCAATTCATCATCTCTACTTGGGGCTGGTGCTGAAGGTTACCGAGTCGCTGATAGAGAATAAGAGGGAGGAATAGACGATCATAAAGACTGGCAGGGAGGGAGGGAGGGGGGGGGGCCCACGTCTCATCTCTCTCTCTTTCTGTCTTTCATTCGCTACTTCTCCGTTCGGAATCCCTTGTGTCTTTTCCGCTCCTCCTCTGCTGATCGCTGACACCACTCACCTCTGACAGCCGTCATTCTCGGCCACTCTTCACAGAAACGGCATGTAGCATATGTGTGTGTGTGTGTGTGTCTGTCCTCGTAATGCGTCCGTGACGCCCCGTCGGCGTGACCCGCGCGCGAGGTCAACGCTTAACCCCGGCGTTCGCTCCTCTGTCAAACAGTATGTGTTTACCGTTTAGATTCGTGCATGTTAAATATGGTCGGATCACCTTGCTCTGTCATGCTTCAGCACATATTAATGCACAGACACACACACACACGCGCGCGCAGCCCGGTACATTAGGCTGTTAGGGTATTCTATCTTTACACACATAAGGTCACATTCAGAGCTACTGTGAGCCCGGCTACACAGGCCGGCTGCATTAGGCCCGGGAAAGCGTGCAAGCGGCCTTCCCCTTCCTATCTGAAATTCTAATCACCCCTCGCAGACTCCCATTACTATTCAGTCGCCGGCGCCGCCGGGCCGCCTGCAGAACGGCTAAGCTTTGCACTAAAGTTTTGGTTAAAACCCCGAAGGCCAGAGCCCATTCCATAACAGCCGCATTCTGTATTACACATTGATAAACACAATCTGCCAGCTCTGGCTCTGCCTTCACCTCGGCCTCTGCCGCCCGCCCCGGCTTCAAAAATAAACTTTTTCCCTCCACATCCACCGAAACCGTTTCCTCTTTGTCGCCGGCTATTTATGCATTATACATCTTTTCTTAATAATCTCCCCTCTCATCTTTCAATTTTCCCTCCTTTGCTGCCCTCCGTCTCGGCGTCCCTTTCTTCTGCTCCGCTTCAAGCGGTTCACCTCTCCACTATCTCCATGCCTGGACGCCCCCACCCCCCCAACCTCCCCCCCCACCCCCCCACCTCCGTTTGCCTCACTCCTTATCTTCCCCTCTATACTCCTTCATCTCTCCCTTTTCCAATCCTCCCCCTCTATCTCTTTTCCGCCTCTATCCTCGGCTCTGTCCCCCCCCCCTCTCTCGTCCTCCTGGCCCCCGGCTGAAATTAAACCCCGCCGGTGTGAGCCCGGCCCCGACCGAGCCCCCCCCCCACCGAGGCCCAGCCGCACAGACCCAAGAAACAGACCTTGAACAACAAGATAAAGTACATCAAAACTGCAGTGGGTTCACCGCTCCGTGGGCAATGTGTATTTTGGGTTACGATTCACGTTTCAACACCCTCGGCCCGGACAGCCCCCCCCCCCCTGCGTGTCCGACTCTCTCAGACGAGGCGAGGCCGGTCCGCAGTGATTAACGCTGATTAGAGTGAACTAGTCTCCTCATGTCGGTGCAAGGCTGGTATCGTGGTGTTTGTGCACCGTATGTGTGTGTTTTTTTTTATGTGGAACATGTCCATGAAGCTGTCACTCATCTGCGCCAGGAGAAGAAAAGGCGCAGCTGCGGGTGCTCAACGCTGGAAGCGTCTGCGTGCTAAATGGGAATCGCACGCGGGAGGATCTGTGTCTCTGTGCGCGTGCGTACGGTGCGACGCGCTCGCTCACTCAGCCGCCTGTTAACACAGACTCCCGTCCCTTTGTTTTCCTGCCACATGGAACATTTTTACCCATCTGCACGGCGAGCTCCAAACAGGCTGCAGCTTAATTCAGCCTCCAATCAAGTGACCAATCAAATCTGTAATTTCACCCCGTGTGTCTGCGCACGCAGCACATGTGTACATAATTTTTTTTTTCTTCTGATCTTGATCAGATGAGATTTAATGTAACAGTTAGTGTGTGGTATAGGACGATTATTCTCAGATGAGTTGTTGGCGATTCATTCATTTTCATTTAGCTGCAACTGAAGGTTATTTTTTATTACCGAATAACCTGCTTGTCATTTTCAGGATTAATCAACAAATCATTCGGTTCGCAATCCAACCAGCGGTCCAAAAATCGAAAGATATTGCGTTTACAATCGTTTACATGGTTTTGGGGTTGTGTCTGACAACAGATTAGCCTGGGACCAGCTCCAGTGTCTCTGTGCTTCCAGCGGAGCCGGCAGAGATCCAGTCCAACACTTTGGTTTCTGTTCATCGCTCATTGTTTACTGTCTGACAAACTCCCATTAGTCCGGCTAATAAAACGCTAAACAAAGTGAAACGCCCATTAGTCCAGAGATACCATTTGGAACGCGGCCGCAGCTCAAACGCGATTGGCCAATGCTGTGCAGAACGTTTCCTGCTTACATAAAAGAAACAGATCAGAAAGATTTTTGCCTATTTATGTGCAAATATCTGTTCATAGAGAACAACAAAATATTACGTCCAAATAGTAATAGTGAAATTATCATTATGATTACCAAGGATTGAAACAAGTAAAAAGGTAAAAAAAAAAACAAATGAATGCAATACACGCAGCTTTATGGTTATTTACTGATCCATATCCAATAGGTGTCAGAATATATAATAAATAAATCACTAGTAAATTGTATGCAAATGGATTGTAGTCTGTGTTACAGTCTGAGGAGGCTTAACCAAAAAGCTGACAATCTGCATGTGCTGCATGACCCGGGTGTGATCGAGCGTATTGATCGGCTCCCGTCCGCTACCTGAGCCCCGGAGCCGCGGCGCTGACCCTCCAGGCCGCGGCGGAGCGGGATCGGGAAGGCATCCGACATGGTTGCCTGAGCCATAAGAACAACTCCATGAATTATGAAAGGGCACGAGCCCGTCGCCGGGGCCCGCCCCGAGGAAGGGGAAGAGATGGAGATAACTACGTACTGTAGATGGATGGAAAGATGGTGTCGAGGGAGCCAAGGTGGGAAAAGAATAAAGGGGGAGAGAGAGAGAGAGAGATGCCCCGCACATGTGAGAGAGGGAGATAAAGGCAGTGAAGTGAGAGGACAGAAGTGTGTGTGTGTGTGTGTGTGTTTGTGCCCGTCTGCGTCTGTAAGTAAGATCGACGCCGCATCGCTCCCTAAATCTAACCAGCCGCGTGGAGAATCGCTAACTATGTCATTGGATTTCGTCTCGTCGTTTTCACACAGACACAACACGCGGCACACAAGCTTTGTTCCAGCCTCAAACAGTTTTCGCCGCGGAGGTGTGACAGCGCGTCAGGCCGGTGGGGTGTGTGTGTGTGTGGGGGGGGGGATCTGCTGCCCACCATTCCCAAACCCCAGCAGAAAACAGGGGGGGGGGCGGGGACGGGGATTTTTTTTTTTTTTTTTTTCTCTTTTTTTTTTTTTTGGCACCAATTATCTAATGTGTGATCTCGGGCCTGACTGGCTGTCAGGCACAGCCCCTGGTTTATTCTGTCTTTTTAATCTTTCGAGTAATCTTTTCGCCAGTGCTGAGCCGGTGTCACAGCAGTGAACTCCAAGACAAGGCAATTCCATTAGGAGATGGCATGAGGCGGCATTCATTAATGGCCCCGGCCAGATGCTGCGCCGCATACGGAGGCAGGCGCGAGGGGGGTGGGGGGGGGGTGAATTTGATTCAATTCCTCTCATCACATCACAAGTTGTTCCAGAAAGGGGGTTTCCATATTCAGGAGGAGGTATTGTGCCCGCTGAGAGCGCAGGTGGATTTTCTTGAGTGTCATTGTGAGCTGGAAAGAGATGCAGAATAATGGGAATTTGAAAAGGCGGAAACTTTCCATGCGACTTAATGGAAATGAACTGGATATTTATATCAACTGTATTTACATTAATATAAATATTCTGTTTTATTTTAATATAGATGTGCATGCAAGTAGCTCCCATATCCATATTTCAAATGACTTTTTGTTGACCTAATCTATTGTGAGCAGAACTTGAACGGATTCCGTCGTTGAGGAACAATATGAACGCTCCATTTCCTTCACATGCACCCATCACTCTCGGCACAGGGCCCCATCTCCCCGAGATGGATATTGAGGTCCTGCCCTCTGCATGTTTCCATCACATGCACAGATAATTCCAGTATTCTCTCCCCCCCGCTCCGCTGCATCTGCTCCCAGCCAGCGCTGCAGCGGGGGGAGTTTTGATATCACTGAGGTAAATATATTTAACCCGCTGGTGTGTAATTAAAGGTGGTTTTGAAGGAATATTAAAAGATGGATGCTTTTAGATCATTAGATCAGTTGTTTTGTTTTGTTCGATGAAAGAAAAATCAAAATTCTACTCACAGATAAATAAAAAAAGAGATTTTTATGTAACAATAATGTTAATTTCAATTGAGAGTTCAGCTTTCAATATTGAGGAAAAAATCAAATCAAAAAAATCCAAGCTTAACCTTTGACCTTAAGTCATATTTAAAAAATGGATTGAATAATTTGAAAGTGTCACAGTTTCCACGTGTCAGGTTGTCCTAAAGTCATGGATGGTCGCGTCAGGGGAAATTTCCACTGGGTCAAACCACAGTTGATCAAAATTTTGTGCAATTTTTTTAAAAATTGGATTTCCTGCTGGCTCCCATGTTTCTATTGGCCCCTGCACGGTGTCAATCAATGCAAAACAATTCCGAGACTATGATTATTGCATTATATGTGGATAGAAACCGACGACCCAAATAAGAAATTAATTTTGCATGAAATTTATTGCAATCCCTTTTTTAAACCCGGGTGTGTTTCCTGTCGCTCTCCATCCTTTCTCTATCCCAGGAGAGTCTGCTCAGTATTCAGGGCCCTCGGCCGTCCACTCTAAAACCGTACGACGTGAATCGTCCCAGCCCCCTGTCCTCCTCTCCCTCCGCCGTCTGCCCACCTTACGGCAGCAGCCGCGCCACCGGGAAATTGTCTTGAGAAAGTCAGGGATGCGTCTGAACAGCGTCCCTCGTTGCACGCTTCCAGAACAATCTCCGTCTCTATCTGGGTGACAGAGAGTGACGGGGGAACAATGGGAGGAGCTCAGGAGTTAAAACGGCGGCCTGGTGGCGTGCTGGAGCTGTCTAACGGCCACGGATTGACCCGCTACCTGAGCCCCCCCCCACCCTCCCTTCACCCCCCTCCTGCTCCGGCTCTTATCGGTGCTCTCTGGCGGAACGTGTAAATAATTACTCCATGACCACTCTGCTGTGCGAGCTGGAGGGTTGTTTGCACAAAGAAAAGGGGGATACATTTTAAAAGGGCGACAGGTTATTTTAAGAAAATTGGTGAATTATTTATGGGGGGCCTGCGAGGAAGTGTTTGCGCTTTGTATGTTCAGAGTGTTTGGGGATATCACAGGCTGCGTGATGTAGGGGGGGGCTGGCATGACGTAACACCAGGGGGGTTGTTGGGTAAATGGAGTGTGTCAGGGATTGGTTTTACTATAGAAAGTGCTTATCGATACAGGTACATATCATTATGCAGCATTAGTTGGACGTTTCATAATTCCATCACTTATATCTATTTTATCTTGCTGGAAAACAAACTAATTTCACATTCAAACTACTGTATTTATTCATTTATTTTACATCCAGCACAGTTTGATCTCGAGTGGGCTGGACCAGAACAAATAAATGTATTAATGACAACATTTTATGTGAATATATATACAGGTAATTAATCTTCAATTGACAAAACTGGAGAGATGACATAGGGAAAAAAATGCAATTTCAGCAAAATGATGTCACACTTATTCCATAATCTATTCTATTAATGCTGGTTGGTGCACTTCACTACTCACAGAATTATATTCACTGAACAATATTTAGTTTTTTTAAAGCAGCAGGTGAAGTCGTCTCCCGCCTCACAAATCTTTTACAGAAAAGTGTAAATATTTTATCCCCTCAGCTCTGAACGATGCTCCCTGACTTTGAATTTCTGTGAAGAAACAGAAATTGCTCAATTTACTTGCCATACTTCGTACAGTCAGAATAGGACCCTTTAGCGGGCCCTGGACCATATGTTTGGCCCCCTATGATTTATTTTCTTTGCCTATTATCAGTTTACTAAACATCATCTTATGATACTCAACCTAGCAAACCAGCACTAATCCTCCATCTGAACACAGATTTAAATATTAAATCAATATTTTTAACTGATATTAACTCTGTTTATAATCATTTAATTACATTATTATTTATTTAGTTTAGTTTCTCTAGTTCCTTCGCAATGATTAGAAGGGTTTCATGCTGTTGTCGACCTTTTTTACATATAAAGTTATTATATTCAGCTGCATTTTTACACACTTTGAGCATTGTTAACACGCAACACATCACTGAATGATGACAGCGGCTTCGTCATCGATAGACAACGATTATAATTACGTCAAATAAAGTCATGTAAAATATCCGTTTGTTCTGAAGTTCATTGGTCCTGCGTCACCAAAATAGACGGGCTGTTGGTGTCCGTTATGAGCAGTGTGTTAGTTAATTGCATTGGGCCCCAGCCATCAGGTGCTTTAAAGGTTTCTTTTATCGTTTTAACAGTGTGTGTGTGTGTGTGTGTGTGTGTGTGTGTGTGTGTGTGTGTGTGTGTGTTTGGTGGTCTTTAGGGGGGGGGCGGCGTACCTACACGGAACCCTGCAGTTACCATGGCTCTCAGATAAAAGAGCCGATTATTTCTGCTTGGCATCCATTAGTCGGGCTCTACCTGGATATCATCCAGTCTGAATTTGACCCAGAACTACTTTCCTTCATCTCCCCGTTCCCGTCCCGCGTCTCTTCTCCTCTCTCTCTCGCTCTCTCCCGCCTCTCTGTTCTTGTTCCTCTCTTCCGAAACGCCCCACCGCGGTCGACTTCCTGTGAGAGCCGGCGAGCCCCTGCACGCTCCACTTCAATAAAAACAAAAAAAGCCGGCGTTGTGCTCTTCATGGAGACGCCGTAGCCGAAGAGGCTCGGTCGCCTCGTAGCTCACCAGCCTCTCGCTGCAATCCCCCCAGTGTGCGGCTAATAAAGGATTATCTGATCTGATCTCTGTGGAGTGACTGTTGTGTTATATTTTAAGTATATTTTCCCATGCGGCTGCTTTCACCTGCATGCTGCATAAACTTAATTTATAATAGTATTAAAAATATTTCACTGTTGGCAAACATTGCACCTCCTCTGATTTGAATATTGCAGGACGTCTCAGCCCCTTCCGCGGTTTCACTTTCTGACTCCTAACAGTAGAGTGCAAACAGAATACAAAATGGGCATGTTCCCACTGGTAATATGGAGCATTTAAGACAAAAATACATGATGATCTCAGTTTCTTTTAGCAGCTCAAAGTCATTCTTTTTATCCAACTTTTAGCAGATGGAACAGTTTTAGCATCAACATGAATCAAATACAAGTTTAAAAATATTTCACAGTTTCAGCGTCACTTTAACTCCTCTTTACTCACTAAATATATGAAACCCCACTTTATTCAATTAACCTTGAATTTTTCTTTTACTTTTGAGGCATTCTTCCTTTTTAAAAAAAAAAAAAATTGACATTTCCCATTCTTAATTCAGGGTTGCTCCATAATGCAGAAGCCACCATATGGGCGTTCATTAGGTGAAGGTGCTCAACAGATGTTCAGCAGAATAGCAAACAGAATATATCAAAATATAGCGTTGTCTAAGAGATACCGATTTAATTAGCGCGTGAAAGATAATTGCTTTGTCAACGTTAAAAATGTGAGGCAGCTTGGCCTGCTACCTGAGCTCTGATTTATAAGATCCAGACGTTCATCCGGGTTTATCGTTAAAAAACATGGCTTAAAGCCTGAATAAAATGTCATTTTATGACTATGTTATGTCGCAGAGGCGATAGTGATAAGCGGCCGTCGCCTGATGATTGGATTTTATAAAGAAAATTCCGAAATTTGTTGGAATTGTTTAGGATAATGGGTATAACCAACTGAGCACTGAATATGATATACGTTTAGACGTTTTCTCCTGGGGAAATGACATATCTGGCTATTAAATACAAAGAGACACACACACACACACACACAGTGGACTGTCCATTATGATGAAGGAGAAAAGAGGAATAAGTTGTGCTTTTTATCATTTGATGAAATTGTGTGTGCCTGTGTGTGTGTGTGTGTGTGTTTGTGGGGTGTGTGTGTGTGGGGGGGGGTGTGTGTGTGACGACCTCATGGAGCCAGCGTGAGAGCAGATGTGAGCGATCAGGCCTTTAATAGCGAGGTACAATTAGAGCTTCACCTTGAGCGAGGTGGACCTTGTTATCGCAGCTTGTCGCGGGTTATAATCACACCGAGGCCTCAGCAGGATGGATGACTTTTTCAGAACGGCCGTGACCATTCTGACATCACCCCGTGATACCGCTGAAGGTTTACATCTCTGTCATTAGGAGAGAAGGGATTTTCCCTTCTTTCCTTTCCTTCTTTTCTCCCCCCATTCGCCTCCTCCATTTCCTACGCTGACATTGTTTGTTTGTGTGTAGTCTGAAAATGGCGTCATGGCCAAACCATTGCACCAGTATTACACCCAGACTGATCCCAGTTATATTAAATCATTCCAGTCATCAAAGTTTGGAGTTTAATTAGTGGATTTGATCGCTCACTAAAGCCTAGGCCAATTATTGCCAGAAGAACATTCCCAAATGGCACTTGGAAGCATTCCACTGTAATAAAAGAAAAAAAAAGATCCTAGTGGCCTCTATTACACTTATTTCATGCAGAGTCCAGTTGGAGGAGCGCCACCGCTTAATAATCAACTGTGTCATCTTATATTTAAAGTTCCCGTGTGGATGCAGAGGAAGTAAAGAGCAGCTTAAGCCGCATAGATTAATCGATGAAGTCCCCGGCTTTTCATACCGTCCCTGAATGACTCGGCTCAGCGGCGACCCAGAATGCTTTGCAGGTCGTTCCGTGTGATGTTAGACCTGTGGAATTATTGTTATGATGGTGTCGCTCGCGATCCGATTTGTTTCCTTTGCTCATGGACAAACCGACAGAGCCACTTCAAGAAGAAGAAACAACTACACATGGATGAAGATCTTGTGTTTGTTGTAGCGAAGAACGAGTTTCCCCATAGATTCTCTCATTTAGATCATTTTTAGAAGCCTGACTCTAAAAGCAGGAGTGGAAGAAGCATTCAGATACTTCACTTGTAGCAAATGTAGAAATACAGAATTCATAATAACTAGTGTGGTCCCCTACGAAGTATGTATTCCTATGGAAAAGTGAAGGCTTAAGTAGATTTGTCCTGTTTGGCCAAATAAAGCTAAATGGTAAATGGACTGCATTTGTAAAGCACTTTTCTAGTCATTTCAATTACTCAAAGTGCTTTACACTGCAGGCTTTTCACACTCATTCATACACTGATGGCAGTGAGTGATGCAGAAGGTGCCGCTCGCACATCAGGAAGCTAATATTTAAACGCATTTACACACTGAGTGGTCCAACTGCTTCACCTCGAGATCACAGCCACCCCAAAACAAGGGCGTGTTGGACTGAAGAAACATGCATATAGTTATTTAAAAAAAAAGATGTAATATCAATATCAAATACATAACAGTTTTTAAATTATCTTCGTAGGCCAAGTAATTCTGTTCTCTTAGGTGATAGTGCTGGGATTCCCTGAGGGTCTGTAAACATGTCTTGGGGTAGGACGGCGATGGCCGACAGCAGCCTGTGTTAGAGTGAGGAATAAAGTAGCAGCTAAACCAGCTAATGTCTTCACATGCTGTTTTTGATTGATGACACAGGAAGAAACAGGACAACGGAGCTTTGAACTGTGACTAAAGCGCTGGGAAGCAACATGAGGAGGAGTCGTGATGCAGAGCTTTACACTGTAGCAGGATACACATATGATACGTAAATCTATGGGATTCTAACCTTAGTGATAATAGTGATGTTTTGAATATCCATAAAAAAAATCCACAAAATTATATAATTATCCATTGTGTTAAATATGTATCCTAAAAGAAATAAATCTGTCAGATAAATGAGGGGAAAATATTAACTCTAAAATGTAGTGAAGTATAAACTTTTAAACAATTGTATTTACTCTACATGCAAAAATGCATTATTTATTTGCCACTACTGCGTAAAATAACAACGATTTAAAATGTACAAAAACATAATAATGTGTAACATCCCGCTGAAACAATTTTGATAAAAACACCATCATTATTTAAAGGTCCCCTCTGGCCATGTTGTAATATATTTATATGAATACTCTGCTTGCAATAATATTTGTCAGAAATGTTTTTCTGCAGAAAATAAAGACAAATTTTCTTCATCTACAATCAATGGAAAGCCAAATACTTTTCATGAAGTTTTTGTTGCCACAAGTACCTTGCATGCATTAAAATACCGGTTCCTGATTGTCTCCAGTTGAGTTGTGATGTCACTAAATTCATTGTGGTGGAACAACTAGGAGCACAGTGAGTTTTCTAGTCAAAGCAAACGTCATCCTTCATCGGGGTCTGGCACAGTGCATTCTACACGCTGCTCCCAGAACAAATGACAGCGTATTCTATCAACATATCATCCTAAATCACTGGCTCTGCTCCACCACTTGACTCATTCCACCATAAAAAGACACTAAATATGGCCATAAAACCGTCTCACATCCACTCACCTGCTCGTCACGACGACCCCTTTCAACAACAGCTTCTCCCCTTGCACTACGACCTCTGACCTCTGACCTCTGACCCCCTCCCTCTTCACTCTGCTGTGGTGATTTATTAAAGTTGCGGTTTGCTCCTGTGAATGCTGGAGCGTTGGAACCTGCTCTGAATATCTGCTGAAAGCAAAGTTCCACCAGTCTGCTGTTTCCCTTGTTAAATAATCAATCAGTCAATTAACAGGCCAAACTCTGCACATACATCATCCTGCACAGTGGGACTCAAACATCCAACTGAATAAACAATAGGAAAACACTTTTTAACTAGAGGGGAGCTTTAAATTATTTATCAAGCAAAATGCAAAACAAATGCTCCTTCCTTCCCTTTTTTTTTCCACTGTTTTTTAAATAATTTTTTTGTAAATCTTGGATGTCTGGTCGGACAAAGAAAACACTTTGCCACATTTGGCTCTGAGACATCGTGAAGGAATTATTTAACAGCTCATATATAAAATAAATAATCAATTAACGCAGAAATAATTGAAACATGAATTAATAATAGAAATCGTCTTCTGAATCCAGACGCTGCAAAAAAAAAAAAAAAGAAAACGTAATGAGTGAAAATGTCTTGTATTTGGTCCAGTTATTCGAATATGGAGTAGAATTATTGTATTCCATTGGTAGATAATTCAGCTTATTCAAGTTCCGTCGTGTTTTATGAAAAGAAGTAATATTTACTTTGATTACATTGACTAAAATCCACAAGAAAAAACGTGAAATATGCTAAATTATTCAAATTGCCAATGGATCCAGATCATTCTACTCATACTGCATTAATTCGACCAAATAGAAGATATATTCACCTGATGAGATTTAATTATTTCTGCAGCGTGAAGCCAGAGAAGTAAAACTATATTGAGATGATTTTATGGTGCTAAACTGCAAATATGTCTAATCAACTTCGAATAAAACCCACAAAGCTGTGATATGGCCCCTCAAGACTGCAGGGCTGCCTCTGGACAATCTGAGTTAAATTATCACACACACACACACACACACACACACACACACACACACACACACACACACACACACATGCATGTGGCTGAGTTAGGCTGGATAATACTTTACATTCGGTGGACACAGGGCCGCGGCTGCAAGCCAGAAACTCTGAGTCTTCACCTTTGACCTCCGACCTGGGGAGGAAACAAAAAAAAAATGTGTTTCACTTAAAGGAGATCAATAAAATATCACGTTATATCGATAACAACTTTCTGCACGTGCAAACTGCAAACATTTGCTCGTGGTGGAAATGTCATGACCTGACAACACAAATGAAACCAAATTGAATTTTTTTTTTTTTATCAGCGCTGGTGTTGTTGACTGATGAATGATTAGTATTTTTTACGAGTGTAATTTAATCTTTATTGTCGCCGCAAATCGTTCTGTGCTGTAGACGTCGGTGTCTGCCGCTGGGCTCGGCCAGGACGCTCTTGTGAAAAAAAAAAAAAAACTGATTCAGAATCTCAGTGAGGCTTTTTCTCTGGATAAATAATAGGTAAATAAAATAAAATGGATTAAAGCGTGTAGATTAATTAGCGGAGCGATCAATGCGGTACCTGAAGGCGTCGACGTTTCAATATTTATTCGAAGGATCTCCCTTCCTGCTTCGCTGCTGCTTCAGTCGGTGTGTGGGGAAACCATGAGGGAGGTGGGAGGGGAGCGGGAACCTGCTGCTGTCGGGGTGTCAGGGAACAGAAAAGCTGATCTAATTGCTGCCAAGGCTTTCTGTCCTTGAGCGGGACCAGTAATTACTTCAGCAGGACTAGCACACAGAGCCGGCCGCCGCTATAGGTGGACGCTACGCGTTCGCTGGAATTACAGCCATTCGCTGAGAAAATAAAGGCCAGAAACAGGGAGGGGGAAAAGGTAACATAAAAAAAGGTAATGTTGCTCCATTTCTCCGAGGCTGGGGTGGACGGAGGCCGCCTTTCGGGCCGGGGGAGGAGAGGTGCAGCGTGCGGACCGGATCAGCACCCGTTTCTCCGTTTAATTGCAACGTTAACTCAATCAGCGAACGCCCATTGGAGACGGCGGTGGCGCCCTCGACGGTTGCACACCCGCCAGGCGCGCGTGCATGAGTAATGAGATTATCGGTGCTGAGGTAGAAGGGAGAGGAGGATACAAAATTTGAAAAATAATACAATAAAAAAACACAGGCAGCAGAGAGCAGCTCGCCGCCGCCAGGGGACGAGATCGCAGGAGAAGGTAAACAGACGACCGTCGAAACGGCGTTTAAGTCATTTCGTGCATCAGTGGTTTATCCTCCTGATGAGGCTGATGTTGATTACCCCAGAGGCGGACGCTTTGCTTTTTTTTTTTTTTTAAAAAGGTCGTCAGTGACAACGCACGCGCTGACCTCATCTGCAACGGGGGAAAGAAAACTTCCACCGGCGTGAATAAACACATCTAGACGGCGGCGGTGCAGAGCGCCATATCAGATGCGAGATTGTTTCATAATTAAAGCATAGGAGAAAAAAAAGTTGAATGAACTACTGTTTTCACGGCAGCTCTCTTGGAAAAAAGCAATAAAGACAAACAAACGGGGGAAAAAAAACACAATTTTGCAGTGTTAATTAGGCACAGATGAATCACTCGTGGGGCAGAGAATGCGATTGTCTATGCGGCGACAGGAGCATTTATACACGATTCAGTCCTTTAAATTGAATCCCAGTGACTCGGCGCCGCTGTCGGTGCCACGGCTAGGCCGCGTGTGTAATTGCTTTGTAGATGTGCAGCACAGAGACAGATGGAGAGCAAATATTTAGATATCTGTGCGAGAACAGGGAGAGAAGGCAGCCGCTGAACTTCAAAAGGTTGGAAAAGTGATAGAAACACTTACTGAGATTTTTTTTTTTTTTTACTATTTTCCATAAATCAAATATACTTTGAAGGTCCTGTATGTTGTATAAATACTGTCCCATGCATCAAACACTTTATCCATGCAGATGCACAAAAGAGGAGCTTTAATGTTCTATTATATTGACGTTATTTCCTTTTTTTTTTATTTGCTGTTCTCTTCGCGGTTTTGTAGTTTGCAGCTTCTGCCAAATATGATAATGCAGTAAAATTATAACTATTAATCTACCCAAAGTATCCTAAACTGGCTCCACAGTGGTTAACTAAAACACTACATTTATCTCACATGTATTTAATGTTAAAAAAGTATATAATATACAATGCGATACTATATTAATATAACACTCTGCACAGTAAGTACTTAAAATCTGATACTTCAAATAAGTTTTGATGATACTTTTTCTTAGTAAAGCAACATGTTCAGTTCAGGAATTTTTCTTGTTACTGTGTATATTTTTGCCAACTGTATTTCTACTTCATCCAGCTCTGATGTACAAGCAGAAACATCTCAAATTTTTTGGAGTCTGGAGGCAAAATCTCTCCAAATAAAAAAAAAGACATAAAACCTCAAACGCTTTGGAAAAACCATATAAACATGAGGAGCAGTTGCTTTGCTTTTATGTAACATTTTTATTTTTTCAGTGTGCACCTATGATCTCGTTGGGTAAAGTCGGCCTCTCGTAAACGCTGATTCGCCTCCTATCTGCGTTAATGCCGCCCCAAAGTGTTGAAAGTTGAAAGCGTTTTTTTTTTTTTTTTTTTTTATCATGCAGTCAGGAGCTATTACTGTTTTTTTTTTTCTTTCTCCTACGAGGTTGGACGATGTTTGTGAAAAAGCACCAACGTGACTCCTCCAGCTGTTTCTAATGGATTTCTGGAAACAGTCGGAGCCGCCGCAGTAATGTAGGGTGAAGCCGCAGCAGAACAAACAGCAGCAGCTTCACACTATGAGGCAAACCTCTGTGGGGTTAGAATTTTCACATCCATTTATGTCAGGAGAGAAAAAAAGCCCGCCCCCCCCAAAATAAAAAAAAAGCAGTGCACCAGTGGAATTCGTACTCCTGCTTTCACTTGCAGCAAAACAAAAACTGATTGGCATCACTTTATGTGAAATAGTAAAACAGTATTCATGTAATAACAATGTAATACTATGTGTATACACTTAAGCCCAAAACTGTTCATACCCCTGTCAAATACAAAGGATTTCTTTATTTTTTCCACTTAAAATTAGTATTTCACTTCAATTTTTACTTAATAGGACACAGCCATAATTGATTTGTGTTTCATTAGAATGTGTAAATAAACGAAGTGAAAACCAAAAAAATCACATCCAACAAATGACTATGATATAGAAAGCTCCTGGCAGGGCATGCTTTGTAAGTGTATATATATATATATATATATGTGTATAAGAAAGTCTGTCAACTATAATGTGCGTATATATATATATATATATATATATATATATATATATATATATATATATATATATATATATATATTTGTTGAGATTTTTAAACAATTTTTGCATATGTTGAGAGATAACATTTGACATATAGATCATATTAACTTTTTTATACCAACCTATTTTCACAAATGCAGCTTTGTGTGACGATGCTGGTGTGAAGGCTGGTTCATTTCAGTCACAAACAACATTTGCTTTGGTTATTTACCTGGTTATTTATCTCCTGCAACTTTTCCCAACTTTAACTTGAAACAAAAGCGACACAGAGCAAAGCACCAAAGTTTTGCAGAGTTTTGGTAAGTTTAGATTAGCTAATTCCTCCAAGTTCCTTCAGGTTCATTTAAATCGTGATTTAAAGTTTCCTCCTTCTGAAATAAGCTCTTGGTTTGACAGCGAAACCTCCATCAGACAAACAATACCAGTTAGTGGACGCCGCTTCAGCGCCATCGCTGCAGATGATGTTTTACAGTGCAAACGTTCTCCTGCCTGTTTTCTTTTTCAATAAAACATTTAGCGGCTCCTGTGCTTGCAGGATGCTTTGTTTCAGTCCGCTGTATGTTTGAAAAGTGTCTTTAGCTGTAGCGCTGCCTTCCCATTGTTATTTATTGATACCCACGCTATTCTCCAAAGACTCTTTTTTAGCGCATATGTGAAAGGTGCAGCGGTGCTATCTTTGTCTTCCTCCCTTGTTCTCTTCTCTCCGTTCCCTCTCTCTCTCTCCCTCTCTCTCTGTCTCTGTCTCTCCCCTGCGAGCTGCCTCCCCTGGCAGTTTTCACCAGCTTGTGCAGCCTTCACTAACTAGCCGCACACTCCCACTCAGAGGGAAAATGATGATGAGACAGCAAAATCACCACGGAGATGCCGCGGCGGCAGGAAAGCGAGAGAGAGAGAGAGAGAGAGAGAGAGGGAGGAAGGAGGCAGAGACAACGGGAGAATGAGAGCCATCAGTCTTTTTTATGCACTTTTCCCTACATATATGTTCCTCCCCGGGGAGCAGTGTGTCTCTGTCGAGGCCTCTGCCTCCTTTCTCTGCCTTTTTTTTTTTCCCCTCTTTGTTCGTCATCATCATTTTCCTCCCTTTCTCCCGACCCCCCCCCCACCCCCCCTAAGTTATTAAAACCTCCCCCCTCCTCTTCCTCCTCTTCCTCTGTTTGCTGCTCTTCCTTCCTGCCCTGCAACCTTTCTGTCTTGTGCCACTAAGTGGACTGCTTATATAACGGCAGACACCTAGAGGGGCTCCCTGCCTCTTCCTCTCTGCCCCCCCCCCTCTCTCCTTTCCTTCTTTATCTCCACTGGAGTATTTTTTTTTCCTCCTCCTCCCCTTGCTGACTGCACCTTTGGAACAATCGGAACAATTGGTCCTACCGCGCAGCCTGTGTATATCTCGTGAGACCATATTGTTCTTTTCTATCCCGCTACACCTTCAGGTATCTTCAGGCGAGGATTTTTATACATAATTTACACGCCGTAAATGTCCGAATAAGAGGTGGGTTTCAATTAACCGCAGGGTCCACTTTAAATGCCGGGTACAGGTCTCTATTTTTGATGAATCACCACCGGTTTCCAAAGAAATGCTGAGTCCAATTTATTAATTTACACCAGACCACATCACTGTCGAGTCAATTTTATCTGTATAGCCCCAAAAACACAAATCACCTCAATGGGCTGTGCAGTTTATACAAAAGCAACACAACATCCCTCATCCCTAGACACATCGTACAAGGAAAAAACTCCCAAAAATACCCTTTAATGGGGGGAAAAAAGAAGAAGAAGAAGAAGAAACCTGAGGGAGAGAAACAGAGAAGGATCCCTCTTTCAGAATGCACAGGTGTGTGGTAGATGACGTGCACACATGATAGAGAAGAATACATTCGATTTGATTTGTCGTGCTCAAATGACGTTAAAGAACTGGTAATATCGCTTAATTGTTCATCTCTATGGCTCCGGTGCAGCGAGAAAAAAAAAACATGAAATTCAAAGTCTCTCTGGTAAAGTATGCAGAGGAAAAGTCGTAAGAAGCAGCCAGGAGACATTTAACCGCAGCACTGTAATCTGACGTTTTAAAAATGTAAGTTAAACAGCAAAACAGTCATATTGGTTTAATAAAAGGAATTTGAGTAAATTACCATCATTTTTCTACTTTTGCGAAGCAAAGTTTTTACCAGGAAGGAATAATCGCCCGTCCCAAATTACTGCCTGGTCTCAAATAAACATCTAATCTGATAATAAGAAAAAACAGTGAAATGAATATATATAATAAAGTGACAAATACTATTACCATTAATCTACTCGCCCCAGAACAATAAACTAAAACATTTAAAAGCTCTCATGTATACTTAGTGATTAAAACAAGTAGTATGACCTACTATAACAATATAAAACAGCTTGTGTTATAATTGGGTTTACTTTTGATACTTTACGCACATATGCTGCATTGCTGCAGAGTTAACTACTCTTTTGTCTCTCTGGTTTCCAGTGTTTTTCTCCCATCCCTTCATCCATAAATACTACAGCATGCTCACAGGCCAGTGTTATTTCTCTGAGCTCCCGGGCTCCAGCGAAACATGTAACACCAGATCTGAGCAGATATTCTGCTTTAGAGGACTTTGGCTTCCGGGCAGCCGTCCCGTTGCAAGGCCTGGTTAATCCAGGCCTTGAGTGCTCACACACACACACACACACACACACACACACGCACACACACACAGCATCGACTTGTCTCACCTACATATTCTGTCTCAATGGCTGCGTCACTCCTCTCTCTCTCTCTCTCTCGACTTTTTTTGACATCCAGGATTTTCCTCATCTCATGTTTTCTTTCTCGCAGCCTCTTTCATCTCACGTCTGTCTACTTACCATCCTCTCTATCTCGCACGCGTTGCGCCTCTTCATCTATCTCTACCCCCTCTACTCTGCCCCCATCTACCCCCCCTCGCCCCGTCACCACCACCACCACCACCACCACCAACCCCCCTCTCTAAATATAGTCTCTTTGAAGCATAGCTGTGTTGCCTCTTTCCGCAACACTGCGAGACAAAAGTCTGTCATCTGGCGTGTGAGCAGACGGCAGAGAGAAGGCAGCGATAAGATTGATGGCCCCCAAAAAGAACGCTGCTTAAGAGAATTGGTATTCATCCACCTCAGCGTGTGTGTAATCGCAAACGTGGAGAAGAAGGGGTTCGGAGATGAGGAAAAAAAAAAAGGGAACGGGAGGAGCGGAGGAGGAGTGGGGGAGAAAAATAAAAAAAAGGAGCAGTTGTACCGGCACGGTGTGAAGAGGGGAAGGAGAGAAAAAGAAGGGGTGGGGGAGAGGTGTTATGACATCTCTGATCCTCGTTTTGTAATTGAATAATAATCTCTCTGGAGGCCTGACCCAGTAATGTATGCACGTGTGCACCTGTTTGTGTGTGTGCGTGTGTGTGTGTGTGTGTGCAGGCACAATGTATACACAGCACAGGATGGATGTGAATTTGTGGAAGCGCGTGCCCCCCCCCTCCACTGCATGTGTCAGAACACAAAATGTGCGAGAAAGAGGGGAGGATAAAAAAAATGATAAAAAAAAACCCTCCAGAGGCAGGAAATACAGCAGCACAACAGCTCCACCTGGTGGTGGAGGCTGCTCATTACAGCAGCAGAACAGCAGGTTTCGCCTCATTGGAAGCCAACGAATCCCAATCACAGCTCATCAGCTCACCTGCAGGAGCCCTACTAATGACTTTTACTTTGTCTAATTACAGATTGTGTCATTTCCATAATAAGTGTACTCAGTATTGCAAACAGTGAGGATCACAGCGTGACGGCTGCACGCGGAATCATCTCACATCATCTCGTCCCAGGTGTTCATAGAGGAGTCGATTCCCATGAAGGGGGACTGTTCGCTAAGAGAAACTGCAATAATCAATCAATGGTTAAATAAATAATGAAGTCGTGTTAGGATAAAAAGGCTCAATTAACAAATAAATGTCCTCAGGTTCATTTGAAAATGAATAAATATGCACATGAATAGAAAAAAGTAGTAATTATGGGTCAGAGACAGATCACGCTCGGTAGGATGAGAAGCCTTTTTTTAAAGCATTCATCAGTTCTCTCAAAATGTATATTTTGTGTTCACGTTGGTTTCTTGTCATTCCACCTATTTTTGTACACAATATGTCAAATGATGCAAGCGAAAAAGAATCATTGTAAAAAATATTCTAAATATTTAGTCCACCTAGGGTATGAAGCAAGTTGGTAGCATCTTTTGTGATTTACCTAAAAAACTTTTTAAGAGAATTAAACTATCTGGAACCAGTTATAAAGGCTACACCACTTGACAGTGTTGGCATTGTCTCTTATATATTGGAGAAATTGCATATTTTTCCAATAAAGAAAAAGGACACAATTGATAAATTCCCCAATGTATTTTTTTTGTGTATATTTATTTCTGTAGTTTTTCCCCATATATACTTATGAGAGGTGTAGAATAAAGAAATATCATTTTTTTCAAATAAATAAATACATTACATGTTTATTTTACTATTTTGTGCATATTTATAAATTATCTAATCAATTTGCTGATGCATTTGTTAATTGAGCCGTTTATTTCAACATTTCTTTATTTATTATTTATTTTACTGAGTCATATATTTTTTATTAGGCCAGTTTTAGTCCTCCATATACTGGAGCATCAGGTACACACACACACACACACACACACACACACACACACACTCTCAACCTTAGAGTGGCCTTCCCTACCTTCGAGCGGCGTGCTCGTCCATCAGCGGCGGTTGCCAGGGGATCCTGGTCCATCATATGTTCCGTGCGCGGGCCGGTTCCCCCGCGGCCAGAATATACATCGCCACTGACAGAATCTCCTCTCGCCTCAGTGACCCGGCCCGTGGCGGCTCAGGGGGGAAGACAGGAGGGCAGATTATCATTCTCAGCCCGTTCTCAGCGCTCGCCGCCGGGCATTTAGTGAGGAAACTGTGTGTTTTATATGGAGAGAGGGGGAGGAAGGTAGTTTATCTCCTGAACAAAGAGGGTGTTACTGTACTCTGAAGGAAAAGCCTGCAGTAATGTGGCCTCTTTTTTTGCTGCCTCTGTGTTCCCTCTGCTAAAAAAAAAATCCGTTGATTGAGCGGTTAAATACTTCAATGTATCTTACTTTAAAATCCCCTCCTACTCATTGAAAAATCCTGAATCTACGAATAGAGCGTCATCACTGTCGAGTTGATTCTCACTGATTGAATTTGGCCTCCAAAACTATATATCACAAATCAGGCTTGTGGGCCCTTTTTCAATGTAACAGCAGGTGAATGCATGAGTGTGGTAGTTCGGGGGAGGGGCGGATCTGACTTTTGTGACGAATGAATGACCCCCCCACTTAATTAGTTTCGTAATTTAATACGGTGTCAAACCCATTGATAACATCATGAGAAAATGAACCTTATGCCAGGGTGCTATATTAGAAATTCTCAGGGGCTCATCTCGGAGGCAGCAAAACGGCTCGGCCCAGTCACGCGCTGCGTGCGCTGGCGTGGGGAGAAGAACTCGGTGACATTAGAGCGAACGGGGCCCAACATCTGATGCCTCGGCCCTGGGTGAACCTGAAAACACTCTGACACGTCTGTCCTTCTGCAGCCAAGCTCCAACATCGAGCTGAAGGAACATGAACAGAAGTTGATTAGCATGTTGTATTGTCTTTTTATGCATATAAAGAATAAAGTGTGGTAGTTTTCAGAGGCCTTATGTACAGTAACCTCCAGGCATCATGAGACATTAATATTAAACTGTACATTTTTTGTGGCTGAGACACCTTTATCATACAGTAGCCAGACAGGAAGTAATGGGCCATCGCTCTACCCCTACACCACCGCACAGCAGCTCTAATGATGATGACTTAAATGTCCAGTCACAGCCATACGTCTCCATCTGTGTCTCCTCCTCCTCCAGGCTGCGCAGGGAAGGCTTCACCGTGCAGGTCAGCGTCAACGACTACCTGGACATCTACTGCCCGCACTACAACAGCAGCCAGCGGGGCACGCTGGAGCGCACTGTGGCCGAGCAGTACATCCTCTACATGGTCAGTTACCGCGGCTACCGCACCTGCGACCCCCAGCTGGGCTTCAAGCGCTGGGAGTGCAACCGGCCGCACGCGCCCCACGCGCCCATCAAGTTCTCGGAGAAATTCCAGCGCTACAGCGCCTTCTCCCTGGGCTACGAGTTCAGCGTGGGCCAGGAGTACTACTACATCTGTGAGTATTCACGGCCTTTGCTGAAGTAACAGTACGAGCACAGTCATGTATGACAGATGTTACTTGAGCAAAGATGCTTATTACAATAGATGTTAATTGTGCTGCATCAATGTGCAGCATGTTGCTGTTGTAGCTGCAGGAGGAGGAGCTACTACTTCATAAAATATAGTTTAACATACTTGAAGTACTAGATTAGTCCAGTGGTTCCCAGACTCGAGGTCAGGTCTGTGTTCTGATTCACTTTTTATTCTCACTGAAATATTGGATTATTTCATTTACTTAAATGAAGCAGATGTGAGATGTTCAGAGGGAAAAATCTCTATTTTTTAACAACTCGTACTCATGTGAACTCTGATCTGACTGCACCCTGCTGTTTGTAAGACGACAACGACTAAAAAGGTTGAACCACTGGTTTCATCTCTATCCACTGCATGTGTTGTATTCTAAAAGCTACTTAAAGCATCACTGAGTCAAATCTGCACCTGAAAGGATCTAAAGCTTGACTCAAGTTTGTATTTGAACGCCGTACTTAAGTGAACGCACTCCTCCTCCTCCTCCGCTGCTGTGAGTTCATATCTGATATTTTTCAGAATTAATGAGAAGCGGCTCTCAGCTGTCATCTACCTGCGAGGAGTGTGTGTGTGTGTGTGTGTGTGTTATTAATAGACTGTGTTTGGTTCATCTGAGGACAGCCGCTCCTATGCAGCGCTGCAGTCGATGGTCCAGGCTTGTCTGTGGCCTGCAGAGGCCACAAGGTTGACGCTGTATGTGTGTGTGTGTGTGTGTGTGTGTGTGTGTGTGTGTGTGTGTGTGTGTGTGTGTGTTTTCTCCCCTGTCTCCAGCCACGCCCACCCACCACCACGGCCACAGCTGCCTGAGACTGCGAGTCTACGTCTGCTGCTCCACCGGTGAGACTCCACGCCTCCGTCCTACCTCCGCAGGTCATTTCACGCCATTTCCAGCGGTTTTATCTCCGCTTTCCTCCCCCCCTCCCCCCCTCCCCTCCTCCCCGATCTCTTTGTGTCTCGCCTGCACACAGAAGCTCAGATCTGACGCCCTGGTTTCTGGCCCACCCCCCACCCCCCGCTGCTTTAGCTGCGTTCTGAGGAAGGCGCCTGCTCCCTGGAAGCGGCGCGGGGTGATGGCTCCATGTTATTCTCTGTGTCTCCGTGCTATTACACGAACACACAATCGCTCTCTGTGAACGGCAGGCTCTCGTAGAGCTGTCAGAAAAGATGTAAAGAAGGGAGGGAGGGGGGGGGTGGAGAATTGCTACAAATAGTCTCATATCGAGGAGAATTATCCAGAATTTTCGTAATCCACTTATTCCAATGGCAGATTATTTTGCTTCTTTTGAAGTTTTTTCCTCCTTGCATTTTTGCTCGATTTGATCTTTACTTGGGGAAATGTTGAAACAAGAATAAAATGCACCAAATGAAACAAGCTAAATCCAAGCTCCCTGTTAAGATGCTGTTTCCTGCAGCGTCAGATCCGGCTCTTTCTGTCCTTCCCTGTCTCCTCCAGCTCTCCTGACCACCACACGGCCCTCGGCGTCTCTCTCAGCCTGCTCCTGTGATGCCTGCTGCTGTGTAAAGCGCGTGTGTGTGTGTGTGTGTGTGTGTGTGTGTGTTATTTTTACCCTGGTAGCCCGCTCACTCCCCTGCAGGCCTTTGATCAGGGAGCCCGGTGCTAAAAGCCTCGCTGTCTCCTCTAACCTTGTCAGCACTAATGCATCCTACACTCAGGCCGGTGTCAGCCCGTGTGTACGAATCACCTTAACACACACGCACGCGCACACACACACACACGCACGCGCGTCCCGGTGTCTCGACTAATCTGCGTCTACCACGCCTCCGTTTGTGCCTCGCCGTGTGTTTGTGCCATCCTCGCCCGCACACGGTCGTATTTCTGCCCGAGTACATTTTTTTTTTTTCTTTTTACTATGTGTACATCGCCGCATTTAGTCAGTTTACAATCCACAACCTTTACTCAGCAAGGTCATTCTAACAGCTTGCTATCAAAAACGCAGCGCATTTCTGCTGGCTCCAGATCCCCCTCGTCTGTGTGCGTGTGTGTGTGTGTGTGTGTCCCACACTTTAACTCTTAACAGGACGTTCAGATGAAAAGGAATTATACTCACAACATATGCTGCATATGATGTGTGGGGAGTTACAAATTGATTACAAGGCACTTCTGCTGTAGGAAATACGCTCAATGTAATGTATTTAATGTATTTCATGCTCTCATGTATCAGACCCACCAGTGATGGTAGAACAACTCAGATCCTGCACTGAAGTAAAAGTAGCAATACGGAAAATGTGGAAAAATTATAAGTACAAGTCCTGCATGAAAAATCGTACTTGATAAAAATACATACGTGTTAAAGTAAAGTTTCCGACCAATATATTATCATATATAGATAATGAATATGCAGCATCAGTGTTTAGCAGCATGTTCCTGACGTAGCTGAGTTATTTTAATACGTAGTAGTTTATGTACAGGTAGATGGTTCAGTCCAGTGGTTCCCAACCTGGGGGTCAGGCCCCTCCAGAGGGCCAGCCGATGGATGTGAGGGGTCTTGCGATGGTTAATGGAAGAGAAAAAGAAGAACAGACAAAGTTCTGCTTCATTAATCAATAATATTCAGTGAAATATTGGATCACTGAACATTTTTGAAAAATAAAACAGTGTGAGAGATTTCGAGAAAAATCCATGTGAAGGGATCCATTATTATTTATATATTTTTTCTTGCTTTTGATCAATTTTTTTTTAAAGAAATGTATTAAATTGACTAAAATACTAAAAAACTGAGGTCATCTGCCAGTGCAATGAGACAATTCAACTCAATATTGGACTAATTATATCAACAAGATACTTTCACCTGATGAGATTTCAGATTTTAAAGTAAGCTGTTCACAACTCCTAGACATGTGCACTGTGAGCTGAATTCACTCTGCGGGACTTTAAAGCTTCTTTTACAATCCACTCAGTCAAATGTTCATCTGAAAGGAAATGAAGCTTCAGATAAATGTAGCGGAGGAGAAAGTACAATATTTCCATCTTGTAAATATCTGGGTGAAGTACAGTACAATTACTTCTAACACACACACACACGCACGCACACACACACACACACACACACACACACACACACACACACACACACACACACACACACACACACACGCACACACACACACACACACACACACACACATATTTAGTTGAAAAATTAGCCATAAAGACACAGCGATGGATCCGTGTGCACATCAGCAAACCCACACATCATCTCTTCGTGGATAATTTGCCGGTGCAGACTGAATGTAACGCCGTGTCTAGATCAAGAGAAAACGCACTGATGTTTTCTTGTCCACCGGTTCCAAACGCGTTTAATCTTCACACGAATGCGTGGATGCAGCGTTCAGGCTCTCTGGGGGCACACTAACCGCCACAACTGTACACAATCTAATGGTGCCGAAAATGCTCGGTTTACCCAGTGTTGTTTTAATGGGCTGCTTTCTCTCCTTCTCTGTCTCCCGCCACCCCACCCCTCCTTTGTCACTGGGTGTGTGTGTGTGCTGTGTGTTTCCCAGTGTCCCAGGCAGATGACGACTCCAGTCAGACGTCTCCCGACTACACGGTCAGGCCAAACATCAAAATACACAACATCGGTGAGTGACTGTGCTTGTGTGTCTGATTCATGTGAATCTCAGCCAATCGCCAGATGCTGGTCAATATTTGGCCGCGGGCGCGGGGGTTTGATTTGTGTGACGATCATTGTGGAACAGAACCAGCCGTTTGTTTTTTTTTTTTTTTTATTCCAATGTTGGCGAAAGGGAAATCCACAGACCGGGGCTGGTTGATGAGTAAAGCGTTTTATTTTCATCCCTGTGGAGGGTTCAGTATGGGAAACACCAGGATGCCAGTGATTCAGCAGTCTTCATGTACTTATCCTCTCACACACACACACACACACACACACACACACACACACACACACACACACACAGGCCACTGAATTTACAGCATGTTCACAGATCTGCTGCAACAGCAAACAAAAGAATTAACCCGCTTAACTCATTTATCCACCATGAAAGGGAAATTCATACGTGTTAAATGTGCGTTTAGTTATGATAATTATATCGTCACCAGAGTACAGGAATGGCACTGCACTAATATACTGTAATCTGTATGTTCACATTGGAACAGCTGATAAAAGGTACAATACTGCATGTCCAGATTGAAATGTCTAAAAATGACAATGTTAAAAGTTTGGTTAAGTTGTTTTCTATCATTAGCCAATTTTACAGTTTAATTTTAATTTTAATCTAATCATATGACAAACTCACATTAACAGATCCAGGTCTAAATATTCTTTTTTTTCCCCTTGCATTGTCAGTGAGGCGACTACAGAAATTTGAGAATCAACCTATGTTGCTGTGGCATAGCAAATATAGTACAAAAGAAAAGAAAAGAACATTGTATTTTACTACGTATAAAAATACTGTAGGGCGACACGGTGGTGCGGTGGGTAGCACTGTTGCCTCACAGCAAGAAGGTCGCAGGTTCAAGACCGCCTTGGGCCTGGGTCTGGGGCCTTTCTGTGTGGAGTTTGCATGTTCTCCCCGTGTCTGCGTGGGTTTTCACCGGGTACTCCGGCTTCCTCCCACAATACAAAACATGCTCAGGTTAATTGGCAAATCTAAATTGCCCATAGGTGTGAGTGTGAGAGTGAATGGTGTGTGAATGGTGTGTGTGCCCCACGATTGGCTGGCGACCATCTGGGGTGTATCCCTGCCTCTCGCCTTAACGCGCTGGGATAGGCTCCAGCAGACCCCTGCGACCCCGAAAGGGAATAAGCGGGATAGACAATGGATGGATGGATGGATGGATAAAAATACTGTAGAGTTCAATGATGAATACGATAAGAGTTGAGAGTAGTTAAGTGATAAGAGTTTAAAGAAAAAAAAATAGATACATTACATACAGAATATAAAGATGTTTTCTAAGATGTTCAAAAGGGAGATTATAACAAAAAATAATTAAATAATAAAACAGTTCAGCTACCTTAAATAATAAAATAGTGGTTAGTTGAAACCCTACTACTTATATAATATTCACTATTTTCTTATTGCATTGATGATGTGCATTACAATGTTATAAATAATACTGTAACAGTAACATTGTGTTTTACTACAGATAAAAAATAATTGATTTAGTCTTGTCGCCAATTTTTTTTTAATGCAATATATGCATAAAACTCAATGCTTTTAACAGGTGAAGATATTTGAGCAACAGGTTTTGTTCTTCTGCAAACTAACCAAAATACGCAAATACAACAGACAGTGGCACAGCCATCGGTGCCCTTTAAAGGGTTAAACAGCAGTTGCAGTGTTTGCTGCATCCACAGCTGCTGCCTGTCACTTCTAAACATGAACGTGAACCATAAACACAGGAAGACGTTCCAGCCTCTTATGTGCATGTGGCCTTAAACCTTTCGGACCCGTTAAGCATGACGACGAGAGCCACTTGTGTTCTAGGCGAACCATCCGCCGTCTGTTTATACCTCTCCAATAAATCCTCACATTGCTTTTTTTGTTGCCCCATCTGGGCTTTTAGCAAAGCTTCCACTTTGAGTTCAGCGATTTACCAACACTTTTTTTTTTGCTTTGTTCTTCCTTGAATATTTAACACATTTATGCTTTAAATTCAGTCAATACCTCCTCCAACTATAAACTCCCTCATCCACACAGGTAAAAGCTTCCTTTTTCCTGTGCAAAAACAAAGTCACAAGGTAAGGTCAGTGCAGGTCCTGTAAGGAACGAAAGCTCCATTTTTACCTAAAGTAGAAAGGATGTCAGCAAGTGACTCAATTGTGCAGCTGAGTGCTTACGTAAAACCTCTATTTTTCTTTCCGCTTTCTCCATCCCCGTCGCAAACAAAAGCCTCATGCCGGGAAATCATTTAGTATGCTTGTTTCTGGGAGCTGTAGGCAGTCTGCGACGAGGGCTAAGAGAGTGTGACCTCCCCGAGATGGAAACTGAGACCAGCTGAGACGGAGTTAAAGGAGCTCTTCAGCCAGCGAGGGGAGGGGGGGGGGGGGCGGAGAGGGAGATGGAGAAAGTCAGAGAGATAAAAAGGCAGGAAGCGGTGAAAGAGAAATGCAGCAGGAGAGAGAGAGAGAGAGAGAAAAGGGACAGATAAGGCCGAGAGAGAGAGAGAGGGAGAAACTGGCAGAAAGAGAGATAACCAGAGTAGAGAGAGAGAACGCACGGTGGTGGGCGAGTTGCAGCTTACGTGGAATTTAATATATGAAAACACGTACTGGCAGGGAATCATAGAGAAACACAGCCTCGGGCCGCGTGGAGCCGCAGCGGAATCAGGACTCATGCGTCGACGACCCCTGTGACCCCCCCGGCGACCCCTCCGACCACTGAACTCCCACTCTCTCTGACTCGCGGCCTCGCCGTCATCTCCTGCTTTATTAATAGCCGCGCTTTGACGTCACGTCTTCTTGTGCTAACCTGTGGAGGTACAATAGTGTTGCTTTTGCACAACTTCTCAAACTTTTTCTATAATGAGATTAAACTGTGTGTTTATTGGAAATTTCTATTGGTGGTAATAGCCTTCATTAAAAAGCCAACAAATGCATGAGACTTCTCGTCAAATAAATTTATAAACTGTATTTCTGTTATATTATATTATATTATTTTAGAGTATTTTGTGGTTGCCCTGGTTGATGGGAATTTAATAGGCTTTTTTCAGTGTATAGCTGTATTTATAATTAAAAAGCCACGGTATGCATGGGATTTCATGTCAAATTAAAGTTATAAAGTGTATTTTTCTAAAATTACACTATATTAGTTTAAAGTATTTTGTAAGTGCAGCGGCTGATGGAAGTTTAATAGTCTACAAGGGTGGAAATAGCTTATTTATCATTAAAAAAACGAGGAATTACATTAAGGTTTTATGTTAAACGAAAACTATCAACTGTATTTTTATAAAAAATATATATTTATGACAAAAAACAAATACATAGCATTTCATGTCATATTAACTGTACATTTATGAAATTATAATATTAATAGTAGTATTTTATTAGTGTTCCAGTTTTCTTGAATATTACAGGTTTTATATTTTTATATTTGTTGAGTGTAGAGAAACTTTTCCTTGTCCTGTGCAATGAGTGACCTTATGGGTGCGCTGCTGTTTTTTTAGCTGCAAATTGTGAGGAACCGTCATTAAGGAAATGAGACGACGCTGTGACACAAACACACACACACACACACACACACACACACACACACACACACACACACACACACACACACACACACACACAACCTGCCCGATCATCTGACTGCTCCTGTTTCCTGCCTCATTAGACTCTGATGTAGCGATATCAAAGAGTTCCCAGAACTCAGCCACCACTTTTTGGTGAGTTTTCCGACGTGAACAGTAACCCGGGTAAGCCAGGAGCTACCCTCAGCTGGAATCACTCTTTTACTGCCAAGTCCAGTCGATTCACATGTTAGAAAAACCACACAGGTCTCTGTCACAGCAAACACATGTGTAACCAATGACACGGGGTCAGGTAAAGGTCAAAGGTGGGGTTTTGCTGTGCAATAACCTTTGACCTTGATCTTGATCTTGACTGGTTTGGAAACATTTGGGGCAAATCCTCTCCCCCCGTTTCCCCTCCTCATTATCTCTTGTCCTGTTTTCACTATCGTCTGTAAACCTGTTGTGTTGGTACTCGGTGTGCGTTCTTATACCCATACAGCTCACTCCGTTACTAATTAAGGCGCCAAACAGACGCAGCGGGACGCCGTTCCTGAACGGAACGGACCCGTAATTATTACCGTTGCTAACAGCTGAGTTTTCCCGCTATTTTCTTGCCTTCTTTTTTTTTTATCTCAGCAGCCGTATTGACAGGAAGCAGCAGGTAAACACAGGTGTGCTACTACTCGGGAAGAGTCCCTTCTGTTTTAACGCCGCGGAGGGAGCCGACCCGGCGCTGTCGGACCCGGACGGTGCGGATCCTTCATTATCCGCGTCGCTAGCACCTGCGCTCGCCTACTAGTTCACGTCAATACGGCTGCTGAGGAAAAAGATCTATTGTCTGAACCCTTTTGAGACGCACCTGCGCTCTTCCTGCAGGCTGTGAGTTACGAGGAGCTGGGATTTTTTTTTTTTTTTGCAGGGCAGCATCTACAGTATAAAGCGGATTTTCCACACGTGTGCTGCTGCACATGTATTTGGTTTGTTGAATTAATCATGTTCATGCAGGGTTTCCTCTGCATCCACTCCTCCCCATTATTATTAATTATTGCTGTTAACGTCTTCTCCGCGTTTAAAGCATTGATATTCAGAGCATGAGGCTGCTTCAGTGTTGGAGCTGCACAAGGATGCAGCCCAGCAGACGACCTTTTTGTCCAGCGGTGGACGGTCTGGAGCAGATATTTCTTATCAGACTGTAAACGCCCCGGGCGGTTTTACCACTCGTCCGTTGTTGCCTCGTCTCACACCTTCAGACACGGCTGCTGCAGATTGTGGCTCGAGAAATTGATTGCCGTGTCCCCGCAATTGTGCCCGTGATGTTAGACGGCGCCGCGGTGTGAACCTTTTTGATAACTTGCTATGGCCCGAGGCTCGAGACGTCCCCCCCCCCCCCCCACTACACTACATTTATCTTCCAAGGGCGGGCCTCCCTAAATAGCAAGAGGAGCGGCGTAGCGCCCGCCGCGGCGACAAAGCTCCTGGAAGCGAACAAACAAGTCAGATCACATGAAATCAATCTGCTGAAAAGGCCACGCGGCTGCAGGAGTGGAGTCGTCCCTGCGTGCGTGGAGGAGGGAAACCGAAAAACCAAAATTTACAGGGATGGAGAGGAAACCAGCAGGAAAAACGCCGTGGAAACAAGGTGGAAATGCATACTGGGATTAAATGTGCAAAGTAATAAATACGCCGAGGGGGAAATACAGTACGAATGAAAATAAAACAGAATTCATGTGCAAAGGGGAAAACATATTATAATATAAATAGATATATAACTATATTAAATAAAAAGAGGCATTTATTAGCATATTCATGTGTTTATTAATTTTTTTTTTTTATAATGGCAGTTTCAGTTCATCTATGCCAGTTTCTGTTAATTATGGGCCCAGGTCTCTGGTGGTTCAGTTGTGAGGTCAGACCCTGAGGCAGCTTCATCCCGTCCGCACCGACTGTTTTCCTGTCGATCGGCACGTGTCGTGTGTTTTTTTAGCGACGGTCGCCGTGTGTTCTAAAAAAAAAAAAAAAAAAAAAAAAAAACCTGTGACGCGGGCGATTGTAGCATGTGACCAGGAAAAACCAGAATGGCGGGATGGTTTCTGCTCAGACGGGCGAAAACAAAATTCCGTACATTGGGCAGACACCGGCTGTCATGTGCCTGTTGCCTTCATCTGAAATCTCTTATCGCCTCTTTTGTTCCAACTTGTAGGTGGTTGTCACGTCCAATTATTCGAAGCAAACTCCAGACTCGGCTCTAACGTCAGTGTTTTAACTCTTTCCCTGCCCGAGTCATTTAGAAAAGTTGCCAGACCAAAGTCACTGACCTTTCAACACCCTCAGAGTATTCAGTTGTTTTAGACACAAAAGAAGTTTGTCCTAGATGCAATTATCTGTTTTTTTACGTGCACAACAATGGTCGTTTTTATCCAAAAATCCAGACAAAAATAGAATAAATCAGAACATCAGCTTCATATATGTTCATTTATTCTTTACTTTCATTTAGCAAAATAACGTCAGTTAAAAAAAAGTTGTATTTTCAAAGTTGAGAACATGAGACTGGACCTTGAATCACTAACGTAAACGTCTAAATATATGAATCTGATCAGGTTGGGTGTTAAGGTGACAGTGGGTTGGATGTCTTTGTCAGTCTGTGAGCCGGCTGTAACATGAAAAACAAAAAAAAATCTAAAATGAGTGAGTGGTGGAGCTGTGCTGTGCTGACGTGGGTAGCGGGGCCGATAACTGCACGTTACAGGACAATCATTCACGTGTGGATACGAGCACTAAAACTGGCACACGTACTCCACGGGGATCTGGTGGAACTCACCTAAAAATTCAACCAACGTGGCGGCCGCCATCTTGAAAAACGTCCACAATGAAACTAATTATTTCCCTTGTGGGTCTTTGGAACAGCGGCCGTCCCATATGACCTCTTGCATGAAAATACCACACATCCTGGAATATTTTGCCGGAAACGGGCAACACGGCGGATGTGATACACCGAGATTAGAGCGAGTAGCAACGTGCCGACGTAGCTTCATGTACAAGGCTTCTAACCTGGACATGACGTGATGCAGTATGAGCTGAGCTTCATCTATTGTAAATCAGTAGAATCACACAGTGACAGGAGTTGTCTTCCTTGGCAGGGAATGAGCAAACTTCACGCTTTTCCTGTCCAAAAAAAAGCCAAATTGCAAAGGCCTGTTTTCTTATCCAAACTCGTATATCTTCCAGACCGGGTTTGATATCTTCACGCCTTCACGTGATTAAACTGTGAGTCACGTCTGCTACGGCCTGACGTGACCTTACGTCAGCGAGAAAGCGGAGCTTTGTTCTGCACTTACGAGAGATTACCTCATAGAACGCCGGCTCATCCAGGACAGTCGCGCGTTGTTCTAAAAGCTCTGATGGATGCGTAAGCGCCAGAGCTCTGTTGTTTTATTTTGACATGTCCTAACCCTCCAGTTATAATAGGAAACATCATGTCAAGATACGAGAGCCTAATGACTCAGTGTAATGCACTGCACTTGCCAAATATTACAACATGTCTTCTTCTCCGAGCTCTCTCCCCCAGCTAATGTTCTGTGGTGTCTAATCAATGGCGGGGCCATTGTAATTCTGTTTGATTGAAATCCCTCAAGGATAAAACATCATTAGTGGGAAAAACAGAAATACATGAGGAAAAAAAAAAAAAAGAAAAACAGACTAGAAACAAAAGTGCTTTTAATTTCCCCTCCCACAGGGAAGCGACCATATGTACGAGTGCTGCTGATAATTGCCGGTTTGTAGATAATTGCATCATGTGTCTTTCTCCGCATATGTTAAAGCGGCAATTTACATGCATCACACACTGTCTGCAGATTGATGAATTAATAATGCCCCCCCCCCCCCTCCCCACACCCTCAGTCTCACACATGCACTATTTCACACGCCTTTTCTCATTTCTCATTCTTAATTTTCTATTTTCGCTGTGTACAAATACTATTATAAAGCATCAGGAACGAGCCATTCTAAATCAATATCAGAAGTCAGTCAGTTTTTATCTTTACTTTGATAGTTATTATTTTTTCGGCCGACTTTTTACTTCAACTGTCACACAATTATCTGTGCTTTCTGCTCTGCTTACATTTTCAGCATCCCTGTTACTCCTCTTTTATTCCACCTCGTGATGACTGTCGAGCAAAAAAAGTGATTTTCTGTCAGAAAGTGCATTATCTGACCCGCTCTGTGCTCTAAAATTATAACCAATCCAGCCTTTAAAAGGACAATACAACAAAACCTTTTCTCAAAAAAAAATACATATAATTCGGGTTAAAAGTTGCTTTTGCCTAAAAACACTTTATTTAATAGATTTTACCTCAGTCACTCACTATTACCTTTTCAAATAAGAGACAATACAACATATAAACTGCAACATCTCTGACAAAGAATGACTACAGCTCATATATTTTTGAATGAGAGGCAAATGATTTTTCTTTTACTTTTATACTTTAATTAGTTTTGACACTTTCACTTGAGTTGATGCTTCAAATTCTACAGAAGTATTTTAGTATCTAGAATTCTACCTGAGTAATTCATGTGAAGACGTCTGACACTTCTGATCATTACTTTTCATAAATTAAGGTACCGATGTATTTTATGTATATTCTTGTGTGTGTGTTTAGGTGATAGGAACAATACTGATCATCACTTTCTCTGTCTGTGCCTTTTCTCTCCAGATGAATTTAACCCCGAAGTCCCCAAACTGGAGAAAAGCGTGAGTGGCAGCAGCCCCTCGCGCGACCGCCTTCTTCTCACCGTGGCGATGCTGCTGGCGTCCGCCATCCTGTTGTCCTAGCGACCGCCGCCGCAGGCGACGCCTTCTCCACGCATAGCTGGACCCGCCTCGTCCAAAGGGCTTTGTATCCACCGACTACCGCGAGTTTTTCTGATGCGAAAGTTTGCAGAAACACCGTAGACGTGCGACCCGGAAAAAACAGAATCAAACAGACACGGAAGAGAGAGAAAAAACAAACACACACACACACACAAACGACTTTACTTACTGAACTTTAAAAAAAAAAAAAAAGAAAAAAAAACATATTAAAAAAAAGGAGAGGCCTTTTTTGCTGTCATAATCACACAGGTGTATTTTTGACACTCCATGTGCTGTTGGACGTCATTATCAGCATTTCACCGCGGCCCGTGTTCCGATTTGTCCAGGCTGTGGAGGAAGAAGTGAAATGAGCTGGATGTGGACGACACGGACGTCACATCACCCCGAGGAGTTGGAGCTGCCTGTCCTAGGAAGGGGAAGCGTCGATGAAAGCGGCAAATGTAACCAGGAGGTGGATTTTATTATTTATGCGGATGGATTAAACGCAGACTTTGATGGAGCGAGGAGCGAGCCGGACTCTGGACGCGCGCGCTGACCCCGCCCCCGGATCAGCGATAAGAACCCGCCGCCATTGTTCCCGGCACGCCGAGGCAGTGTTTCCACACCGGTGCAAGGATCTGCACGGGTAACAGGAGCTCGAGGTGTTTCTTAGGAACAAGGGGTGGGGGGGAAGTAAAAAAAAAAAGACTTTGTGAGGATATTCGCCGGCCCTTTTCAAGAATCCATTTTCTCGACATCAAAAAAGTACTCCCCCGGCTTTGCGCCAAGCCGTCGTTTCTTAGCGATTAGAGAGTGCCCTTTCACAGCTAGTCCTTTGTCTGCATTTCCTGCCTTCACACTGTAACAGCCCCACATACAGAATCCAGACCCAGGACTAGTCATTTGGAGGCACTTAGATGTGGTAGATGTGTGTTTTGTTCCCCCGATGCATTTACCTTTCCAGCGCTCCAGTCTGAATACTCCGGATGTCAAACCTTTTCACGCTCGCCAGCAATCAGCGGGCCGAGAGTCATTCGAGAGAAAAAAAAAAACAACAAAAAGAAAAAAAACACTAATTTACGATCCTTTAGAAAAACCTCTCAGCAGCAAGTTCCCTTTTAATCTTAGACGACCCCGTCTGTTTCTTTTTTTTCCACTCCGGAGTTTTTTTTTTTCTTCGCAAGCCAATCAGCGCTGACGGCCATTACAGCGGTCACCATGGAAACGACCCCATACAGTCGCCCGAGCGCGGCAGGTGCCTGAGGAGAATTTATGCTTTGACTCTCAAAGTAAACGCTGCCGCCGTTTTGTTATTAAAATTAAAAAAAACAAAAATCAAAAGGAAATGACAAAAAAAAAAAAAAAAACACAACACGTGTGAATGTGCAAATAAAGAGAAGTTCACTTTTTTTATATTGTAATACGACGTAGGCTGGCAGTAAGCAGATTACAACGTTGTGCTTTTTTTTTAATTTATTTACTTTTCAGATTTATTTATTTTAACTTTAAAGTATATTATTTATCTAATTTATTAGTGTGAATTTGTATATGGAAGCTCTAAGTGGCCGTAGTTGTGATTGTTGTTTTAATGCTGCTGCCTCAAGATCATGAAACAATGATTTCGTTTGGATGGTCCCAACAAGGCGAGTGAATTCATCAGCTGCAGCAAACCCTCCTCCAGTGTCTTTTCCAAGTAAAGAACCTCCACGCTTCGGATTTGTCAAAACACAATAAAGGTAAATTTCACAAGGTGCTTTTAAAAGACTTAAAAAGAAGATTGCATCCAATTTTGTGTGTAGACTTTAGGATGTTTTTCTTTTTATGTATTGTTTCACTTATCCAGAACCTGAGAAATGAGTTTAATCATGAATCCAAAATGTAAATGACCCCAACACTTGTGTGTAAGTTTGCATGTGTGTATATAGTCTTTTATGCTATATGAACAACTATTCTATTCTAGTCTATTGAGACGCACAGACACATGTTCACTGTCGCCTGATGATAAATGAACTCAGCAAAAAGGATTTACTCACGATCTTGAGGTAACAGCGTTCAAACAATACCTGCAACGGGCTCTCAGCGCTCCAGTCTTCGTAGGCCTTCGCTATTAAGCTATTGTGCCAATTTTTTTAACTCTTTGGTTTTCAAACGGTGGAATTTGTACCGCAGCATTCGCTTGTGTAGATAAGCCGTCAGATGTGACCTGACGAGGACAGGGGGGGTTCTGGGTCGTGACCTCCACCCAGCAGCCTTCTCTCCTGCATTAGAACCAGAGCCAGCCGCCGAGGAGCTGGTCGTGAGCCGGCCGTGGATGCACGGACGGGGCTGGCGTCCGCGGAGGCGCAGCATCGCCAGAAACGAAGGAGTCTGCATTGTAATGTATATTTATAGTACATGCCGGTTATGGAATGTGCGTGCACAACGCGTGTGTGAGCGTGTGCGAGCGTGTGTGTGTGTGAGAGAGAGAGAGATTATCTGCCTGCTTTCCTGCGTGTGCGTGCGTGCGTGCGTGCGTGCGTGTGCAAGAGCCAAAAAAGAAAAAAGAAAAAACATATGTGCGCACACTTGTGCGCGTATGTACGTAGAATGTGTTTGTCCGCGCTTTTTTCCAGTATGTGGCACTTAGAAATTTCGTACCCGTTAAGGAGTCGTTTGTAGGATCTGAATATGCAAGTGTGTATGAGAGGATGTGCTCTTCTGTAATGTTAGTTACGGGGTTCTGGGAAGCGGGTCAAAAGCATTTACTTATGTTGAAGACAACCACAAGAACATGTGTTTACCTTTGACAAGAATGAATTAAAAGAAGAAAAAAAAAAACATGTAAATTGAACCAAGAATGATTAAAACAATGCCAATTAAAATCTTTTTTGCAAATTTACTTTTGTGTACTTATTTAAAGGTATGTTTATTGAAAATCTATTCAAACTTTTACTTTCATTTTTATGATGTGTTTATTCACTACATTTTTTCCCTTATTTAATTTTTTTATCATTTGTTTTTCATAGTGCACATCTATTGCATTGTGTTTCGCTGCTGTAGTGAAATGAAACATCCAATAATAATCAATAGTGGTCATTTTAAAAACAACAAGTGTAAATGGCGGCGGTCTTAAAATGATGTATACCACGGCATTATGTAACCTAACCAACTAAAAGCAGCAGAGGACATTTAACAGAACGCACCACACTTTCACTGCTGCCTCTGCCTTGTTGAAAGGTCAAAGTTTATCTCATCAGCTCATGCATCATAAAAATCTTCTAGGTATTTACGATAATTACCATTAGGACATGACCACACAATCCTACAACCATAGCGTAGTATGGTTGGCCTGCATGCTGCAAAATATGTGGAAAACCTTCTGGGAACCATTGGTTTACCTGTTAAAAGCCTTCTAAAGTGTTGATGTTCCAGATACTGGATTCCTCATTTTTGCCCACTGCATACAATACCATTTAAAGGTTTGTGGTCACTTAGAAATTTCTCTATTTTTCAACATTGTTAATGTGGCAAATGACTTTTCTAGCGGATGTCTGTTTTTTTAATGCAATACCTCAATAGGTGTACAGAGGCCCATTTCCAGCAAGCAGCACTCCAGTGTTCTAATGCTACATTGTCTTTGTTAATTGCAAATCCTTAGATAAATAAAAGTGTGACCTTTTCATGGAAGACACAAAATGTTCTGGTTGACTTTTGAAACGTTTGAGTCGTCGGGTCGTTTTTAGGCTGATGCTCAGCATCCACTTCCTGAGTCAAAGGTGCCATGTGATACAAAATGGCTGCAGCCACCTTTCTGTGCTGGTTTTTGTTCAGTATCATTATGGATTAATGGGGCAAAGTTTCTGACAAGACACAAACATGGGCGCTAGTGGTGAGTATCTTGCGATTTTAAAATTATTGCTGTGACCACCAGAGCACATTTACAATATACTAGATTTTTTGGACATGGTTGTTGCTTTATTCCTGCTTCCACCTACCTGTTGCTGGTTGGTGACACAGTATGTAGGTTGGAGAAGTGCAACCTGTACATCTACAAATCGGTTTGGTTTTTGTTTTAGGACATATCTAAGTGTCTCATATTAAAACAACATATCTGTGTCGTTCAGACGTCATTAAAAGATCAGATACAGGTCGCATAGGGGCAAAAAAAAATGTGTTCGGTCACTTCAGGCTTCTGTCTACACGTACACATCACCAAAAAGCAAAGATTAGAGAAAAAGTCCAAGAAACGAAAGAGATGAGTGAATCACAGCTGTGTTTTCTCCCATCAATCATCTCAGGGCCCCTCACATTTATCTGCTGACCCTCTGGAGGGGCCCGACCCCTAGGTTGGGAACTATATGAAGTGGTTAAAGTTGCTAGGCCTCCAGCAGCTACAACAGGAACATGCTGATAAATGAATCTAAAATCTAATGATTCATACACGTCAAAGAGTTGAAACAAGTGCTCTTGCTTATATTTCTGTACTTTGACTTGGCTGCTACTTCATGTACTACCGCTGTGTTCATACTTTTACTTCTCCACTGTTGGATGTCCCTACCAAGCAGTGTTTAGGTTCTGTAATAGCACGCAGCTGTCTTCTTTCTGCCTTTTCTCTATCTGAACGGCGACTCCTTCACCTTCTCTCGCTCCGCTCGCTCCTCTGTTTGTTTTTCTTGACCAGGGAACTCTCTCTCTCTCTCTCTCTTCTTTCATCCACATTCCACGTCGCCGTGACGCTGGCTGCGAGCAGACATGTCGGCAGACAGCGCTTGTGCTGCACATATGCTCGGCGCAAAACTATTACTCTTTCTCACATGGTTCGGTTTCTTCTGCCGTAAAACATAATGACAGCGTGTGTGTGTGTGTGTGCGCGTGTGTGTGTGTGTGTGTGTGTGTGTGTGTGTGTGTGTGTGTGTGTGTGTGTGTGTGTGTGTGTGTGTGTGTGTGTGTTTGGGGAGGGAGGGGTCGAGAGGTCTCTGCTCCACATCTCCTACTCTATCAATTTTCTTTTTCTCTAAAAAAAAGGAGGAAAAAAAACAACACCTGCAAGCCATTCATGTCTGCACAAATCTATCTCCTTTCCCTTCGCCCCTGTCAGTTTTTTTTTTTTTTAAATCTTGAGAACAGAGAGACACTGACAGGGGGGAGGGACACTGACGTCCACGTGAAAAAGGGACAGAGGGACAGATAAGGTTTGTCCTTGATGTCGCATATCAGGCCTGAAATCACATGAGGGTGAAAGCGGCTTCTGATTTCCCCCAGACATGCGGCCAAAGTGTGTGTGTGTGTGTGTGTACAGAAAGCGAGTGGGCACTGCCAAGAAATGTTCAAAGCTATTTAATACACTTTGTGCGACTGACATTTCACTTGACGTGGTGCCATACTCCACCGAGCGGGCTACAATGAAGGGATCCCATCCATTAACGTGCACTTCCCAGCTGCTGTGACTCAGCCGCCGCTGATTCGCTCTGACATTCGTGCATTTAGCTGACAGACTGATAATTGTGGAATTTTTACAGTAGGTCTTGGCTTACAGTTCTCTGGGCTATTTATAGGTTTAGACTCGCACATAAACGTTTCGGTGTTTTGACACGGGGGGGGGGAACAGGAGACGGGTTTTAGCATCTGCTCCGGGGCCCGAGTTGACAGTTTAAACCCCCTTTTTTTTCTATTTTTTCCATTTTTTCATAAAATGGTCCTGCTTAATTTTTGGCAGCGAGGACGTGTCTGCTTCGCTGTGTAAGGGAATTACCGCTGTCATATTTACACCTT
This sequence comes from Eupleurogrammus muticus, assembly GCA_036785175.1. Lineage (NCBI taxonomy): Eukaryota > Metazoa > Chordata > Actinopteri > Scombriformes > Trichiuridae > Eupleurogrammus > Eupleurogrammus muticus. The sequence goes on along the minus strand of JAYKQN010000020.1, from coordinate 10,059,734 downwards.
ACTGTAAATTCCTGTCTGGGAAAGCTTATGTCGGGCCTAAATGAAACATTAATTGATGCGCTTACTGCTCAAATGAGGGGCTCAGGAGGGTTTCCTGTGGATTAGAGATGCCCACCTTCCTCCCCTCAAACCCCCCAGAGGCCCACGTCTCGCCTCCGTCCCGCGTCTCTAACCGAGGGAGACGTTTCCAGGAGGAGACGACCTCCGTTTGGGAGACGCGGCCTATTATCGTTTACTGAATCATTTGCTGTGAGATAAGCCATCTGTAGCCGGGGCAGGCCGCTGCCTTCTAGAACAATTCCCCTGACGCGCTGCGCCGTCTGGCCCCGACAATAAAACAGATGCCTCCTCCTCCTCCTCGGAGAGTTTGTTATAACTCAGGACGTCAATGAGACACCGGGGACTGGCGCTGCCTTCAGGCGCTGCTTGGAAATCTATTAAACTCCACAGTAACTAAGTACACTTACTTGAGTAAAGTACTTGCTACTTTATAATTCACTCAATCAAGCAGAGAATATTGTCCTTTCCACTCCAATTCCTGATCTGTCTATGTTGGATTTGAAACAAGTAGCATTATATGTTCTATATTGATATAACAGTCTGTAACTTTCACTTTAAACTTCACTTCATCCATCACTGCGTTGCATAGGAGGACATGTTGCTCATTTCTACCAGCTGATCTGTTCCCGACTGCAGATATTATGTGAAATATTTCACTCAGTGTGGAAACCTAAAACCGTTTTCCACCCATGGGTGTCGCCAAAGCTTCTTCCACGGTGCGTTCCTGTTGTGCAGGCTCGGCGAGCTGCACACAGGACGTCTGACAGACGTTGTGCAACACATTTACTGTAAGTATTTCTACATAAAAGACAAAGGTTGGATTCTTAAAAAGAAAACAATGGTTGGTTTATGTATTATGCGGTCCGTGTACGCTGGAATAGATTCTGCTATCTCATGTAAGCATGTCGAAATTATAGGTTAAAGCTGGAGTTCGAACATTTAATATTTCCCCAAACTCATTGAGGGAGTTGAGTGTGGTCACCGCTGCTCACGTCTGATTGTGTGATTTGTGTCTAATGGTGCCGGTGGGGCAGCTCGACTAACGACATGTGAAATCAGCGGAGTCAAGACAAATAAGTCTGATTATAATAATCAAAAGCCACACAGGGCGAAATTTGAATAACTCTGTTGAATATTGTCTCTTATATAACTGCTGCTGAGGGATAAAAAACACACACACACAGTTTGCTGCACCCTTGGGGAGAGAATCAGGTCAGAGGTCACGCTGCATTATCCTCCGATTCTGTTTTTCATGGAAATCAAAGTTCATTTGTGTCTTAATCTTTAGAGAGTTTTCTGTCTCTTAATGCATTATAAATGTATTTGACTGTGTTATTCCTGTCAGCACTTTAAGACTTTGTTAGTTTAGCACCAGTGGTGAAAGAAGAACTCATATCTTTACTGAAGTGTGTATATATTTATGTATACTGTAATCTGTTACTATATATAACAAACATATACGATGCATAATGCAAACAAATCATATCAATATTGATCTGAAATGTAATTATAGGTGGAAATACTCAAGTATAATTACATCAAAACTGCGCTCAAGTACAGTACTTAGGGAAATGTAGTGTGTTACATTCCACCGTTGTGTAACACTATTATCATAGTATAATGCTCCCTGTCCTGTGGTTGCAGCTTGTCTGTTAAAGGATATGTTGAAACGACACAGAGGATTAAATTGTTGATGTTGTCTCCTAAATTTGTCCAAAGTTTCCTTGAATGCTCCAGCTTCTGAGTATAAATATATTTTGCTGTGCTCCACGTTGATATTTGCGTGCACAGACTGAGCAGAGCCAGGATGTTAGTGGCAAAATCATGATTTTATACCAAACCCTAAAGCCTTAAATATTTATTTAACTATGTATTTCAGTACAAAACTAAAATCCTGTTGAGTGTTGTATATTTAATTATTAGAATAGTGATACTGATTTGTTGATATGCAGGCTTTGTTTTATTAGCAGCTGGTGGAGCAGGAGTTTTATCAAATACCGTTTGTACCCGTAGTTTAATCACCAACAATGCATTTTATCTTTTGCACTCATCATAAGTTTTTACATAAACGTAATTAAAAGCTGTAAAATAAATGTAGTGAAATTTGCAATCTGATGCTTCTCCTGAGGATTGGTGAGTTTTACTTTGAATTAAATAGGCCTTATTATTTAACGGCTCATAAATGAATTCAACTTATTCAGTGCTTTCATTGTCCATTTAAAGGAGTAGTTACACATTTGTTGACTGCTCATCGCCATGATGTTGCTAGGCAACCAGCGGAGAGACTACAGGAAGTCACTGTGAACAGTCAAGAGATACTGAACCGTAAAAAAGTACTATAAACGAAATAATTAACTATGCATTTCCCACTTATAAAGTGCTGCCAACGCTTCTAATTATTAAATCTATTTTTACTCCGCTATAACACTTCTCCCATTAGTTTCCCATACAAACATGCCACAACCCCACTCTGTTGGTTCAGCTGCCTCCGTAGAAGAAGTGCACTCCCACGTGAACTCCTTTACAGGGACGCTCTTCAAACGTACCAGGTGCCTGGATGTGACTTGACTCCCGTCCAGCGTCGGGCCGCTGCGAGTCGGCTCTCCTCCCGGAGGCCGACCCGGGTGTGGGAGTCTCGCGGTGAGATGAGGCCGAGGGAGACAGTCTGGGATCCAGCGTGACGTCACCCCCCCCACACACACACACACACCCACCCCCCTCCCCCCCCTGCGTGGGAAACGCGACGCCGGCCGCTGCAATGTGGGGCTGCCAGCGCGCCGCCACGCCAGCCATCAAAGCAGGTAGCAGGCAATTCCCAGTTTTCACGTCGCCGTGTTCCACAGCTGCTGATCTGACACGTGCACGCTCATGCAGAGTTGGCTCTGGGCGGATGAGTGTTAGAGCAAAAAAATCTCAATATGAAACATCGTTTCCTTGTGTATGCATTTATTGATCCATTAATCAATCTGTACCTTGATTTAATGCAACTTGTAATTTCCACAACAACGAGCCCGGTAATTTAAAGGCTTACGACGCAGACTTTCCTGGACGTGGCAGGAAATGTGTGTGTGTGTGTGTGTGCGCATCGTAATTAGGGCGACGCTAAGCTTCCTCCGGGCTCCGCTCCCGCGCACATTAATTTGGGCTCTTGCCAATCCTCCCCAGATCAGTTGAGTAATGTGTTGACAAGTGGAGGAAAATTATCGCGGAATATAAAACAGAGCACATTTGCTGTCAGAAGCAGCCTCCAGCACTGGTAGCGGCAACAGCATGTGTGTGAAGAAAAAAAAAAAGAGGAAAAAAAAATTGGTTAGAATATTAAGGAGGGCAGAGTATGCCTATAACCCTGGGCTGGAAGGAGAGGAGATAGATATGAGCTGTAATAGGACTTTTATTCCCTAGTTGCTGTGATATATATGTATTTACATCCATACATATCAATGAACTCGTATAACCCTTCCTTTTCCTAATGTAAGTCAGTATCAGTGTTTTTTTTTCCATTTAGGAGGCTAAAGCTTCTTATGAATTATAGAAAACACATTTTCACTGTTACTTTGCAGAAAATATGTTTAGCAAAAAAAAAAAAAAAAGCATCTCAGCCCTCTCCCATGTGTGAGCGTATTAATATATTCATGGACGTGAGACTTTAGATGTTTTACTCTGCAGCTTCTTCTGCACTGAGGCGTCCGCTTTTGCAGATTTGAACGCGGGGAAGGTCTAAGATATCAATGCAATCCAATAAAAACTGACTTTGCGACGGGGGTAGGTTTTCATTTTAACGCTTGTCTTTCTTCCCGCCCCCCCTAACACACACTTTCCCTCCAGCCTTTACTTGTCACAATAAATCTCTCTCTTCTACCTCCCTCCGTGTGCTTTTGCCTTTCTCACGTTTTCGCAAATGCTCTCCACATCTCGCTGTGCTCCCTGCTCTCGTGGTTTGTGTCTAATCTTCCTATTATCAGGGTGCGTTTCCGTCTAACCCCTCTTAACCCCGTCTTCATTTTAACCTCCCGTTCCCTCCGGTCTCCGCGCGGTTCCCCAATCGCCTGCTCTCCCTCCAGATTTAGATGTAATCCCTCATTTCTGGTTGCTACATCTGTACAGCATCAACAGCTGGGAACCTAATCACACAAGCAGCCATGGACCTCATGCATGTGTGTGTGTGTGTGTGTGTGTGTGTGTGTGTGGTAGTCATGTGCCCACACTTTTGAGCATCTGGTCAAAACTTAAGCCCAGGAATAGCTAATGCTCCAAAAAAAGATATTATGAGTATTTGTGTCATGCTGAGAGGTTCAGGATGTCGCAGACGGACACTTATAAGAATCAAAAGGAATAAATGCCGAAAAGAGAGAAAACATCTCGTCTGGTTTGTCAACACGTCTAAAAAAAAAAAAGGGAAATCTGGTCATTTTATTTTTAGGAATTTGGATTTGTCATGTTTGATGTGATTCTTAACTCTCTCAAGTTTGAAAAAAACTAATCACTTACTGCAAATTTAGTCATTTCATTTGTGGGTCATAGGCCAGATTTAAGGTCAGAGGTTTATTCCAATGTGGATTATTGGTTCTGTCACAGCCTATTGCTGACAATGTTTGGATGATAACTTAAACTTTTACTTATTATTACCATCGTCCGTGTCTCTGATTGGCAACAGTTCAACACACACACACACACACACACACACACACACACACACACATAGTTCAGCTGGAGTTTAATCAGCTGTTCTGAGTTAATCTCCGCTGTCAAACTCACTTGTGATCAACTGCTGCAGTGAAACTGACTAATGGGGCTGATAAACTAACCAGGAAACACGCCGGCCATGATCTGACTGTTTCTTTCAATCTATTTGGAGGATACGACAAATTAGAGGTGAACAAATAGCTAGAAGTGAAAAGCGATCCAATGAAAGAGCAGCTCATGGTTTCATCAAAAAAGTATCAGTGAAATCAAGCTTCTCTTACTACTTGGTGCAGCTCTAAGGTCCCTCCTGTCTACTGGAGTAGCGAGGGACACCCAGCACAGCACAACACACTCCAGGTATTAGTCAGACCCCCCCCGGGCGTTACCAGGGAAACCGAGTCAGGGCCTGAGAGACACTCAAAGTTCTGATTGCGAATCGCATGAAAACACAAATCAGCGGCGTTGAATGACCCTGACGTGTCAGCGGGTAAATCAACAGGCAGCTGTGTTTTCCTGAACGTCGCTCGGGCAGTTTGCGGAGGCGTCCGCTACGATCCGGCGCCCTGCTCCAGCGTTGCGCCTGAAACCATTTAACGCACCGGTTATTAGCTGATTAACCCTCCTGTAAACGCGGAGTGTTTCGCAGTGATGTTTTACACCTGGCGTTCTCACATCCACTTACCTCAGCCGGCCGCCCCCGCGTGTCACGACGCGTCTCGCTCCCTTCCCTCAGGAAGCTCCTCTCAAATGTCACGTTGACGCTAATTTCACAAAACGCTTCCAGTTTGAGTTGTTTTTCTTTTTTTTTTTTTTGGCATGTGATTTAAAGTTAGACGGACAGCTCGTGCAGTTTTTTTAAATATACAGTCTCAATGAAACCGAAATATGAAAAACCCCACTTCACAAAAACATTCAGGATTCCATAAACGGTCCGTGTGTGTGTGTGTGTGTGTGTGTGTGTGTGTGAGGCCTGTCATCGCCTATTATACACGCAACTTTCATCGGGGGAAACTACTTCTTGTTCTGGAGCACAAATAACGTTTGAGGCCGAAGCCAAACACCCTTCACAGCGGAGAGGACTCGTGCGAGCACCACATGACACCGGCAGCCCGCGGTTTTAATGGCCACGATGAGAGATGAGACGTTAACGCAGACTGATGAAGGATCGGGAGGAAGTGGGAGAACGGCGGCATCTCGCCGCTTACGGGGCCAGCGGCGTGTTGGAAGTAGAAGGGTTTTGTACATGTGTACAATCAGAGTTTACAGACGGAATTGCATCTGCATCTTCCCATAGATATAAAACCTATTTCAACATTCTGTCGTAACTCGTGGGAAAGCTGCAGGGGTGTAAAAATACCTCCGTAAAAGAAAAAGGCCTGCATGAAAAAATCTTACTTAAATGTACAAAGAAAACTTTGCAATATAACATCCTTATGTTGTATTTCTGATCCTGCTGCATCATAATCAATAGTAGCTAATGTATTTAGGATTTCTTTTATTGTATTGTATCATTATGCCGATTATCCATTCAGAAAACCAAAGACTGTTCTTACATATTAAGTTCTGGCAAAATTGAAATATAAAAAATAAATGCTCCTAAATGAGATTACCTTCATGATTGAAAGCCTGATTTGTTCTCTTGGAGACAACATAATCCAAACTCTGATGGAATCTTTGTATGTTTGGCTTCATTCTAGACAGACGCAGCTGTCTCCTGTTCTCTGCTCTGAATAAAAAAACACTATTAAAATAGCAGTGGGAGGATAAAGACAGGCTGAACCTGTTTCACCAAAAAAAAATATTTTTACAACTCATATTTACTTTGTGGAAGTCTTGTTGATGTTCTCTGATGTTTTGTATGACTGGTGTTATTATGTCAAGGGATCGAGTGATTCTTCCTCGCCCTAATTATTCATTATGAGGAGAAGCCGGTGTTGCTCTTCTTCTTGATGCGTAGACTGTGTTCTTTTAGGTCCATTTTGCATGCATCGGGGAACAGGAAGCGGTCAACACCTCACGACGGAACGGTGAGAACCTTCAACCCCTGCCATTCATCCGTGCTGTGCGAGCAGCAGCTAAAATCGTGCAGTGAGTTCAGGCCATAAATAAAAATACGATCTGAACTTTGAGATATTGCTTTATTGCATTTCGTAGGGTTGCTACTTTGCCCGTGTGGTGTTTTATTCTCGATTCTCTAGGCGCTACAGTAGTTGAGCAGTGCACCTGTCCTGCAAAACTGTATATTTTACCAGGATTTGTTTTTATTTTCTAAGCGTGGAAATGCTCTTATTCATCATCAGGAAAAATACACACAATTTCATGTAAATTTAAAGCCGTAAAGGCAAAGAAAAATTACTCAATTTATATAAGATGATTATTTTCTCTTATTTACAGTATTTTACTGGCACCCAGCTGCAGGAATATACATTTTTAATAGTGCAGGTTCCAATCCTAGCAAGTTTAAAAAAGAGCCCAGGTAAGAAGGCTGCCAAATGCTCCCCCCCCCACCCCAGTATGGCAAGGCTCGACACGTTGCACCTATTGTTTTATTTCTACGGGCCTGCCTGCAAATGAATGATTTTCCCCCCCCACAGCGGGGGAGCTCGCGTTTACGGGAAAAATCCAACATGACATGAACGCGGCGTGGCTGCTGGTCGGGAGCCAGCAGAGGTTTGGGCCTTTAACAAGCTGCACCTGTGTCTGCTCCGAGCGCTGCTTTTATATATCGGAGAGATCCTGTAAACACGGAGGGAGGCTGAGAGCCGAATGAAGGACGACTTTTACTTCACACGCCGCGTTAGGCTGTGGCACATGTGGTGTGTTTCGTACAGTAAAACCTTCCCCACTCAGCCGCACAGCACCAGGAGGCTTGTATATACACTGCCAGTCCTATTGTGTATATATATATATATGGAAAAAAAATCCCATTGAGGCCTGAACTCCCAGTTGTTCTTCATCTTCCATTTGGAAAGATGGATCCACTCCATTATGTTCTCCAACAGGAACTCCTGCACGCTGAGGCAGACGGACCTGCCTGTTCTGCAGGACGCTGCAGCTATAATGAGACTGAGTTGGTCTGTCAGCTCATACGGATCCACGTGGGTGGGGGGGGTTGGGGGGGGTCGCTCCGGTCCCGGCTGCACACATCCATCTCCCACTGATGAGCCGGAGCCGCCGTTCACCAGCCCACAGCCGGAGAAAAGAAAGAAACTTTTACTCTAAAGCAGGAATACTGAGAAGTATGAGATCTTCTACCTTAGTAAATATAACAATAATAATCACTAAATATCAATATCAAATATGATACTTTTCACCAAATACCTGATATTGATATTAATGTGACTATATTATTTATGAGCAGCAATATATCAGTAATATAATTATAACAAGTAAGTGGGCAAATTATATATATATGATTTTGAATAAAAACACTATTAAAATACCAGTAGGAAGATAAAGACAGGCTGAACCTGTTCCACCAAAAAACAAATGAAATAAACTCATTAATTTTGCGGAAGTCTTGATGATTTGTGTTATTTGTTGAAGCGGTCAAGGCCTACGATGAATATCATGCAGCGCTGCTGCTTCAGTTGCAGCTGACGCTTGAACAGATCCCATTGTTTTTGCAAACCTTTCTGTCTGTACGAGTGTTCTGCAACCCTGACAGTCCGCTTATCTAACACCAGATTCACAAAGTCCCATCACTTATCTGTAATGCAGTAAAATCAAGTTTATTGGTCGCCTATAATCATTCAGGTTCCATTACTGCGAATCGCAATGTAGCTTTTTATACCAGTCATATGCAATATCATGATATTATCCATATAGTAAAAACTCTGCAGTACCATCTGGAAACAAATAGAGTACACAGGCCTAATATAGTGTGTGATATTCAACAATTAATGTATAAATTATTGCAGTATTTATAGTGACTCATTGACAGCTATGAGTTAATTTAACCAATCATACTGTTGTACTGGTGTAGTCTATTCATTCTTCACCCTCTGGAATATTATAAGGTATAAGTGAACTTTGATTGGATGATATTATATATATATATATGTATATTTACTGAGCTCAGTGTCATGATCTGTCTCTGTCTACTTCCTGTTTTATTTTGTTTCTTCTTTTACTTCCTCGATAGCCTGACGTGTTTTTGTCGTCTTGTTTCTCACCTGTCTGTTATCCGTGCTTCGATCTTTGTGTGTTTGAGCCTGGTTTTTCAGTTAAATCTTTGTCCGTTCATCATTTGTTCGGTGTGCGTGTGCTCACACGCCTGTTACCTGCCTGTTATTTCTGCGCTAAGTTCAACCTGTGTTACAAAGCGCTCAGATTGAGGCTGAAGGGGAAAAGCCATAAAAAGTGCAGCGGCGTGCAGAAAGTCCTGATGCATAGAGAGAGGGCAACCTATCGTGTTATGTCACTGTAATAGACCCTATGACCAACAAAATAGTCAGAACGCTACTTTATCTGCTCCGTTTATGTATTGAGTGTTTCACTTTAGGCTTCAACATGTACAGTAGATGCAGTATTAATGATCTTATAGTACAGATTATTTTAATGTTTAATTAAAGTCTTCTGAGAAGCAACAGTCCAACCTGTCAAATTAAGTGCGATAACTTCATCTAATTAAACAAATTAGATCATCATTAACAGCCCACGTGTTACATTAATGCCATTGTTAGTCTAGGTGTCACTTGGAATTAAGGCACCATTCCCCATGAATGCCTTTGTTTCCTGTGACAAAAGGATGTTTCTGTGTGTGTGTGTGTGTGTGTGTGTGTGTGTGTGTGTGTGTGTGTGTGTGTGTGTGTGTGTGTGTGTGTGTGTGTGTGTGTGTGTGTGTGTGTGTGTGTGTGTGTGTGTGTGTGTGTGTGTGTGTGTGTTTTGTCTTTCGCTTCGCTGCAAAACAATTAGGATTTTGGAACATTTTGTTCCGACTACTTTCACTTGTTCAGCAGTAGCCATGTGATAAAGCCTGAAATGAAGACGGCTCTCAGGAGCCATTTTAAAGATTAATTGACATTAAAATGCTAGTTTTCGGCTTTAATTACAGCGTCGCTAATCTCCACGGAGAAAGGCGCTTTTTTTAACATCTAATTTCACTTTTATGACGGATGATGATGATTTTCACCCGTTGCTCACCCGTTATTATTTCCATGTGATTTGAGTGTACGCGGCCGCGCACGGGAAAAGCTTGGAACTTCTCCGCTTCATTTCCTCTTTAATGACCCAGAACAAATCTCGCTCCCACTGTGGCATCGGGTCCCAGAAGGAGCCCGAAGGTGCTGACAGTCACTGATAACTTCCAGCCACACTCCACCACCAATGCCGCTAACCCCAACTATGCCATATTAGCAGGAGTTTAAGAGCCGCTTTCTTTTTTTATGAAAACCCATAAATATATGGAGAGTGTGATTAGAAAACCTTAGATGGCCTTTTATCCGTAATCAGGATGTCTGCAGATGTGACCTCTGCCCAGACAAGCATCAGGCTAAACCCTCTTAGACCAGGGCGACGTTATGAAATACCATTGATTTTCCTGAGTGGGATCAAATGGAGGTAAAACGTATTAAAAATAATGACGTGTGAGCCGTGACTGCGTCGACGGCGTCGTACCCGAGGGCGAGTGTTTGTGTGTGCAGACACATGCCCAAGGCAGGAGATATTCAACACAATGGAAACAAGCTGGGACAAGGTTCCATGGTCGGGCTGTTACACAATCCCAGTTACAGACATATGAAAACATTAACAATAGGAACAAAGTTGCTGCGACTGATGCTTTATGATGTTTTTCGTTTATAAATATAAGAAAAATTCTGTAGATTATGATCAGAATAGATGTTAGAAATTGATACAATTTACACTTTTTTTTTAAAAATGTCATTTTTAAAGTGAGGTGTGTCCTTTTCTGCAAACTTCTTACCACCTTTAAATACACTAAATTCCCCTTTATTCACATCTTGCACTTACTATTTTTTAAAAGATCCTCTAAAGACATTGTGTTAAGAGTCAAACAAAATTAAGAAGATTTTATAATTAAAAATTAAGATTTTTTAATTAAGAAAAAGTATATGAATAATTTATTTATAGAAGTGCAGTGGTTGTAGGAAGGATGTTGATTATTAAGCGTCTATGTCTCTTCATTTATAATCGTATTGTGTAATTCTTAATGTATATTTACATTAACAACTGTGATTGCAGGCCTGTGATTGGCTGCATGTATGTGTCACTTTTTTTGTCTCAGGACGGGATTTACACACTTTTTTTTACACACTTTTTTAAGAATGAAGGTAACACCCTCAGATACGAGCGGCCACTTCCACGCCTCGCTACACGTATTTATCCCCCCAGCGGGCAGGTCTATGAGAGCTCGGCGGCGCCCACTCCTCCACTGGCCAACATGGACATATGGACGTATTAACGATTAATCCTTTGCTAATACGATTTTTTTTTTTCTCCAGTGGAACAGTCAAATTTGCCGATAGCAATGGGATGATTTGGAGCAGCAGACTGGGATGAGCCGCTCACATCTCCCGAGATAACGCAGCTTACTGTACATGCACTAATGCTCCCGTGAAGCCTATTGGCAGCAATCTAAATGAGGGCACATCATCCGCCCCTCGTCTCCTGCACACAGTACAGTATCAGCCCTGCGAGAGGTCACGGAAAGGCTGCGAACAGACCATCCAGCTGTTGTGCCAGTTGTGTAGTAAACACTGGACGGATTAGCCCCTGCTCTTAAGCCCAGAGATAATGACTCCGAAGGGTCCAGGGTTCCATCGTGTGGTTCTCTGGGCGACATAATATGCTCCGTGCACGCTGTCTGGGTCAGGAATAGAAAAAGTCCTCTGATCCAAATCTGCACCTGAGCATCCGCCGCCACCACGCCATGTTGCAGGAGCAGGCCAGAACACACACACACACACACATGCACGTGCACACACACACGAGTGGCGGAGTTTGACATCAGAGGCTGTTAAAACCTCCAGATAAAGTGTATAATTCACATAAGGTTATGCAAGGTCTTTGCCGGTATAATGGACATTAATGAGAGCTTTTATGTATGAGTACAGATGAACCCATTAGGGTCAGCTGAGGAAAAGACCTCAACTTCCCTCAAATATTAAATAATACTGTTGCACAATGTCAACAGACCGGAATGAATAATCTCTCTGCAGCAACAGCAGCAGCAGCAGCAATTTAATACATTTGATATATAAGCGGAAGTGAAGTCCATACAGGACTTTAATGTATTTACAGACCAGAACAACACGTGTTGATGTGGAGAGAAGAATTTTCTTGCAGAATTTAAAAGAAACAAACAGAAACATTATTGAAATGATGTGAGCTGAAGCTTGAGCTTGCTAAGCTTGAATCATGTGGAAAACAAACACTCCCACATCCCATAAGGAACTCTTACCCTCTACACAACTTTAAATCTGTCCTCAGAACCCATCTGTTCAGACCGGCTTTTCCTTAATTCCATTTTTTCCGTTTTCTTTATTCTGTCAATGCATTTTGTTTTTGTTTTATTTAATTTCAAGCACCTTTGAGTGTACAAAACGTCCACTGTACCCCCAACAATCCTGAGCTGCAGGTCTGCGGCGAGGCGGCTTCTCGGCCTCATTCCGCTTCACACTCCGCTCCCACATGTGTGTGTGTGTGTGTGTGTGATTTATTATTTCATTCAGCCTTCACCTGGCTTTGTTTTCCGTTCACCCAACCGCCTCCTTGTTTTAAAATATTTTTGATTTGATAAACAGTTCATCAGCGCGATGGAAGGAGCGAAACAGGAACGACAAATAACATTCCAAAAATTTTTTTTAAATGGGGGCTGTTGGTGATGTTGGTCCTGAAGATGCTTCTGATACCAATCAATTGAGACATAATTCAGGCTTTGACATTTCAGCCTGCACAAGTAATGAAAGAACAACGGCAGCTTAGAGAGCTGCCAGCTGAAGGTTTCATACAGCGAACAAACAACCGTTTGTCAGTTTCAGGCAACGCGTTTTTCAAGATCTAAAGATTCGGGCCAGTGTCACTGTAGGCAGGGAGGTAAAACATGTGGCCCGAGGGCCAGAACCAGCCCACTAAGGGCTAAGGTTCTAGAAATGCAGAGTAGTCTGACTGAGGATGGAGCGACTGAGACGTCATAATGTTGGAACTGCACTTTTTTCTTATGTCATCTCTCCTGTTTTGTAAATTGAAAATTAATTGTGTAAATATTCATAATGTATTTCTTTGCATTAGGAGAGAAATTTGCTGGCGTTATTTTATACAATCTTTAGTTATGGCCTTGGATGTGGCTCCTCTGATCTATAGTGGAGGATCCCAGAACATCCTGGATGATATTCTCAGAAGCTTTTCAGGGAATGTAACATTTCTACCTGGGTCTGAACTAACGCTCAAAAATCTCCTGACAAATCCACTTGAGTTGTTTAGATATGCTAAACAACACCTAGTTGGGAGCAGCTGCGGCTTTCTGGTCCGATCGGTCGGCTCGTGGCTGCTCATCAGCCGCTGATCATGCCGCGCTGCGTCTGACCTTTCTCGGCCGGGTCTCGCATCGATTTGTCTGGGTTCGCCGTTTCAACCGTTTGGCGGTTCATCACAAAACAAAAAACAAAAAGCCCGAGCTCTGTTTTAGCTTTGCAGCCACCTACGATTGCGCCTGTGTCTTTGTTGCGGTGCCGTTTACCAGTTGCTCCGACGCAGGAAGCGGTTATGAGGGTGATTACGAATCGATGCAACAGGTTAGTTTGTTGATGGAGTGGACGCCACAGGGAAGATCATCATGATTTCATCCGTGAGCAAAAAAAAAAAGTTAAGCATCATACTTTCATACTTGACCTTGGATATAGTAGCTTAACAAAAGCCCGTCGCCATCATCCAGATCGCCATGGCAACTGAGCCAACCCGACCCGCCGATGAAGACTGTGATACAGCTTGAGAGCTCTTAAATAAATAAGTCAACCTTGGGCCGAGATTATTTTATTATTTCAAACTACATCTTTCCCGACTTGCACAAGAAAGAACTTTGTTTGTCTGGAACACCAAATTCCCTGTATCAGATATAATGAAACCGTTGTTAGTTTTGCCCCATTAGAGTTTAGCGTTTTTTTGGCTTTGTTGCTTTGTTTAGCAAACTTGTTTATTATAACGATCTAATCTAAATATCTAATATGGAGCCTGAGTCTATGGCGTCGTCCCCATGTTTGCCATGTTTCCCTCTTTTTAATTCATTTTTATTTAGTAGATTTTTTTTCCTTTGTTGACTACCTCAGTGTGGGTTTGTTGCTTGTTACTGAAATTATCTGAAAAACAGTTTTCTCAGACTGACTGGACCACTTTCACCAACTCCCGTCGAATGCAAATGAAAGTAAAGCTAAAGAATAACTGCAAGTGAGAGTAGGTTATATAACGTAGGTTGAGGGTCATGTTCTTATTTTTATTCTACATAGATACAATGATATCGGTATCTGTGAGGGGCGTACGGGGGTCCACCTCCTCCCCAGCGGCGTCGGGTGGGAGAACAGACTCGCAGCTCTTTGTCATCGCCGTCGTGTCCACTCACTTTCTCCTGAGAAACCTGTTCCTGCAGACACGACTGGACACGGAACAGATTCACCGTTCCCCTGCACCAACACGCTGCAGCACGCTGCAGCACGCGGCCTCGCGTTATAAATATGGGGGAAACGCGGCCCGACACCGTCTGCGAAAATCACCTGCGATGCAGAGTGACAATGCAAATTCTAAAACGTGGAATGGTGGCTGAACGCCGAGCTGTTTTACAGGGGGCAGATCTATAATGCAGAAATCCCAAGGGGCAGCACCTGCCTGCTTATAGGCAAGGACTCGCATATTTTCCACACACACACACACACACACGAGGTGCCGAGTGGGGCCTCTCTCGGGCCGAGGGTCTTTGTTCCTCTTTCATGGGCTCTGCTTCCCTCTGATGATGGGCCCATTGTCCGCGCCTCCAGCGGACCTGCACCATTCAGACCTGCTGATAAAGCCTCCTTTCACAAAAAAAAACCCGAAGCAAAGGGGGGGGGGGGGAGAAAGGAGGGAGTGGGGAAAAGGCAGCGCGAAAATGGCGAAGGAAGAGGGGGAAAGGCGGCGGGTTTGTGATGGAGGAGAGAGTTCTGGACTGGTGAGGATTTTAAAGGCTCTGCTAAAAAAAAATAGTAGGGGGGAGAAGAACAAAAGAACTACTGGGCTGGAGAGAAGAGAATTTCAAGGTGGATGAGAGGGGGGAAAAAAAGAAAGTTTTCGCTCTCTTCTCCTGTCGGCTCCACATCTGCTGATGTGAGATCAGGAGAACAGGGGTTCTTGTGTCCATCCGCTCGTTTCCAGCCTGTTGGGTCACACTGTGCAGTCAAAGCGCGCGTATATACAGCGTGCATCGCATGACCCTGAATGTTGTTTCATCGCTGCGTGGAACTAAAATAAACTCCTGAGGGGGAAGGGAAAAAAAAAAAGAAAAAAAAACGCAGCGGATGAGCTGTTTTTTCTGAACCTTGAGGAGAGCTTTATGCCACTCTTAATGAGAGCTCACATCAGCACTTGACTCGTAATGGTCTTGGCTGCCGCTCCGCTCAGCGCAACCGCTTACGTAATTATGCAGATTTATTTATTTATTGTGTGTAACCATGCAACTGAACCAAACTCGCTTTTTTTTTTTTTTTCTTTTTTTTGCTCGGAAAAAAGGCGGGGAAGGAGGAAGCAGGGGCGGAAGAGAGAGGGAAAAAAAAAAGGGAGCGCCGTCTCTGTGAGAGGCCGGAGGGGACGCTGCCCAGAACGTCACATGGCGCCGCGTCAGGCCGGTGGCCCCCCCCCGCCTCCACCATGTATTAGAGGGGTGAGTGCGGAGGACCCAGCGCCGGTTTGCGTGGTCACAGCTGCTGCAGCACACGCCAGGAACCACGGGGCCACAGGCCACGGGACGGCCAGGAAACAGGGAAGCGGCTCGTTGGTTGATGATCAGAGGGGGAGTAACTAAGTACGTACACGTTCGTTAGCTCCATGATGCTGACTTCCACCACTGCAGTTACTTCCAAACTTCCGGACGCAGTTTTTTCTGGTCTGGCCTCATATCAATTGATATTCAGGCTGCGAACCATTAGTTTGCATTGGAGGCGTGGCTTATCGAAGCCCAGAGCTGTTTATTGGACGCTACATCTGTACATATCCACTGTGTTGCCTGCGATCTCATGAATTCCCACATGATCATCAATATATCGCAAATTTTAGCAATGTTTAATGCCACATATTTCCCTATATGTTATGTAATTCTTGTGAAACAAAACCCCAAATAATGCAGATCTTTCACAGATACACCTCCTGTGGCTGTGTATTTGCACACGCCCCCGTGATCTTTTTCCTTTCTGTCTCACAACCACTTTGATTTCGTGCTGCTGCAGGTGGAGAACAAACCCCCACTCGCCATCTCTTATCTCTGTTAGTGACGGAGATGATCAGTATCCCTCAGTTCGCTGCCAAAATGTGCAAAAATCCCCCAAAAATTGAGTGAATTTCGAATATCGATTATTCAAGTACAAAGTTATGTATCGCAATCGAAGCTGGGCTGCCGGCATCCACCGTGCAGCTTATAGTTCTTTATCTGCCATTTTAATGCAAAGTGTGTGCAGCACAGCACACGCCTATAATTAATTGTTGAGATCTTTTATCATTAGGCCCAGGAAAATCAGCTCCCAACTATGGTTCGTAGGTGCAGATGTGCTAAAGTTGTCATGGATTTGTGATATGTGAGTTTTATTGTCACTGTAACTTTTTTTGGGATTCCAGACACTTTATGATGCATGCACACTATTTAAAATTAAAAAGAAAAATCACTGACTTCATGATCTATTACCATGGCATTGATTAAATGTTCTATTTTTTCAGGGTCAGCCCTTGTACTATTAATATTAATCTGATGAAAGTAGCATAATGGGAACTTTAATTTTTTTTAAATTTCTGATAACGCTTTTCAATTCAGGACCTTTACTCGTAGAAGAATCTCTTCAGATGACACTATTTCTACTCTCACTTAATTAAAGATGTGAGCACTTTGTCCACCACTAACAATGATCCTGTTGCCTTCACCCCGTCTGAAACGAGTCCAGAAATGACTTGATCCAAGATATTAAAGCAGATTTGCCCCCCCCCCCCCCCCCCCCCCCCCCCCGAAGATTTAATGAGACCTTTCATCCGCAGAGATCTTTCTACTCAGAAGTCCATTAATCTGCCCAGAAAAGTAATAATCTAAAAATAGCTTTCGCCTAACGACGGGAATGTGTCAAACCCCAGTCGGTGTGCTATTTCCGGATGAAGCCTGGTGACGTGATGCGATGCAGCCGAGGTGATCGGCATTACATAATCTGGACTGAGCCTGTCCAGAACGCTCCGATGTCAGTCTACACACCAGCACAGAGGATGAAGATCAACATGTCACTGCAGACGCTGTAGTTTAGACGAATCGCTTCATCATCAGAGGAGGAGGAGGCTGAGAGTAGCCCGGGATGCGTCGTGGCGTTCAGGGTCAAATGAATAAGTGAACTTCTGCGAAACGTTAAAAATATCCGGCGATGATTACAAAGCTCTGCCAAAAGGCCTCCAAGGACGCATTAGTGTGCCAGAGCAGCGAGGCGTTTCAGAGGTGCAGCGTTTGGATTTTCATTCTGTCATTTTTAATCCAGTGACTGAACCCATTACGCACTCTGTGTGTGTGTGTGTGTCTGTGTGTGTGTGTGTGTGTGTGTGTGTGTGTGTGTGTGTGTGTGTGTGTGTGTGTGTGTGTGTGTGTGTGTGTGTGTGTGTGTGTGTGTGTGTGTGTGTGTGTGTGTGTGTGTGTGTGTGCAGGGTCATCCAGGAGGCCAGGCCAGTTTTTAACAGGTCTCCAGAACACAGATGAGTAATAATTCAAGCAGAGAGACGCGCTAAAGGAGCGTTTGCACAAGTCCCTTACACAAACAGGCTTTCTCTGGAAAAAAAAAGAGCTAAATCTCTGTCGCTGGGACAGAGATAAAAATACTTGTTTTGTGAATGGAGAGGGGGTTGCAGATAGGTTACGCTGGTAATTACAGGCGGGCCCGCTGGGGAGACAGGAAGCGCCGAAAAACTGAGCGGCGAGCGAAGCCGCAGGGAGGATATGTTTTTTAGAGGGAGACATGGACGTGCTCAGGGCCTTGCAGTCCGCACAGCAACAGGCAGCGGGACAAAACAACAAGGAAGGGGGGAAAAACAACAAGGGATCGGGAGGGAAAAGATGAGCACGGAAGAGGTGGAAACTAAATTGAACAAAGTGCATGAACAGGAAAAAAAAAATGAAGAATGCGAAGCCGGGAGCGGAGAGCTCGGTGCCGTCGGAGCGAGGGAGGTGTAGTGAGATGTAGATGGGGGGAAGTGGACGAGCAGGAGGGGGAGGTTAAAGTACAAATTTGGAACCACACGGGCCAACCACACGTCCAAAGACTGTAATTTGGATTTTCCCAGAATAGCCGGTAAACGATGGAGAGAGGAGGGACGGAATAACATAAACTCTTTTGCAGCACGCAACACGCAAAACAACAACACACTCTCCGGGGACGGCCGTCATGTCGCGCACACACGCACGTACGCACACACACACACACGCACGCATGTAAAGTGGCCATTATAGAGGCACACTCATCGCTAAACACATATAGTACCGTACACATGCTTACGCCCACATGCATCAGGACACATTCACATGTGCAGAGACAGAAATAAATCTGTGTGTGTGTGTGTGTGTGTTTGTGTGTGTGAATGCTACAACTCTCCTGCCTCTGCCCGAAAAGATTGAAAGGAATAGTTTGGCATTTTAGGAAATAAGCCCACGCTTATTCACTTTCTCGCTGGAATGAGGATGTTATGCTTAGATTCGTGCAATAAATAGGAAGCTGCTGCACGCGTCGGCATAAAAGACTGTAAAAAAAAAAAAAAAAAAAAAAAAAAAAAGGGAGGAAACAATCCCCCTCTGTGTCTCTGATTAATTAACGCATTTGTGTTGATGCGAAAAAAACAAAACAAAAAAAAATTCTCTACAAAAACCAAACTGCAAAAACAAAGTTTTTTAGAAGTGCATGTTGTGGTTTTACAGGGACTTTCTTGGCTGGTGACTTTTCTCCAGAAACCAACCACAACTTGCTCTTTTTTACACTTGCATGCTTTGCACAGAGCAGGCTAGCAGTTTCCCCCCGTTCCCAGTCTTTATGCTAAGCTAGGCTAATCATCCTAGTAACCAGAGGGGTAGGTGAAATACCATGATGACTAAAATGGTAAACGTTGAGTAATTATCTATAATTACACTCTTAACATTTTGGAAATTTAAATTGTAACTTATTAAATTAACTTTATATTAATTATCTTAGCATTGAGAGGTAGAAGTAAATTTCAAATTAAGTTCAAGTTTTTAGTTAAGTGCGATTCTTGATATATTACTTCTCCTTTCACTTGAGTGAGTATTTTGCAGGGCAGTGGTACTTTTACTTAAGTACTACATGTCAGTACTTCACTCCCGGTTGCACACACAAATCCTCAGACGTCTTCTGGGTTCAGTGTAATTGCAGATCAATACAAACACGGGGGCTCACATGTATAAAAGCAGCTTAAACTCTACACAGATTCAACCCCGGACCTCGAAATGAGCCTTTATCGATCCGAGCGCTCCTCCCAACGGGAATTAGAACATCCAGTCGCTCCGCTCGACGCTCCGGACCACACATAAAGTATGAATTCAATTCCTACAATTCCCCGGCGAGTTTTTTTTCCCTCCCCTCCCCTTTTTCACAGACCCGTCGACGCATTCGTCTTCACGGAGCCCATAACTCCAGCCCGAGTGTTTTTTTTGGCTCTTCCTTTATGTTCTGTTTTTTTTTTTCTCCCCTTTTTCTTTTCTTGTTGCAGCCGCTGTTGTTTCTACTGACATAAATCCCTCTCTGAAGCCAATCAGGCCGCTCCTACCAGTAACTAATACTCCTGATACTTCCTCTGACAGCTGAAACTAATAATCTCATCAGCGGCGGCTGATTTATGACGCGGCTGCGTTTTAACACTCGGTGTGGCCGGGGGCCGCACGCGGGCCGCTCCGGCC
Source organism: Eupleurogrammus muticus (assembly GCA_036785175.1). Classification (NCBI taxonomy): domain Eukaryota; kingdom Metazoa; phylum Chordata; class Actinopteri; order Scombriformes; family Trichiuridae; genus Eupleurogrammus; species Eupleurogrammus muticus. Next base: position 10,039,867 of record JAYKQN010000020.1, on the reverse strand, counting down.
CTCCACGCCGCACGTGGAGGTTTGCGTCCCCGGCAGCTGGGCGTCAGATGTGTACGGACGACGCTTCCAACAGCCGTCCGTCAAAAAGAAGGTGCAGAGAGGTTCTTTTTTTTAGGTACGCACGCATTGGTAACCGGACACAGATGTCGGCGAGGGCGATCGGCGGCGTCTGACACGCCGTCCGAAGGGCTAACGTCAGGCCGCCGAGGAGCGTAAACAAAGTGTCACTCATCAGGCGGCACGGGGAAGGAGTTTAAGAAATCACTTCTAATATGTCAGGCCTTTCTCCGGAGCCGTTTTACACGCACTTTTTGTTTTTTTTTTTGCTTCATTGAGGTCGTAACAGCACGATTCTGACAAGAAGATAGCTGGTTTCAATTCTGGCGCTGCTGGGAAAAATGTTCGGGGAAGTCTGAAATCCAATAAAGAAAAAAAACTGCCCACTCAAAAGAAAATATGTTTCAAAAACAAAATGGCTCTTAAACAGCCTGTACTTATTACACCGAGGTTTATTATCGAGCTCATCACGCCAGTCCGCACCATCTCTATCTCTGAGAATGAATCTGGTTTAGTACTTTATCATTATTATTATATATACTCGTAGAGTTCACTCCACTACATTTATCTGGAGCTTTAGTTACTTCCCCAGATGCAGATTTGACTCCGTGGATAATAAAACAAGCTTTTAAAATACGGCGCATAGTTCAAGATAAAAACCAGTGGTTTGGACTTTTTATTGCTACATTCGTACTTTTATTTTCCTGTTGTTCTTCAGGGTCAAAGTGACCTCAAATTGTTCCTTCCTTCCTTCTCCTTCGCTCCTTCCCTTCCTTCCTTCAATACTTCCTTGCTTCCTTCCTTTCTTCCTTCTCTCCTTTCCTTCCCCACATGTTTCCTTCCTTTCTTACTTCCTTCCTTCCTTCCTTTCTTCCTCCCTTGCTTCCTTGCTTCCTTCCTCCTTCCTTCCTTCCTTCCTTCCTTCTCTCCATTCCTTCCCCACATGTTTCCTTCCTTTCTTTCTTCCTTCCTTCCTTCATTCCCTTATTCCTTCCTTCCTTCCTTCTCTTCTTTCCTTCCCCACATTTTTCCTTCCTTCCTTCCTTCATTCCCTTCCTTCCTTCCTTCCTTCCTTCCTTCCTTCTCCTTCTCTCATTTCCTTCCCCACATGATTCTTTCCTTCCTTCCTTCCTTCTCCTTCTCTCCTTTCCTTCCCCACACGTTTCCTTCCTTCCTTCCTTCCTTCTCTCCTTCCTTCCTTCCTTCCTTCCTTCCTTCCTTCTCCTTCTCTCCTTCCTTCCTTCCTTCCCTTATTTCTTTCTTCCTTCCTTCTCCTTCTCTCATTTCCTTCCCCACATGATTCTTTCCTTCCTTCCTTCCTTCTCCTTCTCTCCTTTCCTTCCCCACACGTTTCCTTCCTTCCTTCCTTCCTTCTCTCCTTCCTTCCTTCCTTCCTTCCTTCTCCTTCTCTCCTTCCTTCCTTCCTTCCCTTATTTCTTCCTTCCTTCCTTCCTTCTCTCCTTTCCTTCCCCACACGTTTCCTTCCTGACAACAGAAGGGTTAAGTCAGGATCTGGAAGCTTCTGCCCCCACTGTGTATTTATGCTGATATCACTCATTAAACTTGACCCACATTCACCACCAGAACGTCGCTCTCCCTCGTTGACCTCGCGCTGGCGGCCTCTCTCTCTCCCCCCGGGTGAAGCGCGTTTTTATTTATTTTTCCTCTTGTCCACCTCGCTGCGCTTCACCGTCTGATCACTGGCTCGGCAGATCCTGAAAACGGAGCTACCGCGGACGCCGGCGCCCGGCACCACGTGGTCCCTCCACTAGGTCAAGCGGAAGAACTGGGTCAGCCGTTGACTCAAAGTGGGTCACGCCGACCTATTGCCGACGGGCCCCCAGGGGTCAGCCGTGTGGGTTTAACAGCGCGCTGTCCTCATTAACAAACAATAATTCTCACCCGGGCATTACCGCCCCGTGATCCGTCTGCGACTTAACCCGGGTGTCACTTCGGCTGTCGGGACTAACGACTCGCTCAAGGATGGAAAGAGATTTAGATTCATTTCCATTTTTAGATTTCAGGCTTTCATCCGGAGCCTTAAAGCGCATCACTACAATAAGCCTCGATTCCTACATCAGCAAAATTAGGCTTATATGCAGCCACTCGTGTTCCCACTGACGAGAGCATTGTGGGGTTTTAAACGCTTTAAAATGCATCTCAATATCAATATCCTTGTGTTTAGATTAACATATTTATAATGCGTCTTGACAAGCGCTCATTTGATCCACTTCATGCTTGGCGGGTGTATTACCGGGGACTTGAGGGAATTACAGGCCTTCGTAATGTTAAACACAGAAATGTATTTTCATTGTGACCATCAACTCACGTGTGTTCTACCACAACTTTAGTATGATTCGACTTTGAATAGTAGTTGCGTTCTTGGTCCTGGACGGATTAAAAGTAACAAAAAAAAAGTATGGATTGAATTGTGTTGTCATGATTGTTCTATTTTTTCTCTGCATAACTCTAAGCATATTATGTCCCTAATCCTAATAAAAGACATAACATTTCAATTTCAGTGTTTTGCAACAACAGCGTGAACAATAAATGTTCAAGGGAACGTGACAGTAAAACACTGCAAAAAAAAAAAAATATTACATTTCAGCGGCCGTATAACATAAATTCTCTTTTTTTTTATTGGTCGTTACAGTAGTGACAGATATAGTGCTGTGTGTCCTCAGAACATGTCTCAGGGGACCAGTGCACACAAAAGGGAATGCGGCGCACACACACACACACACACACACTGCCCCTGTAGGCAAGAATGAGCCCGATGTCTCCATACACACTCACACACACACACACCAGGGACCTTCCTCCTCCTCCTCCTCGTCCTGGGAAAGTGGAGGTGCAGCGATTTTGAAACACGAAACTACGGTCTGTGTTAAAGTTCGTGGAAAAGCTACAGAAACATCTGCGGCGTGGATCACAGAGGGACCAACACTCAACACTATCGTCCATGGAATATTACGAGAAATATGCAATAACAAGTAAAAGCCCTGAACTGGAAGTGTTATTTAAGTAAAAGTAAAAAAAGTTTCCAAAATTAAAAAAAGTACACTGGGATATTCTTCTACAGTGTGCGGGTATTTTAATGCTTTATTTTATCAGCAAAATTACTGCATCGTAATATTCAGCACTTTCCACAAAACAGTTTAAAAAAAAAAAAAAAAAAAAAAAAAAGGGAGAGAGACAATTTAATAGAATATAGATAATTGAATATTAAATTATGTTTTATGTTAAACGTTAAAATCCGCATCTGGGAAGTAACTGCAGCTGTCAGATAAAAGTGTAAAATACTATTATTGCAATGTTTCCCTCTGAAATGTATACGAGTGACCGGATTAGTGGGGCTCGGTGTAGTGTGTGAATCAGGGAGTTTCAGAGGTGCTGGCACATGTCAAAACTCTAGAGGGATATCACCGACGAGGACGCGGGCGTCCTCGGCCCTGAGCTGTCATCGGCGTCGGTAATTTAATATTTGAGTTTGCTGTTCGGCGTCATTAACGAGTGACTTGAGCTGGATAGACTCGCTTCCTGTGGGATACGCCGTTACCCGCTTTCATTGGCCCCGAGTGTTTGTTGTCGCTGCGGCGTTCCGCCTCTCTACGGTTACCGTGGAGATGAGTCGGCCTATCAGATAAAATCACCCGGCGGCCATGTGTCGCCGCGTGTTTCCCCCCCGGCCCTCGCCGCGCGGCTGTCCTTCACGCCGTCTCTTCAGACGTTTTTGACACGTCCGTGATTTTTTTTTTTCATCCTTCATTAGGTAAAGCAAACAACCTGAAGCTAGAGCGCCGGCGCTGCGCCACAATGACGCTCTGATTTGACTCCAGATTGAATTTCTCACTCGCTGTAAACAAGCTGGAGGGCATTCTTAACATCAGTGGGGAGAAAAAAAAACTGATGACAAGTCATGGAGACTGGGTTTGGGAGGCGTTATTTTTTTTGCCCGACTCGGGGAGCATCATCATCCAAGCTGTTGGTAAGGCTAAACAATATCTTTCCTTTTTCTCGGGTTTGGTTCTGCATTTCGATGATTGCTCGGTTTTTGCCATGAAGCCCCCAAAAAAAAAAACGGCGTGGGGGGGGTGGAGTGGGAAGGCTCCATCATAATGGCTCCCTCCTAATCATTTAGGCATGCTGTATTATACATCCAGCCGCGCTGACGTGCACCCAAACACTCGCAGAGGACAATGTTTCCGTGTGGGACGACATTCTCCACATAGAACTGACCACATCATTTTTTTTTTTTCCCCCTGTATGAGTATGCAGTGACATGCTGTTCCCCTGCTAATGCAAGTCCCCCCATACACAAGCAATTATTTCAGTTCCCATGGTCATTTTGCTCTTCAACACCGAAAAATAAAGACGTTTGATCAAGGCCAGAACCGCACTTGGATGTGAATAAATCATCCTAATGGTGCAGGATGACAGTGGGGATCTGTTAGCGGCTTTTTAATGCCGCTTTGAGCCAAACGTCCAGGCCGATTACGGCGGATCCAGGAATCTCCTCTTCCTACGTTTCCCTGCTCTTGAAGGGAAAAAAAAGAAAACGGAGCCCTGATTAAAGCCTGTTATCACTGAGCCGAATGTGCTCAGGTGTGTTTGTTCTGCCTGCACAGGTGCTGCAGGCCAGAAACACGCCCGTCACACACACACACACACACAAAAAAGCAGTGCTTAATCGCACGAGATGAGCGCACATGTTCATACACATGCCTCCACACACACACATTATGATTTATTAGCAGCCCCCCCCCCTTTTTTTTAAGCGCTCACCATTATATTAATGAATATATCGAAGCCTTCAGTTTCAAATATCACCGCAAACCGTTCAGCTCATTGAAATTCTAAACCAGATCCCTCTTGGCAAAAACAACTTCTTTTTTTTCTTCCTTTCTCCTCCGCAAGACAAATACCGAAGCATCGCTTCCAAACTGTGCTCAAAGGTCACGTTAGTCGCTCGCGTTGCGATCCATCGCCGCCGTGAACTCCCGTGGACTACAACGCTCACATGCAACACTAACCCCAATCAGAATCGACGGATGAATCGAACCGGGTTTCTGTTTTGGAAACGCTCGTTCCCATCGATTTAACTTCCTCTTATTTGCTGCCCCCAGCGATGCGGGGTACTTTAATCTGATCGGTTTCACTCTCTGTCATGTCAATAAAGTTTGAATTAGTTAGGGTTTGAAGAATAAATCACATCCTGACTGAGCCCCGGGGATCCTTGGAGTGAAAAACAACAATAGATTCTAGGAAAATGCTTTTAGTTCACCCATGAAGTACGAAATTATCTCTGGGCTGTTGTTCATGTGCAAACATTCTGACCTATTAAACCTTCAAAACAAAGTTTGGAAATCTGTGTTGGGTCAATCACATCTGCTGCCAGTGCATTTTCAGCATTGCATGTTATATCTGTGGAAAGCTCGCTGTTACGGGGTGAGCAGCACAGCTGAGAGGTGGGTGAAGGTTCATGTGAAATGTGTCACACTGGGAATGATTGAATGAATGAATGAATGAATGAATGAACATGTGGGTGATTCCATTCATCCAACCAACAGTCAGGAGCTCCTTCTCCTCATGCAGCGTTTCATTTCCACTAACTAATCCCCCTAATGTTTAATTGGTTTTTACTTTACCTTTGTTTGTTTGTTGTTTGCGTCCAATTATTTCTTATCTTTTCCTGTTTCCTTTCACACTATAATGTATGCACTACTTCAAGCAAACACTGCCTCAGTATAGATGAATTAGTTTTTTTATTCGCATAAAGCAAGGACTGTCTGTGTGTGTCTGTGGCTCTCATATCTCTCTGGCTGTTTGTCAGATCAACCTCAGCTTATAGATATAGCTTGCCCATGGCACGATGGTGTGCATGCTTTTTTTTTTTTCATTATTATCTTTAAAAGGTAAAATCCCAAAGACGTACATATCACAGCGCCAAACCTGCAGCAGCGTGAAGCTTCGTATCGCACTCCTCGTGTTGCTTCCCAGCATTTTTCTTACAATTCAAAGCTCCGTTGTTACCGCACCAATCATGCAAATAAGATATTTGTCATATGTCTGGTCTTACTTGGCCTATAAAGACATTTTTAAGAACTGAGATTTTAGATAATGCACAATACTAATAATACAGTGACAGAGAAGTGAGTGACAAACACTTTTTGGACTGACAGGCTGCAGTATTCCTGCAGATTGAGTTTTGTTTTGTCGCCTAGTGACACTCCCCTCTGTGCTGACCCGTGACTGTATTTGGTCGACTCGGTTTGCAGTATTCTGTGGCGTTTGCAGTTTTGTTACATGGTGATTGTTTTTGCTTGAGCATTTGTAATGTGGTCGGCCGCTCACACGAGAGATATAACCAGCGGAGGAAGGATGAGGGATTGGTCGGGAGCGTGTGAACACAGACGAAGCTGCCACCGCGCAGTTCGCCAATACTGACTGAACCGACTAATGTTGTAATGCCTCTTCGGTTTTGACCAAGAGTGAACGTGCTCTGCCGTTCCTCGAACGCACGTGTCTGCCGAGATGTCTGCGCATCTCGCTGCACGAGTTCGTATATATTTGCATTCGGAGGAAAAAAAAACACCTGGGAAGGGCCAGCAGCGTCTGGACCAACCCGGCAGACAGACGGACAAACATGCCAAAATGTGACCGAGAGAGAGGAAGGCAACGTTAAAAACAAGGGTGGACAGGAGCAGGAAAAGGCAGAGAGGAGGTTGGATTGTGGAGAAAGTGGAGAGAGAGAGAGAGAGAGAGGGAGAGAAAGAGAAAGAGAGAGAGAGAGCCGGGGCCCCTGACCTGACCACACTGACACACTCAAGTCTCTCTCTCCTTGCCAGCTGTGCATTGTGGTCGATTCAGAGAGGACACACTCACACACACATATACTTATCTACGCATGCTGGTGATGAGGACATACTTGGCCCTTGTGCATGTGCGTGTGTGTGTATGGATGTGTGTGTGTGTGTGTATGTGTGTGTGTGTGTGTGTGTGAGTGTGTGTGTTTGGATGTGTGTGTGTGTGTGTATGTGTGTGTGTGTGTGTGTGTGAGTGTGTGTGTTTGGATGCGACGGCCCGTCCGGGCGCGCTAAAGAGGGTGCGAACGCCACCAAAAAATCTGGCCGTCTGTGTTTGTTTTCCTTTCCAGCGTTTGTGCCTTCGTAGCCACGTCCCTGAACCTGTGTGCACATCTGTGTGTGTGTGTGTGTGTGTGTGTGTGCACGTCTATTTACATGTGCGCCGGCGCTCATTTCCATGTGTTTTCCTTTGCAGGGCAGGATATCGGCGCGTAACGCGTCGCCATGAAGCACTCCATCATCCCAGCCCCTTCACCTTGCCTCCACATGTGTGTCGCGTCTGCGAGCTATTAGCCACGTGTAGCACAAACGGAGTAATTAGGAATAAGTGCTCAAAGGTGCAACAGTTAGACCCCCGCAACCCCCACACACACACACCTAAAGATCCCTTCCCACAATGCCCTGCCGCATTCTGAAGGCCGCCCCGTTCCCACCGCCGGAGCCGGAGCGTTGCCCAACGTGCACGTCTCCTCAAATAGAAACGCTGCTGCTAACAGGCGATGCGGGCGCCCTGTGTTTTCAGAGCCGGCCCCGGCGAGCGCTGACTGGCTCCATAAGGGTTTTTTTTATTTTTACCACGCGTGGAGTTCCGTCAGACTGGCAGGAGCGTGAGGCGCAGGAAACGCTGCATGGTCAAAGAGTCCGAGAGGGGAAAGTTCCCTCTGAACGCAGCATTTCGTCTTGTCTGTGTAGTATTTGCCTGCATCTATGTGTGTGTGTGTGTGTGTGTGTGTGTGTGAGTGTGTGCTGCACATGCTTATGTTTATGTGTGTGTGTGTGTGGGTGAGTGTGTGTACCTTACACAGTAACCAAATGCGGGTGGGCTTACAGTATCTGAGCTCCGTGTTTAGGCGAGGAGAACAGCCCGTGTGTTTGTTGTGTGTTTGCTGTATGTGTGTGTGTGTGTGTGTGTGTGTGTTGGTCTCCCCATTTCGAGGAAACAGCCTTTCCTTGGCAGAGCAACAAACCTTCTTCCGTGACCTCCGTGACCACCCCCCCACCACCCAAACACCCACCCAACCTCCACCCTTCCTCGCCCTGCAGGAGAGGAGCCGGGAATCGATACTCTGCAATCTGAGGGCGTGAACATGTCAGCATCCATAAGCTGAGGTCTGGGCACCCGACATCAGTCAGATACGTACAATTACACGTAAACACGCTGCGCACACATGTCCATGTTTGCATGGATGCGGGGACTTCCCATTCGACATCTTAATTCGCATCCACCATCGCGCCGAGTGCAAAGGGGAAGGGAAAAAAAAACAGGATGGAAAAAGCTGTGTTGCTCTGGCTGAGGTCAGTTTATTCGGAGGCAAGTTTTTTTGTTGAGTGAGCAAAGTAAAAACCTGAAAAAATGTGCCTTAATCGCTGTCCTCACGCTGCCCTCCGGCGATACGTGCTCCTGCCCGAGTCAGACAAAGGACGGAGCATGAAATCAGCACAAACATATTTGCATACAGCCACAGTTTACTCTCGAGCGAGTGCAAATGTTGTGTGGAAAATGGATCCAGAAAGGTGCAGTCTAATTAAGATAACGCTTTTTTTTTCACCCCCTTCCTTTGGAGCTAATCAGTTACACATAGAAACAAATCTGCTGGCTGTGCATTGATTTAATGGATAAACGCATCGACACGCGGCGTGCACACACGCACACACGCATACAAACATAAACACAGCGAGGCCACCATAAATTACAGTCATCCCATCTGGGAGCATTAAGAAGCTGTTAATGAATAGGGTGCTGGAGCAGCAGCCACAAGTGGAGCGAGGCAGCTGGAGGAGGCTGAAAGGGGGTGGGGGGCCTGGGGGGGGGGGGGGTAGCATCTGGGCAGCAGATATGTGTGTAGTCATGTAAAAGAGGCTGCGGTAACAGTGCACATCTCGGCGGGGGGAGGGAGAGGAATCAAAAGATGTGTTTCTGAAGCCAGCCCCTCTGTATGAAAGTGACCGACGCAAATAATAATCGTGATGACGAGCCGCCGTTCTCAGGCATTTCTGTGGGAGGTCAGACGTGATCGCTCACATTTTAAGCTCAGACATGTGTCACAGGGATAATTGGCTGTGTCCAATTGGCAGAGAAAAGGGAGGAATTTAACCACCATTAAACAACAATTAAACTGATTCCAACATTGTCTCAAACAGATTTCCAGTGGACAATGCAGTCAATTCTAAACTTGAAACTATTTTTCTATCTATCTATCTATCTATCTATCTATCTATCTATCTATCTATCTATCTATCTATCTATCTATCTATCTATCTATCTATCTATCTATCTATCTATCTATCTATCTATCTATCTTAAATTCTATTGTGTTTGGATTATAATAAAGATATACTATGAATATACTTTTTATTTTATCATAGTGGATACTACTGACAAATAACCTTTGATGACATTTAATTCTATTTTAAATGCTGTGCTGATATATAAAATGTACAAAACGTGCATTCAAAGTGTCAAAATCACCTCTTAAAAGTAAGTATAGCTAAAAATGGAAAAGGGTTCTAGTTAAGTAGGCGACAGAACATTAAAGTTCACTAAAGTAGTGCTTCTGTACGACTTTGGTATATTTAGCACTAAACTAGTTATGGCAGTTTAACACAAACAGTGTACTTTTTAAGTATATTTGAGATCAAACAGCCAGATGAACTGAGTCGCCCTGCCCGCTCCCTGAATGGGCTGCAGACTAATGACTGCTCCTTATCTGTGGGAGGTGTCGGAGGAGGTATGGCAACAGAAGGGCCGGTTATCTTAAGTGACCTTTTAATACCCTCGGCCCTTTCACAATGTCCCCCGCTGGCGGCGTTAGTTCAAAGTGGACACATGGGCAACATCCAGAGCAGAAGTGTGCCCCCAGAAGCAAGACAAAAGATACCACCTGTATGCTAATGCGTGGCGGGGGCTTTCAGCGAGGGCGCCGCTTGCAGAAGCACGAGGATTAAGTGTGTCGCTGCTTTGGAGAAGGCCCCCGGGCTGTAAAACGGAAACAGAGGCCAAAAATTGATTTCGGCCCTTCTCTTCTTCTGAATAAGTAGAAAGGGAAGAAACAAGAAAAATCTGAAGTGTGCCACTTTATGGAGGACTGTAAAATTGATTTTCTCCTTCTTTAAGGCTCCAAAAGGAGAGAGACAATGAGACCAACATGGATGAGTGGCTGTGGAATGGTGCCGGGGAAAGAAGAAAGGGCATAGGCAGTAAAATTTATCTCCAATCTTTGTGTTAAGTAATGAGAAAGAGGGAGAGTGGCGGAGTGTGCCGCTTGTCTGAGGAGACGGATGGGACCAAAGGCTGTAAAATTCATTTCCCTTCTCCCTTTAAGTAATAGAGGAGCAGAAGTCGCTTAGGGTGACCGGGCCTTTGTCAATAAGCAGAGGGAGGGAAAATGGGGCAATAAAATTCATTCCCTCCTCATTCCGTTTTTTCCTAAGAAAGAGGTTTGAGTGGCGGCGTGTGCTGTGGCAGAGGGACGGACACCTGTTCGTACGGACGAAAGGAAGCCAGGTCAGTGGCTGTAAAACCTCTCAGAGAGGCGGCATGTGCTTGTTTGAATGGAGGGTGGAGTAATTGCGATTAAGCTGATTTTTAGTATGCAGACATGCACACAGTTCAGTTCCTCCTCCTCCTGCAGCCTTGGACCACACATGCTCCGCTCTTTGCTTATTCATAAGCAGACTTACATAAACAGCGTTTTTTTTTTTTGGTGATTTACTGCTATCTCTGCTCCTCCAGATTCTTGAAGCGGCAGCTTTTTTTTTTCACACTTCTCTCCAGTGAAAAAAGCCCAGAGCCATCTATTTACCGCGCTGCCTCTCAGTGTGTATACATCCACACCTCTATGCTGCATATGTTTCACACCGTACATTGATAGGTTTTCAGCTGCAAAGCCTCAAACCATCTTCATTCATACAACACGCCATCCATGCATGTTGCTATGGTTTTTTTCTCACACTATCAGCAAAAAAAAACGCAAAAAAAGCAACTTCAGAGTGTGAAAGTTCCATCAATCGTGTGCTTCCCATCTGTCAGCAGGACTCGCTGTGGCTGCAGAGCGAGCGTGCATGTAAAGCATAACCTCTCGTTAGCGATGGTGTCACTCGCCGTCGCCGTGACGATCGGTGGCGACGCTATTCTGGGCAGCTGCTGATGTTCCCGCTCCCCGGGGGTCGATCAGGCCTGGCCGCTCTGGACAGATCGCGGCCTGTCACTCGTATTTTTGTTTAAGGAAGTAATGAGCGAACACGGGATTGACAGTGCGAGTACATGCCGTTCCATCTGCTTAGATTCGTTGACTATTCGCTGGGATCAGGTGCATCCAGGCTGCAGCCTCTTCCGAGAGAACGCGGCGCTGCGAGCGCCGTCGTCGCTATTCTAACCTCTGCCCGTTTCCTCTGGAGATGGGTGCTCAGCTGGCCTCCCTGAGATTGTTCGGGCTTTCAGAGGCGTCGGCACGAAACATGCAGCTTTTGTGATATGACAACAAACGGTGTCGCGGTGTCCTGAAGACGCAGGCTTTTCATACCAGGCTCCAGAGAAATCTTTGTGTTGCCATGTTTTCTTGTGAAAAACAATCACCACCTGCACATGGACAAGCTTTACCGGATAATAAAGGTATCTCGAACGTATCAAATTCATGTGCACAAGCTGAGGATTGTGCTGTATAGGCACTGGATTCCCCCCCAAAAAATATATTAGAAACCCAAAACATTGTTAATCTGCTTTGTGCCTTGTCGTGTATGCTATTGTATCGTTCACATCCCACGTATGCTTGAGAATTTGGAAGGAGGCACAGACGGCATCGCCAGTGTTGTGCCTGAACACGTTCCACAAATGTTTGTTCATGAACTCGTAATTTGGGTGAACATGAACTGAACGTACCTTATGTTTCACTTGATGATTAGTGCAAATGCACAGCAGCTGTGGTACCTGTCATACATCATAAAACACAGAGCAACAGCCAGGAGCATGGAGGAAGGCAGCACCACAGCTATGACCATTAAAAGGATTTGAAGGAGAAGTCAGTACTAACCCGAAATGAACCTTAAGAACTACATTTCTACTTTTATTTTTAAAGTAAAGACAATTTGTGCAGAAAGTTTTTCCTCATATTTTGAGAACATACTCAGGGTTCGACGTTAAGGTTTTTTCCTACCTGCCCTGTCGGGCAAGTACTTCTTAAATCTACTTGCCCCATTTAAATTCTTACTTGCCCCACCTAAGACGTTATTATTTTTTTTGGCTTGTGTTGTTCAAATCTTCATCGTGAATTCTATCTTAATAAAATTATTATTTTTACTTGCCCCGGGCAAGCGGGCATCCGTTAATGTCGAACCTTGATACTGTAGGATGAACATACCCGCCATTTTATAACGTTAAATTTGGCCAAATCAAGTACGATCCTCTAATGTGATTACAAAGAATGACCACGCCCTAATTCACACATGGCTATGATGTTTCCAGCCCACAGGGGTGAATACAACAATAGAGAGTTAATTCACGCTTCTTCAACATGGTGTTAATTTGCTAACTTTATTGCATGGTAATGTATTAATTACGTCTGCCAAGTCCTTAATTCATGCATACATCAATGCAGCTGGGGTTAATACACATGCGTGTCGCAAAGTTACGCTGACCTGCAGATTTCAAGGAGAATCAGAATCAGCTTTAATGGTTAGGTTTGTTGTCAGCACAAATAAATATTTAACAAATGAAAAAGAAAAAAGACTGAATGTTAAAGTAAGTAAGAGTGAAGGTAGTAAACAGACAAAAAATATACACACCTTAGTTTACATACACACATAAAGCACACATAAAGTAGAAACAGTCTGCAACAGCAGACAATTTCTATATTTCTGCAAAGGGTGACAGGTTTATATGTATATGTATGAAAGAGGTAGACATGGTCATTATAAATAATGCAGTATACTGTAAACAGGATATGGTTATTGCACAGTGATTAGTCTGACACTCCATGATTAATGGATCGATTGATTGATTTAGGAAGAACGGTAATGAATGGTCTCGCAGGAAAAGGGCAGCTAATCTAATTCCTACATATCAGTGTAGATTGACGGTCTAGGAACCATCCGTTCACTTGTTGGTATTGGATGCACGGTTTATGAAAGACCAGAGCTGTTTATTGGCTGATACAAATCTCTATCAAATGCATCTGGATGTAGCTCATGGCTGATTGTATCAGACATACCCAATGACGTAGCAGAACCCAATGATGAAACATTGCTCACGTTTCAAGAATAATCTTGCGGTCTAAGTTTACTCTAACTTTCTAATGCTGCATCGACAGGTAAATTACCATCTGCCACGTTGGATCCACAGTTATGAACAAAGTGGCTTCTGTGTTTTGTCACCGTCTTGCAGCACCCTTCCCAAGTCCAGACTGTGTGGCCACATCCGCTCTACTATGTTTTTTTTTTAAATCGAAAACAATCACCTTCCATGCAAAAGAAAAACAACCTCTCAGGATTAATCATCTTTTTCCCGACGGCCTCTGTTTGTCTCATCCAGCCTACAACGCAACCGCCGGGTTTTCCAACTGGAAACACGGACCGCGGCGGTGAGGGGGGGGGGGGGGGTCATGCAGCCTCTCGGCATAAACACGCATCTGGTTTACCAGGCGGTACGTTTTAGGTCCCCCCCCTCTTTTTTTTGGTTTTTCTCCTCCACGCCAGGCTTGTGTGTCCTGCAGTGGCGTAGATTGCGCTTCGGCGTTAGCGTTGTAATTTACTGGGCAGGTCATTCACGTCCGCTGGGCTGCCGCGTTGTTGTGTCAGGGACAACGCGGGGACGGTAAACACAGCGTCTGGGTGGTCTCCTTTTCTGCGGCCCTGCGGCCCTGAGGCACACTGTAAAGTGTGTGACAGCGGAGGAGCCGCTCCTCTCCGCTCTCCTTTCTGTTTCGCCCCGGCGTGTTTTGGTGCCGCCGCCGCCGTCTATGGAGCTGCCCTCATACATATTGAAGGGGCTTTTGAGGAATCCGCCAGTGTGCGGCTTTTTCATCCGGGCCTACCCTCCTCTGCCTATTTACATTGGAGTGTCAGTCTCTGCCTCGCTTTCTTTCTTCCTTCTCTCACGTCTGTATCTCTGTGTGTGTGAGTGTGTGTGTGTTTAAAAAAAAAAAAAAAAAGTACTTTTGCATTCCGCTATTCAGTTCCTGCTTTTCTCACTCTCTCCCACCTGCCCACTTGCCTCCTTTCTCACACCACTTAGCTCCGAATGTTTCCTCTGCCTAGGGTTTTTTTTTTTTGGGCTTTTGTTTTAGAGATTAAAACTCTTGTCTGCATCACTCCCGGCCTCAAAAACCTTAACTGGCACTGGAATTCTTCCCCGACGCTCGACATGTTTATTTCAGCATTGCTGTATTTCTGTCTTTCTCACCAGCCCCTTTAGAAAGCATCACCTTGGAATGTACACCTTTCATGCATTGCTCTGAATAAACCACCCTGTGTATTCCTGCTCCACATTTATTCCCCCCCAGTATTGCAGTAATAATCTATTTCTGCTCTTTATTATTTTGTTCCACCTTTCCCCACTCCCGCCTTCCGCCGCCCTGTCTTTGTGTTTGCGTTTTACGCCTCGCCCCGACATCTTATTGCATCTTGTGCTTCTCCTCTCTCCTTCTGTCCTTCTTGTTTGTTTCCTGTCTATTTCTATCTTTCTCACTCTCTCGCCGGCCCCCTCGTATTCATTTGGCATCCGTCTCTCTCTCTCTTCCGCTTCTCCTCTGCATTCACTTTCACCTCGAATGTATTTGTGGGCACGCCGAAATCTCCTTTCACCTGCGTTTTAAACCATCCTCCTCTCTCTTACCACGCCATCTTTATTAAACCTACGTGCAGCAGGAGGTGAAATCCTATCAATCATACGGAGCAGAACTATCCTGAATTATCTTGTTCCACGTTTTCCATTGGCAGATAATTTAACTACTTCCAAGTTTTTTTTTTCTTGTTTTCAGTCAATTTAATCTTGTTTTAGGAAAATGTGGATCAATCATTTCAGTTTAAATTAGCTTTATTGGCATGAATGTTCTGACATTTACATGAATCAATGGAACAAAAAATCTATACGGTTCATAAATTAAAGTGAGGAAAAGCGAGGCTCAGTATTTTCACAGTAAAACTGTGTGTGTGTGTGTGTGTGTGTGTGTGTGTGTGTATTAATCTGGTTTTCTTGAATCAATTGATGAAAATCAGGGGAAAAAAACTGAAAAATGAGCAAAAGTATCATCCAACAAACTATAACACATAATTCTTCTTGATACCGGACGCATTGTTGGAAGTGCCAGGTATTTTCACCTGTTATATTTCATTTCTGCAGCGCAGATTTCTGTCCCTCAGAACAGTTTGTGTCCGCGGCGTGCCGCGACTGCAGCTGAAGAGGATGGATGAGGCGGACGAGGCCGCCCAGCCTCCCCCCTAAATTACTCTGCCTCTCCCCGCAGAGAGCGCTGTCTTGTTCATTTGTTTGTTTGTGAGTCACCTGCAATATTTCAGACACCACTTACTGGATTCTGACAGTCTTCGGGAAAATGATGCATCGCACCTCTAAAATTTCAATTTGCCCTCCAGGAAGCGCGCGTAATTACAGTTCAGCACAGGTAGCGTGTTTGCTAATTACTGGCCAAAAGGTCGCCTGCATGGTTTATCAGCGAAAACATGTTTATTTTAGCATCCTGCTCTATTTCTCCCATATCTCCTCGTTTTGCATATTGTCCTTCCTAAAAACAGCTTTTTTTTTCTCCACTCTCATCTCGCCCGCCTCCTCACTTTTTTTTGCTTTCATTCTTGGTCTTACACTCTCGTTACCTAACGTTGTGTTTGCATTTCTCCCCAGTCCTCCTCCTCCTCCTCATCCGCCCCCTCCTCAGCTGCTCTTTGTCTTTGGCTTGTACGGTGGATTTGCAGGCGTACATATTTGTGTGTGTGTGTGTGTGGCGTGTGTGTGTGTGTCTGTGTGTGTGTGGGTGCGTGGGCGCTTCCCTGAATGTCTAAGCAGCGCGGCGACTGCCTCGCTATCAGCAAGGCCACTCGCTGAGATGTCATCCTGCTAGTCTTACATGAACTATCAGCCAACACACTAATCATCGGTTGTGGCTGTGCATAATCAAGCGCCTCCTTTGTTTACCGCCGCTAATTAACCACAGCTAATTAAGAAGTGGCCACCTCCCTACTCCATCTCCCCGCGTGCGACGCGCCGGCCGCTCGCCGATTACCTTTTTTGTTTTGCTTTTAAAAAATTGCTCCACCTGATCATTAACTCGGCTTTGCTTTCTGCCGCCTCCAGGAAGCCGGAGGAGAATCGACGTCGCAGGCGAGAGCGAAGAGACCAAGAGCCAACTTGTCCCGCGCGGGCCGACCGACGGGACGGTTCTGCTATATTTACAGAGTCTCTATTTCATAAGAGTCCTGTGCAATGCTAATTACAGGAAACACTTTGCTTCCATTGTCTGCGGAGAAAGAGCTCGTAGGTTCAGGAGCGGCTCCTGCAGAGCGGCCCATTTGACTAACAATAGCCGACGCTCACAGCGGGCCGAGCGCCGCTGGGCCGCCGGACGCTTCACACCAACACAGGGTCGCTTATGTAAATAGATGTTGGGCTGTTGTTTGGGGATGGGAACGTTAAACCCTCGTTTAGTATTCACGGCGGAAGGGGCAGAACCACTCCTGCTTTAATGGAGATGTTTAAGAGTGGCAAGAAGCTTCCGCACAAGACGAGACGACGACTCGTCTGGATATCTGTGATACACAGCTGAGGCCTGCTGTGGTTAAAGTGGCCCCAACTGCACGGATCCACACACTCTTCTCTCCAATTCAGCCTCAGAACCACACCCACCCAGATTCCGATTTATTGTATCGATTGTCCCGTGAAGGGGAGCAGATCAACATACAATCAGCACGATAGAGTGCATAAAACCACAGTCTATAAAAGCATTCAAAAGCATAGATCATAGTACGGACATATAGAAAGCATAAAACCACAGTGGAACGAGTAAAGTGCATGAAACCGCAGTGCACAGAAGCACCTAAAAACATTCATCTTAGTTCAAACATAACACAGCACTTATCCGGAGGTTTGTCAAACTGAATAAACGAGTGGAGAGATTTAAAGATATCAGATCGAGGAGATTGTTGTAGCGACCCCATTCCAGATGTTTTTCAGATTCATCCAGATTCGTGTCGGTCACACTACTGCATTCTGCTCAAATGGCCAACGATTGTGGACATGTCTCAGGTTATGTCTGTGCTCCTCATCCTTTTGGTATCATTTGCATCTTTACACCTGAATTTAAAATGACGTCATGGAGGGCATGTCATTTAACCCGCGTAGACCCCACTGTGTTTTTTTAATCATGATTGCTTTGCATTGAGCATATTCAAATGCTTTTTTCACGCAAGTTTTGAAGTTTTACTCATTGGCCACTACTGGTATCAGAAGCTTTTGAGCAGATTATACTTGCATTGAGGCCTCCGTTGATCAGATCAGATCTGGTCTAAAAATCATGCAGAAGCATAAAAGAGCCTCTGAACACGGACTGAATGTTTCAGCGGTGGTAATGCACAGCGTCACTGCTTTCATGTTTTGTCAATGGAGGAGCATCCTAGAGGGATTTTCATCACATTTTATCCACTGAAAGGGCATCTCAAAGGGCACTTTTCTCACAGATTCGAGACGGGGAAAAAAAAAACATCCTCCATGTTGTTATTTATCCTTTCGGGATCACGGAGAGTGCACTTGTATGACATCATCTAATTACTTTGGTTGAAATGGTTGCAAAAAAACAAATTATGGACAGTCAGGTTCCCATGTCTACATGAAACAGCTTTCCCTATCATTTTCCTATATCTTATTTTCATGCCGCGGAACAGGCTCAGTGCAAATTCTGTCAGGATTTGAGGTGGATAGGGTTGTGTTTATGTGTGTGTGTTCGTGCCTGTGCCTGTGTCTGTGCAGACGTGCAGGCCTGTGTGTTTGTGCTTGTCTGTCTGCTGTAAAAAAGAAAAAATAATGAAATAAAATAACAATGACACATCTCTATATCAGGCCTGAGCTGCATTTGTTCCACTCCGTCGTTTTTTTTTTTTCCGCTCGCTCCGTGTTTCAGGTTGAAATTAAAGGTCTTCCTCCTTGGGCATCCTGTTCGATTTCTGACAGAAATGTCTGCAGCGCGGCAAAAGCTTTTCCACAACAGTTTTTTTTTTCGATTGCGATGCAAATGACAATTACGGCGGCGGTCGCTCTCACCCTCTCATCTTCCCATCGTGCCAGCAAAAACAATTGGACTGTAAAAAAGAAAAAAAAAAAACATCATCCACTGGGACGAGGGCTCCGCATGAATACAAAACACATTACTTGGGGTGACCTGCTTGACACCGATAGGCTCGCAATTACCATGTATATGCGCTTTCTGCATTTGCGCTGGAATGATTTGTCAGTTTGGACAGGATTTTGAAATGCAGATCACATAATACGTGAACACTCAGAGCCACTGAGCATGGAATATATATCGGCTGTAATATATAGCCGAGTCTCCTCCACAGGTGCAGAGCCCGGATCCGTCGCCGGATAAACTCCAAAATAAACGTTTTATGTAAAGTGCTTGACAGAATGCAGAGTGTGGGAGGTGATTATATAAAGGCAGTACAGAGCAGAGAGGTGGGGGGGCACGGTGGGATGAATGTAACCGGGACAATTAAACTGTCAGGTAACATATTGATTTGCAATCAAGCGACATTTCAATTACCCGGTGAAACTGTCGGGCTATAAAAGCCACGGCTTCCTAAAATCTAATATATTTTCTCATGTGGTGAACTCAATCTGGTCGAGATGAATTCAAACGATAAAATCTTAAAGTGCCCATGTTGTGAACTTTTCCCCGGGTTTTTATTTGAAGTTTTGATCTCCCTTAGTGGTTTTTAAGAACCCATTACAGGTGCCGTGCTAGCGTGCGGCACCTGCAATGGGTTCACGTCAAGGCCCCGTTTATTCGACTCGTCTTTTCCACTTTTCGGCGGAATAGGAAATCTTTCAGATTAAGTGTTACATGTCGGTTACATCAGAAGTGAATCCTGCACTCTGCATTCCTTCACATGGTCCAAATCCCTGCAGAGTTTAACCGATCACATCCCTGAATCGCATCCATATCCTGAAACGCACTCACTCCTCCTGACTGTGCGGTTATTATTTATTTATTCATTTGTATTATCCAGAACCGTTGGCCTTTCTTTTGTTCGTGTTGTTCCATGCGATACGTGGGAAAGCTGCTACTCTGCTAAGCAGGCAGAGCAAACAGAGTGGCATGTCAAGCAGAAGCAGGTCTGAAAACCCCCTCCGGCACCGGGGCACCAGGCTGAACGAGCTGCTCCAGGCCCAGATTATCCATGTCAATGGAACAGAAAATGAGACTCAGGATTTGCTATGTATCTGACAGCGGGGAGGTTATATGCTTCCAGTTAGAGGTACAATTGTATCTGTCTCCATTCATTTTTAGGATTTCAAGGGCCTGCTGTAAAAAAAAAACCCGTTCAAAGTTTAGATGTTTCACTTCCGCGTAACAAATCCGTGCCCACAGAGCAAATGTAAGATTCACACATCGCGATACAGCAGCTTATTGTCTTTCCACAAAAGAGTCACGTCGAGTAACTAGAGATTAAACCGTCAACATCAGCGCGAAAAATCTCTGTGCAAACACATCAGATGTTGCCCAACCAGTACTCATGAGTGGGTGGCGCAGGCCGCTGATAGATAAGAAGTTCCAGGGAAAACCTTTTTGGTTTCTTCACCTTCAAACGTGAAGAGAACGCGCCGTACGATCTAACACCAGCCAAAGCAATAAACTTTACCTACATCATTTATACTGTGGTCTAAAAACACTCAAATACATGTAAAATCTCCTGAATTGAAAATGTTACTTCATAATCATAGTACTGCATCACATTACATTATAGTATTTAGTTGTTTAATACACTTAAAAAGAACAAGGATATTAAAATGTGTTATTTTACATTAAATATTCATTTAAACAGTTAAAAAAAACTTAATGGAGTAAATCATTCAACATTTTAATCTGAAATGTACTGGAGAGGAAGTATGAAGTAGCAAGACACGGAAATACTGATGTCAAGTACAAGTACCTCACAATTATAATTAAGTGCAGTTCTTGGTTACTTTCCGCAGAAAATGAGGTAAATATTTGTTTTCATGTTGTGCCGGAGTTCGATCCAGACACACTGTACTTTCTGGAGCTGCAACAACATCACGTTACAGCGGAGAACGCCGGCAGCTCGTGTCTCTCTCGGACAGCTTCCCGATTGGTCCGTTCCGGTCCGTGGGGGCGGGGCTCCGGGCTGTGGGCGTTTCACAAAACCAGCCACCACGCAGCGGCGTCTTTCATTCACTACGGACTTTTTGCTGGGTTAACCCGATCTCCCTCGTATACTTTTGCGTTCCTCGACTCTTTTTCTCGCTTCTGTTTTTTTTTTTTTTTACCGAGCTTCTGCGCGTAAAAAAAAAGTGCCGCATCCAGCGCGTGGTCTGCAGGTGCGCGCACCACGCATTTTTTGTTCGGTTAAGTTTTTCGTTTTTTTTTCATTCCCTTCCTCAAACTACCTGAGTTTTTTCTTCTCTCCACCATGGATTTGGTTTGGATTGCGGGCTTCGTTGTGAGCGTCTGCGCCTGGTTCGCTTCAGCGGAGCGACACAGCGTCTACTGGAACAGCACCAACCCCAAGTAAATATCTGCTTTCCACTTCACTTCGCTGCTCATTCAATCAATGCAGATTTAAAAAAAAATGTTTTATTTATTTTTTTTGGCATTTTAAATAGGAGGAATTCAGCCAAATTGTCAACGCAGATTAGATCATTCTGATACATACGGGGATGCATTACAACAGTTCATGCATATTCAACGAGGTTGTTGTGATGAATTTGTGATGGAAGCAACTGGCTGCTGTTGTCATGATAATGTGAACTGTAGGGAGTCTCTCTCTCTCTCTCTCTCTCTCTCTCTCTCTCTCTCTCTTTCTGTGTCTCTCTTTCCCCCTTTGGGCTCGATTTTTATTCTGCAGTTTACCTGTGATACTTTGTCTAACCTTTTCAGATTAAATCAGTTTCCCAATCTGCGCACCTCCTGTGACACAGGATGGGATTACAGCAAGTTATGCAGGTTTATTAGCTTCCTGCACTGGGGCTGGAGCTGCTAAACAAGCTCCTGCTTTGGAGGGAATAACGCTGCAGAATCATAGTTCTATTTTTCCTGTGGAGCTCAGTTAAAGCTTCCATAAGCACACTTTTTTTTTTTTTTTTGCACTTGTGTGTCTTCTCCGCATTTTTCAGAGTGACACCGCCGTGTGATTTGCACCTCTGAGGTGGAATCCTACAGGGTAGCACTAAAACTTTTTTTTTCTCCCCCCCCCACCACACTGGAAAGGGCTCATGTTTTATGCGTGGCGTTCCCAGATCTGATTCAGAACGTGTTGAAATATCTGTTGCAATATCCTCCCCATCTAACCTCTGTGTGGAGTGGGAGGTTACCCGCCATATCTCCTAAATCAAGAGATATCGCATGGGGGGGGGTTTACGTGGCTGTCAGGGAGACATAGGGGCGTTCATATTTCAGGTAAGACGAGAATTAATGGCGTATGACAGAGACAGAGGAGGTAACTTGAGGCCTGCCCAGTAGGTCACGCTGTGGGAGAGAGATGGATGACTCAGGGAGGAGAAATTGGAGCTCAAATTGTCAGGGTTAGGGGCCGCTCGGAATAAGTGGGGTCAATTAGAATTATGGTTGATGATGGCCGCAGGGTGAACGGGGTTTAGGCTTACACGCCACGGACAAACTCCTACAAGCAGCCGCACATAAACACACACACACACGCCCATGTACACACACACAAGCCGGGCGGGCAAGCACAAACACAGGCTGCTGGCAGACAGCCACTCAATCACAAAACCAGTTCACTCAATCACCCCGTGACGCCATCTAAATCAATCAGTGCTGGCTTCACACTCTCTCCCCTGCGCCGCGCAAACGCCCAGATATTCACACAAAGCTCGCACCCCCGGTTCCCTCCTGATCTCCGCTGTGTGGTTCTAAAAGTACAGCGTTCACTGTTCTCAGAAAAGGCCATAATTACAGTGACAAAGCCTTTCACTGAAAGTCGGGATCAAGTCCCAGATGGAAGAGTTTTGTTGGGCCTCTGCCACAGAGCCATCGGGGATTCATTCCTAGAGCTGCAGCTAATCATTATTTTCCTTATCAGTATAGTACCGTAGGTGTTTGGGCTTTTTAAAATGGCGACGGATATTGATTCCACGTTTCCCCAAAGCCAAAGATGATGATTTTCTTCCTGTGTCCCGACCAACAGTCCACAACCATCAATCAGATCCTTTACTTAATTAAAAGTAGACATACTGCAGTCTAAAAATGCTCTCTATGTAAAACTCCTGCATTCAAATTTTTTTTAAGTATTTATTTAAAGTATAGAAGTACTTAAAAGTAAAATTAGCTTTATTGGGTAGCTTTATTATGAAAGTACTGCATCGTAAAATACTATGAAATGTATTACATGTTGTTTTAATGGCTTTTAGCTCCTTTTACCCAAAGTGCATCGCACATAAAGAATTAGAATATATCAATTGATGTCCAATCTTCATCCCAAAAGCAACTAAAGCTCAGATAAATGTGGTCAAGTGGAAGTATGAATGGAATCAAATGGAAACATTGGGAATAAATGCAGTACTTGGGTAATTGTTCTCAGTGGATTTCCACCACTGGAGAATGCTTGATGAATCAGTTAGTTGTTGCAGTTCTAATCGTTGCTGTGCTCACACGGGCGAGTCCACAAGTGTAAAAGGGTTGTTGAGGTTTGGACCCTCCTTCCTGCTGCTGATCTGTCTGACACAGTTTTGCCAGATATTCTCCATTTTTTCCCTTCTAATGGGGCTTCTATCCTTTCCTTGTTCCGTTTAATGACAGGAATATATCACACACTCAACTCTAGGGGACGATATGTGTCATTTCAGACTGGGGCACATTACAACTCCGCTAATTTCCAACAACAAGAGCGCAGACTTGTCATCTCTCCAAAAATGGACGTTTCCTCTGAGCCATGTTGCTGCTCTGGTGCTTCTTCTATTGTGATTTTATTCTTCTTTGACCCGTTTGTCATTCCGGGGTCACACACCAGCGATGCTAGGAGTGCACACGCCAGAGAAAACCAAAGTTCCAATTAGTCGCATTATCTTGGCTTCATAATCAGAGTTGGAGAACTTGGATATTATTCAGAGTAACGTGTTTACAGGCGCTTCAGTTGTCCACATGGATCAAGGCAATACTTTTGTGGGAAAAAAAGGTGGAGAAGAGTTTCCGAGCTGATTCTAATTTGGTGCTTTCATTACTCGCAGCACTGCGCTCTACCCTCTGACCCGTCACTTGATACGGTGTGTTGACGTCTCTCCCTCTCTGGAGGGTTTTTCGGTCGAAGCCCTCGGTTTATTGTTCCGTCCCCATTGGTCAGGAGGCTGTCATCAATCTTATTGATCTCAGATGGATCACTTTTTGGTCCATGTGGTGCAGCCTCATTTCCTTCTGCTCCGTGTGTTTGTTGAGGGATTTAGCTACGCGGACGCACTCATACATATACATGCCGCTCCGTTCCCCCCCGCTCGACCACTAATTTGTGTTGAGCTTGGGGCCCTGCTGACTCCCAAGGTCGAACACGCCCGTACTTTAACTTTGGTTTCAGCACAAACTATTCTTTCCCGTCTCTTTCAGCACTTTCCTGACCTTTTTTTGTTTGGGGGAAATTAGTCAAAGGAGCTGAACCTTTTGTGTCTGATTAGCAGCAGCTTAATCACCAGGGCGGCAGGATTCCCAGAAAGACACTCACCAGTGTGCCCAGTCAGCTGGGCCGCGGCGTGCCAGCGTGCGTACGTGTCTCCGCGCAGGAGTCGGCGTGCATGAGGCCTCACACACGCAGATAGCATCACAAGATCTGGGTGACTCACACGCTCTCTTCTACACATTAACCCAGTCTCACACACACACACACACACACACACACACACAGATGTGGGCCACAGTTGTGATTGATGTTAACATGGTCCCCAGAGAGCGGCCTGGACATACGACTCGAGTGTGAGGCAATAATCTGCTCGTTCACTGCTTCTTTTTTCCCTTTCTCCCCCTTTCCTTTTCCTCTGCTGACAGGGCATGAGCAGCCCTCCTCCTCCTCTTCCTCCTCCTCCTCCTCCTCCTCTGCTTTGTACCTGTCTCTCCCTCTCTCCAGCACCTCCCTCCCCCTCCTCTTCTTGGCCAGGTTCCCTCTTCAACTTGTGGTTTCGATTTTTTTTTTTGGGGAATCTGTTAACCATTTCATAGCTCGCACACACCGGTTGATCCACTGTTTATTTTAAACATCATCATCATCATCATCACCTTTTCTGTTATCGTGATGCGTTTTTTGTTGTGCTTTTCCCTCTCCAATGAGCTTATTGAATTATCAGCCCAGTCTCCAGAGGAATAGCGTACATCCGCGTGTTTGGATACGATGAACGTCGACATTTCATACGTGGTGGCACAGTTCAGGGGTTGGGTTCCTCTAAAGTTTCACTTTTCTGTGGCAGCAGCAGCAGCGGGAGGTTCGGGGTGGATGGATCAGTGCTTTGTTTCATGGGCTGGAGTTTTAATAATAAACAGTAATTGGACACGTGTCCTGTCAAGTCGGGTATTTAGCTGGCATTCAACTTTAACTTTAGCACATTTTTGGACTGTCCTGTCACACATTGATGGTTTTAACCCAAACCGTCATCTTTTTCTAAACAAGGTGCTTTTTCTGCCTACATCTGACAACACCTTCACCACAGCACCATTAAACAGGATTTGTGAAAATATGCGAGCGTGAAAAACGTATCGAAAACCAAAACTATGATCCGTTTTGTAAAACGCCGGCATTCGCCTCTTCCGCAGAGACGTACCTGTTACGTAACCTCACGTTTCCCTCTGGCGAACCCGGGTTGTTAATTATAGGAAAAGCCACAAATAAGCTTACAGATTTCTGGCCCCCGTTGCTGGCTCGGCGGCGCGGAATCATTTGTCTGCTTCTCTTTTGTGCTGCGTTGGCTCGAATGAGCGAGTTATTTAAGGTATGTTTCGCCCACATGAAGGATTTTCTTGGTATTTGTCCAGTCAGTATGGGTGTTTTGTGGCGCTTCCCATACAAATTGGGGGGACTGGTCTTCACGGTGAGCCATAGAAAGAGAATAGTGACTGGTGTGACCGATCGGGGGGTCAGAGTTCGCCGTGTGATGAAGTGGCTAGGCCTCTATCAATCTGTCAGTCATCCTGTCGCGGCGGTGGTCCCTGAATACTCGGTGCCACTCAGGGCGGCCGCTCTTCACACGGCCGCGGCACTGCCCCTCCTCCCTCCCCGTCTTCGGGTCCCCTTCGCTCCTCCACCGGCTTTTATCTCAACTTTACAAGCTGTCCCTTTTCAGTCTATTATTTCCTCACCTCCAACTCCGGCTCTCTGAGAACGGGGGCAGGAGGGAAGCATTCTAAGAGGTGTGGAATTTTTTTTTTTTATCGTTTTTGGCACCCATGGCGATCCGTCACAAGGCACTTTGCCCTTTCCTTCACGCTTTTTCTCTCGCCCCCCCCCCCCTACCCACTTAAAGTTTCCTCATTCTACCTCCCTCTGAAAAGTTCCCAGCAAACCTGCTTCTTTATTTTTTTTTTCTTCCCTCCCCTTCCTGATTCCTTTTCACTCGTCTGACCGTACGCTCTCCTGCCATCTTGCGTGTCTTGCTGCAGTGGTGGAAGTGGTAGAGCCAGTTTCGGAGGAGTCATGAAAGCTATGAAAGGGCAGGAAATGCACGGCCAAAAAAAAAAAAAAAAAGTATGCGAAGGTATGTGTGTGTTTCCCCTCCCGTATGTGTGTGTGTGTGTGTGTGTGTGTGTATGTGTGTGCTTGAGACAGAAGATTAAGTGGTCACGTCAGCAGTGGGAGAAGCATTAATTAATTTAAAACTACCAACACAGTATGTATAAATAATCTATTAAAAGTCGCAGGTCCTGCATGGAAACATCTTTCATAGGTAAAAGTACACAAGCATTAGCAGTAAAATATACATAAAGTACTCATTGTCATTCTGATCTATTTGACTATACATTATGGCGTCATTATGTTAAATTATTAATTCTGCTGCATAATTTTGCAGCATGTTCGTGTCGTAGCTGCAGGACGTGGAGCCAGTCCCAGCTACTTCATATGCAGTTTTCTGTATTTCATATGCTAGTTTAATGCAGTGCTTCCTAACCTGGGGGGTCAGGCCCCTCCGAAGGGTCAGCAGAGAAATCTGAGGGGACGTGAGATGATTTTTTTTTTTGTACTCGAGTACAGCTCTTGAGTACATGACTTTCCACCATCGTCAGTACGTGTGATTAGGGGGACACAACAGATATGGGATTTTCAGCGATTTCCTCGTAATCCGACCCCGTAGCTACTTTCCTCGGAAGGGAAAATAAAAAAATTCCCAATCTGGCCTTTCCCTCTAAACCCCCCCCGGTCACCAGCCAGTCTCCTCGGTAAATTCCTAAATCCATCTCCCATCTTCCCCTCTCATTGTCTGTGGCCGTCCCCTCCCGCCACCCTTAATCTGGCCTTGTAATCTGTCTGGTGGATTCAATCTGGGAGGGGAAAAAAAACGCTCTGAGGGATTGTGGGCCGGATGGTAATCGCCTCTCATAGGCTCAATGATCTCTGAAGTGTGTTGATGTCTCCCATCTTCCCAGTTATTCGTCATCTGTAGGACTTCGTTTCGGTGACTGTATTGACGGGAGCTGGCGTGCTTTTTCTTTTTTTTTTTTTTTTCTTCCTCCCCCCTGATTCTTTTCCCATGTGTTGCCGCGGTGTCAGAGGCAGCAGGGCCCGTTTTATTGACCACGTTATATAGTGAATCAGGCCAGAGGTTGAACTTCCTGCTGGCAGGTTGCTTGGCGTTAGTAAAGTCTGCTCGCTGTCTGCTGTGTGTGTGTGTGCGCGTTTCCCTGTGAAGTCCCGCGCTTCCTGGCTACGTCTTTTCCCGGGAAAAGCAGCGTATCCTGCCTGCACAATAAACAATACAGTTCTCACACACTCAACACACGCAAGAGCATGAAAGCCTGGACCCGGGAGTTGATTGAATTTCCCAGGCTCCTTTTTTTGAGACCTAAACATGGTAGGTGGAGAATAAGTAGATTAACAGCGATTAATAATGATTAATTGACTTATATGAGGGATGTGCAGCGTGGAGGCTCCGCCGTCCAATCGCCGCCTGTCTGTTTGGGGTTTGGTGTCCACCGCTGTCCCCTGCCCATCCTGCCTCGTCCTTATCTCCGTTGCAGACTTCCCCTGCTCCTTCCCACCCGGCTCCTCCTCAGATTCACCGCTGTCCGCACATCAGGGGGCTCCTCTAGTAAACAGACGGTAACACTGCTGTGTCATGACGTTTGGCACCGCCCACACAAAAAGCATCACAGTATCGAAAGTGTGTTCATTTATGTAAAAAATTCAAATCCTAAAAGTTAAAGCATTAGGAAAAATGTACGGTAAAGCTGGTTTATGAGCAGAAAACTGCATTATTTGTCAGTCTTGGTGAGTTTTTTTTTTTTTAGTGTAAATGTGCTCGAATGAGGACGAATTAGCCACAGAGGGTCTGATATTATCTCCTGGAAACAAACCATTGTGCTTGTTTGTGTTGTGTAAATAAAGGTCATTGTGCGTGATTTTCTTTTTCCTGCCGTTTTTTTTTTTGTTTGGTTGGATTTATCATCCCAGCAGCACCAAAGACACCCCCCCTATAGGCCAGATATATTACTACCATTAATATTACCACATATCTGTAAGGCAACTGGAGGGAAGATACAGAAAATATATACTGGACTTCAAGTAAAAAAAATCAGGTATAGTAAATATCAGGTTAGTAAATTACTTAAAAGTGCAAGTTATGGGTAGTTTCTAGTGCAAAATACAAAATAAGTCCTTTTTAATGAATAGGACTTCCTCCCCATCTCACGCTTCTGTTTTATATTGCTGGAAAGCAAATGCAGTTTATTGGCAGAATGTTTTAGACCTAGAACAAATTGCCTACTAACTGTGGCCTGTATTCACATATTTAGAAAAAAAAAATTCCCTGTTGACTTCATGTGGCTACGAGCTCGCACGGAGAGGAGTCTGAGATCCCGGGGCCGAGGGCGCCCCCCCCCCCCCCCCCCCCCCCCCCCCCGCTAAAAAACACATGAGCTTGAAAGTTTTATCTTGTGAAAATCAATCCGGGGAAATTGATTTTCTTGTACAGATATTTGCCTCCTGAGAAATGCCCGTGTCAATGTTGACCTTTATGTTCTGGCCCGTATACGATACAAACGGCTCCGGGGACAGTGCGAGGCAGCTGGAGGTGGGGGGGTGGGGGGGGTATGTATTCATCTAAGCCTCCTTACTTCAGTGGGATCAGCCAATTATTTCTCTGCCGGACTGGAAGCTTTCTGTGGCTTTGCTGGTGCAGAAGCAGCTCGGCCAGTCGAGGCAGGAACGCCAGCGGAATGACCGATGACAAATCGGGGGGGGGGGGGGGGGTGACAGTGGAGGACGCTGATTGAGATGGATGACGGAGACCCACACAAAGCACCAAGGCTGGAATATTATGTTAAAGCAGGGTGGGGGCAGTCAAATGAGTGGGCCAGAATATGTTTCTATGACGACGCAGGCCATAACCACGCTGCATTGTGCAGGCCGCGGGTCGAAAAGCTGCATATCTGGAATTCCGCTAGGGACGGGGGCTGTGATTGGTTGAAGCCTGGGCGGGGGGGGAGGGGCAGGGTTGACATGAGGATCTGGTTTGCTTATTGAGCGATGAAAGGAGGACAGCGAGTGGGCGGGGGCTGGCCGACACTGATGGATGTACGGACAGGCGCGGCACACAAAAGGAGTTTTGAGCCACAGACGGTCCGGGTCGGAAACGGCTCCGTCCGCTCCCATGATGCACGGGGGTCCGTCCTGAAGGAACGCTGCTGATGCACTGGGACACAAACGGCTCCCTGGAGTCCACTGAATTTCATTATTCTGTTAACACCTCTCACTCTCCCCCTCTGCCACACACACACACACACACACACACACACACACATGCATGCATGGTAGGAAGTAACTGAGCATTGAAGTATTCTACTTAGATTCACTTGTACTTGAGTATTTGATGCTACTTTATACTTCACGCCTATACATGCTCATTGTACTTCATGTATCTCAAACTGGCTGCACATTGATGAGCTAAAACATTTAAAATACTGCATTTCAGTGATTATACTGTAATAACATAACACGGTGTGCATAATGAGTGCTTTTACTTTTGGTCCTTTAAGTACATGTTGCTGATAATACTTCTCTACTTTTAGATGAGTAATATTTTCAGTTCAGGACCTGTCAGGTTTTTTTTTGTTTTGTTTTTTTTGACAGAAGCATTTCTACTGCTACTCAAGTAAAGGATCTGAGTACCTCGTCCACCTCTACACTCACTATCCGTGTGCACCAATGTAAAAGAGTAATAGCACTTCTCTGTGCTTTGAAACAAACCACCCAGCCCCACCCTGGCCGTGCCCCCCCCTGCACCCAGCCCCGCTGCCCCTGCCCTGGGCCTCGCTGTCCACTCTAAGCCCCTTTTAAGCAGGGTCTGGTGCTGATGAATGGACCCCAGCTCAGCCTCTGCTCCACCCAGTAATCCGGACTCGGCCGAGCCGATTAGGTGGTCCCCCCCACCGACCCCCCACCCCCACCCCCCCAACATTCCGGTTCACTCATCCGTGACGTAGTCCAGTCACCTTTTAGGTCACATCGGCGGCGTGTGTGTTAAAACCCAGGGATGAGAATAATCATGTTTACGTGGTCAGCGTTGGCGCGTAGCCTCCGAGACGCAGGCCTTTCGGAGAGGTTAAGACGAGACGAGAGCCGCTTCTGCTGATTTGCTCCTCCTCCGTTCCATCTGAAGTGGATCTGAATCAATCGTGTAAAACGGCATTTCCCAAAGTTCGGAAAAAAAATAGGCTTCTGGCTGATTGCCTGTGTATAAAATTCTGGCGGCGCTGACTTGGCGATCGTCCGACCTTTTGAGCCGCGCCGCGGCCTCTCCGCCTCAGAGGTCCAGCATTCCACAGGGCGATAGAGTACAGAGATGAGAAGGTGATGGATGGATGAAAAGGAGTGGGGGGGGAGAGAAAGCAAAAACGCTGGCTAGAGAGATTAAAGAAGAGACAGATTAGACTCCTGCTCCTGAAGAGGCTCCAATAAATCAGGAATTCCTTCCTAGGAGATGGGGAGGAGGAGGAAGAGTAGCCCGGAACAGGCTGTAGTCTATTTTTCAGCAGAGTGCACCCTCAAACACACACACACACACAGATTTGACCACTTGACATTCTCCCTCGCTCCTATCATCGCCGTTCATTACTGGCATTCATTATCCACCTTATCACGACTGAAACACACTCCCAGATTCCTCCGAGATGCACAGACACACGCACAGACCCAAACAATCACACATGTCTCCGGCTTAGACAAACACACACACACACACACACCATCTTTACTGCATATCTGCTGTAGCTGCACAAATCATACTTAAGTACAGAATATGTCGACTTTGTGCCTCTGAAGAAGCTCCGCTGTCGTCAAAAGCAAAAAAAAATATGGGTTAAGCCAAGTTAAAATACACGAAGATGTGCTGAGAGAGGAAGTCTCCGTGTATTAATGTCAAAAAAGTAACAATACAGTAATGTAAAAAAAATGTCTCCTTAATCAAAAGTATTAGCAACGTCGGGCAGGCTCCTCCAAAGGGTCAGCAGATAAATGTGAGGGGTCAGAAGATGATTAATGGGAGAGGAGAGAAGAGCAAACAATGTTCTGATTCACT
Source organism: Eupleurogrammus muticus (assembly GCA_036785175.1). NCBI lineage: Eukaryota > Metazoa > Chordata > Actinopteri > Scombriformes > Trichiuridae > Eupleurogrammus > Eupleurogrammus muticus. Next base: position 10,008,769 of record JAYKQN010000020.1, on the reverse strand, counting down.
AATCTGTTTTCACTTTTTCCTCTAATCTTTTGAAAGAGGGGGGTAAAAAAAAAATCTCTATTTGGTGAAGCTGTTAACATCTCAAAACGTGGGAAATGTGAGCGGACTGTCTTGGACGTCAAAGACTAAAGGTTGAAACCACTGTGTTTGAAATTGTTTTATTATCCATTTATTATTAACTCCATCTGACAGATAAATGCAGTGGAGGAGAAAGTACAGTGTTTACTCCGATACGTGGAGGGAGTAAAAGCAGGAGGAACACACACGGCGTGGAGGGAGGGGCAGAAAGAGTGTTTGTCGGAGTGATTTTTGACTTTGTGAGCCGAACCTTTTCACACTTCCCTTTTTTTTTTTTTTCAAGCGCGTAACCGCAATCAGTTAATTAAGCCGCTGATGTGGAACGTCTCAATGCCGAGGCGTTGGAGGGGAACAAAAGGCAGCGGGACGATTATTAAGTATTTGCTGTTTAAGAAAAGGAGCCCCCCCCCCCCCCTCGCGTATTGAGCCCTGTTCTGTGTTGAGGTGAAGTATCCATCAGCGCGGGCAGGCCCTGAATGGAGACACTGTATGAAGCGGTGGCATTGATAAAAGCAACTGTAGCGCTCGCATAGCAACTCTTGAGGGGAAACTTCAAAAGCCGTTCCCAGCTCGAGCCCTTTGACCCCCTCCCCAACACACACACACACACACACACACACACACACACTTCCCGCCTCCCCCGCCCACACTTTTCATGCCCTGCATCTTCCCCTAAAAGCTCAGCCTAAAGGGGCTGGGAAGTGGGGAACAGGAGCATAATTACCCCCCTCCGGGGCGACTTTAATACCCTTTTTTGTGTTTTAATTGTGCCCCCCTTCGACCCCCCCTTTTGATGAACACATTGGGACCATACCACAACCAGTTTGTAATCGGGGCTCGGGTGGCGGGGGGTGTTTGTGTGTGTGTGTGTGTGTGTGTGTGTGTGTGTGTGTTTGGGGGGTGGGAGGCGATTGTTTGTGTGTGATTTCAGTGTTTGCAGGGAGATGATAACTCAGTCAGGCAAAAGCAGACACCGGTGTTTGTTCAAAAAGTGTTATCGATTCCACTGAAATTGAAAGTAGCTGGAGGGGGGAAAAAAACACTTTACTGCCAATCTGGTAAACAGAGCATGGCAGGCAGAGTGCAGATAAGCACTAATCTGCCTGGTCCGTGGCAAAATGATAATTATTTTCTCTCCCCCTGCACAAGTCGAGGCGGCACTATTGTCAGCACGGTCAGATGGAAGTTAGGAAACTCCCATCGGACGCTGCTGATGATTGTGTTTCGCTGCTGTGCAGCTTGGAAAAGGAAGGAATGAGACATGTTTCCAGACTATTGTCGCAAATTCTGTTTTCTATCATATAAACCCATATTGAGACCCCAAAAATGAGCGGGAACAATAAAACAATTCATGTTATTTTAAAGATATTTAACGCGGTGTGAAAAATGTGTAATCTGGAAACCTGAGTCTGTAAAAGCGAAAAAAAAAAAAAAAAAGGGGGGAAGGAGCCCGGAGTTTACTGAAAAGCGCTTGATTTGTAACAGGCTCATGTTGCTCCTGCTCTGGCCGCTAATCTGCTCATCAGCATTGAGGGAATGCAGCGGAGCGGAGAGGAGGGCGAGGGGAGGGGGCAGGAGTCGGGGCCTAGGGTTTTTTTTTTTTTTTTCGGAGCCGACTCGTCTGTCCTTTCACCCGGGGGGTACCAGGCAGGGCTACATGGGGGGGGGGAGGGGGGACCCCTGGCAACAAACAACAACACCAGCTAATGAGCGGCGGGGGCCACTTTGATCGCCGGTCACACATGTGGACCCCGTCACACAAACTCTCACAAATGCTGCTGCTTTTTTTACGAGGGGGAGAAAAAAAAAAGCCAGAGTTCCCAAAGAAAAGTCGACTCGGGGTTTTCAGGGACTTCGGGGTGTCACTCGGGCCCCCCCCCTCCCACCCCACCCCCCTGCAGGGCGGCTGAGAACCGCTTAAGATCTGTAAATCTGATTAAATAGCAGCGGTAACTCGACTCACGCTGGCCACCTCTTCTAGGGCTGAAAGCCGTGTGTGTGTGTGTGTGTGTGTGTGTGTGTGTGTGTGTATTCATTGCAAGAGCAACAGAACCCAATATTAGACACACAATCTTGGTGTGTGTTGTGAAAATATCGAGGACTGATGAATTTCATCCATCCTCAGGGAAGCCCTGGTGATCCAGGACAGTAGAAGACAGTAAACTGATAGGCATCGCCTGGGAGCTTAGGGCCGGGGAGGGTGTGTGTGTGTGTGTGTGTGTGTGTGTGTGTGTGTGTGTGTGTGTGTGTGTGTGTGTGTGTGTCGCTGGGGGGGGGAGCAAGTAGTAGGTAGCTACTGCTTCAGGTTGTTGATAGATGAGAATTACCGGGAAGTTTATGTGTGCTGCCGGCGGCTCGCTGCCCCTCGGCCCGCTGATAGATGACTTTGGCTGAGGAGGGAACTCAGTCACTCAGTCAGGGGGAAGGAGACGAGGCTGAGATAACTTAAAGTCACAGTCCCCCAGGAGATAAACTCATAATATCTCTGCAAGAAGAAAAAAAAACAGGGTCGGACAGTTGACAAAAGGCAGAAGGATAAATTGTTATCGAGATTTTCAGAAACGTGTGTTGACTTTGGGTTCAGTGCTGGAAGATGTTTTAGGATCCTTTTACTTAAGGGAAAGTAAAACAAAATTCTCCTTTAATAGTGAAATTCCTGAATTTAATGTGTTAAGTAAGTACAGAAGTATCATCTGCAAATCCACTTTTATGACACTATTAAAATATTATGTTATACAATGTCAAATCGTTTGCTCAAACTGATGTGGTGTGATTTCTAAATCACTAGCAGATTGGAACAGCTCCTGGTCTTTGGCAAAGGTCAAGCAGGAAGTTCAGTTTGCTCAGCCGGCTGTAGGGAGGACGGAGGAGTGCAGCGGGGAGTCAGACAGTCTGGATCTGTAATCAGAGGCGTTTGCCCGGAGACGGTTACAGGCCGTCACCGGCACTCCAGATGTATCCGTCGGTATCTCCAAACGGGTTAAAAAACCCATGATGCAACCTCTGTTCCTATCAGCACAAACCCGGCTTGCCTGCATGTGGTCCCGTTTAAAGCTCTGTAAAGCCTGTGCCCGTGTGTGTGTGTGTGTGTGTGTTTTTTTTTTTTGGCCCTGCCATGTCAATACTCATCTCCGGTGTCGGCGCGCTAACGGACTGCTAATGTTTTTCTGTAAACATCACTCCGCTCCCGGGGGACGCGGGATCGATGTACGCTCGCTGCCGACTCTCGGCGCGGCGACATGCTCAGGCCTCATGTTCATCCATATTTATGAACATGTTCTCTGCAGATCACTCTACCCCGTTATTGCCTCTTCATTCCACTCTAACACACACACATCAGTATCTTCTCACAGGAAACACTCTCCTTTCTCCTGCTCTCACTCTTTCCTCTGATTTCCCTGACGTACCAGCCGATCAATATATAATCACGCGTGTCGAGGCTTATATTTATTACGGCTCCAGTGCCGTAATCATGGTTGTCATTCTCTCTGACCGTGCCCCCCCTCCTCTTTCCTGTCGCCAGGTTCCTGTGGGACGACTACACCGTGGAGGTGAGGCTCAACGACTACCTGGACATCGTGTGTCCCCACTACCCCCAGGGCGAGGTGCCGCTGCTGGACGCCGAGCGCTACGTCCTCTACATGGTGGAGCGCGAGGACTACGACGCCTGCAAGCCCCAGTCCTACGACCAGATGCGCTGGGAGTGCGGCCACCCGTTCGCCCCCCACGCCCCCGAGAAGTTCTCTGAAAAGTTCCAGCGCTTCACCCCGTTTACCCTGGGGAAGGAGTTCCGCCAGGGAGAAAGCTACTATTATATCTGTGAGTGATTTCTGTCCCATTCATCTAGATGTAAATCTCTGGAAATGTAGAAGCTACTTTGAATCGCTAAGACTGGATTAGAATCCTCTAAAAATTCAAATAGCATACCTATATTCAAGTTGCTCAAATTTAGATCCTGACGTTCAGATTGAACATGTGAGATGCTCCAAACAAGGATAGGCCATCGATTCTCCCAACCAATCAATTCACGGCTTGAATAGACGTACGATTTTTTCTTTTTTTAATCGCGTTATTCAGCTCCTGCTCACACAGCATGAATGAATCGCAGGGGTTAAAAGTTCACAACTCATGATTGCTTTTCTCGCACTATGTGGCCCGAAGCTGTTATGCAACGCGATGCTCAAACACAGCCGTGGCGGTGGCGGTGCCTCGCTTTCAGCCGACCGGGAAGTTTGATGCCACCGTACGGCTGCTGATCAGGAGCTGGTCGTCCCGAAAATAGTTGCTGCAATAGTTGAAAATGGAAAAATTTGATTCTGAGATTTGTAAAATTTGAGGAAAAAAAAGACTTGAGTTCAGATGCGTAATTTTAATGGCCAAAAAAAAAAAAGAAATCAATATCCTTTTAAATTTAAGAAGATTTCCAACCATGTCCCTGTGTTTGTCCGGTGCAAATATTGGACATCAAACCACCTACAAGGGCAAAGTGGTTCCGTTTGCCCGCTGACCCGTGCTGCAGCGCCGAAGCTTCACATGGACACAAACTGCAGCGTTGGCTCCGTCCGCCAAGTTTATGCATACTTACCTCTGCTAGAATGTAATCAGCGGCATTATCCCCCCCCCACTCCCCCCATGGCCATGTCAGATAAACTGCAGGACAGACCCACTCGGTCACAGATGGCTTCCTAAAGCTTTGTCTGTGTGTGTGTGTTTGTGTGTATGCGCACATGCACGAAGGTGGATTACGGGGTCCAGAGGCGGATAAGTGCATTAGTCGGGACGTTAACGCCTCTGTTGTTTCTTCCCTCCTCCTCCTCCTCCAGCCAAACCTTTACACCACCACGGACAGGACTGCCTGAGGCTGCGCGTGGACGTCGTGGCCGCTGACGGTGAGTTTTACCAGGCCCAGCAGCACCACTGCTTAATGACAGTCATTTTCTAACTGTTGTCGGGACCCCGCATAATTGATGGCGTTTGTCTGTCGTCTCAGGCTCTCAAGAGGCCAGAGTGTCTAACGGGGGCACGGGCGCGGCCGGAGCCGGCGTCGGGGAGGGGGGTGGAGTTCACAACCCGTCCAACAGACTACCTGCAGGTATGTGGTCCGACCCTTCGTCCTTTCTAATTATCTCCGATCGTAAAACTGTCCAGGCCTGGGCGGGGATGTCAACGCACGGCGCTAACGCTTCTATCTATCCATCTCTGTCTCGCAGCAGACGAGCCGGTGGTGAGCCTCCCGGGTCAGGTGGAGAAGAGCCACAGGACCAACTCGGGGGCGACGGCGGCGTCCCTGTCGACCCTCTCGCTGCTCGTCCTGTTCCCGCTACTGCTGCTGCTGCACTGAAAGGACACGAGAAAAGGACTGCCGCTCGCAGACTTTAGGTTTTTTTTCAGGGACTACGATGAAGACAGTCCGTGGGGGAGAAACCACTGACTCAAAAAAATGGCGGCCCCCTCCGGTGCAGGCCACAGGGAGACTCCAGAGGGCTGCAATGGACAGGCGGACGCGTTCGCAATGTGCGCGCTGAGCGTTCCAGGCCGAGCCCTTCGCGCTTCGTCTCGTTGCTCAAAAGGTGACAGTATTTTCGCACGGAATGATCAAGTTCTCCTCGATTGGCAAAATTTGCAAGGGGGGGATGGGGGAGTTTTCCAAGAAAACAAGAACCCGTTTGGATGATATAACCCCCGACAAGACAAAAATGAAGAAGTTGAAGAGGAAGTGAACCTGGCCGAAGAACAATCACGAACAAAGACAGAAGCTCTGGTTGAATTCTACAAAATATAAATTTAGTTGGAATACGCTGCAAAAACATGAAACCTTATCTGGTGAGATTATCCTGTCCAGTATTGAGTGGCAATATCCCATTACACCGGGAGATATGGAATTTCTTTTCCTAATTGTTAAAAAAAAAAAAAAACAAGATTACCATTGTCTTAAAAAGGGATTTTCAAATCGGCCTAAACCATATGACATGCAACTTAATTCCACCCCATATTAGACCCATTGTACCAAGTGCAAGATATTCTCACTTGTTGTTTTCTGCAGCGTGATTCCACCATTTACTCTACTTCCTTTTGAGCCAAAGATCAGTCATCTCTCCAGCTTGTACACTGTTCCACCCCTGAGTATTGTGTACTACTTGTTGTATTGTTATGTAATGGTATTGATGTACCAAGTGATTCTCACTCAGATGTAGCATAGACAGACACTGAGGCTGTTCTCATGACTACCGTTCCTCTGCTAACTCGACCATGTGCTCAAATACTGTAGCACTAATACTGCACAGTACAACCACACACACACACACACCAACGTCAGACACTCTGTAACACATGGCAGAAATACTGAACTGTGTTGCATGTACATTCTGTGAAGATAATTTATAACATTTGCAGCTGAGACATTTTACTGTGTATATATACCATGTGCTTACGAAATGAAATGTTTACTGTTTGCAAAGGGGAGAGTTCTTTCTTTCTGCGGTGAGAGTGAGCGAGAGAGAGGCCGCGCGTGAGGCTAGGGAGAGATCGAACGTAAGAGAGCGCTGAGACGAAATGTATTTCTGCCAAAAGCGAAAACACTGAGATGCTGTGTTGTACCACAGAGAGGCGGGACTTCTCTGTCTGTTGGCCCTCGCCCCCGTATCGGATAAACTGTCCCAACGCGAAGAGCCGGTGTCTTTAAAGGCCCCATCGAAAATGGAACGTCGCTCCATGATCAGATTGCACTTTTTGGTAAAGCCCCTGAGTTCAGGATGAGTCAATCATTTTAAAATGTATTCACACAAAAAGGAGGAAAAATACAAGGATGTTGATTGATTTTGTTATAAAAAAAAATGATACCAAGAAACACATGATCAAGTACATGGTGACATGCATTTGTTCATCTCGCGAGGGGCCTTTGATGACAACAGGAATCCAATTTCCGCTATTCAGAACAATTCTCGCAGCTTTCCGTTCACCACAGACAAAACACGGCATCAAACCGAGTTGCCAAGCACACGTTCACCTGACAGGCTGGCTCCGACAACAAAGCACAAACAGCGTATGACTCCCACTGAAGTCAGTCTTTTTTTTTTTAATCTGAATCTTTGTTACCTGATTTTTGTACATGTGTAAGTAAGAGAAGTGTATAATATGTATATATATAAATATATAGAAGATTATATAAAAGACCTGTTTGATAAATATGCTAAATGTGAAAATTTCATGTGAAATAAAAAAAAAAAAACTAAAAACGATATTTTTGGAAAACCAGACCTGCCTTCCTTGTGAGTATGTGTTTTTTTGTTTTATATTTTACATATGTACATATGACTGGTGGTGAAAAGTTACTAGAGTACGTTTTACAGGTCAGTGACAAATCACGGTGCAAGGTGAGAAAGTCAAGGCATTTAAAAAATACAGTTTTTGGTTTGTGTTTTAAAAGCCCATCATTTTTTTTTTTTTTTTTTTTTTTTTTTTTTTTTTACAAAAATCACAGTGTTGTGTAAGTTTTGACAGAAAAAGTAAAATGGATTTAATTAAAAAAGGTCCACTCCGAATATGAAACTTGTTTATGATTTTTTTTTAACCCTTTTAATAGTGTTAAACTATCTGGTACCAAGTTTTAGCATTGTCTCGTATATACATATACTTTTCGACTTTCTACTCCACTACAATAATCTGACATCTTTAATTAGTAAAATTGAAATATTTTACATCAAATATACTATTATGGTGTCAGTCTTTTGCTTTGCACCATTTACTTTTAATATATGGAAAGTTTATTTCACTTTAATGAACTAAAGTTTTAAAATACTGTATTTGTATACTGTAATGTATTTTGTGAAAACATGCAGTATAATACACTATTATACTATATAGTATATATTCTGCATAATGAGTCATTAACCTACTTTAATGACATTTTAATGATAATAATGTTGTACTTCTGCTTAAAAGTTTTTTTTTTCAGGACAATTATTTGTTGCTGGGTATTTTTTGGAGACATTACTTTTACTTTTGCTTAAAAACCTTAAGTATACTTTATCCACCGCTACAGAATCCTGTTAGTCTCACAGCATTACTCCAAAAGGGAAAATCACTCACTTCTCTCTCTTTTTTTTCTGCCTTGAAACTAATGTGATTTTATGAAGCTTTCAGGAAACCCAGCCCATTTCTTCTTTTGATTAGACTGGAGAGATTTCCACAGAGGAGCCAACATCACAGATAATGGCCTGCACTCGCTAATGTGACAGCGAGCGGCAGCAGAATCACATGGAACAGAGAAAAAAAACGCAACAATGGGCGAGATAAAGGGAAGCAGAGAGAGAGAGCTGTGTTTATTATTAGCCCTAGTGCTGACAAAATACACAGGTGTGATCCACACCGCCTTTATCTGCCGGGCCTCCGCCCTGTTCTCCCAGCGCGCTCTCCTCCTCTTTCCTGCGACCGCGATCCTTTTACCCATCTATGACAGGCCATTGTTCTCATCGCTCCTTGTCTCGCCTCTCCCTTCCCGGGGGGGAGCTTTACGGCCGTGACAGTAAAAACAGCTGTAGCACCAAAACCCTGGTGCCACTGGCCTGCAGCTCCCCCGGGGTTTTTTTTTTTTTTTTTTTTTTTTCAAATGGACGGCCATAAATTAACGCCGGGGACAGGACAGGCCCCTTCAGCCGCCCCCGTCGACAGGCCCCACCGAGTGGGATCTCGTCAGGAGGAGGGGGGACGGGGACAATTCTTTTTATTTACTCGCTCGTTTCGGCACGCCGGCTTGAGTAAATGTGAGCGGCGAGTGTGAAACCTTTAACACGGCAGTAAACGTGCAGGGCGAGTCGGGTAGATAACCAGAGCAAACACGGGGAAATGACGAAAGACGAGAGCGTGGAGAAGCACGTCGACGTGTGTTTGAGTTCGCTTTTAGAGGTTTACATTCACAGATCATTACACGTTATTACCGAGGGAGGACATGAATCAGAATCTGTGCACAATGAGAGTCCGAGATGATGATATATGTAAGTCATTCCGCAAAAAAAAAAAAAAAAATGGGCCAAACTACGTTCTCCAAAAGCCATAAATCCGAGTGTTAACGTGATATATGAGGAAAACACCGCTCGGCTTGAACAGCGGGGCCAGTGACCTCGTTCAGGATCCTCGTGGCCCGAGGGCAGAAACTCTCCCCGAGTCGCCTGCTGCCGGTCTGGTGTCGGCTCGACGGCTCCGGGAGGGAAGCGAGGCCCTGTTCGTCTGTCCGCTGCAAACCACAGTTAGGTTGGATGTCAGCGTTTCAGACGCGGTGGCCGAGCTCAGACACCGTTCCTCTCCACTGCAGCTTATGTTTCACAGACTCGTTGGGGAAAAATTTGCAGAGAACATTGTTGGACGCCGCTGGTGAATGCTCAGTTTTTCCCTTTGTGTTTTTTTTGTCCTTGTATTTGACTTTACCGCCCAATCACACGTACTTGTTTCCGTCTATAAGTAATGTGCAATGAAGTAATTAGACAGTCCATAAAATTTGATCAGTTACCCTAAATTACCAAATAATAGCCAGGGTGGTTTATTTGTCTCAGTCACTTAACAGATGGGGTGTTTATTTGAGACCAGGCCACAATTTGGGACAGGAGATTCATTTCATACTTTCCTTCCTGACAAGCTCCGCAAAACTAGAAAAGAATATAATAATTTACTCATATTCTTTTCTTAAACCACTATAAATGACATTTTTTCTAAAGTCAGCTTACACAGTTTAACACAGAAAGTTTAAATCCATGTTGTACTTTTTATTTTTTGGCTACACTGGAGTCATTGCGGTGGACAATTGAACAATCTTATATGAGAGGGTTTTATTTAATGTTAGATTCCTAGATTTTCTTTTTTTTTTTTTAATAAAAATACATTTGCACCCAGTGATTAATTGAAACTCAGCTATTATTTGCTACATTACTTATTAAATACGGTTCTCTAGGTAGTAGTAGGAAGTTCCTCACTCATTTTCTCTTAACCACACAGCATTGTATTTCTCTTATTCCCTCATCCCTTAGACGCCTATCAGAGTTGTAGAAATACCTTCGCTCTGACTCTGATTATCAAACGCTCCTTTGACAAGCAGCAGAAAAGGGGTCACTTGGTGTGCGATGCGGAAACACTATGTAAGAAGTGTCCAGTGATGCAGTGAGAGCTGAGCGTGGGCAGCTGCTCTATCGCTCACTGAAAAAACTGAAAACTGCTGAAAACGTCCTGTTTGTGGTACAATTAGTCCACGATTGAGTAGAATTATGTTATTCCCTTTTTTCCTGATTTTGGTCAATTTGGTCTTGTTTTGGCGAAAACTTGAAAGAAGCTGAATTAGCTGCCAGTGGAATGAGATAATTCTACCCTGTAATTGCACAAAAAAACACAATATTTTCACCGTCCGGCACGATGAGCAGCCCGTGTCTGGCTGCTAGTGTGTGTTATCGTACTCAGTGGGGCCCTACAGGGCCTCCGGGAGGCTGCCTAACCTTATTACAGCTACGTATTTGTTGCATTTATAAGCTTTCACGCTGCTCTGGAATGAGGAGCCGGTGTTCCGTAACTATCAAAGCAGCTGTTTATGAGCGTTGAAAGAACAATGGGCTGACCCAGGAGTGACTCGTCAGCCGTGTTCACGTCGTTTTTTGTTTTTTTAACACGGCTGCGATGCGTGTTCTGGTTACGTTTTTTTAATATAACCACGTGTTTTTTTAGGGCTGCTTTATTCCCTCTCGTGCTTGAGTCCCATAAAAGCTTGAGGCAGATGGGAGGGGAAACACCTTGGTTACAACGAACAAGTTAAAGCCTCCGGAGCCAATCGTGGCACTTTTTGGTCCGCTGCCATTCGCCGGCGGTCGGGGTGTGGTCGCCTCTTCTCGGAAAAAAAAGAGTCCTGTCACACACTCACAGCCTGTCGCCACTGCTAAGGTCATCCGTCTTGTTCCTGCTCGGCTTCCTGTGCAGGTCACTTAGTCACTGTTTCTGATCAGTATTCACACTCGTGTTTATCTGCTCCCTCTCGTTCGTCCTCATGTCCCCCCCCGCCCCTCGCCAGCTGTTGCCCGTCCCTTCACCGTATCGCCATCGAATTCATCAAATCGCCCTCCGTTCTCAAACTCCATCTCTCTTTCTATCCGTCTCTAGATGGGTTTGAGGTTTTGCTGTGAAATGTGTGGGTGGGAGAGAAAAAAAAGGAGCCTTTTTCTGTGCAGAAAAACGATAACCTATCATTTTTCAGTCTTGGTTCTCAGCCTGTCGGGATGGAATTGCTCAGGGCAGTGTCACTGAGTCTCTGTAGAAGGGTTTTTTTTTTATAGTGTCTCAAGGTCTCGGTGGGGCCGCGCCGTGGGCACGACCCGTGACCTGCCCCTCTCGGCGTCTATATCCCCATTAGGGGTTTTATCCAGTTTTAACGCCGCCACTTCCAATTTATCCAACACCTCTCACCCCCCCCCCCCCCCCCCCCTATCTTGAGGCAGAAGGTGAAGAATATTCTGTTCATGTCTGTCATCTTTGTCAGCCTCCTTGTTACTGTCAGATTCCTCCGCTGCCAAAACCAGGCAAATAATCATAAAATGCTGGTAAGTGGCTCTCACACCCTACAAATAAAAAAATGGCGTGTTACCTGTAATTAGCTACAGGTTTATATTGCCTTCTTAATATTGCTCCTTTTTTCTTTTGCTCCTGATATACACTAATGTCCCTTGTGCAAAGTAGTTTCACGTCAGCTGTAAGCTGCCTGACTTTAATTCTTTCATCTAATGCCTCCATCTGAGGTCACACAGCGAAATTATATAAGTTAAGAAAAAAAAAATCACTCCAACTACTTCCAAGATGGTGCGCTCGAGAGGAACAATAAATTGCCCTGAACCCTTGAAGCCTTGATTTTTATCATCCGGCAGCTGAAGAGCTCAGGTAAGAAATTCAAAGCCCATTATTGCTGCTCGGCTGAAATGATGCACCTTAATAACATTAATTAATGGATCTTAAAGGAGTCCATTTAAATGCAAAAGGCAGCTGTCGACGGCTTTCTCTTTTCCAGGTGCACGAAAAGCTCTCAGCTCCAAGTGTGAAGCGTACGGAATAATTTGTGGGAATATAAGGGGTCTCATACAATGCTGATAACCGGTCGTCACGTGACTCACTGATTGACACTGGCTCACATGAGCAGCAGGTAATCAGGACGTGATAAAAGGCTTAAAAAGCCTTTCTGCTTGGCTGCAGTCCCTGTCGTGTCTGAGACTGTCCCTCTCACGCAGGCTTGGAATCTGACTGCTGCAGATAATTCTATTAGTGGTTGTAATAGGCATAATTAAACAGTTTTTTTTTTTACTTTGAGTCAGTCATGGCGGTGGTGGGTTCACAGCCTCTCTTCACCCTGTTTGTCGTCAGGGAACCGATCTGCACTGATGGTAAAACTCAGGGAAGATAATGTCTTAATGTACATCTACCTGCTGTGGTGCTATAGGTTTTAATATGATTTATTGTATTTTTTAATCTGTACTGAACAGCATTTGTAATAATTGAATGTGTCTGTAGCACTGATGTTCCTCCTCCTGCAGCTATTCTGCACACAAGTGTGTCTGTGTGTGTGTGTGTGTGTGTGTATCTCCGCAAAAAGGCTTATGTTTTATTACTTTTTTTATTCTTTTAATGCGCAATACATTCAACAGTTGGACTGGTAACAAGGACAGGACAAGAGCAGTCACTGTTCTACATTCTTTATTTATTAATCTGAATCCTAAAGCAGGCTACGCTGGTGTTGCTAGGCACCAGTCATATGTTTTTTTTTTCACAGTATGAATTGATTTAAACGGCATAACTCTTCTCTCTCTCTCTCTCTCCCTCTCCCTGACTGTAGTCCTGTGTATCAACAGCTTGGGTAACCCTGTATAAACCCGGGTCCACTTTACCACGCCTCCTCTCCATGGTGGAGCTGCACTGTGACTCTTGTGGTGTGTAGCACAGATGTTATTGTGTAGTGAATTTTTTGTAGATATTCACTGTGTGTTGTAGTGTTTCATACCTAATAGAATCAAACTATTACTGTTTTTGTACAAAATCGGCCTCTTGATAATCATTGCTGTTAGGGCCGCAGAGTCGGTCAATTTACATAGTGTTAGGTAATAGGGTTTTAAGGGTTCCTCTCGCTGTAGTCATTTGGAGCCACGTATCATTATGCAGTCGTTTTTATCATCCCTTGTTAACTGCTCCCTCTGTGACCCCAGAAAAGAAGGAAAGAAAAAACTAAATGAAAAAAAACAACTAAAGTAATTCTTGGTGGGGCAGCTTCCGTACTGTGTATGTGATTACACTATTATGTAAATGCAGTGGTGGGAATATACAGCACAGGGATCCTTTAAGTGAAAGTCCTGCACAAAATATCCCACCCAAGTACCCAAAAATACATACTATTATCAACACAGATGTACTTTAAGACTTCAAAGTACTTGTAGTTATATATATAGTAACTTGTATGTATGTGTATATATGTATATATATATATATATATATATATAAAGAAGAGGTCATGACAAAATAAATTAATTTATTATTCTGTTTTTAAATGTTTCTCTATCTATCTCTAAATATTGGATCATTTGAACATTTATTGAAGTGAAACCATTTGAGAAAGTTAAAAAGGAATCTGTGAAAGGTGAGCCGGATACCCACTTAGGTATAAATAGCTTCAAATGGGAATACTCAAGTACAAGTACCTCAAAATCGCACTAAAGTACGGTACTGAGAGTACTTGAGTAAGTATAGTACTCCACCGCTGTGTAAAAGCTAAGTCAGTCTGGGATTATGTTTATGTGCTTTATGTCTGTAATAAGGTTTTAAATAGAAAAAGCACAAAATCTGCTCACACTGATCACTGTATATGACTTATAACGTGCTAATAAGTCTGACTGTCTGCAGAGAGGAAAAGATTGAACAGATGGATGTTTTCAGAGTTGAGATTTAACTAAAGTGATGACAAAGAGAAGCGATTAACTATTTCACATGTGGCTACGAGTAAGAACATAACTGCCTACTGAGGGAAGCCTTTGGTGTAATTGCCAGAGTAGAAGGTTTTTCTGGAAAATAACAGGTTGCCTTTCATCCCGTCTGCTCGAGCAACAGCTTGCAGACATTCACGGGGGGTGGCGTTGCAAGCCATGACGGGGCGGCAGCCAAACGGCACAACAGGCAGAGCCTGCACAAGGACCTGCCAACTCTTTTGCATTTGTTCTGAAGTTATGGGAGCTTTTCAAACCCTATAATGATGCCTTTGGCTGAGTATGCTTTGTTTATGCACAGGAGGGACTCACTGAAAATGAGCATAGGCAGCCGTTTAAGGCGCACACAAAGGGACCGTACTTGCCAACACCAGATTACTTCACGACGACGTACTTAGCTTACATTTTCCGATTAGAACAAACCTCTGGGAGGGCGGAAAATGACATGCTGCATAATGTACGGTATATATCGTGCCGTTAAGTACAAAATGGGACAAAAGCGATCTGTCTCTCGCACAGAGGGAGGCATTGAGCAGTTGATACAAAGCCCTACGGCCGTGTGGGTTATGCTTGGAGAAGGAATGCATCATATATGCAAGCTCTCATGCACATACTCGCATACCTCCGAGCTCTATCTGAACCCCAACATAGCAAATGCACACATTTATAGGGAGAAAAGCCGAAGAAAATAAGAGTCCAATTTAATTAGGTCCCGGCTATAGCTGAAGGCCACAGGTCTAAAATTGGACAATGGAATGTACAGTACACTTCTTTACAGATAAAATCTGATCCTTTCACACTGACAGGCAACAATCTCCAGCCCCACAACAAGGTCCACACTGTGTTGGCCCGTTTCAGAGTGGAGGCAAATTGAAAGCATCTGAGAATTTAACATTAGTCAGATTGTTCCCACGTGACCCTTGGGTTTCATTTGATGACATTTCGGTGATCGGCAACTGGTTACAGATGATAGCCGAGCATACCAGTGACGTGCACTCAGTGGTATGTAGCCATGTGTCATGGATGGTGTTTGCAGTCAACAACAAAAAGACTGCAACATGTGTTTTCACTAACTACTTTGTTTCATCTGGTACAAGTTTGTGAAACAACCTGCCACAGTGTAGCTTAAACAGAAACTTCACTGCAAAAAAAATCAAATCTAAGCAAGTGAACATATTTTGTACAATCAATCAAATACTGAGCAGAACGATCCTTCATTATTGTCATCTTGTTTTAAGAATATGTATATCTTGTTTTTATTGACCAAAATACTGGAAAAATAGAAATATGCAAAATGATTTATCAATGGAAAAAGTCAATTTTTCCCCTATATTTGGACCTAATGTATCAAGTGCACAATTGTGTCACATTTGCAGCGTAGCATACACAGTTAAATCCCATTCACTTCCTTTTAAAGAAAACTGCAGTAATCATTTCTGACCCCAAACAAAAAAAAAGCAGATCTGTCTTCTTATTACAAGAAGCACATCTGATTAATATCTAATATCTAATTCTAACATGACAGTGAATGAGATTCTACAAACGTTGTTCCACAACTTAAAAAAAATGATGTTCAAATCATGTGTCTTCTAGTAACAGAGGAGGGTGAACATTCAGAATGACATTTACACATTCAAAAATCCCCAATGGACCTTTTTTTCCCCACGCAGCCATATTAACATAAACACTGGCGATCCTCATGATTCTAACTAAAGTCAGTTTGACGTGAATGGATTCCTAATTAACAACCTCTCCCTGCCAGTCTCTCAGAACGTAGTCCCGGTTTCACATCTTCAAGCCCTTTTTCCTCAGGTCCTGTTTGGCTTCTTTGATCTGCCTCTGTAGCTCGTGCGCGGCCTCATCACAGTCATTGAAGGTGGCCACGCGGTATCCCACCGCGGCCAGCGAGTAGCAGCCGAACGACACCAGCAGGTAGAGCGGCATGGGCCAGGCCACTTCCCGGTAGGTCCGCGGCAGGCTCAGGTCCAGCAGGTCGAAGGTGACCAGGGCCCACAGGGAGACCACCAGCGACACCCCCAGCAGCCACTCCACCAGCTTCGTCATGGCGAGGGAGACGACGACAACCTGGGAGAGAGGAGGAAGAACGTGTGAGAACGTCTTTATTCACTTAGCTTAGCTTTAGCCTCGCGGAGTCAACTACGTTAGTGATGCGGCACAAAACAATGTTTTAGGAGTGAAAATCTCCAAGCTCGAAACAGTCGACGGGTTTAATATTTAGTTTGACAGGCATTTCGATCTATGGTTTTTCTTTAAGAGGATTAATTCGAGGTGTTTACCTCCTCTCAAACGCCAGCTCAGCTCTGCGCAGGTTTATGACGTAGCCACCAGTGGCGCCTTATGGGAAATGTAGTTCCCGCTATGAACTCAGCCCAGTTGTCAACGCAACAGTAATCGGTGGTAAAGCGATAAATGCTTTGAACCATTTTGAAGAAGAAAATGTACAAATATCGGGTTGCAGCTTTCAAATCATTTTTTTCTGGTTTCTTTGCTCCTATTGTAGTAAACTGATGGTTCTTTGGGTTGTGGACTGGTAGTCTGGACAAAAAAAAAATACAATTTAGGATAAATCATTTAGCTTTGGGAAACAGTGATTAACATTTTACACCATTTTACCAAACAAAAAACTACTACTGTTTAGAGTATCATTCTTTCTTCTTGTGTAATCCATTTTGTTTTAGAGGTGCTGTATAGAGTGTATTAAACATGTGATAAACTTATAATATGATGCAGTACTATTAATCTAAATTTGTCTAACATCACATACTATAATGATACAGTACACCATGTAGAATGACTACTTGTATTACTTCTCTACTTGTACTTAAGTCCATCCTTTTAATTTACGACATTTACTTGTAATGAGTTTTTTTTTTTAGCTGTTCTGATGGCAGGAAATATAAAGCATGACATTTTTTAAAATTCCATTATTTGTAGAATTTCTCACAGCTGTAGTTAAGTTGGATTCAATACTCTTATTGTAATATAAATCAAATACAATTTATGTTATAAATATGGTATTATTTTATATTCTGTATTTGATTGTTTGATGTGTAATTGTAAAATTTGAGTGGATCATAAATATATCCTTGGTAGGAGCACAGCCCATTGAATTCATATTGTAATCTATGGAGCCTGTTTTGTTGTATTTCCAGAGCACTAGATTCTAATTGAGGAGTGACAGCTCCTGACTAATTTCTTTAACTAACTTTATTTTTAAGTGTTAAGTTATTCTTAATGTCCTTTCTGTCTCTTCCTTTCATTAAAACACTTGATGATAATGTACAAAACAAACACTGCACTAGATTGTTGTCTGATGCATTAGCAGCGACCGGCGCCGTGTCAGCTGAGAGAGAGAAAACAATTTGTTTGAACCGGGAGCTAATGAGACCCCCCAGTCAGGCTTTTAACACGCATTAGACCTCTAATGGTTTCTCTGTGTCATCCTCTTAATTTAGAAAAGCCATTTTGAAAATTCGATTACCATTACTGCAAGCTTAAAGCGATCCATAAATACTAATGTTATTCTAAAGCGAGAAATCCAACAACAATTTCATTAAGGGCCGCCGGGGGGGGGACGTTGGTGTTGGATCTCCGTGTCTCCTTCGGTGCTGTGGGACACGTCCACTCATTCCGGGCGGTGAACTGCCCAGGTGCAAAGGGCACGGACCTCTCCAGGGTGAAATCAGGAGGAGCGGGAGATGTAAACATCATTCACTTATCTGGGGAGGGCGACACACGAAAGAGCCACTGTGAAATAAACATTATTCTTTGGGGAAAAATGGGGAGTTATTCTTAGGACGGCTGTGTTTATGTTTGTCTGCAGCAGTGTTAATAGTGTAAGTGAAGATCTGCACGCATGCCAGCTCGTTTTCTTCTGTTTACGTAGACTTTAATACGCAAGAGCTGGAAACGGCCGGCGTTTCTGTCTGTTTAAAAACCGTGAAATCAACAAGGATCTATCCAAGTTTACAGTGAATGCGAGGATGCTTCTTTCTACATGAATGTGTGTTCATAAGATTGTAAAGATTTAAGGGTTTTTTTTTTTGGCAAGGTTATTTGCCATTTCTGCATAGACCAGCAATCTAAACACACTGGAATTATTGAAGGGCCCTCTGAGTCAGCCAATAAGAAGAGACAAAAAAATACAAATAATAAATAAAAAACACACTAACTACAAAGTACTAAACACAAAAACGATTATAACACACACATATCCTTGTATTACACAAGCAATCGAGTATGTAACAAATAGAATCTGTATTACACAAGATGATGTTTTTAAGTATGTTTCAGAAACAGAACATGTTAGGTTTGGAATTAACCGCTAAACTGCAAAATATTTAGATTCAAATAAAATGTTTTCACCATTTATCACAGGCTAGAGTGACATCTTCAGAGTACTTGTCAGAGTAAAATTCAAATGCAAAGATATCTCATTTGAAAGGGATGATCAACAAGAAGCTAGATACACAAGGTATAGATCAGAGTAATGCACTTAGAATCATATTTTCATACATGTAACTCAGTTGCTCTGGCTATAGTTACTACAAGGTTTAGTTAAGCCTACATGTTGCTATGGTTACAGGTTGACGGACCCATTCATTCAGAATGGTGTTTGAACTTGGACTGAACTAGTAGAGCATGAAAGGGTTTCAAGGCCCAGCCGTTAGCCAATCAGGAAACGGTATGCAGGCTAAGGTATTAAAAACAACCGAGGAATGCACCGGTACGCCACTAAATATCAAACAATATGTATAATTGAAAGAAACCGTATTATTACTGGCTGCTCTGTATAGTAAATTTCAGACCCAAACTATGTAGGATGCTCTTTAAAAACGAGGACAAAAAAGTGATAAAAGTTCAAATGCAACCCAGGCGCTGCAAATAAAGATGGAAAAACAAGGAAGGAAGGAATTCATTAAATGGTCTTTATTGTAGTGGCTGAATCATTAAAACGGGCAACATGTTTCAACCACTGAGGGTTGTATAATTAAACCTAATGAAGGGGAAAAAAACGCAGTGATGAGATAATGCAGAAATCTATAGAAATATATCATGAATGGAGAATGGGGACCCACATATGGATTTTACAAAGGCCGTGAAGTGTATATTCTCATTTAGACATTTAGACCGGGATATTTATAGACCCTGCGTTTCATTTCTCCGTTTGTAAACGGAATCCGGGTGATTACCCCTCTCGCGCTGCATCATTACATACATCACAGTGTCTGCCGTGTCCCGCTGGCGTCCCGCCGCCGCTGCGTCGGTACGGGGCGGCAGCGAGAGAGCGCATGTGACACTCAGTGGGAACAGTCGAGCTGGCGTTTCTCACTGCGTCCGGCTGCCAGCTCCTGTTCCGTTCCAGGCCTCAGGGAACCTGCGCTCCAGCTGAGAAGGCCTGGCAGACACAACACAACAGCCTGCGAGCAGGAGGGGCCTCGACGCGGAGGGGGCGAGGGAGGAAGACTTGTACAGCCAGAGAGAGACGGGCAACCTGGTGACGGCAGTAGTTATATTACTACATGTAATTAAACAACTAGTAGTTCAAAACAGGCGACACGGTGGAGCAGTGGGTAGCACTGTTGCCTCACAGCAAGAAGGTCGCAGGTTCAAGACCGCCTTGGGGCCTGGGTCTGGGACCTTTCTGTGTGGAGTTTGCATGTTCTCCCCGTGTCTGCGTGGGTTTTCACCGGGTACTCCGGCTTCCTCCCACAATACAAAACATGCTCAGGTTAATTGGCAAATCTAAATTGCCCATAGGTGTGAGTGTGTGTGTGAATGGTGTGCGAATGGTGTGTGTGCCCCACGATTGGCTGGCGACCATCTGGGGTGTATCCCCCTGCCTCTCGCCATAAAATGCGCTGGGATAGGCTCCAGCAGACCCCTGCGACCCCGAAAGGGAATAAGCGGGATAGAAAATGGATGGATGGATGGATAGTTCAAAACAGGACTTGAGTACATGTATGTAGTGACTTTCACAGAGATTTAACATTAAAAAATGCAACAATTATTCAGAAAGTGGTAAAGAGGTTTAAATAAAATAGGCTTATGAACTTCAGTCATTCCTGAAGTAAAGGAAAATTGACTTTGACTTGTATGACAAAAGGGAGCTGTAAATTTACCTCTCTTGTGTTGTGAGAATGAAAGCTGAGAGTGAACTGTCAAGAATTCATTGACACGATTTAGCAAGCAAATTTGTGAACATATTTTTAAAGAAACATGCAGAGTTGAAGGGTGTTAATGTCATAAATTAACAAAGTGTTAGGTTTTTTAAATAGAGTTGGTTAGAATAAAAATTTCTTTTGACTGGAGCCCTAGTATATAAAACAAGGGACCTAAATGATTTATTTATCTGTCCCCTCCTTTGACCATGACAGACTCACTCTGACAGCTGAGCTGGCAGGTGACCCGTGTCAGGCTGAAACTGGGAAATGGTCTAAAAAGGAGCAAATTCACGATCAACAGCTGCATAAATGGCAGTTTTACAAGTACAAGTTTTGCTTGTGTTATGCAAATTAGAAGTAATTATCTTTTTGCAATCCCTACTGTGTTATGTGCCAATAATGCTGTATTACTGTAAACTGGAGATTGCACATTACTTTTATTATTGTTACATTTGAAGTATAACATGAGTGGTGCAAAGTAACCAAGTACTTTATCAGATGTAATGTACGGGAATAGTGTTTCAAATTACAAGTACTGTGAATACTCCCGTTTGATGCATCTTGTACCTCTAATCCACTTCATTTCAGATGGAAATATTCCACATTTATCTGATAGCTGCAGTTACTTTTTGTTCCGTTCTTAATTTCGACTTGATTTGTGTGTGAAAGGTATAAGAATGAGACTGGGAATACATCCAGTACCTTACACAAAACACAGATTAATCTCATTATTGTTATACAATAAAACAAATAAAATTAAATCACCAACAGAAGGAGAAAGTGAAGGTAAAGGTGGGGGATAAAAATAAGGTACAACTATAGAAAATTATAAAATATAAAACAGGTCTTTAATTACAAAGTAGCACAAAAGAAAAAATATCAGTGCATTGGGGTTGTGTGTGTGTGTGTGTGTGGGTACAGTATTTTTATAAAACATATGATACACTGCTATGATATGATGCATTCATATTACAGCCCTTTATTGCTCTTAAATATTTGTTAGTATTAAAATCAAATATGCCACAATAATGAGTATTTTAATTTTATTTCTTTAAGTGCATTTTGCTGATAATACTTCTGTCCTTTCCAGGACTTTTACTTTTAAAGGAGTATTTTTTAGACAATTTCTACTTTTACTTAAAGGGTCTGAGTATTCTTCCACCACTGTAACTGAATATCAACCATTTCTTCTGAGCTTCGCTGTAGTTCAACATCTCTCATTGTGAAGGGATTTTTTTTAGCTTGTAAAGCTGAGTAGTTTTCCCACCAGTGCAGGGAACCAGAGAGGAGAGAAGTGGTTGTTTTTTGTTAGAAGAACCAGAAAAGACTGAAAAAAAAGAAAGACAGAGAGAGAGAGAGAGGGAGAGAATTCATAGCTGACAGGGCAGGGGAGAGAAAGCCGAGAGGCAGCAATGAAAAGAAGGGGGCGACTGAAGTGGCCGAAAGAGGAGAGGGCAACAGAGAAAAGATGAGGGGAGGGATGGGGAGGGGGGGCAGACGGCAGGGAGAGGTTTAGACATGGGGGTGAAATCGGGGGATTTGCAGGTGCAGCTTGAACAACCAATGACCTTAATGGTGTATTAAGTCCAGCTGTTGCTTATCCAGACTTCTCTCCAATCCCCATATAACACCTTCAGCCCAGATAGAGGCCGCATGCACCACGGAGAGGAGCGGGCACGGGGGGGGGGAAGCATGAAGACGGAGCTAAAGGGATTGTCAGAAGCAGAGCGATGGCGGAGGAGATACTTGATCCTCAAGAGCGGGAGAAGGAGCGAGCGTGTGACTCCATCCAGGGAGAAGAGATAAGAGGCATAGATAAAACAGGAAAAGTGGTAATGGAGAGTTATGTTGACTCTGTCCTCCGGCTTTGTCAATATTAGCAGAGTGAAAGGGCCAGATAAGAATGTGCGGTACTAAAGAGCTATATTGGGGGGGGGGGGGGGGGGGGGGGGGGGGATCAAGATTTGGTGAGATAATGGTTGTGTAATATCTGGAGTGTATGAAGCAAAAGAGGGAGAAAACACCAGACAGAAGGAGAGAGAGAGAGAGAGCAGAGTCGAAATGTTGTTCAAGATAACAATAGAGCCCTGGAGTGAAAAACAGGAACCCTCTGTTTCCTGAGCCGGAGACTACAGTGGTGTGTTCTGTTGTCATTAGATGTGTGTGTCGATGTGTCTGGGAAAGGGAAAGAGTGACTGAAACCGCGTCACCGCGTGCAGGTTCTCAGCCGGTGGGAGAGAGAGAGAGCCGATTCTGACGTTTAAAAAAGGAGAAAAAAAAAAGGAGGAGGAGGAGGAGGCTGCCAAAATGTTTCAGAGCCCAGGTTTTCTCTCTTGTAAAGTCGGTCTGGAAGCCATCAAGGCAAATTAGGTAAGACCCGGCTGTTGAGCAAATGATGAGGAATGGTTGAGGTGATGATCCTAAATCTTCTCACCAGGTTCGTTTCTGATGAGGAAAGACGTATTTTGCAACGCCGCGGCCTTCGGCCTTTTTTTTTTTTCTCACGGATTTTATTCAGAGACTAACTTCCATGTTGTTCTCATCAAGAAAAAAGAAATGGGAGGATTGACCAATGACTTGTGTGGGGCCGCTTCAAATCAAATCTTAACACTTATGCCTCAATTGGGACCTGAAGGAGCCTTTTAGGGTTTCTTTTTATTCAACAGTTTTGGCTGTGTGGTATCTGGTACAGGTTCATATTTCATGTTCAACCACAGCTGTTATAAGACCATGAAAAACAATTTAGAGAATAGACTAATGCCTGGTTTTTCTGTGTTTTAATACCAACATGTTTGCAAGTCATTGTCACAAAAACATTACATTTCCATACGGATCTAGATTAAAAGACTAAACTCGTTGAAAGTGGAAAATAAAAATAATCATATATAATAATTTTATGATTTTTAAGGTCCCAGCATTGTTGTTAATCATTGACATATACCAGGAATGTGATAACCCTCAACCTACTCTAAAAAATCTTGGTATCTCGAAAATATTCAGGTTTTTGTGTTTTACTTGTAACTCGGAGCAGTTCTTTGTCGGTTTATCTCCCGCGAGAGATTTGTTGACGATAAGAATTGTGTAAAAAAATCCGGCTTTGTGACCTTTAAGTCTGACTCGGGTCCAAATCCCATGCCTGAAGTCTCCCACTCTGACCTTAAGGAAGTTGGCGCGCGGCGAGTCGCGCATTCCAACCACCAACAGGTAGCGTCTCGTCTATATCTTCCTCTTGATGAATCATCTACCTGCTCTGGGTACACCGAGCATAGAAAAAAAACTAAAGTTTGTGCGTTGACTTTGCAAGTTTTATCGGGCGGCTGCTGGGGCAGGTGAGGAGGTGACGGAGCGTATCGCGACAGCAGCAGCAGCAGCAGCGTCAGGGTCCCCAGCCCCAGTCAGCGCTCCTGAACGTTCTGACAGTGATCAGCGGGCCACGCGCGGGCATCCTTCAGCCCTCGATCATTTAGGGACGGGCTGAGATAATAGTAGCGGGACCCCTGCGCTATTTCCAGCCTCCTAATGAAGTCCCGGGCGTGGGGTGTAAGGGCGTAGTGCGACCGGTGTGAACCTTGTGAGAACAGCAACCCGCCTTGCCCCCGCCGGCCCGGGTAAAGACACACACCTGTTTTCTGCTGCAGCTGTGACGGCTGCGGTGAAACAGCGGAAGGAATGCGCCCCCTCCCCCTCCCCCCCTGCGGCCCCCACCCAAACACCCCCAGCCCCTGCCCACGCCTCTCCACGCTCTCTGTGCTGTCCTGATGGATCTCATCACACAGCTTGTGTTTGTCCCACCACTGCATTGTTTGTTGACCTTTATAAGACGTCATTACCTATTATCTTCATGGGTTGTGTAATTCTGCCCTATAACACAAGCCCCTCAACCATGCGCTAGTGCGCGTGTGTGTGTGTGTGTCTGATCAAATCCGTCTTGTCAGTGTAACAGCCATTAACAATGAGCAACGGGCCTAAGGTTGATGATGCCTCCCTCCTCCCGCCGTCTATCCTCCCCTCTCAGCCCAGAACGCGACGTCCTTTAGCATTAACATTATTGACAGTGGAACTAATTGGCACATGGTTATGAAAGTTCCCCCCAGGCCATTTTAAATTGGACTACCCAATTTCCTTCGACGTCCGATGGTAGGCGAGCGTGCGCACACGACCTCATGAGGTATTGATTAGAAATGTATTAATATGGGTCAGCGCAGCGCAGCGCTCCGCAAGGGGCGGATGTCGGGCTGCATGTCTAGACTGGAATTCTCTGACCTCCCCCTGTGTTTACAGAACGGGGAGCGAGAAGAAGAAGTCTGTCTCCTGGTCTTATCTGCTCACATCATTTTGCTTTGACAGATGCAATGCAGAGCAGTAGTAGTAGTAGCTACTGTAGAGATAACTGCAGGGGAATTAACCCTGTGTCGTCTTCCCTTTCTGTCATCTCAGGTCAAAACCTACCTTGTACGTATTAGTTGGTGACGGATTATCACTGAGTTCCTCGTTACGCCTTTTTACCAAACAACATTCCAGCTCATGACCTGAGGTTTTACACTTCTTTTCTGGAATTTATGGTTGATAAGCCATAAGGTTGTGCGTTGTCTGGAAACCCTGATTCATGTGTCGGGAGAGGTTGGCGAAATCATGTTTACACACCTGTAGCTACAAAGTTATGCGTGTGTGTGCGTGTTTAACATCATTCAGCACAAAGTAGTAGTGTCTGGGTCATGTTGGAACCAGGAAGACAATAGAGCTAAAAAAAAAAAGTAACAAAAATAGCATGGCAGAAAAAACAACACATTTCTAATATATAAAACTTCTGAAAACGAGGTCAACAGGATAGTTGAAACCATATCTGTGAGCAGCTTTAAAGAAAGCGGACGATACACTGCACCTCTTTCCGTTACCGCATTGATTGCGGCACGGACGAATCACAACTTATCGACTCATTTCACTGATATAATGAGGGGCCCATCGCGGAGAAAAGTGGGACATCATAAAGCCCAACACCGCCAGACAGGACATGAAGTTGTAAACACAAACTCATTAAGTCCAATCGATGGATGCAAGCGCCACTGACTGCATACCAGATATTGCCTTTGCTCTCTCATTCCGTCGCGTTCCTGTTCCACCAGATTAGGTTCGGTGGTCGGGGCCGGAGTCATGTCGCCTTTTTTTCGCGAGATCAGAGAAATGATTCGGTCATCTGGCACATGCGTCCACGCGCTGCTCGATTGATTGTGCAGACTAACAACGGCGCGGTTTGCATTCAAATCAGCTCACAGGAGTCTAATTGTTGTGCAGTATATCATGTGCAATCAATAGCTGTCACTGAGAAGGGGCAGCCACTTATTTATCCCACAATTACAGATGATTGCGCGGATTGAAATGCGACCGATCGCACAAAGGCACTGTCCATTTGTTGATGCCGCCGCGCCTGTCGTTGACTTTGCGTTGAAAGGTCAAGGATTCCAGGATTATGGATTTGTGGTGGGCACGGGGTAATACCCTGAAAGCTGATTGTGGCCTCCCCGGGCAGACGTATCTGTCCCTCATCCCCCACCCCCTCTACGCCATGAATGAAGTTGATTAGGTGAGAGCCGCGGCCCCGTCTACCTCCTGCTCGGGTCGCCCGCCGCGTCGCGCCCCTCCCCCTCACCCTCCCCCACAGACACACACACACACACACACCCCTCCCTCTCGCTCACCTCCAGACCGCAACTGCTTGACCTCGCCGAAACCCGACCTCGCCGCCCCCCCGGGCACCTGCCGACCTCTCACCCCTTCAGTGGGGGAGCATCTGGAAGGTGAGGAGGGACGGGGCGAGGACGACGGGGCTGTTGTGACGTCCCGACGCCGTAGCAGATAGCAGACGAGGAGCCGTCAAGACTTCAGAGAGATGATGTTACTCTCTTTACTCTTTTCACCGATCACAGCTGCCCCTCCTCCTCTTCATGGCCCCTGAACATCTGAGTCGGCCCAGCTAGTAGATGATGTTGAGTATAGCCATTCTAAGAGTCTAACAAGTTCAAATTTGACGTCTCTGACTAGTTGTATTTACACTGTAAGTAGTTGCTTGATTATTCCATTCTGGAATAACATTCTGAATATCCGTAACATAATAATAGATATGTACAATTACATTTTAACTTGCCATAATTCCAGATCTAGATATCTACAACATCATCTCATCTAGTCGAAACAAAATTCAAGATATCTGAAAAAGGGGCATGCAAATTACTTTGATTGCTGTGCATTAAAGATACCTTGAACTAGAATTGTAGATATCACAGGCTGAATTTATGAATTCAGATACAGATATCTGTCGTTCACATAGTGGATATCTCAAAATGAAGGATATAGGAAGGATATAGTAAATATCGGGTAATCTTCTTTTTTGATTATAGACAAAACTGAATTACAGGTATCTGCACTACATAGCTTCTAATACAGCTTACCATAGTCAGATTAGATTCAGTCCTTTTTCTCCTAGTACTTAAAAAAAGAGAAAATGATCAAAAATCATTATTATCCACCGGTTTGAAACATTTTGTATCAATATGTTGTAGCTATATCGCCCACCTCTACATTAATGTATTAAAAGAAACTATCACTACGCCCTATCACATAGTCGTCTTATGTCGGGCTCTTCCTGCCTGCTTCTTTCATTCCTTCTTTCCATTCCTTCTGGCTGTGTAATACACACACACACACACACACGCATCACGCAGCCTGTGATGTATGCACAGCTGGTCTTGACAGAGCCGTCCAGGAAACGTGTGGTTTAGAGATCCCCTGTTGACATTCTGATTTGACTTGCCTTTCACTTTTTTTTTCAGAGACCTGGAATTTTAACTGCGCAGGGGCTGCTGATGTCCGACTCAGCATGTTTGACCACAGTGGAAAGCCACTCAAAATATCCAGCATCCTGTCCGACGGACGGGGGCGAGCGGACATGTCGCGCGGTGTGCGGAGCCCAATCAAACAATCGCGGCTTTTTTCCCCCCAAAACCACACGCGCGACGCTCCCACACCTGCTCACATCATTTGTTACGAAGAATTCTGTGTCATTAGTTTCGCCAAAATGCTATTCCACACCTCGCTTTTATGGACATAGTAATGTCCTAGTTGTTAAGTTCCAGGCAGGAGGCCGTATATCTGATGTTGGGCCAGCCTTCAAATGGCTCCTTCAGGGCCCGAGGCCGCGCTCCGTAGTGTGGTCCACTTCACGCGCTTGATCCGAAACACAGGCCTCTCATGGTCCCGAGGATGGGATCACCACATTCTTGGGTTCAGTCTGAAGTTGATGAAACAATTCGACACATAGGTGGCCTTCGCTGCGTTTTCATTATTACAGTTGGACCGGTTCCGTCCTCTCACGGCCCCCAAGCTGACGTGCAAGAAGTCAAGAACTGACCCGGGCGCTGTACGGGTCGACGTTTTAGGGAATATCTCTTTTTTTTTTTTTTTTTTTTTTTTTTAACGCTCAGTCCTGCTTTCAGCTCTGTCTGTCAGCCACTAGCCAGTGAGCTTAGCTTAGCATATAGACTGAAAAAAAGAGAAAAACAGCTGAAGGTCTCTGGTGGTTTCCTGACAACTTCACGCTGACAACAAGACTCTAGTTTCTGTTCCATATATCACTTTAAATCCCTGAATCATTTTGTTCTTTCCATATTTGTTTGGCCATTGAAAATGCCAAAATGAAAACGTGCCTGGCTGTTTAGCTGTTTATTAATTATTATAGCATATTATATTATAGCAACAAAAATAAAAAAAATTCAATTATAGGCTCAGATCAAAAACATGGAGTTCAATATAGTCTGTGTTAGGGACTGTCTGCAAGTTGCATGTTTGAAGTATGAATTCAATGATAAAAATGTTCACCAAAAATAAACTAAATGACTTTTCCCTTCTCTGACCTAACTACTCCAAGTGAGGTTTATATGGCATTACAAAGTAGATCACTGTGCAGCGAGATAAACTTTAGTTGAGGTTTTAGTGTAATCTGTGTATCATTTGTACTTTCCATTTTCAATTGGCAATCAAAAAAACAAAACTGAAAAAGTGACTAGTTATTTTGTTAGGCTAATTGTTTTATTGTTATTATTCTAACACAAAAAACAAACTCAACTTAGATTTTAATGTTTTTATTTTATTTTATTACTGACCTATTTACCCCTTTTGCCTTATTATTGCATGATATCACGCATATTGTGTTTAATTGTAATTGTTTTTTTTTCTTTTAATGTAAAAGTGTTTCCTTTTTTTTATTGTCTGTATAAATATATTATATAGTTTTTTGCTACATCGCATGTGGTAATCTAACAAGCAACCGATAACAATAGCAAAGATAGAGAAAAAACTAACTAACTAAAGACAGAATGTATAAACACAAGTTCAAGGTGCATGTATACACGGCTTTAGTGGCTCTAGCTTCGGTCAGATTTAGTCTTTATTCTACGCTAAACTAACTCCTGCTGTCTGCAGCTCCAGCTTTGATAAACGGATGAGGCTGAGGTATCATTCTTCTCTCTCTCTCGTTCTCGGCAAGAATGCAAAAGCTCTAAAAAAAAATGTCAAATGACTCCCGTAATGTCACAGGAGACTAATTACCCTCCGCGAGGCCATGTGCAGTTAGATTCATGCAATAAATGACATTATAATAGCGTAATGCGCATTGCATCATTAAACAAAGAAAACAAAGTGCGCTACAGAAATCCAGTAGCTTATGACATGTGACTGAAGCGTAAATGTTAAATTGAATTAGCCCCCTCCTTTCACGATTACAGTGCACTAGGCCGCAGTATGTGCCCATATGGGCTCTGTATAGTATTACTGTCACCTCTCATTTATTGTACTGAGGGAAGATTCACTATGCCACTCAAATCCTCTTAGCCAACATTAAACTGATTGATTTTTTCCCCCTCTCCCCGTTCTACCTCAATTCAGATTATCAATATGATAAGAGCAGGAAGTTGTATATTATTAATGCCGTTCAGCCCCGTGGGCGAATGAGAGTATCATAAATGTTTCAGCGGTGGCTGGAAGAACAATATGAAGGTAACTTTATTCAGTGTAAAGGCAGAGCGGAGTGAGTCAGAGAAACCTCTGTTGTGAAGGCGATTCCCTCCCTGCAGCAAATAACCTGTTACGCACGGAGAGAAGGAGGAGGATCAGCAGACTTGTGCACTCATGCACAGTTTTGAGTATTTCAGACAACCGTGTGTCTTTAGAAAGTGTGTGTGTGTGTTGTGGGAGGGGGGGGGGGGGGGTGTTGTGAGATTAATCTCCTCCAATCAAATGACAATTCAACAGCTCTGAAGTTTCCGTGGCGGCTGACATAAACGGATAAACGCAGCTCGCAGCGCAAACACATTACATTAATATCCCCCTTTTAATGTCACCCCCCTGCCTATTTAATTCCTACTGCGGGCCTGCATCGCGCAGGTTTTTACAATAATGGTTTTTGACTCAGCAGAATGGGATTAAGCAGGTCGCCTATAAACAGTGTTCCACTGTGGGCTATAGGAGCGCGTACGGGCCCCAACAAACAAATCAGGTCTTTTTTTTTTTTTTGATTTTGTGAACATGTGGTTTAGCTTCACGTTGTTTAAGACAGTCGGGTTAGCGGATTCTGACAGACTCTCTCTCTATGTGTTCTCCAGATGGCTGCGCACACTGTCCCTCGCAGATTGTATATAACGCTAAATTCAGATGACCCCCTGCCCCGCCCGCCGCACCCCACCCACCCCCGTCCCCTCCCTCTGAACTATGCTAAGGATGATCATGGAGATTATGTATTGGTAATTCCTGCCAGGTCTTTAAAGAATGCCCATGCTGTGTGCTTAATACTCGGCGGAGGGATTATGCGGACCCCATACATGTGGTGTTGTGGCTGCATACCTCCAGTCAGACTAAACCCAATCTGTTACAGATTTGGAGTAAAGAAGAAGAGAGGTGCAGCGTGAGGGTGGGGCAGGGGGCTGCGCCGTACACACACACACACACACACGCTTTAACTGTACATTCCACTTCTTCTGTATCATGGCAGATCAGAGCTCAACCTCCCTTTGGAGAGAGTGTTTTTATCTCGCTATATTAGGACATTGAAAAAGAACCTTGGGTTGTGTCAAGGCTATGTGCTTTTTTTTTTTCTCAGGATACTCTTTTTTTTTTTTTTAATATTTTTCCTTTTGCAGTTAAGTCCAACTCAAATCCCTCTACGGTTCCCCCCCCCCCCCCTCGAATGTGTGTCCAATTAAACACATATGTGGATTTCCGTATTGGAGCTCATAAAAGGGTCAAATGCAGCAATTTACATTACATTTGCATAAGGAATGCCACACATGTGAGGTGTTGTGTCTCTATCAAAACCAGATGGTCGTCGCTATATTCGTTCCTCGCAATTAAGGTGTTTTCCTCTGGCAGGAATCCCATCGTCGCACAAAGATTTGCAATAATTATACAATTCCAGGAGTATGACTTAGATTATTTCTTTTTCATGCAATAGTCAGAAGAAGCCGTGTAGGACTAAAAAGAAAAGTATTGTGCATCTGCGTGTGAGCTATAAAGATTGATTTACTGGTAATTCCTGCACTGCTGCTCATACACACACACACACACACATCCATCAATAGACCGTTTGGCAGTAAAATGCTAGTCTCTCAAGTTCAAGAGCTTGGCATAAATCTTTTTTAGCCTTTATGACGGTTATCAGATCAGACGTTGTGTATAAAGGTTTGTGTCCTGTTAAATCAGTGACTTATTGTGTTGTTAAATGAGTAACTTATTATCATGACCAATCAACATGTACATGCACAGTTAGGAAGAAATGGCAATCTACTTCTTGTTTAGTGCATTTTATTTGTTTAGTTATACATTATCTATCAGGTTTGGATCACAGTGAAGTGAAATAGTCGAATTCAGTAACCAAGAAAGACTGTTAAAGGTCCCTTATCTGCACTTTTCTGGTTTTTATGTGATGTTTTATTCCTTTTACATTTGCAATTTAAAATACAAATAGTCAACCCAGTTTAGTTTTACAAAGCTCTCACAAGCGCTTTGCTGCAGCCCCAGAAAGCTCAGGTCAGGTTTGGTCTGTCTCATCCATATTCATAAGCGCCTCTGCTTTGAGAAAAAACAAACTGAACAA
Organism: Eupleurogrammus muticus; assembly: GCA_036785175.1. Taxonomy (NCBI): domain Eukaryota; kingdom Metazoa; phylum Chordata; class Actinopteri; order Scombriformes; family Trichiuridae; genus Eupleurogrammus; species Eupleurogrammus muticus. The sequence continues at coordinate 9,977,378 of JAYKQN010000020.1, read as the reverse complement.
AAAAAAAAGTGCGTGTGATTGTGGGTTCGGGTGGGAACTCCTACAGGCAGAGGGTTACACTTTATGACATCACAAATTCAAGAAAGCGCAAATAAGTCATGAAACGCTTCTAAATCCAAAGTGTGTGCATTTTTCTTTCTGTTTCTTTATGTCTTTGCTGCATTGAAGAGTTTTCATAAACCCGCCAGACCCTGTTATCTATAGCAATAAAGTAGCATGAAAGTGTCTATTTGCATGATATGGGGCCATTAATTGGGAATGCTATAACAAAAGACAGGTGATTAATAATAGATATATAAATGTAACAGAACCATAAATGTAAATCTATAAAAAAAAAGGATACCAGTGAGGTGCAAAAAAGAAAGACCAACCAAGGCTCTGCTGATTATTGGAAAATGAGTGTGGCTATAATACATAAAAAATGCTGCATACTGGCCTTCATCTGTCACAGTAACATCCATAAAGGATTTGTATTTGTTCCATATCAAGAGTAACATGGGTTTTCTTTTTTTGCATCAAACTTTATCAACCCTGAGCCAAAGAGAACCTGGCTGGATATCTCCTTCCTCTGCAGTGTTTTTATGGGTTTTTTTTACAGTCATAAATCTCCAAATCTGTTGCTAATAAATATGTTTTGTGGAAAATATGTTTAATTCGGTTGTAGTTTTCCCCCCCTAAAAAAATACTTTGGCCTTTCCAGTATCTGCAGCCTGAGATGATTGTGATTGGACATAGGTTGGACAGCTGTGACCTGCTGCCCCCTGGTGGTGAACCCACAGAAATGACTCATCCCCACAGTCAAGTTATTGAGTTTGATCAAATTAAAAAAAACACAAAAAAAAACAGATTTAATTCTAAATGGAAAGTCACAACAAGAGGAGACGGAATGCCTTTTCATAATTTAAACAATTTGTATTTATTCAGTGTTTACTTCTTTAATCCATTTTCTTTTGCAAACATTCTGCCAGCAGGTGAATGGATTTAATCTGCGACTCGTTTCATAAGAAGTGTTGCTCATTAACTTACAATCAAGCAAGGTTGAAATGAAAAAAAAAACAACAAAAATGAAATATTGTTTGTGTGAAAACATCTTTTAACCATCAGCCAATGAAACGATGCCATTATCAGTCAGACCACACACACACACGCACACATACATACGCAAACACAGCCGTGGAAACTAGTGATTAGCTGAGCAGCAGAGGTATAATTGGAGCGTCTAATTACAGTATTGCCTCATTGTTCATCTCTACCTCTTATTTACCACATTTCCATCCCAGGAAAAACAATAGCTTTGGTTGGGCAATAGCAAAGAAATTTCATCAACCGTGGGCGTGTAACACAAGTTTTTTTTTTTTTTTTGCAGGAGATGCAATAAAAGAGTCAAGGTCCTTTTTTTTGTTAACTTACATGAAATTCATATATTAAGTGACGATAAGCTTTTGAACATTAAGGGCGTGAGATGAGTTTCTACAGGAAAGACGATATCATGTGTTTGCTGCACCTACGTTAGCTTTATAAATGTATGTAATATAGCCTGGCTACAAGTGCAAGCATTAGATATATAATCACACAGTGAGTGCTGGACACACCAGACACTACTGAAGCAATAATTCTTGCAAAAATGCATATAACCAAAATGTAAGAAACTTAATTACATTGCATATTCGTTGCTATAGAAATTCTTATACAAAGAAAATTAAATACAAAACAAAATCGCTGAGATGTCTAACTTTTTTCTTTTTTTTTCTCGCTCTAGCTGAGTAAATATTTCACACTTATTAATAACATTCCAACTGTAACCTTCCTATCGGCCGTCAGTTGTTGTTTAAATTGGAGCCTCGGGGTTGGATGGTGACCCTCCTGACCGGCGTCTGATCCGCGCTGCGATTGGCCACCAGCTCCTGCAGCTGCAGCGCCCCCCCGCCGATGAAGCAGAAGGCGGGGCACACGGGCCCGGAACAATCTATGTGGCCCTCCCACAGGGGCCGCAGGGAGTGGGCGTCGTAGAAGGTGACGCGGCCCTTCTCAAAGTCTAGGCACACGCCCAGCCGCGGCGGCAGAGGGTAGGTGAGGCCCGCGGACGAGGAGGGGGGGTTGCCGTTGGTGATGCTGTTCCCATGGCTACTGTTGCTGTTGTGGTGGTGGTGGTGGTGGTGGTGGTGGTGGTAGCTGTGTTGGGGCAGGTAGATTTTCCCCATCCCCATAGTGAGGAAGCAGAAGGGCGGAGCCGAGTCCAGGGCGTCCTCCGCTCCGCTGTCATGGCCGCTGTCTGGGTCGTAGCTGGAGACAACAGACGGATTATTTAAAACGTTTTTATTACATTTTTTATTTTTTTTTTATTTTCGTAGGTTAATTTCATTTTCGATCTACCCACCGGGGACTGGCCATGTCCTGTGGGAGATGAAACCACTCCTGCAGTTTGGATTCCAGACCAACTCCGACCTGTTCCGAAGATTAAAAAAGGGACCGCTCTGTTATCAACCAAACGTTTATCCTGCAGAAAATCTTTGCTTAAAGGCAGAATGTGCAGGAATTCCCTAAAAAAACAATATATAAACTCAGCTAGCAGTGAATGCTCTCAGTCAGCTCTTATGAGGACTTTAGAGGAAAAACAATCTGTTCAGGAGCTTGAATGCAATTAAAGTTTGGCAACTCTTCATTGGAATTACCATCAGTATGACACAAAAATGATGTTTTTTACTTTATTTGTCAGTAGAACTTCAATATTTCTGATTACGCCAAATGAAGATATTCCTAATCCCCATTAAATCCTGTTCATTCCCATGGTAACTTTTTTCTTACATCAACCCAGCCTGTACTTGCACTTGCCTTCACGAGATAAGATCCGGGCTCCACCGAGCACGCCCAGTAGTGTCGCCCCTGCGTGATGGCCACGTCCCCCACCAGGAGGTCAGAGGTCAGGTGACAGGAAGTGAGCGCGTGGTCAGCGGCCTGCAGCAGCGAGAGGCCGGGGACGCTGCGGGCGCAGCGCTGCTCCTTACTGACCACCAGCCGGTCGGCATGGAGACCCCAGCGCGAGTCCAGGTAGAAGTTGAGCACTGGGAGGAGACAGGGGAGGAGAAAGGACGGGCGGGACACGCGGTTAGAGGACAGAGGTGGGGGGGGGGACAGGAAGAAGCAGGTGTGAGGGTAAAGAAGAGACAGAGGGGACGTGTTCTAAATAAAGACTTAAAGGGAAATATTAGGGAGGGAGATTCACAGTCAAAAAGCAGCACGAGAACTGAGCAGAACGGAGAGGAGAGGCTACAAAAGAGGAACAAGGAGCAGGCATGCACCTCCTCCCACAGCACTGGAAGAGAAAACAACACCCATCTATACACTGATGGAATACAAAAAGGTATCGCGAAGAAGCTCCGGCAGAGGGGGAGTTGTTGTTTTTTTGTTTTTTTTTTACAGGAGGAAGTACAATTTACATATACGGGGAGCGTACGCAACAGCGGGAAGGAGAAACAAGCCCATAGGGACACAAGGAATTCACCAATCACTCAAGTCGACCAGTAAAAGCCCTGGATCAGAAACCGATCCATGTTGTTAAGCCCCGGGTCTTAACAAACTGCAAACCTCATCAGCGCCCGGACACATCTTGTTAAGAGGAGGGAGAGTGGGAGGCAGGCGTGGGCGAAGAGATGGGGGCGGAAGGACAGAGGATGCATGGGATGACCACAAAGGCTGAGAGAGATGGGGGGAGTAGTTATGTGGTATGGGGGGGGGGGGGAATGGTTTCAGACACGTGAATGCACATCTTACGTTCCGTAGGAGGCATGTAGTTTGGCGGCGTGGAAGTAGCGCGGAACAGGGTGACAAGTACAAAGCTGTGAAATGGAGATAATGCATGAAGAGAGTGAGGATGTGTGGAGAGGTGGAGGATAGAGGAGGGACAAATGGGGTGGGGGGGGAATGGGTAGAAAAGAAAGAGAATGAATTATTCACCATGGCAACCATCTGAATGCTTTTCACTGTGACTGGTAGATAATAGTAGGTGCGAGGAAATGAAACGGCGGCTACAGCCGTGTGGTTATAATCAGCGTTTTTTTTACATCGTCATGAACGATCTTGCATAGTCGTTTGGAAGATAAAAAGTGCATCAATTCATGCAGATGGATCTTTCTTAAAAGTCTTTTAGGTCAGTTGAAGGATAAAGTCGGTTTATTACTATATGTGTATATATATATATATATATATTTGGTTTAGATTGTAATTATTTTAAGTTAATAGCTGACATCTTGGAATTGCTCCTGTTTCTTGCCCCATGACAACTTTATTGTGGCTTATTATAACCACTGGCAATGGTGTTCAAACAAAAAACATAAAAAAGCAGATTCTGACTATAAATTAAAAAAAACAACCTCTGTTCAGTAACTAAATGGATCCACTGCAGCTGCTGCTGCTGCTGCTTCTGTTCATGGATAGTTTCATATAATCACCCCAAAGATGGTCGTTTGACTTGTAATTAAAGTCCACCTAAAACAACATTTGGAGAGAATCTAACATCCATATTGTAGCGTCTGTCCAGTATAATTAAGTTAAATAAGTTTCATTTAAACTGCTTATGTTTTATCTGTGTAACCCAAAAATCACAAATTACAGATTTGCCTTAGTGGGTTTTATAGTTTGTACAACAGCAACACAACATCCCCTGAATCCTTAGACCTTCACATTGTCTAAATCCATGAAAAACTCCATAAAATCCCCTTTAATGATGCAAAGAAGAGGAAGAACCCTCCTTCAGGACAGAAAAGCTTACAATAAGTGAACAATGTGACCAGAGATTAGCCGGGATTAAAAACACATTTTTCATTTCCGGACTTTATCACCTCCTTCCTGATTAAAAGCTTACTTAGAAAATGTGAGAGACACAGAAATAATCACAACCTGATAACTGCCTATTAGCCTCATGGACAGCGTTTGAAGGCCCGGGTTTGTAGCGAAAGAATCAAACACTGGAATTAAGATCATCAACGACAGCTTCTTAGTGTCGCTCCATTATCATCTCCAGTGAATGTTCAGTCCGTAATCTACAGTAATGTTTATATGTAGACTGTGCACAGGCTTCACCATCATTAGTGTTGTTAAATCCCTGATCAGCAGAGTTCTGCTGTGACGCAGACCCGCTGTAACCAAGCCTGACCCATCACCTCATGTTGTTTATCCTGAGGGTGGAACATGTTCCCGAGCAGGGAACCATTTTCACATCGTCATCATCATCATCACCATCATGGCTGATGTGTCTGAGAGCTACAGAGAGGTAACATCACCCCTGCAGATGATGTCCGGTCCTGCTGTGATGTTAACACGCAGCGTTTTGCAGATTGAGGATCATTTGCTGACCTGTATTTTGCTGCTGATAGCGATGGCTGTGTGTGTGTGTGTGTGTGTGCACCATCTTTGTTCCTTCCTGCAGCGCCAAAGGGTCCCCTCACATTTCTAAGAACCCCTGGACTAAACTACTACTTCTGAGTACTTTTACTTTAATGCTTTAAGCACAGCTTATTGCTTATGTAATTTATGTAAAGTGAGATTCTACTCATATTTTATCACATTACTATATTGGTGCTTTTATATTCATGCTTCTATTCTCTACATATTTCATGTCCTGCTTGTATGATTCGTGATCATGAATCAAGTTGCAGTGCAAAAACTGAAATCTTAACATGTGAATCATCAGATTTTAAATTGTGTCGATAGGCCAAGTAACAAAACTGACTTATATACAGTATACATGTCTTACTTAGTACAGTTTCTTGTATGCTGTTGTTATATTGGTTGTACAAGCATAAAGAGGAGTATGTCATATGGTTTTATAGATAGGGTTATATAGGGCTTTACACTAACTAAAATGCTGCTAAAGGATAGCTCTGTGATACAAGTCAATGGGGTTTTAACTGTTATATGTAGATAATAATGATGTTTTAAATATCTATCAAAAAAACGCTATATACAAAAGTTGAGGTTGGTCTGACAAACAGTCAGAGAGATATGGGAGACGCTCTTAGCTTTATAGATAGATTAGTCCAATATTCAGTAGAATTACCTTATTTCAAGTTTATGTTCTCATTTGGATAGATGTGGTCAGTTTTAAGAAAACAAGTCTACATTGAAAAACATTTTTTTTTTTTTTTTTTAAAAAGCTAAATGATCTCCCATTGATTTGTCACTGATTGATTTTCAACTAATTGCACCAAAAACAAGATATTTTCACTTGCATTCATTCATGATCATTTTTGCAGTGTGTTATGGACGCATCATTAACTCTCAGTGCAGTCTCCCTGTCGTCCTGTCGGCCTGTTAATGAGGACCCCCCCCCCCCGTGCCGGCATGTTCTCTCACCTGGTGCGGGCGGGGTGTGGAGGTACACCTCCTCGCTGTACTCGCCGTACCCCGCCTTGTTGCAGCCTCTGACCCGCAGCACGTACACGCTGTCCATCTCCAGCCGGTCGATGACGGCGCTGGTGCCGCTCACCTCGTCCAGCCGCTGCCAGCCCCAGCGGGCGGCCGCCAGCCCGCCCCTGAAGCCGCCCCTGGAGGCCCCCCCCGGCACCACGCCCCGCCGCCTGTACTCCACCGAGTAGTGCCAGGCCGGGGCCGACTCCGGGGGCAGCCGCCAGCACAGGAAGAGCTGGTCATAGGCCAGGGTCCGCTGGGTGTCAATCACCGGAGCCAATGGAGCTGCCACAAAAAATAAGAGTGAATAACATTGTCAAATGTTAATGTTGAAAATATATTCAGTCAGTAGAAACGGACAGCCAGTGTTTATTATCAAGAGGGATTTTTGTGATATCTCTTCCTTTCCCCTAACCCAAAGTAAAAACACAGAGTAAAGTAGTTTCACAGTAAAAATCCGCTTGTCCATGATGCTGTTCTGCTCGAGGCAGTCCGTCCAGATGTGGCCACGGGCCGCATTTCTGTTAAAGTCATCTCAGCTTGTGTCTCTAATAGTTTAAGATCCAGTCGTTTCAGGGTATTTTTGTTTTATTTTTTATACCGGGAGCTGGATCATCTTCAGATGTCTCCTCCTCCTTCTCCTTTCCAAAGCAAACATTGAATGAAACAGTTTCATGTTGGAAATCTGTGTCTACATGGCTGTTCAGTGATGGTCACTATATTAAAAATGTGTATCATTAGTCTGTTAGATTGAATTAGAAAATTTTAATTATGAATTAATAAAAATCCCAAATTGTTGGAAAAATTTGTAATAATAAACAACATAAAACGATTAATATAACATAGGTTGAACCAGACATTATAATGTAGGAATAAATGACACTGTGCCTTTAAATGAATCGTGAACAGGCAAATCAATCAACAGCCTGTTTTCTTTCCTCTATCTCCTCCTTTCTTATCTTGTTCCTTCCACTATCTCCCTCTCCACCCTTTTATTTACCCTGGATGAAATTCAGTTCCGTGAGGAGTTTGAGTTCTTTGGAGACGTCCAGCTGGAAGTGTCTGAAAGACGGATCGGCAGCCAGGCTGAACTGCTGCAGATTCTCTATCGCTTTGCTGAACCTGGAGCAGAGAGAAAGGGGGGGAAAAAACAGCATCAGAGGGATGAAGGAGGACGAGTGTGTAACACGATGTTCCCATCACACACGGATGAGAAGGGAGCGGTGCGTGATCACTTTTAACAGATAAAGCTGGAGTTATTCTACATTCGTCCTGATAATATAAAAAAAACATTATGTATGCCAAGTATAAAGACATAGGACCAGATGATAAATTTAAAAGAAAAATAAATAGCAAACAGTAGCATATCAGAATGGACTGAAGCAGCCATAGTAAAAATGACTCTAGTGAACATGCCATTTCATTTATATATCTATATGTATAATTTTTATTTTCCTTTGCACATAAATCCCCAAACTGATTTCATTCCTCAATTTTTATTTAATTGTTTTTTTCATTTGAAAATAAATTAGTCTGTTTTATTTTCCCTTTACTCCCATTTTCTCCCATTCATTTCCTAAACGTGCTTTTCTTTTACATTGACATGTCTGTGAGTGTTTCCACCTCATTATGTAAAAGTTGGGCTGTCACTCAATGTTTATTTATCGGTGGATTCATTTATTTAATGGCTAATTCTTTTATATTTGTCAGTCTCCTACAGTCTATCTCACAGATCCACCAAACTTTAAACTTCATATACCTGTTGTACTCCTAAAGGAAAGTGAATGAACTGAAAATACAGAGACAGACAGAACTGAGCGCGTTGCCAGAGACGTGCAAACAGAAGAAAAACCTGTTATGAGTCTGGCGGGCGGCCTGCACGAAGCAGGGCTGGTCCGTCTCTTTCAGCAGCTCCTGGGTGAACGCCATGAGCCCGGCGTGTTCCATCAGGCCCCGTCTCTCCGCCACCTGAGCGGCCAGCGCCTCCCCCCGCTTCTGCCGCGCCCCCTCCAGCGCCTTGGTGAGCGACGCGTGGCGCTCGGCCAGCGCCGCCGTCAGGTCCCTGATGCTCTGGGCCAGCTGCTCCCTGGCCGACACGCTGTTTACCTGGAGACGGAGATCACACATGGGTTCAAACATCTGGGAGCTGATGTTACATCAGGACGCCTGTGGAGGACAGTTTACAGATTTCCCAGAGTGTCTCTGATCACTGCACATCTCTATGTAGACTAAAGGAGCTCTGTCTTATCACAACCAATCATCAGATCATTTTCACACTTGCTGGGGATATTGCTGGGGATCAGAGTAGGTACAGTGTCAACTTTGGCGCAATTTGGCCAGATGCTGTTTGCAAAAAAGGCCCAGTTGCCAATATAGAATAAAGTTTTCCTCCTTTCTCCCGCAAATTTTGTACAATACAGTTCAGCCTGGACACCAAGGACTCAATTTTTCTTTCGGCAAGGGAGCCAATTACAGAATGATGAGACTCAAAAGCGACTTTTTTGAGAAATGTGGATCCAACATGGTGACGGACAGTAATTTACCTTTTGATGCAGTCTTAGAATCTGCTCCCAGTCACTTTTTTGGGGGGGAGAATTACCAATTTTAGCACTAAATCATTCCCTCGTTATTGGGTGTCGGGTATTTCATTGAGTATGTTTGTTACGATGAAGGGATGGTTCCCAGACCTCATCTCAATGACATAATTTCTGGTGTTAGCCAGGCTACAAATTTTAAGCAATTACCAAATTCTGGTTCCTCAAACCATTTTTCCAGGATCTATATATTACAATACATGTCATAGCTTCTCACTGTGTTGTGCTATCACTGCATTTGGGGAACATGTGTAGAAATAGAGTCTGAGTGACGCTATTTGGCCAATAGGTGGCGCTGAACCATCATTTATCACACATTATCAACACACGTTGCCATGACAACGCTACAAGATATTTTAGTTGCTCTATATAACCGTTTTTTCTTATGCAATACTGCTTGTCCAAAGATCCCGCCCCAATGCACTTTCAGTGTAAAAGACAGGGGCACAAAATCCACAGTTGCAAAAATGTATTTTAAAAGTTTATCTGAAGCTTATATGAGGCTTCAGTGGTCGAGAGTGAGTATAATTAAGTGGGTATCTTCCAAAGTCAGAGTCACGTTGGTGCAAAATTCCCCCTTTTTTTATTTCCATGCAGAGCTGTGGTGAGGATGTTGTGACATAAATAAGGACATTTGAACTCGAAAGACTGTTATTTTGGAAGATAATCATTTGGTTTGGCTGACTCAGTGCGCTGAAGAGCCTCGTATGAACTTCAAATAAACCGGAAAATCCTTTTTTTTTTTTTTTCATATGGTAGATTTCACCCCCCATCACTTACAGCGTAATCGCTTTAGGAAAGAATCTATGAATATCTATAATCAACATGAGGAATAACTTCAAGCAGGCAAAGCCAGTTTCTGTTTTATATTCATAGTCGTAAATTGTAGGCAGTGACAATGGACCAAAGGCTTTATCAACGGTAGGAGAAATGACAGCGTATCATCTGGTTTTAACTATTTTCTTGGAACGAATCTTTCGATGTGTCGATCGCAATTTCGACTTTACTCAAGCGCATTTGTAACCGTGCAATCTCGCATAAACATTTGTTATTCTACATGTCTGCATTCACTTACGGTAATATGGACAATAAAATATGACAGGCAGCATTACACGTTTGATCAGATGGATAGCTTAAAACTACAGCAGGTTTTAAAAGGGCTCTGCATGGTAAAAGAAAAGGTGAAAAAACAGTGACCCACAGCGGTTTTTAGTGTTTGGCTGGAGACTGGTGTTAATTCCATGTTCAGCAACAGTTTGTCTGCCACAATAATAATCACCTCAGTCTGAGTGATGGCGCTTTCCAGCTGTGTGATCTGAGCCAGAACTGTGTCCTGATTGGACAGAATGTAGTTTGTCTCCTTCGTTATCTTCTCCTGTCAAATACAGAGCAAAAAACACAACATACAAACACATCATTTACTGAAAAAATAAAATAGAAATATAATAAATAAAATAAAAATGTACGACATAAACTAAAAGCATTATGGTTTATTTATCACTAATTTACTTCAAAATATCTTTTTGCACAATGTATACATAGATCTTAATTTATGAATTATATAGCGGGAAAATGTCCCTTTGCTGAGGAATAAATTTTGCAGTACTCATCCTATAAATAAAACCCAGCGCTGCCCCGGTCGGGGGCCTTGAGGTGTACCTTCAGGGCTTGGTAGGCCTGTGCCACGGGCAGGATTTTATGTCCGGTGTGGACGCGGCGCAGCTTGCAGAGCGGACAGAGCAGCCGCTGGCAGGACCTGCAGTAGAACTGCAGCTTCTCCTGGTCGTGCTCCGGACAGGTCAGCACCTGGAGGGGGTGAAAACTTTAGTCTGGAGCATGTGTCACCTGAGGATTAATATTATTCATATGAAGGTCGAAACAATCAGACACTAACAGGGAGGTTTTTGCTTATTTGCTTTATAAGTGACTGTAATGTGCTTCATAACCACCAGGGGGCCTCTAGTTGTGTTTGCAGGAGGCCTTTTATTTTGCATAGCACGTTTACTCATTCTGTGACTCTTCTGACATCTGTATGGTTCATGTAGAGGTTGAATTGTATTACATTATAGATGTTATTGATTTAAACAATATGTTCATCTGCTAAAATATTGTGGAGGAATATGAGATTTGTATTTGACTACTGTGAAACTGCTTCCCTGCACCCAGAGAATTTTTTTGTTTTTTTGTAGTATAAATATGTTGATTTATTAAGTTTACTTATCTCCAGTAATAATTAATCCTCTGGTTATTGGGTGTTGCCGGGTTATGTCTCACCATAATCGGTGTCTCTCATGTGATTGGCCAGCAGCTGTCCTGTGATGACATCATTAGTGGCTATCTGATTAAACCTTTATGAAAAGCGTCCAGCGTGTCCTACCTTAGGTCTGAAGTTGAGCGTGGGCGGGATGTGTTCGTGCTGCGCCCGCGGCGTCCCCCACGGGTGGTAGAGCTTGAAGCACTCGTTACAGAAGTTGGCCCTGCAGTCAGCGCAGCCCTTCGTGGCCTCCAGAGCTTGAGGAGGTTTACAGAACTGGCACATCACGGCCACGCTGCCCAGGCTCACTGTGTGTCTGTACCTGGCGGCGGCGGGAACAGAGGTGGTCTGAGGCTTTCGTTACAGCAGGCCTGTCTTATCAAAATGAGATGCGCTGCTCTCGTTTGCAAGAGATAGTTTAATGTTAATTGTCTCCACAGGGAGCGTAAAGTTGACGCCACACTGTGTCGATTAATTAGTAAAGTTTTACCCAGGTTGGAAGATATATTCAGATGTTCATGCCCTGCATGAAAAATGAGTATCATGAGTTTGATCCGTTTAAACTATTGAGGTAACAGTATTCATTTCTTGCTGCTGACTGATGTTATTATATGGTTGGATTAATAATATTGACACAGCAAGTGTGTGAGCAGCCTATTATTTCTTTACTTTTAGATGACATTATTCCTACTTTCACCTAATTAAATGATCTGGGTAACACTTTACTTGACAGGTGAGTTCATAATACTGTAATAGCAGTTGTCATAAAGTGCACATAAAGCATTCATGAGACATGACTAAACCAAACCTTATTTTATGAAGTCTATATCAAATGTGACTTTATTTTACAAGTTGTGAAGTAGCCTACATTCAGATGGCCTATATTCTTGTAACCTGGATACCATTAATGAAATCGCTCCAGTCTTTGTAAATATTTCCTGAATATTGTATTAAGTCTACATAAAATCGTCACTTTACTATAAAAGGTATGACGTATTTATAATCACTGAGTTTAACACATAAACTAGCACATAAACAGGTAAACATAAACAGGTAAACTAGCTACATTCTTGACCTGTATTTGTGTAACCTGGAATAGATGCTCCCAGTAGCAAAAGATGAGGAATCATAAAACAAATGGATTTTTATGAAACAGAAATGATTTGCTTGACCATGTTCTGTCTCATTGGAAGTGGACGCGCTCGATCACTCAGATGTGTTGTGATCAGGTAAAGAGGTTTGGAATAAAAACATGGCAATGCCACATTGCAGTTGTTGGACTTTTATTTTGACAAGTTGTCATTGTTCCGTCTTCCACATTCATGAAAAGGTTTGTTGTGAATGTTGAGTCGTGTCTCATGAAACAGTCATGAATGCTTCATCTGCAGTTTATGACAGCTGCTACGAATCTGTTAAAAACTCACCCATCGAGCAAAGAACTTTGTCCAATGTAGGATATAAATTAACATAATTAATGGATCTTACATAAAATAAACATGTTTTACCATGAAATATCACTTTCAATGTGAATGTTTTGTTTTATAACCATACAAATAGATTTATCACAAGAAAAACACCATTATTTAGGATGTCATTATAACATAAAACTATCTTTTAATAGAATGAAAAGAATCGTGGTGAAAGTAAACAGGTGATGGATTGAACATAAAGCTGAAAGAGTGGAAACACACACTCAGCCTGAGCAGCTACAGCATGTACAGCAGCTGTGCACTATTTGCACCATTCTACAACAGTTCAGCTGCTGCTGAGTCAGGAATTTGTGTTTCTGACCCAGGTCATCAGTTCATCGGCCACTGTATTCGTGTGTGTGTGTGTGTGTGTGTGTGTGCGTGTGTGACCCACCTCTCCACTATACGCTCCAGCGTGAGGTTGCGCAGACAGTCACTCAGACCTTTCTCTCCCAGCTCCACATCTCTGCCACAGGGGATACAGGGGAACAGCATCACCAGGGGTGGACCCTCCTTGCGACGCCGCCCCGGATATGTTCCGTATCCCGGAGACCGGGGCATGGACGGTGAAGGCGGGTGGGGACCTTAAATCAAACAAATAATAGGAATAAGTTTGGTGCATACACTACAGACTACACTGACAAGGAGGATGAAGAGCTGTGGCGAACCTGCTCGCAGCACGCGGTCGATAGGCCGCTGCTCCGCTTTAGGCGTGGGCCTGCGGATCTGCCGCGGCGAGCGGGTGTTGGGCGTGGAGGCCGGGGAGTTGGGCTCCGGGGGCAGCTCGGGGGGCGGGTAGCCGCTCGCCACCAGGACCTCGGAGGCACACATGAGGCAGATGCTGTGCAGGCAGGGCAGCACCACGGGCTGCTTGACGATGTCCTTACACACGGGGCAGTGCAGCTCCTGCTCCAGGCTCTTCATGTTAGACTGTGGGAGCAACAGGCCCAGCTGGTCACATGAACAAACACTCTGTTCCTGCCGAAACACTCAAATATCCGCAGGCCACGACTGGGTTGTATAATTAAATCCTAAAGACAACGTGATGCAACATTTAGATTTTACAGGCCAGAAGCAACAATTATGCACAATTAGCCTTTTGAAGAGATTGAGTGAAAGTCCAACTTGTGTATGCTTTAGTTTCTACTCATGACCCCTGCACTACTGCACTTAACTAAAACTAAAATACCTTTCTGAAAACATTTTAAGCAAACAATATGCAATTCACTGAAACAATTTAAATTTAGTTATCAGTTCTCTTGTGATACTGTGGAACACAGCAAGCTACACCTGGTGGTGATAGCCATGTTTCCTTCATTGAACCTACACAGTGCAGCCACGTAAAACAGTGTTTCCCCCAGACAAAGTAGAATTGTGTGGAGGTAGGACGGAGCCTTGCGTATGAGCAGGATTGACATCATGAGGCCGATTCAATTTTGTTGTGTGGTCAATGTGGAAGAAACACTGTAATAGCTTTTGACTTTTTCCTGTTTCATCTAACAAAGTACAAAAAAACTAAACTTGATTTTAGATTTAGATTTGATTCTTCAGATTTGGTCTGAATCCTAATCTAAAATTGGTAAAAATCCAAAGATCCGAAGAAGAAATCAGATCAGATATTTGGAGCCAGTTTTTGGTTCAGGACAGTTTTTAATGCTTTTAATGTGCCGCAAACAACAATGTGTCTCTGGCAGGAGACCAAAGTGGCGTCACAGTATCATTAGGAATAAACAGACAGAATGGAAACAGAGAGGAGCTGGTGTGGGGATCTGCCCCAGAGAGGCGACATTCTGGTTAATTATGGATAAAGATCAGCCATTAATAATTCAGCCTTTGCACAAAGTCCAGCCTTAATTCGCAGACTTGCATTTCCCACATTGGCTCTTTATCCAGCCGCCATATGTTGTTGCCATGCTTTTTGAGCATTTCCCGTATTCAGCAGCACTTGGCATGCGCTTTGCTAATTTGATGGCTTCCATCACGTAATCTCCCGGTTATTGGATTTATTTCTTCCTCACCACTGACCGTGCACGTTGTGCCTTTTTTTACCCAGAGTGCTCAGAGCTGAGTGGAAGGGTTGTGGAGCTGTTAGCGTGTCGCGTCCTGCTCAAGGACACGCAGGTTTTACAGCATGACGGATAATGACACGCGGGCTGTTGCAGAAACGTGTGACTTCACAGCTACAGTAACTCCACCCTGCCTCAGCCCTGACAAGCCGGGGGAAGAAACACCCAACATTTATTGATTGATATGATAAATCACCCGCCCCGGATCAATGAAGTTTCTAATCTGCTCACATGTGTGATAATTACTCAGCTTTTGTGTTCAGACGCTTTATTTGGTTTTCAGTCATCTCGCTGTCAGGGGGCTTTGTTTTCGCTCTCAAAGTCGCCCTTGACACACGACCTCGACCTAGAAGCGTTGCGGGGCGGCGGGAAGGCAGCAAACCCCTCATCACTGAAAACCACGAGTTCACTTCAGGAAAACCAGGACAAGACAAACCCCACTGCTGCTGCATGGGGGCCTGGAGGAGGGAGGGAGGGGGAGCGGTTGGGGGGGGGGGGGGGGGGGGGGGGGGGGGGGTTTGTCACAGTGGTTTTATAGCAGCACCTGAACTGCTTATCCCAGCACATCATAATCTAACTGAAATTACTGTTTTTGCCATTTTTTCTTTTAAAGACAAGCACTGATGGTGCAGGTCTGGGTGCAGCAGGAAGCAGCCTGCAGGAGACGAGCATTCCCTGTATCCACTTGGATTTACAAACACATAATTATACAGCTGGATGACTGAACAGGCAAACACATGTGAAATCTCCTTATCCCTGCTGCCTCAGCAGCAGCGGCCTTTTTTTTTTCTAAATAAGACATCACAGCTGTTACAGCCACAGACGTGGGCCCATCCTCGCCATCCTGCAGCCCACTGCGGATCCACTGGACCCCTTCGGTTGCATTAATAACCTACTTTCCCGCTGCTGGTCCAGCTCAGTGTGTCTGTGTCGCATTGTGAGCTGCGGCCTGCGCCTCCTGCTCCCCGCGGCTCCATAAGGGACGCGCGGGGAAGGAACGCGTGGGGGAGAGGCGAGAAACAGGCGCAGCCACGGCGCATCCTTACCTTCACCTGGAACCTAGGCGCCATGACAGTAGACTGCGTGCACATTTCCAGCACGAAGAGCAGCGCTGCTGCCTCCTCGTCGAGGGGAGGGAGGAGGGGTCAGAGCCCGCGTCTCATCGTTATGGCGGCGTGAAGGAAAAAAGACGATGCTGCGCCTTTTTTTTAATATATATATATAAATATTCCCTTTGCTGGATATTATAGCCGTGTGACAAGCCGGTCCTCCGAACCTCTAGTCGGTCCGGTTCGGTCTGTTGTCTCCATCTCTGCACATGTTCTAATATATTTTAACCCTGTAGCGCGCGGGCAGCTTCCTCAGCCTCAGCAGCAGCGGCGGCTCTCGCATCCCGTCTCCATGGAAACGAGCATCCCCCCCCCCCAAAAAAAAGAAACGTGTCATTTCACTCTGAACCCGATTAGTAAAAAAAAAAACCCATCTCAGCTAATTGGATAAAAGGCACATTTCTGTCAACTTTAACGCGAATCAGACCATGAACGCGGATTTCAGCGTCAACGCCTATAAGCTTGTAGGTTATTTGATTTCCAACAATAAGAACAGCTCGATGTAGCCTACAAATGCAGGCCTACGTGTTTTATTTCAGTGATCTTTAGTTTGAATCCAGAAGAAAAAGCTGTAGGGGAAAAGGCATTTTACAGAATAACGGAAGGCGTTAATTCGGTTGTTTATTAATGATTTATTTGTTCTTTATTGAACACGAAGATGGAATAAAAGGGTGTGATATGCCATCGAATGATGACATATAAAGCTGTACTCACGCTGATACGAGCCAGGGCTTCCATCGTTGATGTGGCTGCTTTAAAATCCATCTCTGCCATTTTTAGAAACAGCTGCCGCCTGTTGTCACTATCTGGATATCAACCGCGATGTTGCCGAGGACATGTTAACTCGAATATCTCTTTCGTAAGAAAGAAAAAAAAATCTAATCTTTTTCAGTCGAGTGTTCAGTAATTTCGATGTTTAAAAAAAAAAAAAGGTTCTACAAAATCAAATAAAAAAAGGCGTTGTGGACATTTTACGCACAGCCAAACCAAACCCGCATGGGAAGCTGCATCATGTTTGAGATTAAAAAAAAAACGATTTATAATAACTGTCAATGAGGATTTACAGGCTGAATATGAGGACTGTGGCTTTATCCCGCACCTCCCCAGACATCCCGCCCCCTGCCAGCCCATAACGCACCGGATGCTTCCCATGATGCTGCACACGCACGGCGGGATGCAGGCTGTGATTGGACGCGCCTATAAGTATATTTACTACTGCCTGGACGAGGCTACTTTGTGCAGGTACTTCAACGTCCATCTGCTGCACTCACGTTCTGAGGAAATCTCGATTTCACAGTTAAGATGAATAGTTTACATGCAAAACAGATGATGTGTTTTATATCGGTTGTGTGTATTGATTCTTAGCAGATTATTATGCAAAGATCTAGTTAATAGTTGAACCCTTTAATTAAATATTGTTGGTGACATGCAGGAGTCGAAATGTGTTATTTCACCCAACTAGGTTATTAGTCAATTACGTTTTCAAGAGGTATTTGAATGCAGGAATTATTTATGATGGAGAACAGATGTGCACAGATGTGTTTTAGATGTTTCAGCTACAACAGCATCAGTCCCAGTTTGCTGTTTCAGGCTGCTTCACTGAGAAAATCCACAAGAGGGCGCCTCCAGATCACAGAGGTACACACACACACACACACACACACACACACACACACAAACAGATCAAAGATTGCCCCAGACCAGGCTGTATGAATATTAGAATATTATAAATACCAACAGCATTGTCTGTCTGCCTAGAATACTGTTTCTTATCATGAATACGTTTTATTATCTAAATATGTGATTTGAACAGAAAGTGAAATAAGGAGCTGTGTTAAATTGCAATGTAATATTCTGTCCACAAGGTGGCGCACAAGTACTGTTGTACAGTAAAGCCTATTATATGATTAAGGCCTAGTGAGAGGAACAATGATGAAAAGATTGTTCCTCTAAAAGATATTAATCATTAAAAGGTATAAAAAAAACATTATTATAGAATAATATACACATAATAGTTCTTGAGGCCCTCTAAAAAAATAATTTTCAAAACAGTCCCTCTCATAGAAGAGTTTTTTTCTCACTTTTACAGCATCAAAACTTCAGACATGACCAAAGATGTCACATATTTTATTATTGTTGCATATTTTGTGTCTGATTGACACAAAATATGCAACATTTTTCAAAAATAAAGAGCATTTGCATTACACACACACACACACAGTCAAAAAACCTCCAGACCTCCAAACTATATGTGATGAAGCTCAAGCTATAAGTTTTTCATTTATTAGGTGTTCATGGGAGAAGCATTAAAACATATCCAGAGTATGGCATATTAAAATATGTGTTAATAATAGGACTTATACTTGAGTTGAATTCAATATTTTAAAATGTATCATTTAATTGCTGACATTTTGTCGAAAAAAAATCACACAAAATCCCGATTTGAGTGTGACTTGAGTGCCATAAGGGTTGATAAAGATATCTAATAATGTAAAAAAATTCAAAATGGAGTCTGGTGTGTAGGATGTGAATTTGTTTACTTCTTTTTCTTGAAGCAGTAGCATATTATAAATTCAAATGACGGATTGTATTTGCAAATGATATGATTATTTCATTAATGACGCTATAAACTGTGATTGTTTCTGCTCTAAATCTAATCAGCTGATTGCACCATCAATCATTCAGTCGGAAAGAAGCCGAATCTTCTTTAGTGATTTAAAAAAAAAAAAAAAAAAAGAAACTTTCTGATTGGCTTTGTTTGCTAGTGATCAGCTGATCTGCTGATGATTTCATCCTGTTTGAGTGCATTGTGTGTTTTGTTGTTGTCAATAGGTGAAACTCCTTACTTTAAAAGAATCTGTCAACCTCTTTATTTTATTAGTTATTTCTCAGCTTTTATTGCTCATTAAGCTTGTAGTTATTTGTACAAACATCAGATGGCTGCAGCAGGAAATGAAAGCAGAGTTCCTCCCACAGCTCCTGTCTAGCAGCAGAGTCCAGCGTCCACATCACATATCTCCGCTCGCATTGACTCACGCTGCAGCTGCAGGGCGGAGCCCGCCTATAAAAAGTCTCCGTTGCACTTATTCACAACTTCTTCACATCCCTCCTGTGCTGTGCCAACGCGTCTCGGTGGACACGGTAAGATCTAACGGTGCTGCCGCCCTCCAGCTGCAGCTGCTTCTTCTTTTTTTCTTAAATAAACACCGTGATTCCTGCAGCCAGGCGATCCAAGTTTGGAAGAAAAAAGCATATTTTCAGACTTTCAATCTCTTTTTACACATTTTATGTAATTCCTCTGCTTAAAGATGCTTTATCACTATCATTATGTTGCTATTATAGTTTTTTTTAAACTTTGTTTCTACTTAAGACTTGTTTAAGACTATATCATAGCTAAGTAGGATTAATCCTGCTTTCATTTACTGGATACACATCTTATTGTTTGATCATACTGTCATCTCTCTCTTGTGTTCTATCCCTGTGTATAATCCATGGATTAAGGGTGTGTCTGAGTGTGGGCATGCACACACATGTGCTCTATAGCTTCCAGTTTATTCTCTCATTCCTGCTGCATTGAGTTCTCCATTTAGAGCGACTGCACATATTTTCCCCCTCCTCATTCAGCTGAAGTTTTCCATTCCCTCTGACCTTAATGACACACAACGCCCCTTGTTCCTCCCTCTTCCACTTCTTAACTGTTGCACCTCTGTGTGTGGTTTTGACTTCAGTGTGTTTGTGTGTGTGTTTAATATTTTCAATTATAGTTTAGATGTGATACAGTCTTTCTCTCACAGCCGAATAAAGTTTTACGATCTACTCTTAAAAACGGACGCACCGTGGCTTTGTTACAGTCTCGTGATGACTAACTCGAGGCTCCTGGCCAAAATCGCTCCTATGAGTCATGTTATAATGGTCTGGTGTAATTTCTGCTCTTTTTTTTTTTTTTTTTTTTGCTTCCCCTCAGTCTAAACACATTCCAGCAGCCATGCCTTCAGAACTGGAGACCGCCATGGAGTCCCTCATCAAGGTGTTCCACCGCTACGCCTCCAAAGACAGCAACTGCGGGAAGCTCAACCGGCGAGAGCTCCGGGAGCTGATGGAGAACGAGCTGTCCAACTTCCTCAAGGTGAAAAAGAACCAGTAAATGCGTGCATTTCCCTCCCGTTTATCCCGAGTATCCCTATCGCGTGAGGCCGTTTGACTGAAAGGTTTCTCCTTCTTGCACAGTCTCAGAAAGACCCGGCTGCTGTCGACAAGATCATGAAGGACCTGGACACGAACGGCGACGGCCAGGTGGACTTTGAGGAGTTTGTTTCTCTGGTTGTCGGACTTTCCATTGCATGTGAGCACTGCTATCAGATGCAGATGAAGAAGACGGCCAAGAAGTAAAAAAAAAAAAAGAACTCAATAGAGGAGATGATATCATGAAGCATTTCAGTTTTTTTGTAAAAGATAATTTTTGTCCATTAAATACATTAAAGAATTTCAAACCTTCCTAAGAGTGGTGTGTTGTGCTTCTTTTGTGTGTGTGCATAGTAAAATTATAAGTCCCATGATGGGACTTTAACTTCTTCTGAAAGTTTCTTTGACTTCCTATAAATACAAAAGGTCTCTGTCCTAAACAGGGACAATAATGATGCTTTTCAAAAATCTTTAATCCGCTTCAGTTCTGTGTGGCAACCTCCCCCGCTCTTGGTTTGTGCCCATGCAGAGATCACAGTCTACTCACCCTCGACGCCAGCGGCGTGATGACGTGACTCCCACCTGTAATCCCTGCGTGCCCGGGTGTGACAGGGCAGGGGAAACCTCTCCCTCTCTGCTCGATAAAGCCCCTCTTATCGCTGTCCTGAGGAATCTGCAGAATGTTTTTCCGGCCATAAACGCGCCCCTTCTCACAAAGGTGATGTCGCAACTGCTCCTCATTGTGGTGCGTTCGTGAACGCGTGAAATAGACGGTGGTGTTTGCTCTGTTTTACATGATTAAACAGGACGACGCCGCGACAGGCGCTGGCCACTAAAACTGAGTCAGCCAGTCGATCGGCACATCCCACGGTTTCCATGCAATTCCTCTGCATGTGCTTCATGTCTGGTAAAGTATTGCTCAAGTCTCAGGCATGTGTTGGCACCAACAAGCTGTCAATCATAATTGGGAAGGATATGGCTCTGTGGGTTAGAGGCCTGGTCTCACAATTCCAGAAAAGGAGGGAAAACTACTACTACTTTCTACTACTTTCTTTTCTCTATTTCCTTTCTCCCTTCTTTCCTAGAAGAACTCCGGGCTGGAAAGTCACATGAGTCTCCTGATTCCTGCCCCCTCCTCTTCCTCAGGCAGGGCCTGACTTGTGGCTGACCACTGCTCATGGTTACTGGGTAAACACACCCGTTGCTAAGTTACAAGAGTGGGTGTGTGTGTGTGTGAGTGTTTGTGTGCGCACGCCCCCCTAAGGTTACACAAGCACCGCGCCCATGTGACCCACGGCTGAGTGGTTTAGAGTGGGGGATTCCCATTTTCACTTTGTTTTCTCCTTATTCCTTATGATCGGTACGGTGGATGTTTACATTCCTGCGGTTCATGAAGTGGTCTGAAACAACCCAGTCCACATGTGTGAGGATGTATAAAAACGTCTCAGACCAGATTGTGATCTGTGAGGATGACAAACGTGCAGAAGCTTGTCCCCGTAGTCATGTAGACATCATCACGTTCACTTCTACTCATATATAGGAATAGGTAGGGTTCCCAGCTGGTTCTGTGCTGCCACACCTTGCTGCAGCCACAGGCTGAACAGCCCCCCTCTGTGGACATTTCCTTTTGTTCAACAGCCCCTGGCAGCTTCCGGATTGTTCACTTCGCCAAACTATTGTTGGCTCGTTAGAGGTGAACAACCTCTAAAGGGGTCGGAACACTTCATGCGTTGTCGTTTTGTTTGTTTCTCCTGATCAACGTTGATGATGTGAACTCATGTTTTGCTCGTTACAGTCAGAGCTGGGGGAATATGGCACGGTTTTGTAGTCACCATGCAAAAAAAAAAAAAAAAAAGTGTCATGGTTTTGTAGTCACCATGCAAAAAAAAGTGTCATGGTTTTGTAGTCACCATGCAAAACAAATGAAGGTTACAATGATTTAATCAATAAACCTGTAAAAGTTAAGTTTTTCACATGCAGTTATTATATATTGCATTAAAAAAATCAATTTCACGTTTCTTAGATTACCTTACACACAAACTAAATATAATTTTACAAAATATAATAGAAGAAAATAAAAAAAAAAAAAGAAAGAAAGAAATACATCAATACAAATTAATAATGAATTATATTAAAAGGAAAACACATTATTAAACTCTAAGAATATAAGTAAGCATAACCCAAAAAAATAACATGTTAATCTATAACTAAGTAAAGTCAACAACATCAGGACTGCAGCTGTAATAAGTTAAACGTGTACATGATGAGTATGTTTACTGTGGTATTTTTAGATTTAATTGAGCATACAGATTCCTTGTAAATCTATGTACAAAATGTACATATAACTCCCTTTACCTTAATTACATTATTCACATTGACTTAGCATGATAGAAGCACATTGAATTAAAATGGGACCTTCATAATAAATGCACATAGTAAAATTGCATGAAAAAAATAAACTACATATAATTAAAATACTTAAATTCAATCTTATTTTTTAAAAGGATTATTTTTTGAGTGTACAGGGACCCAGAGAGCTGAACACACTGCAACTTAGAAAACATACAAACAAACAAACAAAAATTCCAATCGAATATATCTTTATCACACTGACATCACATATGTGCATGTGGAGAAATCAAAAACCAACCAAATACAGTGAAAAAGCAGCACAGTTACATTAGGACAGACACAAAGCAGCAAGTGTTGCAGTGAAGTCCTTTACTTCACCACTAGATGGTGAAACAGTATAACTGCTGGTTAACTGCAGCATTAGACAGCTCCTCCAGTTCCCGGATATACACAGGATGTGGTTGCCATGGATACTCTCTCCCTTGTATGGTAGATCTGAGGAAGTAAAATAACAGGAACAAAGTTTGACTTTTATGCACATATTCTGTGAAACAGGACAGTAAAGGAATGAATATGTCAAATTGAATTGCACAATACATTTACTGTAGATGAAATAAACGCTGACTCGACGTCAGCCAGTGATCTACCTTGTGTTTTACTGGACTTTGATTGGAGTTACTAATGAAAGACTGGGACAATTGTACCTTAATCAAAGAGGAAAAGATAGCAAAAGACCTTTGATATTGAATTCAACGTTGCACAACAGACCACACACTCACACACACACACACACACACACACACACACACACACACACACACACACAAAGGGAGAGAACCAGAGTTGCCACACTGCTGATTCCTGGTCTCTGCAGGATGATGCTATAGCTTCAGAGACATGACTGTGAGTCATAGCCTCCACCGCAAAATTGCAAGGAAGCGTGGACCCACTCAGCTAACACTTAGTGAGTCACTGCGCCCATCCTTTTCAGTTTAGATTCAAACTGAAATAGGGTGGGGGGGTCAATTATATAGACAGGAAAAACACCAGAAACGAGTTCTAACAATGTGTTGCAAACGTTTGCACACGGCATAGGGACAAACACATAAACTCACACAGCACATGTTAAACATCACATATAGTTTGAGATAAAAAAGTTACTGGCTCCACGTGGACTTTCCTTTAAGAGGTTAATAAAAAGGAGCAGCTGAACGTGACAGTCACATAATCTCTTTTTTTTTTTAAGACCGTTGGCTCTGGCCTGACTCTGCGTTCTCTTTAAATTAGCGGTAACACGCATCAGAACATCTAATTTTGCTTTGGAGGAGATACGGCACACTCCCACCCATAATCTATGTGTTTCATGCATTCTGCACCATAAACAGCACTTAGACAGGTTCACATGCAACCAGGACATAAGAATGTCCAATACATCTTTTTCTCCTGACAAATGCTAATTTGTAAAACTTTGGTTACTCCAAATAATGCACAATATTCTAGAGTGCTATTTTTTTGGCAGAAGAAGGATTAAGCTGATTTAATTAAGTAAAACTGCATTCCCTTGTTTTTGCTTGTGAAACTATCAGTGACATTGGCAAGTGTTGTGAAATGTCCTTTTAGAATTAGTTTACAATTTTACCTGGAATCACAACCAAATCATCTCATCCTATATTGTAATATTTGTCTTGCTCCATTCTCTTATTTAGCTAGCTGGCTTACAACCACAATGTGAGATTTTAAAGAGTATTGTTCAGTCTAAAAAGAAAAAAAATAATAGTTATAACCACTTCAACGAAGTGAACGTGTTAACTTCCTTGTTTATCAGAACGTGTTTGCAACTTTGTACTTATATCATATTTAGTCTTACATTGCAAAAAAATGTAAGAATATATGTGTAATTATATTAAGATTTCATCTTTTGCAGTGTATGAGCTCAGTTATTAAACTTATCTTCTGATTGCAACCATTCCCTTAAGTTGAGGGAATAAATCATGTCTGTTGTTAGCCTTCCAAGTTTTGCCTAAACACATGATTCATTATAATCAGTAGAAGTTAATAGAGACTCTGCTGTAGATGGAGTCATAGCAGATGTAAATGAAGGCATCATCCCATTCATTATTAAGATATGTATAAGGAAAATATGACCCCAACCTATTCCATCATGATGTATCGTTGCTCTCATAACATAAAGGAAAACTCATGCTGTGTGTATTTAACTCTTTTCTTCCTGTTGTGTTTAACCAGCAATCATGAAGCGGTCACCATCATGTCTGATGCCCAGACAGCATCATGGCTCTCCTCCCTTACCCCCTTCCACAGATACTAAAGAGGAACTCAAAGAGATGATTCAGCTTGGATTTTCTAATGCGGGGTGAGTGACCTCTGACCTCTGTGTTTCTATCCCTGCAGGATACATGAGTATGCTGGTTGCTGTGCGTGTGTGCGGCCGTGCAGCTTTTGACAGCATTTGTGCATCATTACAGCCTGTAGCACTTTCTGGTTGCTGGTGATTGTTCTTCCCTGCTAACATAAACATGACTTTACCCTTTGATATACAAGCTAGGGTAAAAAAAAAACCTTATGGGTTTTACATTTCCTATATCTTTGCACTAATTTCATTTCATGCTCAAGTATTTTAGGTATTCCTCAAGTTGTTTTTGATCATCATTAAATCCTTATCCGTATCACTACCCTTTTATTGTACATCAATTGATGTAGAAATACATAATTGTTTTTAGGGTATAAAGTGAGAAAGGAACAAAAATAATGATTTGCAGTCATCAAAAACAATATATTTAATAAGTAACTGTAATAATAAATGGTAAAATACATTTATTTTAAAGATCTAGTAAAAAAAAAGCACTCGGCCATGCGTAAAATGACAAAGGAAATAAACATAGCCTATTTTAGCCCCATGTTGTGCATTAGAATGGGGCTTGCCTATCTTGTGCTTCAAAGTGTTAAAATGAAATGAATGATGACAAGAAGGCAATGGATGACATTTTCAGTAACCTGGATGCAAACAAGGACAACCATCTGGACTTTGGGGAATATGTTGATCTGCCGCTACACTCTGATCTGCCATGAGTACTTCAGAGGTGAATAGTAGGGATCCAGGCGCCACCTTGGGGCAGTACAGAGAGCGGAGAAGTGTGTCCCGTGACAGCTGTTCTATTTCCTACTCCTCTATTGCACTAAAACAATTATAATGCTAAAATATATTGTATCACAAAACGCAATAAACATTTTTTTCCCATGAAACACTGGGCTTGTCTAATTTGGCCGTTACTGCATGTTTGTCTAAAATATTGTGGATTGATTTAGTTACCACAGGCTGTCATTTCCTAAATTATATAGGATTAACTTTAGGACTTTTGGAACAGAAAAATGGAACTACATGTTATGACATGAAGATTGTTGATATTGTGGTGGAAACTAACTAAAGTACATTTACTCAAGTACTGTACTTTCTTGTCCTTTACCTGAGTATTTCAACCTGATGCTGCTCCACTTCTGAGGGTAATATTATAATTTTTACATTACAACATTTATCTAACTAATAATGACTAATAATAGTTAATAACTAACTAGATAAAATCTAACTAATGTATCTAACGCTTTAGATTTTTAATATGTTACACCAATATAACACCAATATGCATTACATTATCTATAGTCTATTGAGATGTTACTATTGATCTACCCAGAATATCTAAAACAGTAATAAAAAAGTCTAATTTAGTTTTAAGAAATTCAGTTTCAGATTCCACAAAACATATGTGGTGAATTTGTTTAGTTCTGACCCTGCAGATTGAGGGTTTACATGCACAATATAAGTTAATTATTTTCAGAAGCAGTGTGATGTTTTTCTGTGTGTGTGTGTGTGTGTGTGTGTGTGTGTGGTTTTCCCTGTCAGTGCCCCAGGTCCCTAACACTGTCTGAAGACATGCAGGTTAGATAAACTGGATAAACAAGAAAAAGCCTGTAGGTGTGACTGTGCACACAGTTATTATCTGGGGACGTCAGCCCCATGATCATCTCGTCACCTGACCTGGTTGGACCCTTCAGAATGTCATTTAGTCAGTCAGTCATTTTCTATACCTGCGGCTGTCTGCTGGAGCCAATCGCAACGCATCACAGGCAAGAAGCAGAGATATACCCCAGACAGGTCGCCAGTCTGTCATGGGTAAAAACATTACATTTGTCCATTCAGCTTCGTTAATTGACATTCATTAATTGGATTCTATCCAGGATCCATATCCAGAACATGTTGTCCCCTGAGCCCCTGATAACCTTGAGCATCATTGAACATTTAACATCATGTGGCCTGTCTTTAATGAGTAATCATATGCTTAAAGGGTTGTCAACCTGCAGGTTTTAATTCCAACACAACAATTCAGCAGGTGACTTGTCGCTCTTTGTTTTGACATTAAGATTGACTCAGCAATGCTATTATTCACAATCTTGTGTCTAAATGTATTACACAACATATAACGTGACACAAAGCACAATGATATCAGTGCTTGGCATCAGGTTTTAAACATTTCACAAGGCAGCAGCTAAGGGAGTTTGTTCATTATTACAGAAGTGTCAGTGCAGCATTTCACTGTTTGCAGCTTGAACTACTTTGTATATATTTAGCAACTTAAGTCCAGTGGTGAGATGATTAATGGGAGAGGAAAAAAGAAAAAATACAACGTTCTGATACACGAATCTATTTTATTTTTGGAATATTTTCATTCTGTACTGTATTTTAAAAAGTTATATTACCCTGGGAATTTGCATAGGAGAAGTAAAGATATGTGTTGATTATTTGATCGGTACATGTTGTAGAATAAAAAAATACAATCTTTACTACCTAATGGAATAAAGTACAAAAGTATCATCAAATAAAAACACTCAAGCAAATTACAAGTACCTTAAACTTGTACCTTTATTTGTTTAAATACATATTTAATTTAATTGCTGTAAATAAAGCTGTGCTGGTTTGGATATTTCTATGGTTTTGAGAAAGGCTAAATCAATTCATACTATAAATCGAATTGTACATTTTAGGTTTAAGTTCATTTTTTTAATACATTTGTAAATCTAGTTGAATAAAAAAAATACAATATTCACTGCCAGCAGCGGGATAAAGTATAAAGTATCATCAAATGGAAATACTCAAGTACTTCACACTTGTACCTTTATTTTTTATCAATACATATTCAATCTATTGCTGTGATTAAAGCCGTGCTATTTCTATGGATTCTGTAAAAAAAACTATTTCTACTGGTCTTTTATTGTTTTGATTCTTCAACAAAGTTTATTATTTTTTCCAACATTAAGCCATTCACGCGCACGCACACGCGCACCATCTTGTGGGTGACGCCCCCGGGCAGGTCACGTTGCGTGGCCGCGTCTCATGACGCGACGAGGGGCGTGTTATCAACAACAGAGTCGGTCTGTGGTGGAGGTAACGGGAGCGGGGACAGAGCTCGAGTGTTGTTTTGAATTCGCGAGAAGGAGACAGTACCGACCGGAGGGGGGTAAGGGGGTCTGTGGATAAGATGGCGGATGTGGACGGCGAAGAAACTCGGTCGGCTCTCCCTTCTTCGTCCCGGAACGGCCCGGTGGTCGGTTTGTCCGCGGGCCACAACGCCGTTACGGAAGCGTCGGGTCCGCGGATGGTGCGGATCGTCAAGTCCGAGTCGGGCTACGGATTCAACGTTCGCGGTCAAGTCAGCGAGGGGGGGCAGCTCCGGAGCATCAACGGGGAACTGTACGCTCCTCTCCAGCATGTCAGCGCCGTCTTACCCGGGGGCGCGGCGGACCGAGCCGGGATAGCGAAGGGAGATCGGATCCTGGAGGTGTAAGTTAGCTTCTCACGTTAGCATGTGGCGCTAGCTGCCCGCTTAGCCGCTGATCCATTTTAAAGCATGTGTTAGCATCTTCGGCGTTTGCGTCACTCGTCTGTTATGATGACACACGTCGCCGTTTAACGTGACTTAACTGTTAGTTCACGAGATACGTATAAACATTAATGTTCCAATAAGTCTAAATATGTAGTGTAGCTGCACCAGGCTAATGCTAGTGGGGTAGCGGTTAGTAGAAAGCTAACCGTCTTACATAAGTTGGACAACGGGCTGTGCATGTTGATTAGCTTTGACAGACTAGCCGACCTGTTTACACGGGACAGCTGCAGGTGCTGTCTGCTGTGTTTCTGCCTTATCCACCGGAGCTGGATGATGGTGACATGTTGCAGAGGTATTTTTTTTTGTCGAACTAGGTCAGTGAAGGAATGAGCTTTCATTTCTGCAAAAGGAGCTGCATGTAACCCTATTCCATATTTGCTGTTTGCACACTTCTCCTTTAATGACAGCCTCGTGCTAAATATAAAGTAAATGTTAATTAGACAATAGTGTACAATTACGCTGGTTTGGAGGAACAAAATGCACTTGATTAAAATCACCTATTAAAAATAGAAAGCATGAGTAATTGTAATTCACTACAGTTTAAAGGTGGTAATATGAATACACGTACTGTTTTTAAAAGTAGCTTTTTTTATTTGCTCTCATGTCAGGTATGCATTTCCAAAATACAGATTTTTCTGTTCAACGTTTCTGTTTTTCATTATTCTGTTAGTTATTTCTGACAGACACACACACACATAGTGTCAGAAATTCCTTTTTGACATGCAATATAAATATCATTTTACCGACATACATGGTCAGGAAGGTTGCAACATACCAGCTGTGTGACCCAGACATATTAGCCCAGCACAACAGTTTTGAGGAAGTTTTCCAAGAGAAAATCCAAAGTATTTAGAATATGTTACTTAACTTGAGTAATCTAATGGAATGTGTTACAAATGACATTTTAGGCCATGTATTCAGTAATACATTTTAATATATTCTGTGATAAGATAAACTTAGAAGGGAGAAGAGAAACAGAAAACAAGGAACACTGGTCATATTGCCATTTGCTGAGCCATCAAAAACCTGTTTTCTCAATTGCAAAAGCTAAATCTCTCTGTGGTCATATGACAGGACCTGTAGGAATCATGTGACTCATTAACCAGCTTGGGCATTTCAGGAAAACACAAAAGATTCATCCAATTAGGCATGTCATAACTAAACATTTTACTTCAATGTTATGAACAAGAAAAGGGTACAATGTGCTTCAATGCTGAGGTTATTACCATTGAAGCGCACTGTGGTCTATTTCTCTTTTCTTTCATCTACTGCCTGGGTTTTCTTTTGTGGAACAGCAGATATTTCATAGTCACACTTAAAAAGAAGGGAAATGTTCAAATGACCTTGCTGGGTTTTTATCTATTAACAAGAGGGATTGTTCTGAGGTTCATCTTAGTACTAAACCAGTCTAATAATTAACTTTTAATAAACAGAATTGGTCAGTTTTAAACATTTTTTTTTTTTGTAATGTTTGAACAAATTTTTGCATTTTTTTAGTATTCATCAGACATCACTTCAGGCTCTAGTAACGTTTAATAGGTATTTGTAATTGTGATTATCTATAAACTAATCACTAGAATACAAGAGGATGATAAGATCAGAGTAGTGGAGAGAGCTTCATCTTCACCTTTTTGGTTACCTCCTACCCCCAGTTTTGCTGTTCACTTGAATAACTCAGAGGAATTCCGTCTTGTTGACCTTTCCTCCCACAATGCAGAAGCTCTCCCCATTTCCAATTGCGGGCGTTGTTCTCTGCTCCCCTCTTTAAATATGTTTGCCCGATCCTCCCTTTTGATGCATGATACCACAACGATTAAAACAATAAAAGGAAACACGGCGAATAGTTGACAGACCCGCGGTCCTGCCTGCTCCCTCCTTTCCTGTGTCTGTCCCGCTGTTTCTCAGAGGAAGATTAGCAGGGACACCTGATGCTGCTGCCATCTGGCCTCCACAAAGCCAAGACAGGAGGTGTATCAGAGCACTGAAAGAAAGGGAGACATCAGAGCTGACCTGGTTACTCAGCACTCCTGACATTGTGTTGATCAATGGAGGACGCTGGCATTACACCACACAAACATACACACACTCCACAACAGGACAATGTGCAGGATGTGTATTTGTAGCATTAATCTATTTAAATGATCTTATAAACTTCTGACATCCCTGTCAATGCCTGTACTGGCCTTTTATTGAGTGGATTCTGTGTCAGTTAGGACACGAACGATCCATATTATGTATAGTTAGTCGGGGGGGGGCATTCTAAAACTGGAGCATCCCTACTTATTATTCCCACCAAAGACTCTAGTCTGGTCAGTGCTGAATGCTTGATCTGTTTGCTTCTTATCTTGAAAATAAACCATGTGAAAGACCCCGGGGAAAGACAGCTTCACAATTCCTGGCTAATTTTCTTCCCCGCGTTTGCTCCCTCCCTTCTTCCTCCACCTTTTGTCTGCCTCTCCTTTCCGTCCAGTAACGGGGTGAGCGTGGAGGGCGCCACCCACAAGCAGGTTGTGGACCTGATCCGTGCCGGAGAGAAGGAGCTGGTCCTGGCAGTGCTGTCCGTTCCGCCGCAGGAGGCCGACGGTCTGGAAGGTGGAGAGGACGTCCAGCCCAACTATGACTACAGCGACAAGCAGGCCGTGCCCATTTCCATTCCCACATACAAAAATGTAGAGCAGCACTCCGAGAGGTTTGTGGTGAGTGAGGATTTTACAGTTTGCTTTCCCGTTTTCTTTCCTAAAATAGACAGTGATGATTTCCCTCCAAAAGTCCCCTACATACTTATAAATGTAAAGATATTCACGTGCCTCCATCAACAAAATTTCATTTTTATTCTGTCTTGCTCTGATTCACTGTCCTGTTTTTGCCTTGTAGGTGTACAACGTCTATATGTCGGGCAGACAGCTGTGCTCAAAGCGCTACAGGGAGTTCGCCATCCTACACCAGAACTTGAAGAGGGAGTTTTCCAACTTCAACTTCCCAAAACTTCCTGGCAAATGGCCCTTCTCCCTTTCTGAACAGCAGCTGGACGCTCGTCGTAGAGGCCTGGAGGAATACCTGGAGCGAGGTAGTCTTGTTCAAGGTCACTTGTCTGTAAACAGCTCGTGTCTTGACTTGCTGTGTATTGGAAAAAAGACAAAAGTATATATTGTCAATATGTTGTTCAGGGGGATTTACGGCTCTGTGCTTCGCCTTAGACCCACTGAAACCTGTGTGTACACGGTACACACCAAGGGAAGGAATGGAAAGTAGAAAAACACAGGCCAAGCGTTAGTGGTGCTTGTGTGCAGTATATTCGTTTTTTTGTTATGTGCTTTCAAAAATTGTCATATTGTACATGGACAATACTGTTAATCTACACCCACAGGATACAGGCTGTTCTTTATTTGATTGACTTTGACCTCCCTCTTTCTCTCCTTGTATCTCTAGTTTGCTCTGTGAGGGTGATCGGGGAGAGTGACATCATGCAGGAGTTTCTCTCTGAATCAGACGAGGTTTGCATCATGTTTGAGCTTGTAACATTATGATTGTTCCACTGTTCTTGCGTTTTGCAGTGTTGCCATTTCTAAAATGAATGCTGCCGTGCAGGATGTAAATTGAGCAATTTCTGCATAATTCTTTGCTTTCAGGAGCTTTGAATGGAGATTCTTACCCAGCAAATCTTTCAAAATATTCTCTGATGTACAACCTATTGTAAGACAGGGAATCTGCATACCAACACAGCGCCATTTAAATTATACTGCCTAATCTTTTTCCCAAACTCTGTC
Source organism: Eupleurogrammus muticus (assembly GCA_036785175.1). NCBI lineage: Eukaryota > Metazoa > Chordata > Actinopteri > Scombriformes > Trichiuridae > Eupleurogrammus > Eupleurogrammus muticus. Next base: position 9,945,226 of record JAYKQN010000020.1, on the reverse strand, counting down.
ATTAATTTTTAGAACTCTATAATTAAATTAAGATTCGTGTATAAATATCTTTGATGATAATGTGTATTACCATATAAAAGCATCAGCTATTATTAGAGCTTGATATTTTTCAAAATCTTTGATACTGATATCTTGACTTTAATACCAATTTTAAATAATCCTTAATTATTATCTGCTATTTCTCAGCTCCTTGGCATCATTACACACTTATTGCAGTTTCATAACATCAAAATATAAACATATTTACTACAACATGGTTCACTGTAACTAAAGTCATCTGTTTCAACTGTTTAGTTTTATGATCCTTGGCATTTTTCCATTCAAAGCAGTTTTACAACATAGAAAATAAAGATATTTACAACTTGTAGCTGTCTGTTAGCATAATATCAATAAATAACAATGTACAAAGCAGGAAGATATAACTTAACCTGCGTTACCAATATATTTAGAGTTCATTACTTCTGTTTCTTTCACTCAGTCAGTTTTTATTTCTTTTTTATTGACTGCAGTGAGTTCTGTTTTTTTCTTCAACCGTTAGCCATTTTACCTTAGCTTCTTAGCCAGGTGGAGCAGTTTGGTTCATAAAAGTACCAAAGATCAGAACCCGCCCGTAGATATTAGAATTGTTGAGCTTTATTGTTTGACAGTAGCCGGCAGGCATTACATATACCTCAAGTTTCTTTAAACAGAAAAGCAAATGTAAGCATAAGGACATACCACAGATAGTCCAGATTTTGTTGTTTTATATGCTGTGACATTCTTTCATTATCCAATCACCAGGCTTAGTTCGATTCACAACTTTTCTCCCCATGTTTTTGCAGAACTACAACGGAGTAACGGATGTAGAGCTGCGAATAGCTCTGCCAGACAAGACCACCATCTCCGTCCGAGTCCGCAAGAACAGCACCACAGACCAGGTTTACCAGGTAAGAGCACATCTGCTGGAATATTTCCTTATTGTTTGGACACCTGTATTGTGCATCCATAACCTTATAGCATGAATTACAATGTTAAATCATACCTGTTGTTAAATTCATAATGTACATTTGTTGGAAGTGTCCGGTGTACTGTAGTAAAAATAAAATAATGATGATACTAATGCAAACAGACAAATTTAATGTTCTCTGTATTTTTCTTCCTGCAGGCATTAGTGTTGAAGGTCGGGATGGACAGTATTATGGCCAGCTACTTTGCTCTTTTTGAAGTCATCAACCACTCATTTGGTAAGGACCGTGTGTTTAATGTTTGAATTTGACATGGAGATTTCACAAAGCCCTTTCACATATTTTTCATTTTCTTTCATAAAGTCGTCTTTGCAGTGAGACACATGACCACTGTTTTGCTAAATAAAGATCATCCAACCAGTCGTTTTAAGTGCATTGTGCCTAAGGTTACATGTGCAATTTTGGTCAAGGGCAGGTTGTTTAGTACAGAGCGGAATTCATTATGGTTGAAAATAACCAAACACCCCCTCCCCCTCCTCACCTCTCTGTCTCTCCTCCTTTCTATTTTTTGTTCCAGTGCGGAAGCTGGCACCTAACGAGTTCCCCCACAAGCTTTATGTGCAGAACTACACATCGGCAGTGCCCGGGACCTGCCTGGCGCTCCGCAAATGGTTGTTCAGCTTCCAAGAAGAGGAGCTGCTCAGAGACAACCCGCTGGCACTGCACTACTGCTTTCACCAGGTAATAACAATAATTGAATCACATGGACCGTTCCCCGTTCCCATCAAGAATTTATTTACTTGTTCCTGAGTTGAGCCACCGTTCCGACACGCATGGGTGGGTCATCATCCTTCAGTCATGGATGATCTGTGGAAACGTACTGTAACATCACATTGGCAGCGTAACTGTTTTTTTGCTATCTTTGTCAGTAAAAGTGAATGTTTTCATTCTTTACACTTTTTTTTTTCTGGCTGTGCGAACATCTCCTGTCAGTGAACAGAGGCTTACTTTCCCAACATGGGACTAGACATCAACAACAAGATGTGAGCGCATAAGTGCTACTGAAACATCCGTTTTTTTTGCACACCAGCTCCTTTCGGCTGTCTGCGTCCTGTCAGTCCTGCACCTCCCGAGGCTTCACTCATTCTCATTTCTGATGCCTCTTGAAGCATAAATGTCAGAAATGTCCTTGTTTCTAAGAAGGCTCCATCAGATGTATACAGCAAGAACACCAAATTGGTTTCATTTATTGATTCGCTCCTTTCCACCGCCTGAAATGTGCCTATAGTGAAATCGGAAAACATGTGGCAACCCTGCACGCCTCGATCGATGATTCTATATAGTTTTAATAAGTTTACAACATTCAAACACCTGGAGGTTCGTGGGATTTTGATCGCTATTTGTGGAAAATAGGTTTCACTACACCGCCAGTGAGGGGGGAAAAATCCTTTTATTTGGATCATAAAACACTTTTCTGTGGTGAGAAGCATCAGTGTGGATTGATACATTTAATAAAATGTCTGTATGTATAATTCTGTGAGAGACATCCATCAAAAATGCCTCAAAGGCGTCTGGTGTGGATGTTCCCTACACGGGTAAATCCTAATTTAGTACCAAGTGAATTCTTGACAACTCTGAGTGTATATAATTAATTAATTATGAGGGCAGTTTTTCATTTTATTTCATCAATTTAGATTTCTACTGAAATACATCCTCAAAAAAATGGGTAACTGGTTGGGTGATTTGTGAGTGTTTTTTTTTTTTTGTAATTCTTTTTTTTTTCTTTTATACATTTTCAAAAAAGAAAATCATAATATATAAAACATATATAGAGTTTGTTTGATTTAAAGTGAATAAATAAGTCTTTGCACAATAATGAGAGCCAAGAGCTGCTGTTTATAACATTTTTGTCTGAATGGTCCACAAAAACCTAGCCTACTGTAGTAATCATTTACTTTGATTGTGTTTCAAAAGAAAAAAACCTGTTTACAGAAATTCTGAAAGACAAATGACAGAGAATATAAATCGGGTGTTTTTATATAGAGGTATTTTTTTAAAGGAAAACAAAAACACCAGTGTCCGTAAAGCAAAACTCCTTCACTATATTTGAAGTACATAGTGTGAACTGGAAAAATAATCCTCTAATGCAAACGCAGTAAAAATAGCCACTGATGCAGCTGCCTACAGGCTGCACGTTGACCAATAGAGGACAATACCTGAAGCATTTCAGGCATGTGAGCTTCAGCAGTGACCTAGTAAAACCATAAAATCAAATTCAGCACATGCAGTTCCCTGCATTGCTGACACACATGAGAACATATCCAAAAATGATATATAAAGTATACAATGTATTATAATTGCTGCCAATGAGTGAATTCAGAATGTTTGTAATGATGAATGATAAATGGTTGTGTCTTCACCACCCTAACCACCATTTACCCCTGTCTGTCCCCGTCTTTCTCTCTCTGTCTTCTGTCTCTCGAGGCGTTGGATGATGTGAAGAAGGGATTCATAAAAACAGAGGACAAATCCTACCAGCTGCAGAAACTGGCAGAGCAGCGCAAGATGGCCACGGTGAGTCCCACAGACCAGTCTTTGTTCAGGAGGGGACTGGGATGACTCCACTTGTTGCCTGTTTACCAGAGCCGTCACCAAAACGTTACCAAAGATAAACAGAAAGGCCGAAAAACCCCTTCTCACGTTTTAGAAAAAAAACTGTCTCTGTCTATTCACATCTATTTTTCCACCCAGCAACTTGGATCCAGTCTTATTTAAATGTTAAAGGAGAGTTTTTCATTTTTCAACGTGGAACCTATTTTTCTATTTTAGTGTCTATTATAAAGATCTGAGGAGAAATATCTAAATTTAGTCAAGAGCTGGAAGCAGCCTCTCACTTTACAGAAATCGCTATGATAAATGTAGGCGGGGCCTGACAGAGATTCTCCTTTTAAATTGACTAAATAAACAGAGTTCAGTGTCTTGCTTTTCGACATTTGGACTTCTGTCTTTTGGCTCCATGCACATTTCTTTCATGTGTGAAATGTGTTCATAGCTAAACAGTTCTTGCAAATCATGATAATGTTAAATCTGTTCACATGCTGCTCCATCAAGAGTTGAATAAGAAAAACAAAAGTATTCCAAGTACATGTTAACTGTGGTTTTCTATCAAAACTTGTGATCTGAATTCCTGATGCAATCTGATTGCTCAGAGTAAGCTCACATTTTTCTGTGCAGTCACCGCTGATGTACGTTTGCTTTGGTCAACCCTCTTTCTGACAGTACCTGAGCCTGTTGAGGTCGTGCGAGGGCTACAACGAGGTGGCGTTCCCCCACTGCTCCTGCGACTCCAGGAGGAAGGGACACGTCATCACAGCTCTCAGCATCCATCACTTCAAGCTGCATGCGTGCACCGAGGACGGCACACTGGAGGTATGTGTCAGGGTAGAGGTCACCAGATCACCAAACACTGACTCATACAAACATGTGCACGCACTGAAATTGCCTCATCAACTCGGCTCCTCCCTACAGAACCAGGTGATCGCTTTTGAATGGGGGGAGATGCAGCGCTGGGACACTGACGAGGAGGGAATGGCGTTCTGCTTCGAGTATGCCAGAGGAGAGAAGAAACCTCGCTGGGTCAAGATCTTTACTCCATATGTGAGTTTACACACAAACCTGCTCCACAGTCTCATGGGTTTATCACGTCTGTGATGTTCATGGGTTCATTTGTTCATTAAGGAATTTAAACTGTTTAAGTTAGTGCGTCCGAACCATCCAAACACAATCGAACCCCGCCTTCGGTTAGACTGGACCTTTCAGACCAAATCAACTGCTGTTGAAGTGAAGGCACCTTAAGTCTCTTTCACACATGCTCCTGACTCCAGAGCGTCAGTTGTCTGGAGTTTTCTTTTTCACACATGCAGGACACGATCAGTCTCAGACACTTTCACACATACGGCATGTTTCCGCTCACTGATGTGACGCGGCCGCCGGAGCCGATCGCTGCCGATCACTCAATGTTTGTATCTCCAGCAGATTTATAGCGACGAGGCTCAGAAGGATCCGCCGCCACGCTCCGCTAAAGCTACGCACCGAGTCGATTCTCAACAGAGTCGCGCTGAAGCCGCGTCGATCTGCCACAGCAGAACGAGCCAGAAAGGAAGTCACCAAGGATGCAATTCTAAAAACAATCATCCATCAGATTCATGATTGTGTATTAATTTACTATATCATCATTCCGCCATGACCGGTGAAATACATTGTTTACCGGCTCCTGTTATGTCAAATTACCAGCAAGTGCCGCCAGACATGAAAAAGGAATCTTTTCTTTGTTGTTCTCTTTATACATCATTGGTTATACAAAGGTTCTCGTCGAACTAACCCAGCTGCCTCGCCAGCTACAGGCGCCGCTCCCTTCCGAAAAGCCACAGTAGAAACGTCAACAAGGTTCCCGCTCACGCTGGGAATTTATTTCATATATTTGCACGTTCACATGTGACATAACTCAGACTTTGTACTAGGGTTATTTATGTCTCTGATTCATGTCAGGTCATTATTGGATCACAGTGCATGTCTGAAAGAAGTTTTAGTGTGACAGAGAAGTTAAAGATGTCAAATTTAATACCAACTTCATAACACATATGAATGAAATGAAATATGATTTAATCAAAGCAATAGGGAGAAGTCACAAAGGTAGAAGACGGCAAAGTAGGATCACAATTTATTGATGGTTCCCATGAAACCGTTGTCTTGCATTACATTAATCAACAATGATGTGAGATATGAAAGAACATCACACGTGTATATCAAAATAATAGCTTTTATAATGACCTTTTTTTGTTGTTTTTGCATTTTCCCCCAGTTCAACTACATGCATGAGTGCTTCGAGCGAGTCTTTTGTGAGCTGAAGTGGAGGAAACAGGTACGGACCACTCCTTTCCTCTTTCATTCTGGGAAGCACATGACTTCATGCCAAGACTGAAAGTCTAAACTTAGCTTATTATTAGGTTTATCTTAACAAATGTAATAAACCACTAATGTTTTCATGAGGGTTTTCAGGCTTTTGATCTAAAATCTTTTTTTTCTTTGTCTTCTGTTGTATGTCAGGTTGAGGAAGAAGCATCTGACAAAGACAACAAAAACTGCAGCAACACTGGTGAGCAGCGAGCATTTCTTGCATATTTCCTTTCATAAATACAAAACATGGTTCTTAGAAATATTTGTTAAAACAACACTGAGGAGATGGAGGGTAGATTTCAAATAGGGAGACTCATAAAAGAATGTGTACTCAGTTGTGTTGCTTTGACTGACAGCATCAGGTTCTCCATGAATAATGCAAATGTTGCCTGTCTGATATAAAACTAAAACAGCAAGAGGAGGGAAAGGATTTCAAGTTTGCTATCAGCTGTCTCTCTAGCTGGTAAAGGCAATAATATGTGTGAATGTTTATTGGTTTATAAGTAACTTTGGTTCACTGACATTAAACCACTGCAGACATACAAAGGCTGCATTCAGTTATGCTTGTATTGTTTTATTATCTCTTCCGTTCAGCCCCCATTACTTTTCACTGCCCTGAAAGAAGTCAAGGGGAAACTGCTAAACAATTTACCCCAGCTTCACAATATACTTAACATCTTAGAGGAGAGTGAAACCAGTGTATTTGTGCAATCAGGGGAAAAAATGGCAATCAGAATAAATGCATGTACAAACATGTGACTGGCTGTCAGAGCCGCTGAAACTATTTGGCCCATGTGAGACAGCACGAGACCAGAAATACAAATATGTGGACAAACAACTGTGGGGCGCAAGGATGAGTGATCAAACTGTGGAGTTACAGGACAAGTTAAAAAAAACACACATCTGTGACAGATCAGACTCATCATGAATGGATAAATAACACAGAAGGATTCACAGATGTTCAGGTTGTCTATAAAGATGACTGAAAATTGCACACAAAAACAAGTTTCAAAACCATTGTTTAAAACTAAAAGCTTTTCCTTTTGAAGGCGAGTTGTGACTGTTTCCAGTTTCTCAGGGGAGTCTGAAAACAAAAGAGCAGAAATGACAAGCAGTTACTTGTATATAAATATAACAGGGTATCCATTAAAAAAACAGTAAAAAAGTATATATATATTTTTTTTATAATATTTCAATAAAATATTTGCATGCATCAGAAATGCATTTGTGAACCATATTTTTTAAAAATATTTATAGATATATTTATATATATTTAATTTTTTTGCAGTAAAAACAGAAAATCTTGAAATACATTTGTGAAGTTGAGAAGGTCATTTACTCCAGTACTTCAGACCCAAATCAAGTGTTCAGCATCACCAAGACAGTAGAAACCTTTCTTTTTTTCCCTTGTTTTCATACGTCACATGACCAAAAAAAAAACATCATTCCGACCCGTTCCCTGAACCATCTGTCTGTATTCCAGAGTATCTGCCTCCTCTGGAGACACAGCAGAAGGGATGGCGCCACCTAGGGGGGGAGATTGCGACTTCCTAAAAACCATTGGTCATCGCCCGAACTAGAACTGGTCCACTCGCATCATCACAGCCACCCCAGAGAGCGCCCATCTACAAACAGACCTGAGGGACAGACCGAGGCCATCCATGCCCTGAAAACTAACTGGAATTGACCAATTTGGGAAATTGGATTAGTCACACTTAACCAAACCCAGGGATCAGGGATACACACAAACACACACACACACACACACAGCAAGAAGAGCAATGAAGAAAAAGTAAAAAAAAAAAAAAAAAAGAAAAAAAGCCAACTTTCATGTCATTTACTAGATCTCCATAGCGTGTCTGTTGTTTTCCTCCATCGGCCCAGTGATGTGGAGCGGGACACGAGCAAAGTCTCGCCAGCGGTTAGGATGTGACAAACACACCAAGCGTTTGACTGGTCAAGGTTACCAGGGCACTGCGGCATCATTCGCTCAAAAAGCAGCACCTTGACGAAACGCCACTTGATGAGGGTGGCTGACACATACACACACACACACACACACACATAAACACACACACACGCGCAGGACCGTCACAGTCTGTTCTCCAGCACGATCGGCTGCCAGCCTGACCCTCCTCCCCCGAACTAGGACGGGACACGCTGGAGACGAAAAGAAGGGAGGAATATATAGAGGAAAGCGGGGTTTTCACAGGCGGCGGTGACGAAAGAAAGCAAAACGTTGCTTTAAACAGATGCTGGACATTAACGGGAAAACAATGTTTTCTATTTGTGGGTCAGAAGTGTTGTGTGTTTGTCAGAAAACGGGCAAATGTAACTAACTGAAAACGGATATGGAGACACGTTCATTATTATGTGTATGTTTAACATCTTATTTCTGACAAAATATAGATTAATATAAGACCTGTAATAATTGGTTTCTTGATCTAACACAGTGAAACACTAACTGAATTGCATTCAGGCACCAACTAATCTGTTTCATCTTGTCTCCTGGTCTAACTTTAGCTCTCTTGGCAGTCACACATTAATGTCAGTGTGGATACTATCCTCACAAGTGTTTTATTGTGGTGATTCCACCTTGAAGTTCAGAGAAAGATGCTTACCCTTTCTCTCCCGCAGGGCTATCTTGAACAAAAGCTTGTCAAGCTAAAACGTAGATGTTTATGAAATGTCGCACGTTTCCCTCGGGGAATCTGAAATGCGACAACAACGACAAAACATTTGTTTTGTTTAGTTTTGAGGTATTTTTTTTCAAGTCTGTTGAGCTGCAGTTTTCTGAACAGGCAGCAGAGAGCAGCAGAGTGTAAAGAGAGATTTCCGCCGTAGGTTGTCGAGCAGAAAGCGAAATCCTCCCGGAGCTTCATAAAGGGTGATTCCCCCAGGCTTTGTAAGTCACCCACCCAAGTATCCTCCTCCGCAGAATGTCCATTAACCACGACAGGGGGACAGATGGTGCGAGCGTGTGCGTGCGTGTTGTACAGAGAGTAGATGCACGAAGTTGTGTGGCTGTGACCAGACATCAGCACACACGCGATGCAGGCAGCTGTCTCATAGTGCACCTATGTGGATACAGTATTAGTGTGTGCTGTGTGTTCATGCACATGACAAGACGTTTTTTCAAGCAGCATTTCATGTTTTTTCATAAGAAACTGGTTTAAATGTGTAGAACACGTTAGTTTTATTAGAAGTTTGCATCCTGACAGAAAATGGAGACATTGTGATTTTTTTTTTTAATCTAAATGCAATAGTTTTGATTATCCCATTAAGGGCTAGAAGATTATCTCAGCCAATTCTTTACTGACTGATTCTTGTTCTGCTTCTGGCAGCAACAAGAAAACTGAATCTCACTCTGAATCTGACTGTAATGATGGTTCACTTTTTTTTTTTTTTTTATCCACACTGACTTTTGGAGCACAAGTTTCACTTGAATTATTTTTTTTATTTATTCTTTTTTTTTAGTTCTACGGGTGACGGGCTTAGCTTCAATGTTATATTTCATGCCTTAGATTTAGTTATAATTTCCTTTCAGTCACAGTTACCTTGGAGTGTGTGCGTGCAAACGCGTGCGTGCGTGTGTGCGTGTGTGTGTGTGTGTGTGTGTGTGTGTGTGTGTCCTCTGTGTTTGTCATTGACATAGCTGATAAGCTTTCAGGCTCTGATTGGACGTGTCTGATGAGCTGTCGGTCTGACAGCCAGCAAATGAAGATGGGGTTTTGTATCCATGTGACAGTGGAGACGCCAGACAGATAGAGATAAATGGGAGGCGTCTGTGTTATTCTCTAACTAACATTTTCAGTGTAACACACACACACACTCCTCTTTCTGTCTCCCTGCTCCTCTGACTTTGTGATTTGACCAAATTGACAAGTGCAAACCCACAAGATATTTAGCTATTTGTCATCCAGCTGTTGCTTGTGTTACACATCTTCCTAATGCAATACGTACCGTTCATGGAGAAGCATATTGTGTATTTACTCACACATCAGACAGCTGGATTGAGAGAGAAAGGTTGCAGCACGTCGCCGGATGGTCATTTTGACAGCCAAAGTAATAGCCAATTTAGAGATGGATGACAAGAATTAGAGGTGCTCAACCGTGATGCATTTTTTTCTCTCTTTCTTATTTTTTCTATATAAGATAGAGCATGAGATAGATGGAGGTTGTGATTGCGTGTGTTGGCCTGTCTGTCCTCTGCTCTGACTCTCTCTCCCAGGTCGGCCTCCCCGGCATCACGCGGGGATGCGGTTGCTGTAGCAGCTCAACGCGCTCAGTGCGGCCTCCGCTCTTTTTTTTTTTTTTTTTTTATTTTCTACTCCTGTCAGCCGCCTGACTCACTCTTCCCAATAATGTATTCAAAAGCAGTGTTTTTTTCCTACTGTTAGATGTTTATTCTATGTCGCTGTGGCTCGTGCTGCTGTGAATAGGCTTTTAGAAAGCTGCTGTTTATTTTTTTATTTTTTTCTGTGTGTGTCTCAGTTTGTCTCGTCCGCGCTAGGTGCCAACAGACGTCCCAGTCACAGGCAGGTGTGTGTGCGTACTGTCAGTTGTCGTTGGTGAGGGGAAAACGTCACCGTAACCATGTTGGAAGGGCGAAAGCCGAGAGATGACAAGAATGTTAAGAAGCACGTCTTTTGTTTGGTTGTTTTTTTCCCCGTTTGTCGGTGCGCGGCGTTCAAGATGCTACCCCCCCCAGGGGGGGTGGCTCACAAATGAATGACTCTTATGAAAGAGGATGAATTTCACACAGATGAAAAGAATGTCAGATCGTACAACAAACATGTCAGCGGGGGAAGGGGGGGAGGGGGGATAAACAGATCCATGTGTGGGCAGCACACGAGGCTTCGGAAAGTTTGTGCACATTGCGCAGAAATGCCAAGTGATGCTGTTGCTATAGTAACGTGCCGTTTTTTTTTTCCCCCCCCATCTTTAGCGGGTTAATTCGGCACTGATTCCCTTCGCGTTATTCGCTGGCAGAAAGAATTCCCGCAGCGTTTCACAGGTCTCCAGTGTTTGAAGCGGCGTTTACGAGGCCGCTTCAGTCAGGTCTTTGACACTTCACTCAGAGCCGACACGCTCCTCTCAGCAGCTTTCATGTCGACCTGATTATCCGCCGACCGCGATCAGAGGGCTCCCCTCTCATCGGCTGACATGTCCCACCTATGGTGAATACGAAAAGGGTGGATGTAAGTGCTGTTTAAAAACTGTTAAGCCTTTGTGTAATTAATTTTTGTTCATTGCTTTAAGACATAGGGGGGGGGGCTTTTCCTTGGAAAGTAGGCAGTGACATGAATTAATTAAAAAAAAAAAAAAAAGAAGCTTTGTTTGTTTGTCTTCTGCATAACCTGTAAATAGTTGTTTTAAGAAGAGAAAAAATGAGGATATCCATGGACAAAATGCACTCTTGTTTCTCCGACTCTTAAAAAAACAAAACAAAAAAAAACCTTTTATTTATTTAAGCATAAATCCTGCAGATTGGGGAACCGGTTTGTGTACAGCGCCAGAGCCACCGTCGATCATTAATTCCGCGTGATGGACGGCTGTTTGGAGGATTAGCTCACTACACAATGAACCAGGCTGTTTAAAAGAGAAGCAGTGTATTTACCAACTGTCTAAAGACGTTAATTAACACCCTATGCTGAACTAGGCTACAACATGGAGAGTTTTATATCTTAAAACAAAAAAAAAACAAATGAAGGTTTACTAACCAATATAAGAGAAAAAGGATAAAAAAAAATATATAAAAAAAGGTTTGAAAATGTTGTGTAGAGTAATAAATTGTAACAATATTTTAAATAAAGTTATATATTGGGAAAATGCTGTTTTTTGTCTACATTTATTTACTCCCACTCACAAAGTGAACATTTTCTCTTTTTTATTTCTGTGGAAATCTCAATAGGCTCGCAGGAGGCGAGTCGCCAGCTGTCGAATGATAAAAACATTCAGCTGCTGTTTATCAATGTATGGATTCCGTTCATGTTCAGTGAGACCGAGCTGTTGTCAGGAACGTCTTCCTCTAAAGTGATAAAGCAGCGGCGGTGTTCGCCAGGGACCAATTAACTTCTTGAAGAAACCAGTCGAGTGTACCTAATGTCTTTTTTTTATATTTAAAATGTTACAGCCGTTGTGAATGAATGACTTTAAAGGTCCCGTATTGTAGAGAGTGTGATTTTTAATATCTTTTATTATAAGAAAGGCCAGGTGTTCAATTAAAAATACATTCCCATGTTTCAAACCATTTTAACCCACAGAGAAATGTGATTAACTCACAGCTCAAGAGCTTAACCTGCTGATAACAAGTAGAGGATTAAAATCAACTAGTGCAGTGAGTGAGCCAGGCTACAATTTATGTTAAAAGTGTGGAGTTTAATCTCCATATCAGGTTTTTTAAAATTGTGATCACCCATGTGACAACATGAGGAGGAGCGGCATGATAAGGAGCTTTACACTGTAACTTAAGTGCTGCTGCAGGGCAGTGCTGTGATAGTAATAATAAATAGGATATAAATGTTTTAAATATTGTATACATTCCGCAAAAAAGAAAAAGATACACACCATTGTTCCATGCACAAGCTGTATCTGAAAACTGAGCTTGATCTGACAGTCAGAGAGAGATACACCAGCCACAGACACACAGACGCTCCTTGCTTTATAGACAGATAATAATCAGGTGTATTGGAGTGTGTCGCTGCCTGAAACTTGCAGTAAAGAATATCTGGGAGCTGTCAGAACAACCCTGCTTTAAGTAAAACTTTCCTTTTGTTGTAATGTCAACCCCCAGCTGCACAGTACGACGACGCTTTTCCCGTGAAGCTGGAGTGAAAGCCGCCGTGGAGTTTTGTGGAGGCGTCCATCGGCGTGGTTACAGGCACAGCTGGAGATCCATCTCCCCATGTAAATAAAAACAGCTCCAAGGTAATTAAAATAAACTGTTATTTTGATTAAATTACACACCAATTAAAATGCATAACTATTATGTTGCCTGTCTGCTGTGTGGGTTCTGCTCCCTGCTGATAAGTGCAGCTGAATTGTACACACTGTACCTTTTTTTAAAAGCCACAAATATATCTTGTTAGGGAAGTGAAAATTTAAATTTAAAAAAAGTGTATAATATGGAACCTTTTTAATGAGCGCTCCTTTTGCAAGTTGCCAAGCAAGGAGAAGGCACGTTTAACCACTCTCCTGCTTGGAGAGGCGAGTCCTGTAATTTGTGTGTGTGTGGGAGGACAACCGATTTAAAAATTTGCTGCTAGCAAACTCTGGTGCAATTACTTTTAATGATGTACTGTCCCTGCGAAGATAAACAATAAATTAGACGTGTGGATGTAGTTCATATTGTGTCGCCGGTGGTAAGTTCAGAGCAAAGTTGTTAAAGGTCTGGAGCTAATTTGACAGCTACTTTTACGGGATGAGGACTAAAAGGAGGCTTTATCATGACAAGGAACAGATGTGACAGTTTGTTGGCTGGCCGGCCAACATTTCAGCATCCCTCCTCATCATCTAAAAAGGTCCGAGATGAATTGAAAGCATAATATATCTGTTGTCTGGCACTATAGAAATAACAGAGCAGTGCTTAAGGCCTGATTAGTAGATATCTCATTCATGGTTGGCAGTGGCATGTGCATTACGTTCTCTTAATTCACTGTATTGCCCGCTGTGATTGTTTACTCCACGAAAACAGCACAATGTCTGCAGGAAAAGTGAGCCGTGTTGTACAGTACATAACCAGTCCCAGGGCAGGGAGCACCGGCGCTAATAAACCGTCCGCGGGAACATTATTCTGGCAGAAGAACGGGCACAGTGACATTTTGATGGTGACATGCTGCACAAATCTTTATGTTGTTCACTGTGCCCCACAGAAGCTGTTGCAGTCCACAGGGGAGGTAGTGGGAAAACTGAGGTGAGGCATTATTCAAACCAAAAAGGGGCCTGTTAATGCACCCTATGGATCCAAGCCCATAAAATGTTGTGTGCTTTGGCACAGTTGAGGTGAAAATAAAGTTGTCTCACATAGGCGCTGTTTGCTGACTGCAGGCTGCCACCCCGTCTTCGCCACCTTTCCTCACTCACCATATTTCTTCCGTCCAACTAAGAGAAAGTACGCAATCGGAATTCTCCAGTGTTACCGGGTCTCGGTTTTAGTAGCAGCAGCATCTAAATAAAACATGGGAGCTCATGGAACCATTCATCCAATCGACTTCACGCTTAGTGTATTGACAGGCCCGAGTCTGAGAATTTGGCACTATAAGAGCAAAGTTTACAATTTGGCCTGTAACTTCATCACCAGAGTTTCAAAACATCTATCAGGCCTCTCTTACCTAGATTCAACCTTTCCATGTTGGCCACACCCAAATGCCAGATTTTCTGTTTGTATGAATGCTGATGATAAGCCTCACGTTGGTGGATGTGTTGCTGATGATTAAAGGAGGTGATTTGTCAAATGTGAAATTGGTCGGATGGATGTGAATCCCATAAGCAGCACTGCAGAGGACCAAATAATCGGCTGGGAAAAAGACATTTGGGTTGTGCACTACTTTGCTTTTAATACTCATGAGATCACTCTTTAGTTACCATAACCATAACCCCACAAACTAACACAGGCCAAGATGTCTATTGTGGAAATTGTCATTTTGCAGACACTTGAAATAGTTTCTCAGTGTGTTTTGAAAACCTGCTTCGTGTTGGAATATATTAATCTAAATACTGTTGAAAATAACTGAGACATGCAGAAAGCTCTATGCTTTTCATTCAGACCTGATTGAGACAGATTTTTTTCTCTCCAAATGACTGCTTGTGTAATTGAATTTACACAAAGCTCATATTATACACACTTTCATACCTGTAATCTTCTGGTCACGGTCAAGACCGGAGTATATAAGCCGAATAGAGTTTTGTATATTCACCTTTTTCATTCTAGGATTTGCAGGTCACATTACTGCGTATTCATCATATATCCAAGTACTAATAAGTGTATTAATTCTGCTTGGCTATGACATAGATTTTCATTGCAACACATCCTGTTAAAGCCTGCTTACTTTAAAGTGATTCACACCCTGTGCCCTGACTGACTGATATTAAAAATTGAATGTCCAAAAAGTTTCTTCAGTTGAACAACTTCAAATCTGAAGTTGTCATCATTACTCCTTCTGGCCCCGGCAGCGGCAGCATAAACAATCTCCTCTCATCTGCGTTCCCTTTCAAATAAAGTCTGCAAAGAGGCCCGTAACTTAAGTTTTACTGTCGGCTCGGCGCTGCCTTTTGATGCCCAGGTGACCAAAGTTATGCAGTCTTGCTTTACTCAACTGAGGCAGTTAACCAAAATACGAGCGTTCCTCTCTCCTGCAGATTCAGAAAAAGTCATCAACGCTTTTATCGCTTCCAGACTCGGCTATTGTAATGCACTTTATTCCAGAATCAGCAAGCGTAACATTCAGAGACTGCAACTAATACAAAATGCTGCTGCCAGGTTTTGAACACATACCAAGAGAAGCGACCACATTACGCCTGTCCTCGCTGCCCTTCACTGGTGACCTGGGACTTTTAGAATTGATTCTAAGATTTTACTACTTGTTTTTGGAGCTGAGAAAAGTCTGGCTCCCTCTGTATCTGTGATCTGCTAAATCCCTCTGAGCCAGATTACAATTTTCCCCTAAAAATCACTAAAGGTGATCAAACCTTTGCTGTTGAGGCCCCAAAGTTCTGTAAATCCCTACCTGGAGATCTCAGGTATAGAACTCATGTCATCTTTTAAATATTTCCTTATGACTCAACTGGTACTCTCATATTTACCATTTTTAGCATGTTTCATCATTTTATTTAATCTTTAAACATTTGTTAGCTCTTCGATTTATTCTAAAACAACTTTACTATAGGAGAAACATAAATAAAGTTGTTATTATATTACATTTGTAGTACATTACATTTTTACTCCACTTTTATGACAGCAGCTTTGCATATAAACACAATTATACATCTTGTATCTATAAAAGCAGGTAGCGTCTGTGTGTCTGTGGCTTGTGTCTCTGCCTGTTGTCATATCAACCTCAGTTTTCAGATACTGCACGATATGTGTATAGGATATATGTACACCTTTTTGTGGAATTATTTGGATGAATATTCAAAAATTATTAAATTCCTGATGTGCTGTGGTGATGTAGGGGTTGCATAAAAAGCCTTTTTTTTAAGCAGCAGATCCCAGTTCACCTCTCTGGTGCATGTCTCCCATCATTCTCTCTCCCATTACGTCCTGTCTGGCTACTGTGTAATATAGGTGTATAAACCTCAAACTAATCATACAAAAATAAATCCTATAGACGTGTGCAGCACTATCCTGCAGCAGCACTTTTCATTGCATTGTAAAGCTCCATATCACACCTCCTCCTTGTGTTGCTTCCCAGCACTTTAGTTATAATTCAAAGCTCCGTTGTCCTGTTTCTTCCTGCACTGATCGTGCAGCGAACATGCAAAGATGTTATCCGGTTTACCTGCTGATTTGTTCCTCATGCTAACACAGGCTACCATGGGCTGCAGCCGTCTTAGCCCAAGCACTCTTTATAGTCCCACCACTATCACCTAAGAGAACACATTCATTCATTTATAGACACATATAACATGCTCAAGTTGTGACACAACAAAGCTGATATGTAGATTGAGATCCAAACTTTCAACATAAATTACAATAACTGTATTTGCATGTCTCTCTTTATCTCAATATATGTCTGAGGCTTATCCAATGTAATTATATTATTCTTTGTTAGGACTATGTATAACACACCCTCATTTGGCCAAACATAAAAAATCTACTTAAGCTTCCACTTTTCTATAGGAATACATACGGGCACTATGCTAGTTTTATAGGTCCTCATGAGGTCAAATAGGCTCCGTCTTAGCCAATTTTGCTGTTAAATCTTTAGTACTTTAACTTAAGGCGCATTTTAATGTAGAATTAGTAGGGTGATTGTACTGCAAGATTTTACTCTAATAATCAGTTGATGGTGTATTAAATGAACTGACAGAAAATGAATCAGTAACTATTTTGATAATTAAATTATCATTCGATTTTCTTGACAAGCAGAAATTAATTTCAAGAATGTCCCTGATCTAGCTCTTTATATTTTCTCTGTCTTATGTCATTGTACATTTAATGTTGTTGGTTTTTCAGACTATTGATTGAACAAAACAATGGGTTTTGTACCCTTGAGCTCAGGCAAACTGATCAATATTTTTCACAGGTTTTAAACACTTTATAGATGAAAAAGAATGTTTGTCAGATGAATATTTGCAGTCTGCAGAACAGTAACATGACGGATCAGCAGCTACTGGTTGGATAGTTGGAAGAGATGCTGAGAACCCATTTTAACAGTCAGGTTGGAACAAGGTTGCTAGAGAGGGGCTTGTTAATCATTCACACTTGAGGGTAAATTTGTTAGGTCCACTCACTGTCCACTTGTATTGAGGCTTCAAAGAAAACGGCGTGGAAGTGTTTCCAACATGTCATTCTCAATTTAACACAGGGGCAACTCTTGCTGTTACATTAATTCTTCAGCAGTCTTTTTTCATGTGTGTCATTTTTTGAATGCGTCTGTTGCAGGGTAAAAAGACCAATCCGGAATCTCAAGGAATGTTATATAACAAAAATTGGATAACTAGGTAATGTATAATTAAAAGGCAGACCAATTTAAAGTCAAAACTCCTTACACCCTTCATGCATTATCCTTGTTTTTCCACATTTTTACGGTGTTGCACTGAATTGCAATACTCTCCAGAGACGAGAAACTAATTACGTAAGATATGTAATAAAGTTGAGTAAGATATAAATATGTCCCACAAACTGAATTGGTGTGTCATGAGATTTAAATGCAATTTCCTGCTTGATATTACTTGGAAACACAGTGCTTTAATTTGTGGGGTAGCTTCAATTTCTGAGTATAACTAATGTACTTCATGGTAAGATAGTCAGATGCGTGTTGTAGCCGAGCAGCTGTATTTATTACTGTTGCTTCTCCATTTGTTTCTGCTATTTAGAAATAGACACTACTGTTGTCTAATTTGGAGAAATTTATTGTTTAAAGCTCCTTCTTGTGATCTTTTTTTTTTTTTTTTTTTTTGGGGGGGGGGGGTTAGTCTGTTTGCCGTAACTGTTCATGTACAGTGATACTGTGACACTCACCTGTACAGTTTATTAATAGTATTTCTGGGTAGATCATATTCTGCTATTGTATCCAGCAGACCCCTGTGACCCTAGTGAGGAATAAGGGGTTAGTGAAAATGATTGAATAAAACAAGTCATTGCCCAGATGTAACTGTTAACGCTTGTAAAAGTGCAGGTTTTTGTGTGTAATTACGCTTCACTGCCAGCAGGTGTCGATGCAACCCGTGCACTACAGCTTTAAAAAAAAATCATCTAAGTGTCATAAACTTTTAACTATAGCCACAGATCTTATTTACAAAAATCCAAGGTCAGACTACAAAAAACTCATCGTCCCTGCAGTATTCTTTTAGAATCAAACACAGTCACAGCTGAGGCTAATGGGAGTGTCGATAGTAGGGGAAATTAACATGATACATGAAAAGTTAAAGTTATTAGATTCCATCCTGAGGGAGGGAGGTGGCATGAATCCCTCTAACAAATTGAACGCAATCCTTTCAATAATTGTTAAAATCTTTCAGTCTGGACCTCAGGCACACTGACAACAGACCAACCTTCCCCATCCATAGAGCCTGACATGGCTGGAAAAAAGGAACAGTTGAGTTCATTCTTCACGGTGCAAATGACAACTTCATTTATCCCTCAGGGTTGGAAATTTGCCAGCCTCTTGCAAGGCGAGTGGAAATCTGTAGAAGCGTGTTGAAAAAAAATTCCTGAGTGGAGATATCTCATCTTGATATCTCGGTAAACTTGGAATCTAAGTAGAACGTGTTATAGTTGTCTACGGGAGAGCAACGAGCCACGCTTGACTTATCGGTTAAGAGGCCTCTGTTGCTCAGACACAAGGTGACCACTTAACCCCGTGACCGCGAGCGGCCCGCGCCGGTTAAGAGGCGGCCCGGGGAAGTGAGCGACCGTGGCTGGGCCGGGATTAATCAAGCCTAACGACACATCTGTAGGTGGGCTCGCAGGGAGGGCCGGGCATCAATCACCGTCTGGAGCATCTCTCTCTCTCCCGCTCCCCCCTCTGCTTCTTGTCAGCCGTATCGACCAGCGCTTTGGGCGCTTGGTAATTAAAAGGCATTGATCAGCCTCAGCCGCAAGATGTTGGGATGCGATCATGCAGCACAGCACAGTGTGAGACTTGTGAAGGGGGGGGGGCACAGCTGTGCAGGCAACAGGGCGGCTGCAGCGGTGCCGTCACGCCGTCCTCGCCGTCCTCGCCGTGCATGTGTGTCATTAAGGTGCTGTGCAAACATTTCATGTGAATGATGAGTTAATGTGCTTGCACGCAGAATGTGTTAGTTCTTTATGTAAGTCTGTCGCTATAAGCTTAACTTGGTGTAGGTTTTTAGGGAGGATGCAGGAGGATCATCCCACACACTTCTCTGCTATGAATGCAGAAAAAAATGTCACCTGAATGCAAACAAAATGTTTCTTTCCGGTTTATGTGTTTGCCGTGATGACGTCTTTTCATCTTACACGTTACACAGCCACGAAGCCGTGTGAGAATCGCTGGTGTGATTCAGTTGAATAACACATATGGTATAATGGCTGAAGCCTTGGAGACCACTAAATGAGAACTGGGGGAAGAAGAAGGAAAAAAAACAACAATTGATTGATTCTTTGCATACGTAAACCCAGAGGTTCATCTTCCTCATGGAGACACACACGCACGCACACACACACACACACAAGCTCTTCCTTTATTCCATATGAGTGAACACAATAAATCTAATTGCTGCTAGATTGCTAGCGCTGCACATTTTTCACCGTCAGAGGGGAAGCGAGCGAGGCGGTGAAGCAGCAGCAGCAGCAGCAGCAGCAGCAGCAGCCTTGGCCGAGCTGAGTAAGGACCAGCACACAGCTATAAATACGCCGGTTCTGACACACTGACTGAGTGACACACTGAAGGCCACACACGGCAAACAGACCTTGATGGACGTACAGTTGCATAAAACCATGACTGTAATCCCTGTTTATTCGTGCGGTGTGTATTTCCTTCCCCCCCTGCGGTGTGATAAAGTGCAGTGGCCTTTCGTTTGATGTCTGTGACTGAGTTATGCTCGTCTGAGCACCCATCTCCACTACCTCTGTCTCTAATAAATCCCATGAATTACCCAGCGTACCCCCTCTTTCCTCCATTAACCCCCCCACACTCCTCTTCCTCCAATCCCATCCCATCCCATCCCATCCCATCCCCCCTCCTTCTCTTCTCTCATTCCTGAACGAGTGATCAATTAAGACCCTGTCCGGCTGTAACGGCGTGTCAGCATTTTCTCTCCTAGCCCCTCGCTCTGTCATTTTTCTCTTCTTTTGGTGTCAGGGAGTCGCCAACTCAGAGAGGGAGAGAGGGAGCAGACCAAACATGGTAGAAAAAAAAGAGGGAATCCTTTATTTTCAGGATGACAAATGCTGTGTACAGATGTGCTGGAAGGTGAACTTCCTTCTGCAAACCCCCTCCCCCTCCTACCCGGGGGGGGGAGTTTGCTTTCTGCCCGCTTGAGACCTGGCGCTGGAGCATAGAAAGCTGAGCGGCCCGTGATTGGAAATTTGTTATTCGGCTGCAGTTATCTCGAGATACCGAAGCTCATTTTCTCGTCATAACGAGTTAATTCATCATGTGCAGTCAAGCCGACGACCCCGAACCGGGGGCATGTTCGGCCTGCGCAAAACACAGGAAAACACGTTTTAAATATAAAAGGTGCTGCACTAAATATCCAGTTTCCATCCCTTTCTGACACCACAGCATTGGGTTAGTGTTACCCTGAACACCTCTGACACACCCACTAAAAGCAACACGCAAATGCAAACTTTCCACAGATGACACAGGCTGTATTGGGTCATTTGCACTATTTTCTGCATTACAACTATCTTTCAGTATATGTGTGAGTGAAATCATAGATAAAATATGTTTTTAAAAAGCCTGAATCTTAACTCAGCCCTTTCTTAGATCAGGACCATAAAGTCGTCACCCAAAATATACGGTGCAATGTATTTCAAGTAATTTGAATGTGAACAGTTTTTGTGTGATTTCAATCTGAAATATGAGGTGCTTGATTTTGAAAAGACATTAGAGCCAGGTTCAGCCACGTTTTGCTTAACTGTAGTCAGTGAATTAACTTGTTACCATGAGAAAATGAGCTATCTTACAAGCTCATCTTACTTGAAGGTGAATAATTAATTTGTGGTCACCAGATAACAGCATTAAAATAATAACTGCAGCAGATAGGGCTTCCTCATGCTTCCTACTCAAACCTGCTTCTTTGAGGAGTTTAGAGCAGCTGTGGTCCAGGATCAGGTTTGGGAAAACTGCTTTAGAGGAGAATAGAGATAAAACAGAAAACAAAGAGGAGATAGAAGTCTGCAACCGCCCCTGCACATTAGCAGCATCCATTAAAGACAGACAGTGTCGCTCAGGAATATAGAAAACAGATTTTGTTTTTCTTTTTTTGGATCCTAGTGTAAAGGCAAATTTTGAAAATTAAAGCCAGACATAATATATATTGTTCATTCTGGCAATAAATCCCGTGGAAAAAACAACAGCAATGTGTCGATCCTCCTATGAAGTATCACATATATGGTCAAAGTTTGATTTTGTTTCTCTGACATAAAGATCAATTGTTGTCCAAAATTTATAAAAAAAAAATAAAAACACTTGTAGTGTCATTCTGCTGCCATTAATACTAAATAATACAATGCCTAACTATTTTAGGAATCCTATTAATAACAAATGGGCGTGACACACTGTGAGGAGTTTAAACTCTAATGATAGAGAGGTGGCTTTGTTCTTTTCATGGGATTTATTGTTGATGAGGATGATTTATTATATATCTGCCTGTAGTTTGAATGTACTGTCGAGCTCGTTGCGTTAAAGTGTTGTGGACTGTAGAGAATAAATGTTTAATCCTGAAACATCTGTTTGTTTTCCAGCTGTGTTGGCGTCATCAACTGATTTCTCAAAGACCTAACCTTCT
This sequence comes from Eupleurogrammus muticus, assembly GCA_036785175.1. NCBI lineage: Eukaryota > Metazoa > Chordata > Actinopteri > Scombriformes > Trichiuridae > Eupleurogrammus > Eupleurogrammus muticus. The sequence goes on along the minus strand of JAYKQN010000020.1, from coordinate 9,923,186 downwards.
ATTTGTATTTCAATCCATCAGCAGCAGCTCTGCAGCTGAGGCCACGGACTGTATAAGAAGTGAAAGAGACACTACTGTTGAAGCAGTGAAGCGCCGGGAAGATAATTGAGCTTTTTCCACTGTGGACATATTGACAGGAAACAGCAGGGTGAACACAGGTGTTAGCAATGAGAGAAATAAGGGCTCCGTTCAGGTGCTGCCATTGTGCGTGTTGGTTCACTGGAAAGGTTCTGCTCCACTAAATGAACAGAACCTTAATTAATTAGTGTCACTGGTAGCACAACCCTATTTGACGTTAGTACGGCTGCTGTGAATTAGGGAGAAGAGTGGTTTCATATAGATGTATTTTGCTGATAGATCGGAACTGATAAATGATGAATAGTGATCAGTAAAATGAGATTGTGGACAGTCCTAAATTATCTTAGCACTAATGTACTTTTCACATTTGTAATATGTGACTCAGTGAGTATCAATAGAAGTGAAACATTACATACTATGGACTCTATTGATTAACAGTGAACCGATTAGAATGTTACAACTTCTATTTTAACCTGGCAGAACCTTTCCCTTTATTTAATGGGAGTAGAGTTGTGTTGATTTGGCAAAGCAATTCATCAATTAGTCAATTACCTGAAAATTAACCACCAAATATTTTAGATGAAATATTTTAGATTGTAACATTGTACAAAGTTAGATTTGAATTGTTTAGCTCTGACATGCACGGAGCTTTTTTCAGAATCTGTGCTTTAAAACCACATTCAAATCAGCCAATCAGAGGAGAGGCTGCTTAATATTAATGAGACAGACACAAAAGTGACCTGTTCTTTTCTAGAGATGAATTAAAACTGTATTGAGATAATTTTTGGTTTCTAAAAATGCAAATATACTGCATTAGTGAGTCAGAAAAGTGTCAGTTTTGGGTGTTTTCTTTCAATTCACTGCTCATAGTTTTTTATTTGTGTTTACTACCACTATGGTAGTAAACTGAAAATGCATTATGGGCTTTAGAAATATGCATTTTGTCCCAATTTTGAAGCAACTAATGTAGTAATTGAGAACATCGTTATGATTTTGAAAATAATCATTAGTTTTATGCCTATATGAGCGCAGCGACTGGATCTCGTCCACATCTGTGGAGTAACATCTGCTCACCTTGCATTCAGCATTCAGACTGCACGCAGAGACATAAGAAAGTCATCCTCATGGTTGTCTGACTCTGAGTAATAATAAGTTTAATTCCCTCAAAGACAAACTCATTTAAGCAATTTTCCCCCCCTGGTGGCTGGTGTCTGGCTGAAGGTTGCCGCTTTTTAACCATCTGTGAAATCACACATTCAGCCGTTTAGCGCCTGAAGGCATCTGACAGGAACTTGACGGGACGCCGCTTCCCCCGTGTTCACGTGGGAAGACCCCGCCTCTCATATCGCTGATTAATGAAGCCCAGGGAGATCTGTTGGTGCGTCGGGGTTTGTCAGATACAGTTAGAAGTGCTTCATGACTTATTATTGGGTCAAGGGTCCGTTGCGGTGCAGCTTCTGGCCGCTGCATTGTTGATGGGCGGTTAATTCAGTTTCCCGGTCGTGATAAACACTGCACACTGTGCTCTCTGCTGATCACTGCAGATTGGAAATGGTCTCCAGGAGATAAGGAACATGGAAATGGAAAGTGGTTTTGCGAGTAGAGGAGGGGGGAGGGGACTTTATCTTTTAAAAGCTTATTAGTCTTAAAGATTATCTGAGGTCCCGTAATTTGACGGTCATTAGATGGATGTGAGTGAATAATAGATGACATCCTCTCCTGCTCCTGTCTTGATCTTCAGTCCACATCCGAGCATCAAACTGGCCGAGCTCCTCCACAGTCACGGGGGATGACGTCTCATTCCTTCATGACTGCTCTTTGTTGTCTGTCCTTGTGAAAGTCTCTTTCCCCGCTCCCTGCCCTCACTTTAAATTATACCATCTTTTCTCAACATGTGGGAGTGAAGGGCTGTCTTATTTATCAGGCTCTATCTGTCTGCCGGTCTCTGCCTCTCTTACTCTCTCAGTCTCTCCCGTTCTTCAAGAGCTTTCCTTACGTGTGGTTGCATTGGGCTTTTTGTCTGACTCATCTTTCCCTTCATTTCAGGTGAAAGTCTCTGAATTAACCACCATCCATTTCACCTTGTCAAGGATCTGATAAAGCACCCCGCTCACCCTAATCTCATTTTCTCTCTGTACCCTTTTTTCCCATCTGTTTTCGTCTTATATTTCAGTTACAAAACAGAACGTATTGCAAAGAAAACCATTAGTTTTTTTTCCCCTCATTTCCCAGTTCCTCACAAGTACAAATAACAGAACCTACAGTCCGTGGGAAATTGTTTCCTTGGATCTGGGCCCTCTCCATCCTTCATCTTATATTTAATTCCTATCATCTGTTCCTTCACGCTTCTCCTCCTTTTTTTCCCCCCACTAATCTTTCACACAAAGTCCTTGGACATAGCTTCCACAAAGTTGGGAGCGGACATGAGTATCGAGATAGTGCAGATGATGTTGAAAACGCTGAACGCGACCAGACACAGGCGATCGATGACGGCGCCGGCAAATTTCCACTGGTCGGCCATGCTGTCCGTCTCGTCCTGCTCCCGGAATCGATCGGCCATGTAGCGCACCTCCTCCAGGATGGCCTGCAGCTGGGGGTCTCCGATCCCCGAGGTGGAGCAGCCTCCCATGCCGCCCGCTCCGCCCCCGAAGCCCCCGCCACTGGACACCGTGCTGGGACAGGCCACGGTGTCCATGTTGGGGGTGGCGGGTGGCGGCGAGCTGCAGAACTTGGACTGCAGGTGCGGAGGCGGACTGCCCGCGACCCGCTGCAGCCCGGCGGAGATGTTGTTCCTCTGGATGGACTCGGAGAGCACCGAGGGCTCCTCCAGGCTCTGGAAGCCCATGTAGAGCAGGTTGCCGTTGTTGTTGGCGCTGGACTGGGCGTGGAGGTGGGGGTGGCCCGCGTGCAGCGGCCCTGTTTGGAGCGGAGTCAGATTCTGGGGGTGCAGCGGGTGCAGACTGGGATCCGGTGGGTTGGGGATGCTCCCGCTGTGGGAGCCTGAGGAGCAGCGGCGCAGGTGGGGGGCACAGGGCGGCCGCTCTGGGTCGTCGTTCTCCCCGGGACGTTTCATGCGCAGGAACCAGGCGACCCACTGCAGTAACACCAGCTGCACCTGTCGCCACAAAAAACACATTATAGTAACAATAATTAATATGTGACTAATTATGTAATAAGCTCCCTATAACGTCATATAAGTCAGGGCAACATCACAGACTATAACGTAATAAACTTAGCCTATTTAAAATGTAATAGGCCAATTAAGTAATAACTGTCCAATAATATTAACGGCAATAACATAATAAATTATCACGATTACCTGTCGAATAAAAATAATGTTTGCAAATATAATACCAAATGTTATTACTTTATCAGTTCAGTTTTAAAGAGGGAAAATGTATCACCTTTTTTGGCTGCTTCTGATCCTTATTAATTCATGTATGTTAATAACATGTTAATAAGATATGTATTAAAATATGTAAATGATACCTTATAAATATTTATTGTTAAATTTTAGGCCATTTCTAAGAACTTGTTAACAGTTTCTAAGAAGTTGAACAATGCATAAATAAGGCTAATAACTCCCTAATAAACTGTTCTCACTTTATGATCTGGTAGCTACAAAAAGCGGATTAACTGTTTAATTAAATTCACAATAGATATATTTCAATATTAGTAAAGCAACAAGAAAGTTTCATTAATATTTAACAATGACATAATAGTTTAGTTAAACTTAATAACAAAGTGTTAATAAATGAATATTCATGAGAAACTTATTAAGCTTTTATCAACAATTTTGGGTATCTGAAACTGTTATGTTAAATATTTCTAAGTTCTTCTACGTTCTTACAATAAAACAATAACTGTTTATAATGTTATTATTCACACAGTCTTATTAATACATGATTATATTAAGCATCTTATAAGGATTTGTACATAACAAACTTATTACAGAACTAAAGCTTATCATAAAAAATACCAAGGTGCATAAAGATGAGAGGGAGGAGCAGCAAGGAAGAAAATGTGGAGAGCTTAAAAGTTCGAGAAAGCAAAAGAAAACATAATGAAGGTGTGTATAAAAACACCCACACGTCTTGACCTCCACGTAACACCGGTTAAGCTCGGCTAATGGCCTCATTTGTTGCGGTTAACGGCGACGCTGTTTCCAACCTTGTGCTTTGTTTCAAAACGCCCGTGCTCTTGTGTAAGTGGAAGAATGAGATTGTCGCCAGGGACACGCAGTGAAAGCACCCGAGGCAAAAGAGGCTTTTTGCTTTAACCGGATTCCCCGCAGAGCAGCAGCATTAACATTCGAAGTGTAGGATTATTGAAATCGACTGTCAGATTACTTTTTCATGACTGTAATAAGCTTGCAGTAATGTTTCAGTAAACTGCGGCATTAGGCTAAAGAGAAGATTATCTGCTCACACGTTGGAGCACAATTTAAACCAACTAAATCGACTCTATTCTGCATGGAAAAAAAAGAAATCCTTGGGAACAGACTACATGTCCCTTGAAAGGTGAACCCAACAGCAGCCAGATGGGTGTCTGGCGTCCAATTAATGTCCAGATGACTGCTCAATTAGTTCCAACCGTGTGTGTTTACTGACCAGGTGCCTGATGCTGTTTGCAGTTGTTTTTGTCCAGGCTGCAGTAATGAAGTGTGCCGGTTCGATGCCCTCCTCTGAACCACATCAATTAGCTTGTTAATTGGCCATTGGATTGTCTGAATGGACCATTCATCAATACAATGTCCTTGTAGTGTGTCAATATATGGAGCATCCGCAGCCTAATGCCACAGAGCTATTTCTATATATATATATATATATATATATATATATCTATAACTGCAGACCTGTCAATTTCTCTCTGCAGTCAGAGCACACATCATAAATAGACTTGTCAGACGCAGATTTGCATTTTATAATGTACAACATAGTCAGAGAAACAAGTGGTTTCAACCTTTAGTCTTTGATGTCTTATAAACGTCAGAGTGTATTCGTCTTGCATTTCACACGTCTCTGATTTTTAACAGCTCTGACAAATGAAGATTTTTCTCCTCGAAACTTCTCACATGGTTTCATTTCAACAAATGATCCAATATTACACCAAAACCAGAGCTATATTTGTTCGGCCCCTCTCATTTGTCTGCCTGACCCCCAGGATGGGAACCACTGAACCTAAATATATATGACACACTTCAAACAGTAACATTCTGCAGTATTACATTTCACTTGTAATACTTATGTACTTTTCTTAATAATGCATAATGGACTTTTATGCAAGAGCTGTATTAATATTTCTACTTAAGTAAAGGATCTGAGAACTTCTTTTCATTCAACTTTGGAACTTAACTTTTGCAAAAAAAAAAAAAAAAGACTTGATAGATTTGAGAAGCATTAAAGAGAAGGAATAGCGCAAAGAGGGAATGAGTCAAATCCAATTCGTCTACATATCCCAGGCACTTTGAAGGAGCGCCGCGCCTGACGTCTGCGGCGAGCAGTTTGATGAACACACCGAGGCAGACTGACACCGCAGATGAGTCACAGCCAAGGAAGTGGGAGAATAACAAGGAGGAGAGAGAAAAGGTGGCAGAGCAGCACAGGTAGTGGATGTTGCCGAGAAGGGCGGCGAGGGAAATGAGTTTAACAAAAGAGACGTGTGACACGTGAGAGAGAGCGAGAGAGGGGGGGGAGGGGGAGAGCAACGAGGTTTAACGAGCCAGAGCCGTTTCCGTAACGACGATGAGCTCGGTCTCACCCATTTCGGCATGTTCCCCCCGTTCGGGTCATGATGATGGTACTGCAGAACCACCACGGTGGCGATGACTGACATCCCAACGATGATCATTATACTGGCAAAGTACTGGCCTGGGAGGAGAAGAGGGAGGAGGACTCATGTTTCTTTTCTTCTTTTCTAACATCACTTTATGTTACAACACAGTAATAACATGGCAACAAGGTGAAAGAGCAGGAAGTACTTTTCTATACAATTTAATGAAACAGTCAACGTTTTAGTAGCTTATATCACCAACTTCATATAGAAAAGGTGAATATTGTTACCTGCTGTTGCAGTGGCTTTAATTAGCGAAGCACACAAGCTGCAGCAGTGACGTACCTTCCCATAGATAAAAATATCGTTCTGTTGCTGCCTTATTACCATGTTGTTACCATGATGTAATGTACAGCACTTACCCACGGCACCACTATTCCTACTTTAAGGACATAGTGGTTATAGCTGAACAAAAGGCATCTTCTGGTCTCTTCTTAACATCTAAATAAATTCCATGCAGTAAAATATTGAACTTCTATCTCTTTCACTACAGGGTCAGTGAGAACATACAAACTGAGACGTCCACCTGACTCCACTGTCTGTTACCATGCGCATGTAAAACCAACTCCGATATTAAATCTGCATCGGGGAAGCTATTTTTAATTAAGGAATTTATGCTGAGAGCAGCACTCCGATGATTATGACTCTATGTCTGAAGGCGAAGATGGTCTTACATCTGTCTCTGGCTGCAGTCTCCGCTTACTAAACATTTTTCCTGCAGTGGCCCCACAATCAAATTAGCCAATTAAATTTTAAGGTGAGCAGATGGCTAAAGTAAATAGCTTTTTTTTTCTAATAGTTTGTACTACTTTGTAGTACATGATTCTATAGTTGTGTTGTTGATGATATAGTTGTAATTCTGTATTCTTCAGGTTTTCTTTTTTTTTTTTTTTTGTGGAGTTGTTCTTTTCAAATTGACGATTTTATAGGCCTTGCCAAGCACTTGTCGTACAGATTGTAAAGCCTGAAAGATAAAATATTTATTTTTGCTGTCAGCTTGGAAAGTTAATACAGCATCTTCAACATAAATTCGCTTTTGTAGAAGCAGAACCTTTTGAATTTTCTATTGACACTCGTTAAATATCCTTAAAGTCCACCTGAAAGCATTTCGGGACTGAATTGAGTCTGTATCTTGGTGTGTGCAGGTGATACAGCCAGATAAACATCCAAAAGTTCTCCCCCAACCATAATTCACCCTACTGGGGGATGAACCAGACTAGACTGGAATATACCAGGATATAAATAAGTGGAACCAAAGGGGCAAAGGGCTGTATTTTAGGCTGTTATACTGGCTGTTTGATTGCAGAGGAGTTTGATTTGAGCATTGAAAAGTGGGAATGTCCTTGCATGTGCAGGATGAATCATCACAGCCGTTAAAGTTCATCCTATCTTCCATTCTAGAGAAAGATGCTAAAAAAAATTAAAAAAAAAAACACTCCAGAAGGATCTTCAGGGTCAGCCAGGTGATAATTCTGTCTTGGTTCCTGTTCGTACAAGTGACCTTCCACATTACACATAGTCGTTAGAGCCATTATATAAAAATATTGATCAGAGCAGCTCTATGCAGCCCGATAAGGCCGTCAACATCTACGTAAATCACTCATGCAAACACACACACACACACACACTTGTACCTATAAGTGGGACGGAGTCCGATGTGGCCGGCATGATCTCCGCCACCAGCAACATGAACACAGTGAGCGAGAGCAGCACGGTGATACCTGCAAACCAACAGAGAGGAATTGATGCTGGAACCACGTTTTGCTAAGAAATCAATAGCGTGGATGAGTTTCCTCCCTGGAGTCCCAGCAGCCCTTTTTTCTGGTGAGGAACCCCATTAACGTGTTTGGCGCCGTGATGAATGGTCACACTCAAGACGAGGACGAGGTCCAATTTATGTAAATGACCTAACGCTTGTTCGATGAATTACTTTTTGACGTTCTACCTCCGACTGCGGAGAGCACTCCGGCGCATGCCGACATCTTTTAAGTTGTCTAAACTCCCCGCCGTGCGGCGAGCTCACTCGTCTTCATCTCCATTCCACCATCCGCTCCGCGCTATCCGTCTCACTTTAAGGAGTGCTTCGCCGACATTACTGTCCAGATTCACAAGCATTTAATTAAACCACTAGGCCGAGAGATAAAATATGAAGGGTCTTTAAGGATATTAAGGAAATTAAAAATGCTTTTTTTCCCCCTCCCTCATAAATGAATAGACACTTCTCCTTTTAAAAGCGTGCTCGGGTAGCCTGAGAGGACCGGCCACTCTGGTCCCAGAGTCTCCTCCATCAAGTGAACTGACAGGGTATTTTCCTGGAAGGCCGTGTGTAAGCTCTCTCACCCTAATCAATTCACTAGCCTTAATTACATCAATAGGATAATTGGCTGTGTGTGTAAGGCTTAGCTCTTTTTTTTTTCCCTGTAGAGAAATGCAGTGTAATGCATCCTGTATTTAGGTTAAGGATAAGCTCTGACAACACTGTCCCTGTTTCCTTTGTCCCAGTTTATCTCCCCCCCCCCAGTCACACGCAGGCACATAGCATTTACAGCTGAAGCATTTATTTATGCTACCACAGGGTTTCGCTGAAAGATGAGGGCAGCAATAATGTATTTCTATCATAGTATTTCAAGATACTCCATTTAGAGCGATTTAAATGTTTAGGAACCTGGAAACAGAGAGAGATTTTGTTTTGTTTTTTTGCTTGAAAAGCTACTGAAACAGTAATAGTTGCAGTAAGGTACATGCAAAAATAAAGAAACTTACAGTTTTCCCTGAATATCATTTTGATTTTAAAAAATAATTTTAAATATGCCTATAGAGTAATAGAGAAGATTAAACGATTCTTTTATTATTTGTTTAACAGTAGTGTCATTACTATTATAGGAAATTATTTTTTATGGTTGGAAATATACTTATCTATCATTAAAAAAAACTAAACAAATGAACTGGGTTGTAATTACGGGGTCCTAATGTATTTTATGTGATGGTTATTTCTACAGAATTGTATTGGCTCCACAGCTGGTTGTTCTGATCACGTGGAATCAGTTTTTTTTTATTGTCCTGATGAGGTTAAATGTATTCAACTTATGCTCTAACCAATTGGAAACGGATATTAAAAGGTGTTTACAGCTGCTGTTTGATCTGCGCCAGCTTATTATCCTGCGATTTGTTCGTCTCCCACCTTCCCCTCAGGCTTCCTCATCATTCTTCTCTCATTCTTTCTGAATTTCTATGTCTGTGCTTTATTTCCCTACCTTCCCACACCTGTCTATTCCTCCTCCTCCTTTCCCTCCACGTTCCTCATCTTTCTATTTCATGCTGTCGCCCCGCTCAGCTCTCCCTGTAGTCTTCTGTGCCACGACTTTATTTGGCTCCCCTTTTTTTTTTTTTTTTTTTTTTTTTTCCTCAGAAAGGTTTTCTTATTGTGAAGCCTCTGTTTAAAAATGTCATCCACTACTTGTGATTCACCCTGTGGAGGACGAGAGCAGCCCAATTGGAGATTTGATTTGCTGGTGGGTACCTCATGGGCACGTTGGATGTCAAGCGTTTTTCAATCTCGGTTTCTCATCTGATGAAAAACAAAATTAAATCCCATCGTACAATTCCGCTGCATTACGTGACACTTAAGGCACTTTGGCTGTCCTGGCCTCATCAAAGTGGTGGCAGGCTGATTCCACTTCTCCGCTACATACAAAGCAACATCCTCTTTTGATTGAGTATTACATTTGCTTGTGCTCCTTTGACCATTAGTAAGCAGCAATGCTCCTATGTGAGGTGTTTTGTCTGCACACCTCCACGATCAGGCTGATACGTGATTCACATTCCTGCAAGTAGCTTCACATCATTTCACCGAGCTGCAGTTGTCACTATAAATAACAATAAATGTGAAACATCCCTTTGTATAATGCATGGAATATCTCTCTTTCTGTCTTTGCTTGCATATCTCAAAAACCGTGCATCTATTATAGTTTACACTTGCTGGGTGTATTGCTGGCGTAGAGTAAATTAGCGTCGTTTGGCCTAGGTGGCGCTGTAGCATCTTTAGAAAACTGATCGACTTGGTTTGTGTGTTGATTAGGACCTGAGGAAGTTTGTTTTTTGAGTATAAAGTTGATCGGAGGAACAGAAAGACATTTTTAAAGATGAAGATATTGTTTTTTTTGCATACCGTAAATTCTCTAATATAGGTGTTCGATTAATGACATTGGGGTAAATTAAAGCCACTCTCTAATATAGGATTCTATTATTAGAAATGATGTTTCAAATGTCTAATTGTCCCTTTAGCTCATTAGAGCCACCAGAGCACTAAAATATCAAGCTATAGTTACTGTACAGGTCATGTGACATGTACGGTGAACGACATGGGCATTGTTACCATGGCAGCTGTGGAGCTTAATGTAGAGGCTGACGCGAGTGATTATATGGACAGATAGAGAGGAGGAGAAGGAGTAAACAGAATTGGAGGATTCTTTTAAAGGATGGTTACACTTTGCAGAGGTAAGCTGTCTAACCCAGTAAGTTGCTGATGTTCTGTATGCATACCGTAAAACAACTGCACTTTTTCAACAAATGAACCTCCTATTTCATTGGTTCAAATAGACCAAAAAAATCTTGTTTATCTTTATTCTACTGGTAGTTTGTTTTGCTCAAATAGAAATAGAGGCTTGTCTCTAATTGTGGTCTTGTTTAATTAAAGGCCTGGGCCTCATTGCCCTTGAGTAAATAAATTCCCATGTCTATATTAGAGAATTTATGGTAACTAGCATTTATAGTATTCTGTCACTCACACCAGAGCTGTGTGACGAGCTCGCTTCTTGTGTTTGTTTTTTTTTTGCCCCACTGGAGCTGTCCCCTGTTTATCTATTTCCTGATTTGGATCCACTCACCCAGCGAGATCTTTTCCCCGGAGTCAGCGGGCAGCACGAAGATCAGCAGGGTCATAGAGGACAGCAGCACGCAGGGGACGAGCAGGTTCAGGGCGTAGTAGAGCGTCCGCCGCCGTATGGTCACCACGAACGTGACGTCCGGGTACGGCTCCTTGCAGCACTCGTAGAAAACCTCACTTCTGGTGCCAGGAACTCCTGAAGTAAATTGAAACAAGCTCTGTGAAGCTTTCGGGCAGAGAAAAATAAAGATGGCTGTTTTTTGATGGCAACTCACCGATTAGGTCCCACTCCCCGTTAGGCATGAAGCCTGAGATGTCGGCTTCGCCCATCTGGAGGTCCAGCAGCCAGCCGTCGTACGTCCAGGACCCGAACTTCAGCTCGCACTTCTGAATGTCAAACGGGAACCAGCGGACGTCCACGTTGCAGGTGCTCATAAAGATTCCTGGGCAACACACAACGGGACGCCGAGCAGACTGCTGAAGCCACACAATCAATGGGCCTAATGATAATATTGAACTGCAGATTTCACTCCAAAGGTGACGGCAGGGAGAAAAAAAAAGTAACTTGGACTCTTGTGATGCAGAAAGTCTGGCCTGAATATCAAGTTACTTGGCAGAGGGGGTAATGAATTCATCTCATATCTAAGCAGCCCTGCAGACTGAGCCCTTAACTCAACTGAATGATGTATAAAATCATCACAGTTGAATACTGCAGCAGTGTTTGTATTAATATTGTGCAGCAGAGAGTTTAGAGCTTTAAATTTAATTTGGAGGCAAAGAGTAGACGGGAACTCTGGCAGCAGCCTCGTCACTCGCAGGTCTCCGAAATTCTCTTCTGCAAACAATTGCTGCTTGTGGCTCTACCTCCTGCAGCTGTGACTAAGCCCCCTCGGCAGCAGACGAAAACATCAGCGGTGACACTGAAAAATGGGAATTTGCACAGGGCCCTAATCAGATTGCCACTTTTATCATGCAAAAGACATTTTTCATTTCGGCCATTTGTTCCAGTCATGGTCCATTCCGGAAGAGAAACACAATTAACTTCGCACATTCCATAACCGGAAAAGGAGCACGGAAGAAGGAAATCTCATTATATCAGCCCTTCACTCAAAATAATCAATAGCAATAGATGGTCTGCAATTACAGTTACTTAACAATCGATACAAATTCAGTAGCATGAGAATAAAAAAAAAACAGGAAAATAAACAGTAGACAACAAGTGGTTGTTTTTTATTTATAATAGAGCCCCTTTAATTAATCTTGACTTAATAAACAGCCTGTGGTGTTTACTCCTGAATCCACTTCATGAATAATTCTGATAACAGCTTTATATTGCTTATAGGCATCTTGCCCCAAAAAAGAATACTGATCATAATCTGAAAAAATAAGTGCAATACAGAATTACTGTGTAAACTACCAGAAATATTCATAGACACCTTTGCACTCAGACACGTGTGCACAGGCACCAGTGGCAAAAAAAAAAAAAAAGAAGTGGTGAAGACACTTGTTTCCAAACCCACAAAACGAAGAATCAGAACGATTCTCGCAGCGGTCGCCGGCAAACTCCATCACAATAAGTAATTACTGGAATGAAGGAATGGAGCCCGCGGAGACGCATGCAGGGAAGCCTCAGAGCCCTCAAAGACTTTCATTATAACGCCGCAGACATGCAAATCAGCCTGCAGGGCTGGGAGAAAAGCCCAGTGTGGAGGTTCGCCGGTTCAGTGCTGTTTACAAGGGAGAGGGTGGTCAACAAATGGAATAGCAGCAGTGGTGGGAGAAGAAGAAGAAGTTCGTAGTAGTTCGGGTGGCGCCAGCAATACCAGAATGTGAGAATACTCCCTGTATTTGAAATCCTGCTTCAGCAGAAATCTACCTGAGGCATTAAAAGTTAAAGTACTTGTTTTGCAGAAAACTGTGACATATCTATGAGATCAGGTGAAGCAAAGAAGAAAAAAAAAAGGAAATCCTGCCACACTGAGTTTGATTAATTTCTTTAGTTTTTTTTCTGTAAACCTTGCGTTTTTTGACAGAAATTGGAAAGTTTTCAAACTATTTATTTGAGGTAACTGTGAACGACTCAAAATGTTCTAATCTGATGAGACACGACAAACACACAAACTAAATGTTTATGAAGGTTTCACGATTCACAATTTCATGATGTATCATGAACTAAAGCTGCAAGATAATTGCAGCTGAGTAGAAAGTATGATTTCCCTCGGAGAAGTGAGTGAAGGTAAAGCACTTTAAATGTGCTGTCTTTATAATTACTCCCATTATCAGCTCCCGAGGCTGTAAAGTTACACCAATTACAGAAAGCGCCTCTGCCTGCGCAGCACGCGGCTTCCCCGCTGCTCGCTGGGTATATTTCTGTAACCCGCTTTCTCAGATACCCAGCAACCACGCGACAGCGCTCACAAACAAGACCCCTTCAATTCCTCTGAAGCTCGAAGCAATCTCCCGACGCGGCTCCCAAAAATAAAACTCCCATCTTTCTTGAAAAACTGCATCCCAAGAAAACATGACAAGGCCTGGAGTTTGAGATTACCTTGTCGCAAATGTCATCCAATCCGGAGTTGGGCTCATATGTGTCGCCGTTGGAGCCACGACGTAACAATTCTACATCTTTCTGCAGAGACCACGGGGGTGTTCATAAAAATACAGTATGCACAAGACACCTCAGACTCACACACCTCTGAATATTTTACTGTCTGTCAAGCTCCTGCTGTACGCCGCCCGCCCACAGACCTGTTGCCTTTATTTACTGATTATAACCAACACAGAAGCCCACAGGCATTGCAAACAGGCTGGGAAAGAAAGGAGACATTTCTGCTTTTCTCCATCTCTGCTTGCTCTCTTTCTTCCTTTTTCCTTTTTTTTTGCTGCTACGTGCCTTAGTAAATCCAGCCTAAACTGGAGCACCCTAATTGGCTCTTATCCGAATCGCAGCATTAAGGAGCTGTGTATACGTTCAGCTTATTAATAATCAAGACCGAAGAGCAGAAACGGGAGGAAGGTGTCTGTCAGCGCACAATCGCCTCACTATGGGGGCCACAGCTCATCCTAAAACCAGGGATTCGTAAGGAAAACGGGGGAGGAAATACAAAGTAAAGACCCGTGGGTGCATAGGAGGGGGGGTGGGGGGGGGGGACGTCACTTTCACAGGATTGCACGGGTCTTGCGTTTTTGGGGTTGAAGCCGGGGGGAACAAAGGAAGCAAGTTCCTGTTCGTAGGTATTACTCACGGCGGTGGAATGTGTCACCAGTGAGTAACCAGCAAAGCTGCTTCCTACTAATGGAACATCAGCGTACACTGATACGGAGAGATATGCAGAGATTTCAGAAAGAGGTGCTGCTGTGGGAGATGAGTAGGTGGAAAGGAAAGAAAGTAGCAAGGAAGTTGCAGGTAGTTGGGGACATATTGTACTTTTTTTTTTTTTTTTTACACTTCTAATTATAATGGAAACCCTGTATTGTATCACCAAATATGTTGACTTTGAATGTTTGCAGAAAAACCGCAGGATTAAGTGTTTATTCGTGGGTGGGGAGAACATTTCCCTACTTGTTAAGCTAAATAAACTATTTAAACCCCTCTAGGATCAGTTGTCAGGAAGAAAGGCTCCGCTCCGTGTTATCTGAGCTCATGAACCACTTTTTTTTTTTTTTTAAGAGATGCATGGTTTTAAGACCACTGATGCTACAAACAGGCTATGATGATCTTATAGAGGAAAATACCAACAGCATATAAAACTGTTAAAATTACCTCAATCTCTAACATCTGCAGCAGTAAAAATGCGATGTAGGCCAACACATTAAGGCAGCAATAATATAACTCATCCTATAGTAAAACACGGAGGGGCCATTTTGCTGCATGATTTCTACTACCTTATACTTTAAGTACATTGTGCTAATAATATTTGTGCTGATAACAATGTTCTAACGGTATTTTCATAGTGTGGTGTTAGTACTGTTACTTGAAGTAAAAGATCTGAACATTTTGCCCGTGAACGGCGATGAAAGCGTGAATGAGAAGGAGTGTGTGACCCACCTGGAGGCAGATACTCGGCGTAGCCGCTGGAGTTCACCAGAATATTGGTCTTAAAGGTGGAGTCAAAGTCGTCATCTGCACTGAGGAAGGACAGGGGAGGCAACTTACAACTCTACTTGGTGAAACGCAGCATGTGTGTGCGTGCATTTCTGTGTGTGTGTGAGTGTGTGTGTGTGTGTGTGTGTTTATGCGTGTTTTACCTGTTGTAGAGAAGGATATCCGGTGTCCAGATCTGGTCTGTGGTGAAGCGGAGGTTTTTAACTCCAGGATGTTCGCTCTGGTTCCACTGCAGATAATGATCTAACCAACTCTTACACACACACACACACACACACACGCAGATTTTTGCCATTTTTAGTCAACACTATATTGGAAATGATTTAGGAAAATTACAATGACAATATTACAAGGCAATAAAACAGTGTAATATAAAACTGAAATAAAAAGGAAACAAATTCCAGGAATGGATTGATTCGACCAGCACAGTTTATAAAGTGCATGAATCAAAGTGTCTGTGCATAGTGTCCAGTTGTAAAGTGCACTTTCATATGAAACTTTTGAAGTGTGAATATTCAAAGTGCATGTGCAGAGGTGTGAATCCAGCAGACTGCAGACAGGATATATATATAATTCAAGAATAATATTACTCCTCTATAGGTTTGTTGTCAAAAAAGGTGTGATTTTTCTGCACAACTTTTACTTTCGTTTCAAAACTGTCCTGCGATTCACAAATTATAGGTCAAGAACTGGCTTTAAATGTTGGACACCATGTAAACCCGCAGCAAATTCATACGACATGAAGCCTGAAGTGTCTCTTACCATCCGTAGCCACATGTTTGTGGTGAGAACCTGGTTCTTCTCATCCTGAAAAACATTTGAGACTATTTCAGAACTTTTTTCAAGAAATGATTTGACTTCTGTTTCCTGTCATTCTTGTGCACAAGTTATACATTTTTCTTTTACTCCACAGTTGAGATCCCAAGTTTACACTATACTATTTACTAAGTTATCTTTATAAAATGTTGGAAAAAGCAGTTGATGCTTTCTATATATCTATATCTATATATATACATATATATATGTATATGTACTGAAGTATTTCTATCTAATGCTACTTTATAATTCCACTCAACTACATTTAACCGACAGATTTACCTTTTACATCATTTCAATCTACTTCAATATTTTATTATGTCTATTCTGTTAAAGTGTCACTTTTTCTTTTTTAAATTTGCTTTATGCATTTTGTGTAAAAGCTGCCAAATATTATGATGCAGCAAGTTAATCCACCCAAAGTATCTGGAATTGGCTCCACGGTGCTGAAATAAAACATTAAAATGGTCTTGCATATATTTAGTGATTAAAACAAGTAGTATAATAAACTGTAACAGTCTAACACAGTCTGCGTGATGAAAACTTTTACTGTTGAAACATTAAAACATTTTGCTGATATTCTTCTTCACTTTTACTTTTGCAACATTTTCAGGATTTTTACCTGTAATTGAGATTATTAAATTGCTGTATTGGTGCTTTTGCTCAAGTATCTGAGTCCGCGGCTGCATCGTCACGCATTCAAATATTAAATCTTGTCCCCTGTCTCACAGGCGTCTGGGCTCTGACGACTAGTCAGTCAGTGACACCTACCACGTCCATGATCTGTATGAGGCTGAGGGAGAAGACCACGGTGAGGGGGTGGGAGTCGTTGCCCACCGGCCGCTCCATCCGGTTGTAATCCTTCAGGAGGTTCTTCAGCAGGTTCCTCTGGTGAGGGCCCTGCAGCGACTCTGCACGTGCACGGGGCGTACGTGAGGGAGAAACATAATACGACACGATTAGCTGCTAATAACGCGTAAATCTGCAAATAAATAAAACTCATCTTCAGGGAAAAATACAAACTTTGGAGAATCTACTTATCGAATCAGATAAAGATGAAAATTAAAGGGACAGTTCACCCCAAAAATCAAAGAACATACTTTTCCTTATAGACTTATAGAGATTTTTCTTTGTCCATCTAGACCATTTTGGTGTGAGCTTGTGTAAATATAGCGAATTCTCTCCAGTGCAATGGAGCTCAGCTTGTGGTAATCAGTGCCGAAAAAAAACAAGTCAACACCAACCAACATCCTGATTTCTAAAAAAAAAAATGGAACATTGCTGTTGAACGGATTTCTTTAAATGTCTGTTTCTGTGCCTGAATGCTTCTTCGCTTCTATCGCGCTGGAGCGAGCACAGATGGATAAACGGCGTGATGGGAGAGAGGAAACTACTTTGGATTTTAGAGTGAACCGTCTCTTTAACAGGAAAAGGAGAGAAACAAAAAAATGTCCTAATAAATTCTGCATTCATTAAAATCAGATCTTTAGTGACCACGAGTCACTTCCTTTTTAAATGTGTTTACAGACTAAACACACAGGAGATGCCAGGATCCTCAGTAAACATTCAATGCTAATATTGGGAATAATTCATATTGGAGAGTAAAGAGTAAAATAGACTAAGAGAAGGACGAAGCTGAGGGAGCATGAAGAACGTTCTATAAACAGAATCTAATTACAAACAGGGCGAAACCTTTTCAGAGATTTAATTGTCGCTAATGAGCGTATAATTAGGCTAGGATTGAAAAGCTCCAAGGTAATACACATAAAACATTTAATGAAGACGTTCATGGACTTTCAAAATGAATTTAGTGGACTGAGAGGAGGAGTGGATGCTACTGCGGCTTCCTCTCTGTTTCCTGTCTGTCGGGTCTATTTCAAGTCTGTTGAATTTTCTTTTATTTCCCGGTCGAGACCCCAAGGTCTCTGAATATTCTTTTTATTTCCTGCTGACCTACACCAAACGTCCCGATGTCAATGCTCCAAACATCTTCTTTTAAAAGATTTTACCCTGTCTGTCTTTTAACCTTCAGAGACACTAAACATGACTATTTTGCACAAGTACTTTTATTTTTTTCATTTTGCTGCCACTTCTGTTGTTTCACTTTTCCATATTCTCTGTACTTTTGATCTGAGTACTTCTTCCACCACTGCTCTATATATTTGAAGTTTATTTGAGTCAATATTCAGGAGGCTTGTTGCACTATGTTTTTGCACATTTAGCATCTTCAAAATTCCATCTGCAGCGACGTGTACCTCCCCTGGCCCCAGCATCACTTTCTGTCACTGAAAACTTGGAATCCCCCAAAAAACAAGCCAACTGCACCATCCTCCCTCTGCCTGCTGCCATGCCTGCCGGCTGAAGTCCACCCCCCCCCTCCCCCTTCCCCTTCCCCTGTCACCCGCTGTCAACCTTTACGTTTCAGAGACGGCGCGGCGCCGCTCGTGTCCTGTCAGCCCGGGCTGCAGCACGACAGGGAGCAGCGATGGGAAGGAGACGATCAATTGATCTGTGACCCGTTTTTTTTATTTCTGCGGGGGGTTCCGATCCCCCCCCCCCCGCCTGCCACGCACTGAGAATTGGACAGAAGGAGGCAATGAAATGTTATGACCACTGCAGGCTCCTGTCATCTGCCTCGCTGCACACTCCATCAATTTGCCTCCTAAAACATCTCGCACACAAGCGTCCAACCTTCAGGTCAACTCAGCGTGTGTGAATCATAAGAAAGACACACTAAATAAAAAAGCAAAGCAAACAGGTGAGACGGATTCTGACTTTTCCACTCCTGGAGTCCCTTTTTTCCCCCCCTCTTTTTACTCTAAATCAAGCGACGCCAATTTCTGAATGCCTTTAAAATATTCTGTAAATTAGAATAAGAGACTAAGAGAGGGACAGAGAGACAGGCGGCTCACCGTGGATCAAAGCGGAGAATCCAGAGAGGAGCAGAGCCACCGAGTGCCACATTCTCATGGTGAGAAGCAGGAGAGGAGAGGAGGCAGGAGAGGAGAAGCTCCGGATGCTGGAGGAAGAGGAGGAGGAGGAGGAGGAGGAGGTGCAGGGGAGGGGGGGGATCTGGAGAGGAGAGGTAGGACGGAGAGTCAGGAAGCTGCTGGAAATCCCCCGGTCTGCATCCTCTCGGCGTCAGTGGGAAGCAGTGAGAGCGTGTGCTGGAAGAAGGGGGAGAAAGAGGAGGAGATGGAGGCTGTGAGCTCCCTCTCTCTCTCTCTCTCTCTCTCTCCCCCCCCCCCCTCTGACTTCAGGGAGGTGGGACTAAAATGGAGATCATGGAAGGGAAGAATGTCAGTGAGGAGGGAGAGGGGGGCTGAAGCAGGAGGTGGAGGGAGGAGAGCTTTTAATGAGTCTGTCAGCATCACTTCACCTTATTGTTATAACACACACAGGAGAAACACACGATGCACGGGACTTTGCACAGAGAATCGATAGAAAAAGGGTTTTTTTGAATGACAAATTTTTTTGCATGAGTGTAAAGTTTCTTTCGGGTCATATGAAGGTATAGTTGTTTTCTCCCTAATGTCGTTGCTGCACGTGTGTTTATGAAATGATTGAACACAATAGTCAAAAAGAAATGTACAGGTAGATGTTAATAGGTCCTGTATTATAGAAAAGTTCTCTTTGTTCTATAAATCATGTTTCAAAACTCTCAGTCACCATCATACTAAGGCATATTCACAATCTGAGCTCTGAAATCATCCATCAGGACTTTTGTGAAGTTGTGACACAACTATGCAGTCCCTACCCAGCCACCAGGAGACACTAATATAGAGAGACAGACACATAATGACCTGTCCTCATAGAGCTGCAGAGAGACGCTTCACTGAGCGGACGTGGAAATAGATCGAGATTTTTTTGTGTCTTAAAACCACAAATATATCTTGTTAATGACATAACAACCTCAAATAAAAACCCAGGCTACTGCAATATTGCTTAGCCAGTTTTCTGCAGCCTGGTGGCGTGGTGCCCTGGTTGGAATGTGGCTTGCTGGATGAGGTTTTGGATATAATATATTTTAAACTTTTTTATTGTTTTTTTTTATTTTTTCGCTTTAGCTACAGGGCAGGAGTGTGGGCGACTTTAGCGAGGGTGACTATGCTCTGTTCTCACTTTTGTTGTCCTTGTGACTTTTTAAAGTTGTTCAAAAAGTAAAGAAATCGAAGTAAAAGTTTAAACATTACATAAATACGGGACCTTTTGGACACTTCGGAGACGACGTTGGTCTCCAGTCTCTGCGTCTCTAACGACAAATTCCCCTCGCTGACTTTCAATCATTTACATATCATCTGCTCCGTGTCTGTGTTGTAACATTTATGTGGCACGGCGTGAGCAGCTGGTCACATATTTGGCTGCTGCTCACACAAATCACATCCCAGCAGCGATGGGCCAGACACTGTGTGTGCACTGGAAAATATGTTATTTACTTTCTATCTTTGGTATATTCTCAACTTACCAGGAATATGTCCTATTTGAAGTTTTTTTTAGTCAAGTAAAATGATGCGTGGACAGACAATTTCACTATTCAGCTCCTCGATTTCATTGTTTCTTGTGTTGCAGCTCATCTTTTTTTCCTTCGTGTCAGTGCATGTGACTCAGTAGGGGGGCAGGTTTGAATCAGTGGGTCACAGGCAGACGCCGGTTTAATTGAGAAAGTGCTGGGCTTTGCAGGAGGGCGATGGGGAAAGTGCATAGTTAAACCCCACTTTTCATTTGTCCTCACGAAATGCTGATGCAAGGGCAGAGGCAGCGAGAAAACCAAAAGACACAGAGAAGGAGAGAGGGAAGGAGGATGCAGGAAGAGTTGACTGTATAATAGATTACCCTATTACTTCTACTGCCCTTCGGAATACCCCCCCCTCTCCTAGGCGGGCTGTCAGACATCCAGAGCGGTTCTGAGCTACAAATTCATGCTCTGCTGCTCACACAGGATGGAGAGTGGCCCTCAGAGGCGAGAAAGAAAGAAGGATGGCTAACTGCACCAGGAACGGAGCAGGGGGGGGGGAGGCCACTGAGCATCCCTCGCAGGGGACCACATCCCTGCTGCTGCTGCTGCAGCGCGCCGGGCGAATATCGCCGGCCTCGAATGTGAGCGGAATTGACTTTGAGTTCATCTCCGAGAAGCCGTCGTTATGCACCAAGCGCCGGAGGGTGTCACGCGGTGCCAAAAAACCAAATTTACTACACTTCATCAAAAGCCAGATTGGAGGGCGCTGAGGCGTGGGTGACATCTGGTGGTTTGTTAACCAACTGCATTGCTTGGCAGGGGCTCAAGCCACGCTGGCTGGGGGTGCCTTTTTTTTTTTTAATGGGAGAAGTGAGTGCTAATTAACGAGGAGGAGGGCCAAATGAAAGGAGAAGATGAGCCAGTGACATAGAGGGGGAAGGCTAATGAGGATCCAGTAGCGGCAGATGTGTGAAAACACCGAGCGTGGATCAGAGAGACATGATAGCTGTGATAGATGTGATGGAGGGAAAGAGGCTTATGGACATCATATGGTGATAATATGGAGCCACCAATCACTCGCCGCACATCTGCTGTTTATTATTTACTAATTTCTCTGACCCTGATTGCGTGTGTGTGTGTGTCAGTGATGAGTCTGGCTCTGGTCATCCCTCTCCATGCCGGACACTTCCTGTGCAGGCGTCAGGCGTGCTGCTGTGCTGTGTGTGTGTGTTTTTAATGACCCTGCTGATTGGATCAGGCCTTTCTCCAGCGCTGACGCGTCGCCCGCAACCCTAATAGGGTGGTATCGACAAAACCAGCTCACACATCCGCTCGCCTGCGACGTCTGATTTACTCCAGGTGGCCATTTTTTTTTTTTTGTCTTGTTTTTTTTTCTCGCCTTGAATGAAGTTCTTCTAATAGACAATTATATGCTGCCCCCAACAAACCCCGCGGCTGTAGGAACACAAGTTAACTGTTGTGCAATAAAATTTTATGGCGTGAAATCTAAAGGTTATTTTACCTTAATTGTGGGGAAAGCTTATTCGCTCTCCTGCCAAGAGCTGGATGAGAAAGACCCGTCGTACTCCCGGACCTGACAGAGGGATCAATCTTTTTATCTAATGCTCAGCAGGGAAAGAGAGCATATGTTCCAAAATTTTGAATTATTCCTTTAACCTTTTAGTGTGTCATTTGGCCCGTAAAATATAGAAATAACCGGTGTTCGGCGGTGTGTGAAGGACCAGAATGCCACACCGCTGTAAAAGAACAGATATCTTATCAGAAAATGACTTTGGCAGAAGTTAAAATCACCTTTTAGAATATTACAAAGAGTGATTAAAAGAGTGAAAGTCTTAAATGATCTGGTATTTATTGTACTTAAGTATCAAGAGTTTCCAATATTAAATGCACTTAGGTGCATTAAATAAATGCTGTCAGAATCCAGAGAACGTAGTGGAGTACTTTCAGTGTGGTGGTAATACTTTTACTTAAGTAAATGACCTGAATACTTCTTCCAGCACTTGAAATAACTCACCGCTGTTTGCATCCTATGGGATTATTCTATCTCCTGACCAGTGCCCCCCTTGCGGATTAGGCCGAAGCAATTAATATTCTGACCAGGAGCTGAACTGGCACTCGCTAAAGATTCAGGGCATGGAGCAGTAAATTGCCACTTACCAGCTGCAGCATTAGCGCACTCAAAATATCCCAGTTTTAATTTCAGCTTCGGAGCGGCCAAAGGATGAGTTGCAATATACTGAGAGACTAATTGAAGATGTGCTGGCTACTGGCCGCGCAGCTAGAAAGAACTGAAATACTTAGCCACCAGATATGGACAGAATTTACAAGCACTTAGCAGGAGTCTTGAATTAATACCTTGCAGTTGCAGATTTGCATATATATATAATGTGTATATATACAGAATATATACACACTTCTGTCTGCACAGCAGTGTCAGTTCTGCTTGCTGTGACTTTGCTGCATTTCAGAAGACTCAATAGTCATTACTTTACGATAGTTCTCCGTAGGGTGTTATACAATGTGTATTTTCCTTGCGGGATCTGGTTGTGACAGTGATGCGCCGAGGCAGCCGGCGGCCTACGGGATATCACAACAACAAATCCAAACGGCAGCCAGCTGTTAAGTGTCTGTGAACAGAGCCGCTTTTGCATAATTAATCCCGTCTACATCTGGAGGGACGTCTGAAGAAGCAAAACTCCTTGACTCAATTGACTGAATGGACCCTTACGAAAATTAACCATGGTTTTACCATGGGAAATACCGTGGTTTTACCATGGTTTTTTGGGTCATGGTTTACCATGGTTTTTTTGTGGTAACCATGGTTATACTATGGTTTTTATGTAGTAACCATGGTTCTACCATGGTTTTTGGAAGTACCATGAACCAACCATAGTAATACTATGGTATCCAAAAACCATGGTAGAACCATGGTTACTACATAAAAACCATAGTATAACCATGGTTACCACAAAAAAACCATGGTTAACCATGGTTACCCAAAAAACCATGGTAAAACCACGGTATTTCCCATGGTAAAGCCATGGTTAATTTTCGTAAGGGGAGCGGGTTTCACTCGCCTCATCAAGAGGTGAAAGTAACATGGCATAGGCATCATTTCATGATTTAATATTTAACCAAAAGAAGAATCAAAGAATAGAGAAGACATTTGCAAATTGGAACTTTTTCTACTTTCCCTACTTTTCTCATTATTTAACACTAGAAAGACCACAATTTTTCTGCCTACCTAGAAGGACCAGAGAGGGGTCATTTGACCCACACAGCTTTTGCCGAGTACACTAATCACTCATTTTGTTATGGTAATGAGGCTGTTACGGGCAGTGTGTGGGGTGAGGGGGTCACACCTTACAGGTAACAGCCAAGAAAAACAGGGGCAGATAGCTTCTTACGAAGGGCTGTCAGCCTCTGAAATCACCACAGGTAAATAGTAACTGATACAGTATACTGTATATAATACATATAATATTATGAATTAAAGCAATTCACGTTGTGCTTTGATCAAAACAATTCCTAACCTTATCCTGTCAGTTTTTTTTTTTTTAACGTGGTGGATTGGCAACAAAATCCTATCACAAGAATCCTAGCAGGACACATTGTGATCAGATCTAAACAAACCCTAACCCTAACCTTTCAGTAAGAAATGTTTTTGAGGGTAAATAATCTTTGAAATCAGAAAAAAAACAAAGACAAAAATAAATGTAAATATATTTTTTCTATTTTTGGCAAAAGAATAGCAGTTACTTCTGCAAAAACCTTCCACACGAAAACTGGGAAAACAGTTGCTTTTTTATTCATTGTAAATATGTTTTGTTTTGATTTTTTTTAACAATAAATGTTAAGAGTTTTGATCCCAAATTCTCGTTCATCCTGATGATTTACTGCATAAAAATCCACCATATGTTTATAAATCCACCATATGGGCACATACACACACACACACACATACACACACACACACACACATGCAAAAACACACTAACCTACCTGAGTACTAAAAGCTTGCCTTGGGTTCCCCTCCCCCACACAGGCTCAAGCGACTCTGTGACTCAAGTGACTTCTCTGAGCCGCTAACAGCCACATTTCCACAACAAAAGGAGTGTCCACAGGGGGTCCAAAGGGTCAAATGACCCTCTTGTGGGCTTTTTAGGTAAAAAGGTCAATTGACCCCTCCGTGGTCGTTTTAGTGTTAACTCACATTTATCTCCCCCTGCATCCTCCTCCTCCTCTCTCAATTTATCTGTACATACATGTTGTCTTTAGATTAAATAATTCCTTCCTTTATCCTGCTCTTATCCGGCTGTTCTGCTCACCCTTTGCTCCTTGGGTCTTTCCATTCGGTGAGAGCGCTATTATCTGTCAACCCATCTGTCATGAGGATTTATATAAATAAATGACGTGAATGTCATTGTTATGACTTTAATTCTTAATGCGCTAGCCCTTCATATTGTCGGGTTAAGAGGTGACATATTTGATCTTGCCTAAGCTCATAAGTATCACATCTCTGTCTCACTTGATTAATCTGCAATGCTAATCCATCCGCTGAATTGATATTTAGGACCATTATTCTTTTTTGAAGATTAGATTTTTTTTTAAAGTTTGGATAATATCTTGGAATTCTTCCAAGACAGTTATGACGCCAATTGAAAAATACACTTAATATAGAAGTGACTCTTTTTTGGGACTATGGGAAGCAGTTGAGGCTGATTTTTTAGCATCAGGGCACCAGCGTATAAGCAGATCAACACACACACACACACACACACACACACACACACACAGGAGGAAATCTGACAATCCCAGCTAGAAAACCTCTTAACTGATGACTCATTCTTTACCTTTGCTCCGTGCAACATCTGCAACTTAGAGCCTTTGCGGTCATTAAGCTCCACGCAGCTTTAAGGAACGATGTCCTGATTCGGGCCTGAAACGCGGCCAAACAGCAGAATAAATGGCTGAAACTGTAATGTCCGTGATCAGTTCATAACCTCTGCTTGTATCTATGGGAGGTTCTCCGTGTTCCGGAAGCCGCTAATGGCTTGCGTGGAAGTTATTCTCTTAACTCCAGCCCTTACAGACAGACGTTTGGAATATTCTGATCGGGTCACACTGGAGAGGAGAGTTGCACTTGATTCCTTTTTACTATTTCGCTTGGATTTTTCAGCTTCTAAATCAAATCAGTGTGCTGGAGTCCTTGGAGTCACCACAGAATTTTATTTGGAGGATCTTTGCGGTTCAGGCAGATGTGACCTTCAACACATGAGGGAAGAAACCAGATCAAACAGCAGTCTGTAAGAATCCAAGTTTGTTGTTTCTCCTTGTGGCAAATTTCCTGCAGACCAGGAAACTTTACAAACAAGGTAAGAATAAAAATGTTCTTGTCCCATAGTGAAAAGAACCAAAGGTGTTTAGGTCATAATTCAGGAAAGCAGTGACCAAATCCATTATTTATTTCAGATGAAAACTTCTATGATTGATGGATGAGATCATTTTGTTAGGGTTCTATTTTAAAATGATTCATTTGCAAATCTAAAAACCACAACACACTGAATTTGCTTTTATATGTCGTCTCTGGTTGCTGCTGCTAATAATGAGTGAAACTTTGAATCACATTCACATTTAAAGGGTTAAAAACGATATATTTGATGGTTATAATGAGGGCTGAAGTTCAAGAAATCAAAAATTCTTCAAAAATGAATGTTATTTATTAATCATCCATTAGCTTCTAATGCATTTAACAAACACAATGCACCATTAGAACACTGGAGAGACCCTTATACACCTATGTAGATATTGCATTAAAAACCAGACATTTTTAGCTAGAATAGTCATTTACCACAGTAACGATGAATGGAGTGTATCTGATTAGTTTAATGTTATCTTCATTTTAAAAAAAAGTGCTTTTCTTTCAAAAATGGACATTTCTAAGTGACTCTAAACTTTTGAATGGTAGTATAATAATCCCTCCAAAAATCCACTTTGCATTTATTTTATGGAAAATAATTATTCTGACAAAGATTGACCTTGTCTTCCACCGTGCAGTAAAAGTTAAAGTGCATTAAACGACTTTGACGTTTAATATTCCTTTTTCTCCCTGCCTCACACCTCTCAGAAGGATTAGCTGCATCTTCAGCACTAAAACGCCACCATGGAGAACTCCCCCTCTATGACCTCATCAGTGGTGGACGGAGACGTGGGGGGGGACCAGCGGCCCCTCCTCCCGGGCCGCGTGGCCCCTCCACCTCAGGCCTGCGGCCCCCAGTGCGGGATCCACCACACTGTGCACGCAGCTGCGGACCAGCACGTGTGGCTGGACCGGACCCAGGCCATGGCCACCACGCCGCTGTACAACGGGCAGCTTTACGTGGCGGCGTCGCCTCGCTCCAACAGGAAGGGAGAAAAGGCTAAGAGCAAGGAGAAGAAAAGCAAGGAGACGAATCACAAAGCCAAAAACGCGGGCTCTGACGCCCCCCCTGCTCCCTGCAGGTCCACCTTCCACAGCCCTTACAGGTCACAGCTAGACCTCAGGGAGGCTGAGGAGAGGCGACGGAAGTCCGGCATCGTTTCCATGGAGATGCGCGACCGCCCCGCCCTCCCGGAGATCATCATCACCAGCAAAGACGAGGACCTGCAGCCTACCGGCCAGGACCCAGCTCTGTGCGAGGCCAGGGGCCTGCTGCCGGGGGCCGAGGCTCTGGGCCAGACCCCCGACCCCGGCCCCAAACACAAGGAGGACGCCAAGGACGACGTGTACTGGAAGAGCCACAGCATCGGCTGGCGGCTGGTCCGCAGGAGGGCGCTGTTCCTGAGGAGGCAGCGGCTCAACGACGTGGCCCTGGCCGTGGGGATCTTCGGCGTGGTGGTGATGGTGATGGAGACAGAGCTCTCCTGGAGCGTCTACAGCAAGGTCAGGGGGGGTCACAGGATAGGAGGCCTGCGGCGTGATGGGAGATATTTTACCAGAAGTGGAAACAAATCAGATTTTTAGGAAACACAGACTGCAGTTTTTGTCTTCTGAGGAGAAGCATCTGTAATTTTCTTCAGAGCTTCAGCTCATTTCATGTTCATTAACCTATGACTTTTTTATTTGAATATAAATCCCTAATAATGAGTCAACAGCCTGGATGGTAGTGTTATCAGAAAAATCACACAACTGTTTATTCATCTTGAGCCAATTGTAGATACTCCAGGTAGATTAATAGAAAAAGTACAGCATCATAATATTTGGTTAGCAGCAACTTGTTGTACAATTCCTTTAAGTACTGTGACATTTTAAGATACTTGTATATATTGTGTTGGTGATTTTCCATACATTATGTTTATTTTTCTTCCTTTTTATTCCACTAATTGAATCATTAGAGGAGATTTTGTCCATGAGTAGAAAAAAACACACACTATGCCCATGAGATCATGTTCATTACATAAAAGCAAATGAATTACCTCAATGTATGTAAGATTATAGGATTACACCGCAAGCCATGCACTGCAGCCATGTCATAGTTGAGCTTTAATGACAAACAGCTGACAGCGATGTCATGTGTGTTTGTGTCTCCCAGAGCTCCGTCTACTCCCTGGCCTTCAAGTCCGTCATCAGCCTGTCCACAGTGATCCTGCTCGGCCTCATCGTAGCGTACCACTGCTGTGAGGTGCAGGTATCTCCTCATTATCACATCCCCTGCCTTGTTCGTGTTGCCACAAAGGTCTGCGCCAGTGAGCAAAATCTACATGTGTCTCAGTCTTTTTTTTTTCAATTTGTCCTTTTAAAATTGTTGTTCAATCAAATATTGGAAGAAACACCCAGGTCTTATGATGTGATCTTTCACTTTCTCGTCTGTTACCTTTTATTTTGAAATCATCTCTTACCTGTATGTCTCCTTTTACTTCCTTGTTGTCTGATGTGTTTCACCTGTATTTAGTTACTTCTGTTCAGGTCAAGCTCTGCTTTTGGGTCAGTTTTGGTTGGAGTGTCTGCATGTTTGTTGTGTGTTGCAGTTCACACTGTTCGTTGCTGCTTTTTTTGCCGTGTTTGCTGCTGTGTCTTGTTTCCCGAGCTTTTCGGAGCTCTCCTTTGTTTTAACTTTATTTTGCAATAATAGCATCTCCGTCATCCTGCGTCCTCCACAACACAACCATGACGCAAGTTAAAGCATCTTTGCCAGAATGTATAAAAAATACGCTCTTACACATAAAACTACATTTCTAATCCTGCTGAAATTAAAGTATTACCAGCTCAATATACTTTACAGTAAATTTTGTTGTAGCTTAAATAATAAAAGATATTTAACAGTTGATGTAAAAGTAGCATTTTAGAGGTTGTAGCTGAAGGAGGTGGAGCTAGTCTGAACTTTATGAGGTCACAAGATAAATCTGAGGGTCTCAGATGAACGATTGGGGAAATATTACAAATAAAAAAATATTAGAAGAAAGTGTTTATACATCCGGATTCATTTATAAAGTTCAAAATGATTTAATCTTTTTACAGGGGGGTTGATACATTTTGGAGATTTTTTTCCCTCTTTGGGCCTCAAACTCCCAGTAGTTTGGGAGCTAATCAGTAATGATGTACTATAATTTAAAAGGACATCCTTATGTTAAATGTGAAATTTCAATCTAAGATTTTTTTAATTAAAATTGCAGTAATTCATCTGTGAGCTCTTCATTTAGAGAAAAGCAGAGAAAAAGTCAGGAGAAACAAAAAAAAATGTGATTTGAGTGAAAAAAAAATATTTCCTCCTCTGAATTCCCCCCTCGGCAGCTCTACGTTCACGACATCGGCGCCGAGGACTGGCGGATCGCCATGACCTCCGACCGCCTGGCCCTGGTGGCCCTGGAGCTGGCGGTGGCGGCCGTGCACCCGTACCCGGTGGGCCTGCTGGCGTACCTGCAGCACACCATGACGCGCCTGTCGGAGACGGAGCTGGAGATCACCCTGGCCCTGCCCATGTTCCTGAGGCTCTACCTGCTGTTCCGCGCCATGATGCTGCACAGCCGCCTCTTCACGGACACGGCGTCCCGCAGCATCGGGGCGCTCAACAAGGTGAGAGGTCACCTGACCTGGCCAGGACGCTGGTGGTTGGGCCTGGAAAGCACAGTTTTCTGTGATACTTTACATTAGTTAGTAGCAGTGTTAGACACAATACTTTAAAAAAGCAGCTAGTTAAAGTTACTTGATACTTTTTCCAAAATGTAGCTAAGATAGTAACTAAGTTACCAGGGAAATTAGGTAATATTAGGAGTATTAAAACAACATATATACTTGAATATTGAATATCTCAACTTGAATATCAACCTTGTCTTAACTTCAGAAACCAACTAATCTGAACAACTTATTTACATTGAGTCAACTTAAAATATTTTGTGATCGAAGGAGATCCAATTTTTTTTTATATTTTCTGACAGTGCAAAACATGTATTTGCTGGTTACTTTTCACATCAAATAATATATTTATATATTCTAAATGTTTTTGAAATTGTCTGCTTCTTTGATATGTTTTTTTACTTTTTAACATTCTCTGTGATATATATATGAATGATAATGCATAATACAGTGTATTTTTCATATTAATGCAGTAATATAACTATAATTATATTATATGATTATTATAATGCAGTACCATAAAGATTAATTAATAGAATCTAAAACTGAGTAACTACAGTTTTGAATTTGTGTGATATATATATATATATATATATATATATATATATATATATATATATATATATATACTACAATTATAGAACAATACTAAAAGAAGCCAGTCTGCATAATGAGTACTTTTACTTTTGAGTGTTCAAGTACATTTTGCAGATAATACCTCTTAGTACTTGTACTCTAAGGAGTACTTTTGGACAACTGTGTACCTACATTCGCTTAATTAAAGCATGTGAATACCCATCCTGAACGTTTCATGCGCATGTGTTTATGTGCCGTGTCCAGGTGGGTCAGCAGGTCTGTAGACATGTGACATCTGAGGTGTGACTATCAGTTTCCCTCCCATGAATCCCAGTGGCTTCACATGCTGATTACGTCCCTCACTTGCTCCCTCCTTTGCTCGTCTGCTTTCTTTTTCCACAGTGGTTAAACCCCACCGGGCTAATCCCTTTGCGTATTGATGCTATAATATGACCTTTACCTCCCGGCTGCAATGACAGCTCCGTGTATCACGCCAGATTGAGAACACATGCTCTGGTCTCTCTGCTCCTCGATATTCCGCATATATGTTTTAATCATATTCCGACAGGCGCTGTCCTCAATAGTCTCGACCCTACTGTCAAAGTGGTGACGTAAAATTATTCCACTTTTTTGCACTCAGATTCACTTTAACACCCGATTTGTGGTGAAAACGCTGATGACCACCTACCCCGGGACGATGCTGATGCTCTTCAGCGTGTGTCTGTGGATCGTGGCAGCGTGGGGTCTACATGTCTGTGAGAGGTATGTGTGGAAGTCATAATAGCTGCACTAAATACCATAAATAAAACCAGCTCAGCTGTACTGATGTGTGCAATGATGGATGTGATTTACCTATAATGATGTCAGCATAGTCAGAGATTTCAACCTTTTAGTCTGCAGAATGCAGTCGGATGACATTTCACATGTCAGTGATTGTTAACAGCTCCACCAAATAGAGATTTCTCTCTAATGATCCAATATTTGGCTAAAAAATCAGAGATTATAAAAAAAAAGTCAAAAGTAACAACAGATTGCTAGACTGGACTAAACCAAAATTTCTTATTTCTTATATAAATAGTAATGAGTAGAATTATTTTTTAAAGATTTTTTCTTTATTTTAGTCAATTTTATCTTTTTTCTTTATAAGAAAATTTGAGTCTTGCTTTCTTGAAACAAAACCAAATTGGAAAAAAAACAGAAAAAAGCTGCCACTGGAATAAGATAATTCTACTCAGTTTGGGACT
This sequence comes from Eupleurogrammus muticus, assembly GCA_036785175.1. Classification (NCBI taxonomy): domain Eukaryota; kingdom Metazoa; phylum Chordata; class Actinopteri; order Scombriformes; family Trichiuridae; genus Eupleurogrammus; species Eupleurogrammus muticus. The sequence goes on along the minus strand of JAYKQN010000020.1, from coordinate 9,892,061 downwards.
AATTCAACTAAAAGCAAGATATTTTCACCTGCTAAGATTTCCATTTCTGCAGTGCACCTTCAGTAGCTACAAATCTAATGCTGCTAAATACCAACGCTTGACATGAATAATTTAATGATCCATATAGAATATTATATTAGTCAGAGACCAAATCAACACTGTACTGCAATACTTTAATTACATCAATTCATAGTATTTATGTCCCTTATTTAAGAAGGATTTTTCATGCAGGACTTTTGCTCATAATGGAATATTTTACAATGCTGTATTGGTACTTTACTGAAGAAAAACATATAAATAGTGTTGACTGATATGCATCAGTCATTGGCATGTTCTTGACTTTTTTATTTTTCTTTACATTGATGAATAAACATCAGTAATGTGAAAGTAGAGTTGACCATAACCACCAGTATTTAGTTCAGGAACAGCAGCATTTAGGACAAACATGATCCAGGGGGAAAATATTATGATGAACCAAAATTCTTTCGGAAAGCCTCATTCTTCAATATTACATCAATGTCAAAGTTTTAAATATCAGAAGAGTTTGATTTAATCTCCATCCCGCAGACACCACAACCACAGAGACCTGAGCAGCAACTACATGGAGGCTCTGTGGGTGGTGTCCGTCACCTTCCTGTCCATCGGCTACGGAGACGTGGTCCCTCACACCTACTGCGGTCGGAGCATCTGCCTCCTCACTGGGATCATGGTGAGTGGACAGGGATCCGCGTTTTCACGTTCCCCAATATAAAGTATAAATAAGTTGCTGTTCATTGTTGAGAAAAACGACTCAGGCCTGGACGCACCCTCCCACCCTCCACAATTTAATTTGCATTAAAAGCATTTCCACTATGAATTCAAGCCAAAAAGAAGGCTGAAATTGATGCAAATAAATTTACTGGGATGCAGGAAACCAAGTGTCTGGGAAAAAGAATTCCGGTATTTCCCGCTCAACGTATCCCGTAAATAAAATAAAATAAATAACCTAAAGGCTGCATTATATTTATTGGATTGCATTTGGCCCCCCCTGACCTGAGATTAGTTCTGATTGTATAATATAAATGAAATGTGCTGCAGGGCGCAGGGTGCACTGTGCTGGTGGTGGCTGTGGTGGCCAGGAAGCTGGAGCTGACCAGAGCAGAGAAACATGTTCACAACTTCATGATGGACTCCCACATCTCCAAGATGGTAAATACACGTTTTAAACACGTCCTAAACATCTCCTAAACATCAATAATAACTGGATCACTTCAATAATTATTAATGAAATATCACCAGAAGAAAGAAAAGTGTCAACTTTCTTTTCTTTGCAGCCTCATTTATACATGCAGCTTTTCAGAGAAAAGTTCCAGCTTTTTTTTCCTGAAAGAGTTAAACATGTAAACCGAGCCAGTATTGATTTTCCAGGTATCTGCGCTGCAAAAAAAAAAATTAAGAGTTCCTGCTGTTCCTCCGTAAAAGTTGTTGTCAGTAGCTTTTACGGGCAAGTTTTAAAAGGACACTCTTAAACCTGAAAGTTTTAGTGGTTTTAGGAGTCCTCCTAGTGCTATGATAAAATGTTTTGTGAATACGCACCCTGGTCAGAAAGCTGAGTATGAGAGAAGAAATATATTTATGTTTGTGATATTCAGTATGTTTAGTGAATAACGGTGCTTTCAGGTTATGTAAGTCATAAAGGTAGAATAACTCTCCTGGGTTTTTCTTTTTTTTTTTTTCTACATCTTTTTCACTAGTTAAAAATTGCAGCAGCAAATGTGCTGAGAGAGACTTGGCTTATCTACAAACACACCAAGCTGTCCAAAGAGAGAGAAAACACCCGAGTCCGCATCCACCAGCGGAAGCTGCTTCTGGCCATCGAGCAGTAAGACAAACTCTGTTAAAGGCACAGAGCAGGGGGGAAAAAACACCTTTTCACCTGTAGTATGGCCACGCTGGTTAAAACAAATGTCATACTTTTCACCATACTTTTTGACGGGTGAGGTTATAACACATTCATAGCAGCTCAACTCTGCACATGAAGCATTAATGACTGTTTCATGAGGCACGACTCAACACTCACACCAAACCTTTCATGAATATGCAAGTCAGAACTAAGACAGCAATTCATTATCACTGAGTTTAACACTGGCAGGTAGGAATCATCTCGAAAGGTTACATCATAAAACAAATGCATTTGTCTGTTTCTTTAACACTGGAGTCACTCTGTGATTTAGATGACATGATCAGGTAAAAAGGTTTGGAACACAAAAAATCAGCAATGCTGCTTTGCAGTTGTTGGACTTTTATTTTGACTTGTCTTACACATTCATGAAAGGTCTCATATAAATGTTGTGACAGCTGCTATGACTGTCTTATGAACTCACCTGTGTTACTGTATTTTCTATTAGAAACAAAAACACAAAAAACATTAGTTTTGTTTCCTGGTTATCTGAAGCAAATGACAAAATTAAAAGCATGAATTTATCACGAGGTAATGAGTTTATTCGAAAAGTGTTCAGCCGCTTAAAATTATCATTTTACTTAATAACTATTGAACCACATAAGGGCAGCTGTATGGTTCCATGTTATTTCATGTTTGGCCTTTTTTATCTCAAAATCCTTGACTACCCAAAATCAAGGAAAAAAATAAATAAGATGATTCTGCTCAATATTGGAATTTTATTCTGGTTAAAATATTTTGTCATCTGTTCAGGTTTCATGTTTTGCACCAATGGTAATAGTATTAAACAAATCTCCTGCACCAGCTCATAGAAAGTAACTTGGTCTCCAGGCAGCGGCGGGTGAAGATGGAGAAGAGGATACTGGCCGACCAGGGGAACAATCTTATAGACCTCAATAAGGTGAGAGCAGCAAAAGAACGTCCCGCATCCATCCTGTCAAGGTCTCAAACGGAGCAGAATCCAATATTCTCCGTTCTGCCTCTTTTCTCCCTCCGCTGCATGCTTCACCTTGGACTTCAACTCGCGCTGCAGATGCAGAACATGATGTACGACGTGCTGGCCGAGGTGCAGGGCTGCAGGGGGGAGCTGGACACGCACATCCACAGCCTGGAGAAGCAGGTGGAGGAGCTGAGGGAGGGATTCCGGAGCCTGATTCCACTGCTGTCCAGCACCCTGTCCACGCAGAACTCCTCCATCCGCCACCTGCTCAGGGAGAGGGAGGCCAACACGGACACAGGCACTGGGAACGGAGACAGGTAGAAAGAAGCCGTGGGGGGGGGGGATACTGGAGCTCAAAGGGTCTGGTTTGCACTTTTTTTTTTCGCACATGTGGACAAAATACTTTACTTTTGATACTTTCAGTAGATTTGATGGTAATGCTTTTTGTAATTGATTTAACATTTTCAGTTCAGGACTTTTACTAGTAGTTAGGTATCTTTAGATGACAGTATTTCTACTTTTGCTTATAATCTATGGGCCAGACCCCAAAATTTCATGGTCCCATCTATTCGGGCAAGTTGTGTTTTTTTTTTTATTCCTATATATCCCAAGCTTATTTGTTGATACCCTGGAATAAATAGAAGTATTTGTATATGCATAGGCTTGAATAGGGGAAGAACACTGAGTAGCCCTAAGAGACTTCTACTTTACTATATTATCCTTATATTATCCTTTTGATGCTACTTTATATTATATAAATACCACTAAAACTTATATATATATGATACCAAACACAATAATATAAAAGAGTGAAAAATGTCTTTATCATGAGCCTAATCAGGATAGTCAGGTGTCCAAAATACAATTTACTTTAGGGGGCAATTGACTTTATGAAGGTGATAACTACTAATCGGCTCCCAGTCCCAGAGGTCTTCCATATGAAAATATAAACTAGTTATGTATAGGAATAAAAAAAAAACCACAATTACAGTTTGCCTTCCCATATGGAACTGACATGCTGTCTGGTCCATGGAGTATAAGTAAAGGGTCTGAGTAATTCTTCCTTCATTACACTAAGGCTGTACAAAAGTGTATAGAACTGTATTTGAAATAGTAAAACAGGAACATTATTAAACTGTACATATTCCTCCTGGAGAGAGTAAAGAAACGGCCTGAATACTTAGCACAGGTGCGGCAGTATTTTCAGATATAGTATTGATGGTTCCAAGACCTCAAATGTGAGAATTTTCTGCCTTTTTATTTAAATAAAACTAATAATAATGCACATTTTGTTTTGTTTTTCCACTCTTAGTCACATCTGATGACACCACCCGCTGCTACTGGACACCATTTCTCACTATTTTCTTGTGCTTTATAGACTTTAAAATAATTTGCAGAATAGACAAATTTATTTTTTTGGGTATTTGCTGCCCTATTCCTTAACCAAAAATATCCTGAACACAGGATTCTTATATATTTTTAATTTCAAAATCCCAGACTGTTCAGTCATTTTATTCAGAACACAAAGACTACTAATTTCCTTAACATACTGTTTTTATTTTATTTGTTCTCCATATTTTTGTCTAGGAACTAAAAATAAACAACATTTAAAGATTCCATTTATTCGGGGCATCTTTGCAGCATTGTTTAATTACTGTCCATGGAAAGGAGAATGAATACAACCATATAGTAGTTTTTCAGTCCCTCTTAATGTGAAGCATTAGCCTTGAAACATGTTCTCTATACTGACCCACATTTGACCATTACATCAAATTCCACTTTTGGGGAGAACTAGTTTCAGAGTTCAGTCACTCCCCTCAGTACGTTTACATGACATCAAATTATTGTAAATTATTGTAATTTTATTATGAAATTACATGTAAAACTATCTTCTGAAATCGATAATTTCGATTGACTCACCCCTATAATGCGACTGAAATGGATGCTTTAAAGGTCTTTTATAATGTATCCATGGTCCGGTCGGATAGACACGGACCGGGTGGTCTGCGCATGCGCCAACGTAAGAATTAAAGCATGCGTTTCATTTATTTGCAAAATTGATCATTCTGCTAGTTTCTCTGGGTTGCCAACTTACTGATTTAGTCTTCCGTCTTGTGTAGTAATGGCATTCGGCAGCAGCGCAATGTCGCCACCTATCGTAGCGGAGGCGACATAACTGAATGATGGTTAAACCAACCCAAAACCAGCTAATTAACTGTGCATGTAAACCTACTGAGTAGCTTCACGTTCATTAAAAAAATGCTGTATCATTTATCAATAAGTACAAAATGGTAAAACTGTAATCAAAGCAAAGTTTGTAATAGCAGGATGTAATCTTTACAACTTCTGAACTGTTAGTTTCTAATAAAGATGATTCTGTTATATTGCATGTTTTACTGATCCTTACAAAAGGGGATAAGACCCTTAAAGTAGCCACACAAACCATTCTTGTAGCCAAAACAATATTTTATTAAGAGAGACAGGGTTGGAGGGTGGAGTTACAGCAACAACCGATCTGTCAACATGGACAACTGAAATCCATTTGTTGCCGAGTCCATCGTCAGGTCTCGAATCTGATCAGACTGCTGGGGCGAAGGTGCTGATATCAACCTGTCCATCCCCTCCTCTCCCCTTCAGCTCCAGGGAGAACAGCTAGTGCTGCTTCCTCCTGAATGAACACCCTGTCGGAAGAGACAATGAGTCTGTCAACGGCTGACAAAACAGAGGTACACAGTACAGAAATACTGCAGGTGGTGCAAACTACTATTGTCCTACACAGTGCTGAGAGAGTCATTGCTAGCCTCCTCTCCAACAAAGCACTGTGCATTCAGTCTGCTATAAAAGGTGATGACAATGCAACATCAGGCCTACAATCTGGCAGAAAAAAAACTAAAGATTCATACATTAACTGTGCTTTCAGCTGTGATATTCAAAAGCTGTATGAAAGGTTTGTTCTCAGCCTTCGAAAGGGGGGACCCAGTGATCTAGCTCAACCCTTCTGCAAACTGAGGTTGATCTGGCACTGGAATGAGATTGGAAGACCACGATACAGGAAGTCCAGTCACTTAGCAGTGCGGTCAAGAAACTAAGTGATTTAACAAACACAATTCATACAAGTTAGGTGCGTGTTCAGGATTTCAAACACCGGCCTAACATGACAAACGGTTAAAGTTGTTATAAATTGATGGTGTGCCTGTTAGATGATATGACAAACTACTGGGTCATTGTGAAGTAATATTTGATATAAATATAGCCAAGCAAGAGCATGGTACTGAAGGTTTGACATTTCATTTTACTTGGCAGCTCAACAAATTATATAACAGCAATTTAAATTTTAAGTCCTAAGCAGGTAAGAAAAAAATATGAAACGTCACTCTGGTGCAGAGAATTATGACTGAATCATCATTGTAAAACAATTTATAGACACCAAAAGTAGATATGAAAGCTTCTGAACTGTTCTGTTGCTTCGTGTAATCAGTCATATTAACTATTAATAGTTTGTCAATAATAGAGTATTGCACAAACCAGTGTTCCTACAGGACATTTCATATTGCAGCAACTGGAAGAAATGGCTATAACTACTCTTTCAAGTACACCACAGGCCTGCAGCAAGACAAGTGATAAAGCAGTTCCAGTGATAAAGTGGATTCTGCAGGTAATACTGACCCTCTGTGAGACGGGCTTTGCCTCCAGTGGGCTGACACAGGACTGTTGAACAGCCCACACACAGCACAACTGTCTGAGCGTGGCTGAACACCGTTGTGATTTTGTAGCATCCTGCAAACAAGACAAAGAGCATTTACACTACAGCAAGGCTAATCAACATACTACCAACTATATATATATAAAGTCTTAAATACCTGGACATTTCACATCCATAAAGTAAGAGTTAGGACTCTGAACAAGACGCTTCTTCTTGTGCCTCCTCTTCTCCTCCTCAGGGGATGGGTGCAACAAGTCTTTTGCAAGCTGCAGATAGTACAAATAGGGAGGTGAACAAAGGCAAATAATGGTGATTTAATCAAATAAGATGTGATCCCCTAAAAAGAAAATCACACAAAAAAGACCCAGTGATACTCCAATGTCTTAAAATCAATCTGATCTTGATTACTATGTTAATATGTTATTATCTTAAAAATAAGTATTCAACCTAGTAACAAAAATCACATCTGTAATTTGGGATTAACATTCATATACTTCATTGTTTGTTCTCAGCCTTCGAAAGGGGGGAACCAGTGGTCTGGCTCAACCCTTCTGCAAACCGAGGTCAATCTAGCACTGGTATGAAATCGGAAAACCATGATTAGGAAGTCGATTTAAAGAAATAAAAACAGTGCAGTATAGAACCTCTAATGCTTTATATGAACACAAGTCATATAAATCTGTTTATGGTTTGAAACACCAGAGAAATGACAGACAATATACTATAGTAGTATAAATGAGCCATCATGCTACCATTTACTGGATGTTTGAATGAACAATTCAAAGCAACAACATCGACCTGAAGGTTTCTGGTATATATACACATTTAACTTGGAAGCTTAATATGAGTGAAAACAATTTCACTTTTATTTCTGAAGAGTAAACATAACAATTAAAAGGGAATATTAACACCATCGATTATCAGCTTGTGGACTTATTAAGAAAGCAAATAGCAAAACGGGTTTCTTTAAAGTTACATCAAGTGCAGTTGTGAAAAAAGTCATTACATTATCATTAGCTCAAACGTAAAAAGCAGGAGTCCCCACGCACAGAATAAACGGCTTGGAGATACTCTTTAAATGTATTACTAGTGTTAGAAGCTCATAATGTCGATGGGGGTTTTGTCCGAATGAGCCGCCTTTAACGTTACGTTTCCAGGCTCGTCGACTGGCCTACATTTACTGGATTAGGTAACACAAAGAACGCATTTTGTTTAAGACGATTCTTCACATGATGTGATTAGCAAGCGAAATAATTAAGTTCTCGACACAGTCGTATAGCTTAGAAAACAGCGGATGTGTAAATTTGCATTAACAATCGTATCCGATGTTGAACTAGCTCCATGTTTGCGCCGTGTGCGCAGCCATCTTGTGTCACAACGCGCTCGCAATGCGCTCGACTGTGCAAAATTATTTGTGTAAAACTAGGACCTAAAGTCAACGAAAGCGGTCGCAACCGCTTCCCGTCGATTCGCTGATTTCTTAGGTAAACGTCGAGCCGTGTGGCGGCTCTCCAACACGCGAATAAACGGCCAAATTGTTATTTTGTAACAGCCTCCGAATACTCACTGGCATGTTGGCGAGGAAATAGCCGCTGCCGAAAAGGAGGCATTACCGGAAGCGAGACGTTGATATTGCTGGTCCCTTTGAGCACGGGGCCGGATGTGACGTCTTTAACATTTCGCGGTGGCCATATTGGTAAGGTCGACCATACACTAAACCACTGAAAACGGAGTATTTAACTAGATTATGTGATGATTGGGTATATTTTAAATTTATTGTAATATCTTTTTTATTCTTACTTTGTTTTTGTATTCTGTTGGTTTATTTGCAATCTGACATGAGCATTTTCTTTATACTGTACTTTGTTAATATAGCATTAAAACAGAAGCAAGTTCTTCTTTTGTAAATTTAAGGGTGGACAGCAACCAACGTGAGGGAGTGCACAGCGTCACCTATTGAAGGCTGGTTTGAATGTGAGATGATAAGCAGCGTGAACAATTCCATACTTGACGGAGTCACAACTTATGAAAAATTCTTGTAGGCGTATTGACACATTTTCTTAAATTTGTCAAAAACCACAACACATCCCCATCAGAAAATGTTTTGATTAAAAATGCATTGCAGTTCATCTACAGGTGGCCAGATGTGGAAATTTAGCATATAATCTTTGCAATCTGTATTTGTATCTGTTTCTGTTTCTGTATTTGTGGTGCACAGATGGGTCCAGCAGAGGGTTCGCTGCAGTACCAGGTCCAACCTGAAATGGTCCAAATTAACAGTGAGTCAGTCATGTCTCTATTCCTATTCAGATGATTTATTTGAATTAAAGTCCTAATACAACAACATAAAAAACTCCATTAGTAGTCCTGCGTGAATAATTACACTTAAATAAAATTATATGTGTATCTGCACGAAAATGTAGTTAAACATGCTTGTTTCATGCCTACAACATATATGTGACAGTTCTGGATGTTTTATTGGAAATATTGGATCATTTATTAAAATTAAATCCACATGACAAACACAATCATAGACGTGTGAAATGTGAGTGTTTGTAAGACAGAAACTTAAAGGCTGAAACCACTGGTTTTCCCATTAACTGTGTTGTGTTTTAACAGCTTCTTATATCCTCAATTAAATCAAATCTGCATCTGAAAGGAACAAAAGCTTCACATAAATATAGTAGAGGAGAAAGTACAATATTTACTCTAAAATGTATAAAGTAACATCACTAAGAGATACTCAAGTACAAGTACCTCAATTTTGTACTTGTGTGTGACAATACAAGAGTAGTGTCTGTGTGTGTGGGAGAGAGATAGTGTGTATGTACAAGATGATGGTGTGTGTGTGTGTGTGTGTGTGTTTGTGTGCGTGTGCGTGTGCGTGCGTGTGACTGTCTGTTTGCTGAGGCCTGCTGTGACCCAGAAAGGATTATGTTCTCTGATTAATTATAAATGATGAGACAGAAACTTGAGAGATGAGGAATCACGAGGAAATATCCACACAACTAACACCCTGAAACATCTTGAGGCCGATGCGCATGCGCACAACGTCCGCGTGAAGCGACGGATTCTTTCTGGAAACATGTTTTAGATATTCAGACGAAATAACAGTACTTTACTGCAGCCAATCAGCGGGCTGGATGCTCTAGAGCCCCGCCCTCACTGAGTCATATGCCCAATTGGCGTCAAACTCAAACGTGTGACTACGAAAAGACCGGATATCAGTTGCTGTTTTTTTCAAATTAAAAGCTTAGCAGTACTCAGCATTTTGTCATAATGTGAAAATAAATTGTTTCAGTTTTTCAATTCTCGTATTGAATACGAAAAGTTAATTTTCTAAAATGTGTATTTCTCTAATATATGCTACAACATCTTCTCTTTAGGCATCTGTTTGATTTTGTAAATTAAACTTAAAGTTTGTTGTTTTAATGATACACCACATGCTGTTTATTGCCACCTGACAGCTGACACCTTACATTGTAATAAAACTGATGTTATGTCATTTTTTTGTTCACACAAGTTTAACTGGTATATCGCAATAACTATATTTCATATGACAGTATGAAAGTATGTAGTTATAACACAAAGATCTGTGTAAGAGTGTCTATGCCTAAACTGTATATTGTACACAAATCTTTCTTAAAGCCATCCAGATTTCAAAGAGATTACTTATTTAGGTAAATTATTCTAATAAGTTATACTTATCAATTAAGTAATTATTAAAATTAAATAATGTATATAATCTTGATTTGACATGCTTTATTGATTTATTTTCAATAAAACGGCAGGCAATAACAGTGTATAAAAAGAAGTAGGTACAATCAAACTTCCCTCTCATTTTCATTTCTCTGATCATTTAATCAACTTTACAAATTATGACCAAACAGAAAATACACAAACACCATCAAACACTAAGAACATGTTTTAAATAGATATATAGTTATTGTAACTTTACACATTACTATTAAATGTGTAGTAATACACATTTTTTATTTCATCCACAAAATTGTGTACAAAATCCATTCCCTTAATTAAATGCATAGATTTTTTTGTGTTTGCCCTTACCTGAAATATTAATTAAAAACACAACAAGTCACCATTTATTAACATTTTAAGAATCTCTCTGGCAAATAAGCTGTGCATTTTTTGGATAATACAAAATATATATAACGTAGCTGCTTTAATTATGAAGGGCTGGTGCGTAACTTCCGGTCCCCCCCTCCCTTGCTGTGTGCGGCTGATGCACTAACTCCGTTCTTGTTTCCAGGTTAGACCTGCTGCTGGGTGACCATCTATTCCACGGGGGGGAAAGCGGAATAATTGCCTGAGCGGTTTCCTTTTTTTCTTTTCATTGTTGTTGTTGTCGTTGCTGTGGAATCTGATTTCGGAGCATACGTATTTATTTAACCGCCGATTTTCAAGGATCGATTGCATCTATTCATTGATCAGGATGGGCTGCGCTGTGTTCACCTGCTCCAAACACTCCCTGTGTGCGCTCAACATCCTCTATGTGGTGAGTATGCACGGCACAATCTGCCATATGGAATATTACGCTGTGTCCCACTGTGCTGTCAGACTGTAAATATACTGTCGAGCTGTAAATAACACCGCTGTGATCAATTATTCACTGTGGTCGGCTGCATTAATCATCCGGGAATCAGACGCTCAGGAGGAGAAGCAAAAAAAAAGGCCGCCCTGGATTTCCAGTCTTTTTTAAACGCCGTTTTTCCTCCCACCGCGCACCTCTTTTCCCTGACGCTGCAGAGGACGTCCTGTCTGCAGCCTGAGCTCGCTCTTATCATCAAACTTCTGCTAACAGGCTGTTTATGAAGCCCTGCAGACTCCGACACTGGGTTGTCTGAGTGCACTCTACCCTGCAGGAAACACAATTATTATTATTGTGTAAATGCACGTGCAGACATTGACTCTGAGTCACAATCATCTGCAGCAATAAAACTTTCATGGAAACAATCAACTTTCAGTTTTTATTACTGCTGAAACTAACAGTTTTTTTTGCAGTGGCAGAATGGAAATAATCTCTGTCTCATAGTGGAAATTTGAGGTATTTGTACATTAGAATACATTTGAATAGATGAGTATTCACATTTCATGCTACATTGTACTTCCTCCACTTTTTACTCCACTACATTTATATGCCACTTACAGGTACTTTTCAATATTATAATTGTACATAAATATGTTTTTTATATTGTACCTGTTGCTAAATTTTCTGCTTTTAATTGTTATGAACTTTAAATAAAGTTATTAGCATTATTATTATTATTATTAATAATATTGGATGACAGTGTTTTTACTTCTACTAAAATATCACAGTGTCTGAGAACCTCCTTCACTACTGTTATTTTTACGGATGAGAATCAGTTCATTTCCAAACAATCTGACATTGATGTTTTAATGTGGTGCAATGTCCCTTTAAAATACACATGCAAGGACGGCATATATTACAAATCAGATCCGTCTCCCCTGCAGATGGTGAGTCTGCTGATGATCGGCATCGCGGCATGGGGGAAGTGGTTCGGCCTGGTGTCCAGTTTCCAGGTGGTGGGCGGCGTCATCGGCGTGGGGGTCTTCCTGTTCTTCGTGGCTCTGGCCGGTCTCATCGGGGCCATGAAGCATCACCAGGTCCTGCTGTTCTTCGTATCCTTCACCGCCGCTTGTGTCGGGGAGAATCTGAGATGGTGTTACTAACCCCTAATGTGATGTTATGAGGTGAAAATGTCACATCTGCTCGGTGGGATTAGACCTCCGCTCCCAACCTAGATGAGAACACAGCAGCTGTTCATGTTAAACCACATGCTGATTAGTCACTCATTGGTCAGTTCTGGTCAGGTTAAATCACACTTTTGATGCTGACAGGTCAATCAGATATTTAAATGGAATTTAAAAAATGTCCCTATGTAGAAATGAATGGGATATTTTTAAAACATTCTCATCTATTTGTTAAAAACACCACTGTAAAACAACATGAAAATCATCACAGAGATACAGACTTCTACAAAAATAACTGCCAACAATTTATATGATTATATCATGTTAACTTTTCCTTGTGATTATTGAATGAACAAGAAAGGACAAATGAAAAGAATAAGAAAAGAAAAGGGACTTTTTTTTTTTACCCTTTTAAACATACTTTGTTTAAGTAACATTTGAGTAAAGATTTCAGAGTGTACAACATGCACCTGAATGCACCAGGAAGTCCCTTATTTTTAAACTATATGGTTGGCGATTCACACACGTAGATGCACAAGTTTAAAGAACGAGTCATGGTGCAGGTGCTTCTGAGCCTGTTAGGTAGTACATCAGAGAGCAGGGTGCAGCTCCAGAAATTACACAGTTTGAGGATGCTAAAGTTTATTATATCTAGAATTGGGAAACAAAAGTTTGTGTTTTCAATATTAAAACATGCTAATAAAGTTCACGATTTTAAATGATTCCAATCTGGAGCCTGATATCAGTAGTTAGTTATCAGGATTTCTACAACACAAGGTTTAGAATACGTACGTGAACAGATCTTATTAATGTGGAAACGATCTTTTCCAGCAGAAAGGGCCTCTGTGATGATTTTCATATCCATGTTACTGGACCACAAGCAGTTTTTATCCTACTACACAATAACCTTTTCACCTCAGTGTTTTTGGAAAATCCATTTTCCATTCACGTGTGCAATAAGAGCCGGAGCAGCATCGTATTTCACTCTGAAACAAGCTGAGCACTGACGGTGTTCATTGCTGTTCCTTGACAGCGGTGTCCAGTACATGATCGTCCTGTTCATGGTGTTTATCGTGCAGTTCTCTGTCTCCAGCGCCTGTTTGGCCATCAACAGGGAGCAACAGGTGAGATGAAAATCTGCAGTTTCTCACATGTGTGAGTCTGGTTGTGATGTCACAAACATTCTTGTAGATCTGCCCCTTGGATTCATAGGAAGCAGAGGAACTTTTTCCCCTGTACTAGCTCTGACTTCTTTAAAAGGACGACATTAAAAATTCAACTTTTAACCTTAAATAGAAGCAAAAAACTGCACCAACTGTGGATAAATATGCGTGAAGGAGAAGATGATTATGATTTGAGTTCTGAGTGAGTAAACAACCCTGAGTGCTGATATTCAACACATTTAAGTGTCTCCTGCCTCAGAGGAGCAGGAACCCATCAGGCGGCCGTCACCATTCAAACACGCTAATCTGAACGCTTAAAGCAGAATAAAAACCTCAGCACCACAGGGAGAATCCTCCATTACCACTAATCCAGCACAGCAGCAGCGCTGATCAGCTGGGATGGGCATTAGCTTCCCTTACGGGAGGATCTGCGCTTGTTTGCGGTGTCAGTAATGAAGTGGAAGTGACACGCGGTCAGTGATGAAAGTCTCCGGTGAGACGGCCGCTGCAACCAGAAATTAGACAGACCCTTCATCTTTAAACAGCCAAAATTAAATGCATGTGTTTTCATGAAAAAAAATAGATAGTGCATATGCTGCTTTATCCTTTTCATCCTAATAAGAAATGATAATGAAATTGACTATCAGTCTTTCGTTATTTATCATGTAATAGGAAATAAATGACTAGTGATCACATCTTCCTTTCTCAGGCTGCACACAGCACATCTACAGCGTAATAATAATTTCTCTAAAAGCCCTAAAAAGTGGGAATCCTGTCACTGTGCTACAGGATCGCCTGCTGGAGGTGGGCTGGAATAACTCCCGCAGCACCCAGAGAGACGTGGAGAAGAGCCTCAACTGCTGCGGCTTCAAGGAGGTGGACCTCAACGGCACCTGCGACGCCGTGAGTTTGCTAAAAAAAAAGATGGCCTCGGAGTCGCGGCAGGTTGGTGGTAGACATGTGAATGGCTGTAACGCCCTTCTCCGTCCCTGACCCCTCACAGGCCTGCTTCCCCAACCACACCTGTCTGCCGTGTGCAGGCAAGATCCAGGAACACGTCGGAGAGGTCCTCCGCTTCGTCGGAGGGATCGGACTCTTTTTCAGCTTCACGGAGGTGAGCGTCAAACACTTTAGTAATTAGCCAGATTCATGAGTACAGTCTCTTATTTCTGTCAACATTACAGGTGCATCATAAATAATTAGAATACGGTGAAAAGTTGGGGGTTTTCATTATCTAGTAATCTATGTTTTATGTGAGGTTCACTTTTATAAATTATTGACATTATTTTTTTTAAACTTTTTGATGATATTCTATTTATTTAGGAAGCAATTTTACTTGTGTCTTATCTATAATGAACGTTTTATCACTTTGAATCTCTCTGCCCTGTAGTAGCATTAGGAGTAGGGGTAGTGGTAGTAGTATTAGGAGAGGTAGTATTAGTAGTGGCATTAGTAGTGGTTGTAGTAGTAACATTCTTAGTAGTAGCATGAGTGGTAGTAGTAGTGGCATTAGTACTGTAATTCATGGAGATCTCATGGATGTGTTGTAACACAGATTTAGTGAGATAAATGCGGATCCAGAACTTGGTTAGTAACCGTCTCCGTGTGCTTGTGTCAGATTCTGGGCGTGTGGCTCACGTACCGCTACCGGAACCAGAAGGATCCCCGAGCGAACCCCAGTGCGTTTCTGTGAGACTCCCAGCGGTCCTCAGCCCAGCGGCCCTCAGCCCCGTGGCCCTCAGCCCCGCGGCCCTCAGCCCCGCGGCCCTCCCACTCCCCCACAGTTCCCCCCACGGGCTTCAACTGTAAATACGGCACCGACCTGTGTTCCCACCGATCGCTGCAGTCGTGCTCTTATAACGTGATGTGCTTGGTTTTTTTGGGGGATTGAGGCGTGTGTTCTGAATACAGGTGTGTGTGGTGTGTGTGTGTGTGTGTGTGTGTGTGTGTGTGTGTGTGTGTGTGTGTGTGTGTGTATGTGTGTGTGTGTGTGTGAGGGAACACGTGTTGCAGGCTTTGCTGCTGCAGCTTGGAAGCTTCTTATTAAGTAAAGTGTCTCACACTGAAGCTGTACAGTTACTACACTGGTGTAAAAAGAGGGATTATTTTCTTCAGCTGTCTGCTGTATATTCCTGAAGTATTTATGCAGCCTGCCTAATGTTGACTCTGAAATATGTTTTGTTTGATTGTTGGTGTCGTTCTTTGTTTGTTCTTAAAATTAAAATAAAAAAAAAAACAGTCAGTCCCACTGAATGCAATAATGTCAAAGACTAACTTCACATTATCATCTGTCAGACTAAATTATTCTTGAAAATATGACTTGTGAGTGAGGAGGATGTTTTTTTGCCTTTGTGTGTGTGTCTGCGCGTGTGTGTGCGTGTGTGTGTTAATCATGCTCATGGCTGTGTGCTGTGTATTTGCCCTCTTGCATGACTCCTCTGCAAATATAAGCTTGTATGAAACATGCTGATGATTCTGTAAACACCCGTCTGAGCCTTTGTACTGTAAACCACAATAAAACACTGAAGGTAGAAGAGGAACCTTTTGTCCAGTTGTAGTTTTGATTTTAGATTATAAACGTACAAACGTACAAATCAAATCAGAATAATGTTTTTCTATCATTGAGTCTTGAATATTATTTTATTGCGTTTAAAAACTTCCAACTTAATAACTCAAACATTAGAGACGTCAATGGTTGTGTTGTACTTTAAAAGCTTATTATATTACCCGTTGAATCAAATCTGTACTGAAGTTAGAGACTAAAGTTCCCAGATAAATGTAGTGGGGGAGAAATAGTAAAAAAAAATATATATAAACTACAATCATGAATAAATATGTTCATATATCAAAACAAATATCAATCATATTTTTACAAATTTCTCTGCAAAAGATTAATTTGAACATTGCTCGATGTAGATGCTACAGTACGATGATGTTTAGAAACGGCAAAGAGCACGAAGCAGCTCTAAGAAGAAGTGGGTTTCCCAGTTGTGGCAGAAACAGCCTCATCCAACATGTTAGAGAAGAACTGGAACAGTGACAAAGATTCAGCCTGTAGCAGATGATAGTGGATCCATGAGGGTCGAGGACTCAGATTGACCTACAGACACAAAGGGCTGTGTTATCCCATCAAATTGAATTATGTTGGACCTCCTATATCTGTGGCAATTCTAGATTTAGTATTAAAGATATTATTTAAAGAATATGACTTCTACCGCCTGACTTAAACTAATTTTATATCATAAAATTATTTTAACAAGTGTACACCAAGAGAAAATCAGAGTTTGTGGCCATGTTAATAGTGTTGAGATAGGCAGTGTTGATAAATGGCCACTCTACTTGGCAAACTGAACTCCACCTTTTTTCTTATCAGCTGTATTCTATGAGGAGGAACTAATCTGTTTTTTTTTGTCCAAAGCAGCTCACAAACTTTCTAAATTTTCCACTGTTCTCCCCGCTGGTTTGATTCCCAGCAGAAGGACAGAGCGTAAACTCCTGAGCAGCCACATAAAGCCACACTCTCCCTGGCCCAAGACGCTCAGTACACAAGACAATAGTCTTAGTCAAGCTTCAGTAACCCGGCAACAGGAAAAAGCTTTCGGCACAGGCAGCGAGGACCCACCCATCCAGGATGTTTAACACACACACACACACACACACACACACACACAAATAACTGATCACACAATACCAGCGCCCCCACCAACTCATTTGAATCCGACTCATTTTCAGTAGGAAGCAGGTGAAGGTTTGTTGCTCCACAGAAACCTGATCACTATCAGAATCTAACAAGCAGCTTTGAACTGTCATGAGTGGATGAAACTCATGATTCATTCCAGCCAAGCATTTACTAAACTGATCACATAACACACGAACAAGAAACTGATTGTGACCCTTTTGGCTTACTTCCCAGAATGCATTGAATTTCTGCAAACTGTGCTTTGGGGATTTATTTGCCCTCAGTTCTCTTTTAGATTGTCTGCAAGTAGCGAAAAAAGTATTCAGATCCTTTAGATTAGTGGTAGACAGCAGTATAAAAATACTCCATTACAAGTAAAGGTTCTGCATTAAAACTGCTACTGAAAGTTCTCCTGATATGATAAATGTTGTTTTATTCTTTTTTTTATCAAATCTCTGCTTATTTATATTTTTATATCAAAATTCAAGAATTGTCTTTATTAAAGAATGTTACACATGACAGCATTATCTTGCCCAGAGAAATGTCAACCTATAGAATTATATGGAAATATAAAGAGGTAAATTGAAGGGAAAGTGTG
Organism: Eupleurogrammus muticus; assembly: GCA_036785175.1. Classification (NCBI taxonomy): domain Eukaryota; kingdom Metazoa; phylum Chordata; class Actinopteri; order Scombriformes; family Trichiuridae; genus Eupleurogrammus; species Eupleurogrammus muticus. The sequence continues at coordinate 9,874,306 of JAYKQN010000020.1, read as the reverse complement.
GTAAATGTGTTCAGGATCTCAATACGTATAAGAGAAATTCTTCACAAATGGAAACAAAAGAAAGGGAAAGACAAGACAGAAGTTAGATACACTATAAAAGTGATTTGGTCACTTTGACCTTTCCAAGCTGCAGAGCGACGTTAGCAGGTGAAACACATTAACATCATGGGCAACTGTTGCAGGCCTCGAAGAGGGAATAAAGAAACTCTACCTTTTAAACAACAACCGACATTTATACAGACGGTGAGAAATATTTAGGTAGTTCTTTAAGATAGATATAAGAAGAGCTGGATGAGATACTCAGATACTTGAGTAAAGGTGAATACAAAGAGTAGAATAATTTGTGAAGTATGAAGTAGCATCACTCAAGTACAAATACTTCAAATTTGTACTTGACTCATTTAAAATGTGTGACAAATTTCACCATACAATTTAAACACATGCATTTTACTCATCAGACCTCCCTGACACACAAATTTCAGGCTCTTGTCGGTTTGTTGTAGCCTTCGTTAGTGAAATATTCAATTTTATACTCATTGGGAAACAGTATGGTCAGAATTCCTACAAATTATACAATGCAACCTCTGTTTTTTTACAGTAAAAACATTTACAAATACACACCTGTGTTTTACTTACTATATTTTGTTTTTGAGGACTGAGGATGAATCTTCTAATCATGTGACGTTTGACACTAGTCAGGTGATTAATTCTAATAGAGAAAATCTTCCTGTTTTCTCCATTAATTCTAATGGGGAAAACACATGTTGTCACAAGTACAAGAGCAGACTTACTCAACTGGCAGACCATAGTTCCATATATGGATCCATGCAATGCCATCCTGATCAAGACAAATCTTTTTAAATGCTGTTAGTATTATTATTATTGTTATTACATTGTAATTTAGGCATAATGAAAAAGGTCATATCATAATATGTGGTTTAAAAAAGGTCAAACTATAGTATGTAGCTCAAAAAAGTACATATTATAATATGTCGCTCAAAAAAAGTCTTTTTATATGATGCGGCTCAAAAAAGGTCATATTACACTATGTGGCTCAAAAAAGGTCATACTATATTATGTCGCATAAAATAGGTCATACTATAGTATGTGGCTCAAAAAAGGTCATATTATAGTATGTTGCATAAAAAAGGTCATACTATATTATGTCGCATAAAATAGGTCATACTATAGTATGTGGCTCTAAAAAGGTCATATTATAGTATGTTGCATAAAAAAGGTCATACTATAGTATGTTGCATAAAAAAGGTCATACTATAGTATGTGGCCAAAAAAAGGTCATATTACACTATGTGGCTCAAAAAAGGTCATACTATAGTATGTTGCATAAAAAAGGTCATACTATAGTATGTTGCATAAAAAAGGTCATACTATAGTATGTGGCTCAAAAAAGGTAATATTTTACTATGTGGCTCAAAAAAGGTCATACTATAGTATGTTGCATAAAAAAGGTCATACTATAGTATGTTGCATAAAAAAGGTCATACTATACTATATGGCTCAAAAAAGGTCATATTACACTATGTGGCTCAAAAATGGTCATATTATAATATGTGGCTCAAAAAAGGTCATACTATAGTATGTCGCATAAAAAAGGTCATACTATAGTATGTGGCTCAAAAAAGATCATACTATAGTATGTCGCATAAAAAAGGTCATATACAGTATGTGGCTCAAAAAAGGTCAAATTACACTATGTGGCTCAAAAAAGGTCATATTACACTATGTGGCTCAAAAAGGTCATATTACACTACGTGGCTCAAAAAAGGTCATACTATAGTATGACGCATAAAAAAGGTCATACTATAGTATGTGGCTCAAAAAAGGTCATATTATAGTATGTGGCTCAAAAAAGGTCATACTTTAGTATGTTGCATAAAAAAGGTCATACTATAGTATGTTGCATAAAAAAGGTCATACTATAGTATGTGGCCAAAAAAAGGTCATATTACACTATGTGGCTCAAAAAAGGTCATACTATAGTATGTTGCATAAAAAAGGTCATACTATAGTATGTTGCATAAAAAAGGTCATACTATAGTATGTGGCTCAAAAAAGGTAATATTTTACTATGTGGCTCAAAAAAGGTCATACTATAGTATGTTGCATAAAAAAGGTCATACTATAGTATGTTGCATAAAAAAGGTCATACTATACTATATGGCTCAAAAAAGGTCATATTACACTATGTGGCTCAAAAATGGTCATATTATAATATGTGGCTCAAAAAAGGTCATACTATAGTATGTCGCATAAAAAAGGTCATACTATAGTATGTGGCTCAAAAAAGGTCATATTATACTATGTGGCTCAAGAAAGATCATACTATAGTATGTCGCATAAAAAAGGTCATACTATAGTATGTGGCTCAAAAAAGGTCAAATTACACTATGTGGCTCAAAAAAGGTCATATTACACTATGTGGCTCAAAAAAGGTCATACTATAGTATGACGCATAAAAAAGGTCATACTATAGTATGTGGCTCAAAAAAGGTCATATTATAGTATGTGCGTCAAAAAAGGTCATACTTTAGTATGTTGCATAAAAAAGGTCATACTATAGTATGTAGCATAAAAAAGGTCACACTATAATATGTCACTTAAAAAAGGTCATACTATAGTATGTGGCTCAAAAAAGGTCATACTATAGTATGTGGCATAAAAAAGGTCATACTATAGTATGTGGCATAAAAAAGGTCATACTATAGTATGTGGCTCAAAAAAGGTCAAATTACACTATGTGGCTCAAAAAAGGTGATATTACACTATGTGGCTCAAAAAGGTCATATTACACTACGTGGCTCAAAAAAGGTCATATTATACTATCTGGCTCATATAAGGTCATACTATAGTATGTTGCATAAAAAAGGTCATACTATAGTATGTAGCATAAAAAAGGTCACACTATAATATGTCAATTAAAAAAGGTCATACTATAGTATGTCGCATAAAAAAGGCCACACTATAGTATGTGGGTCAAAAAAGGTCATATTACACTATGTGGCGCAAAAAAGGTCATCTAACTAATCATGTGACGTTTGACACTAGTCAGGTGATTAATTCTAATAGAGAAAATCTTCCTGTTTTCTCCATTAATTCTAATGGGGAAAACACATGTTGTCACAAGTACAAGAGCAGACTTACTCAACTGGCAGACCATAGTTCCATATATGGATCCATGCAATGCCATCCTGATCAAGACAAATCTTTTTAAATGCTGTTAGTATTATTATTATTGTTATTACATTGTAATTTAGGCATAATGAAAAAGGTCATATCATAATATGTGGTTTAAAAAAGGTCAAACTATAGTATGTAGCTCAAAAAAGTACATATTATAATATGTCGCTCAAAAAAAGTCTTTTTATATGATGCGGCTCAAAAAAGGTCATATTACACTATGTGGCTCAAAAAAGGTCATACTATATTATGTCGCATAAAATAGGTCATACTATAGTATGTGGCTCAAAAAAGGTCATATTATAGTATGTTGCATAAAAAAGGTCATACTACAGTCTGTGGCTTAAAAAAGGTCATACTATAGTATGTGGCCAAAAAAAGGTCATACTATAGTATGTGGGTCAAAAAAGGTCATATTACACTATGTGGGTCAAAAAAAGGTCATATTATACTAAATGGCTCAAAAAAGGTCATATTACACTATATGGCTCAAAAAAGGTCATATTACACTATGTGGCTCAAATAAAGGTCATATTACACTATGTGGCTCAAAAAATACTATAGTATGTTACATAAAAAAGTTCATACTATAGTTTGTCGCATAAAAAAGGTCATACTATAGTATGTGGCTTAAAAAAGGTCATACTATAGTATGTCGCATAAAAAAGGTCATACTATAGTATGTTGCATAAAAAAGGTCATACTATAGTATGTGGGTCAAAAAAGGTCATATTACACTATGTGGCTCAAAAAAGGTCATATTACACTATGTGGCTCAAAAAAGGTCATACTATAGTATGTCGCATAAAAAAGGTCATACTATAGTATGTGGCTTAAAAAAGGTCATACTTTAGTATGTCGCGTAAAAAAGGTCATATTACACTATGTGGCTCAAAAAAGGTCATATTACACTATGTGGCTCAAAAAAGGTCATTTTACACTATGTGGCTCAAAAAAGGTCATTTTACACTATGTGGCTCAAAAAAGGTCATATTATACTATGTGGCTCAAAAAAGGTCAAACTATATTATGTCGCATAAAAAAGGTCATACTATAGTATGTGGCTCAAAAAAGATCATATTATACTATCTGGCTCAAAAAAGGTCATACTATAGTATGTTGCATAAAAAAGGTCATACTATAGTATGTGGCTTAAAAAAGGTCATACTTTAGTATGTCGCATAAAAAGGTCATACTATAGTATGTCGCGTAAAAAAGGTCATATTACACTATGTGGCTCAAAAAAGGTCATATTATACTATGTGGGTCAAAAAAGGTCATATTACACTATGTGGCTCAAAAAAGGTCATATTACACTATGTGGCTCAAAAAAGGTCATACTATAGTATGTCGCATAAAAAAGGTCATACTATAGTATGTTGCATATCAAAAGGTCATACTATAGTATGTGGCTCATAAAAAAAAGATAATATTATACTAGGTGGCTCAAAAAAGGTCATACTATAGTATGTCGCATAAAAAAGGTCATACTATAATATGTGGGTCAAAAAAGGTCATATTATACTATGTGGCTCAAAAAAGGTCAAACTATAGTATGTCGCATAAAAAAGGCCATACTATAGTATGTGGGTCAAAAAAGGTCATATTACACTATGTGGCGCAAAAAAGGTCATATTACACTATGTGGCGCAAAAAAGGTCATACTATAGTATGTGGCTCAAAAAAGATCATATTATACTAGGTGGCTCAAAAAAGGTCATACTATAGTATGTCGCATAGAAAAGCTCATACTATAGTATGTGGCTCAAAAAATGTCATATTACACTATGTGGTTCATAAAAGGTCATATTACACTATGTGCGTCAAAAAACGTCATACTATAGTATGTCGCGTAAAAAAGGTCATATTATACTTTCTGGCTCAAAAAAGGTCATACTATATTATGTCGCATAAAAAAGGTCATACTATATTATGTTGCATAAAAAGGGTCACGCTATAGTATGTGGCTTTAAAAAGGTCATACTTTAGTATGTCGCATAAAAAGGTCATACTATAGTATGTGTGTCAAAAAACGTCATACTATAGTATGTCGCGTAAATGTCGCATAAAAAAGGTCCTATTACACTATGTGGCTCAAAAAAGGTCATATTATAGTATGTCGCGTAAAAAAGGTCATACTATAGTATGTCGCATAAAAAAGGTCATACTATAGTATGTGGGTCAAAAAAGGTCATATTATACTATATGGCTCAAAAAAGAGGGCGACACGGTGGTGCGGTGGGTAGCACTGTTGCCTCACAGCAAGAAGGACGCAGGTTCAAGACCGCCTTGGGCCTGGGTCTGGGGCCTTTCTGTGTGGAGTTTGCATGTTCTCCCCGTGTCTGCGTGGGTTTTCACCGGGTACTCCGGTTTCCTCCCACAATACAAAAAACATGCTCAGGTTAATTGGTAAACTCTAAATTGCCCATAGGTGTGAGTGTGAGAGTGAATGGTGTGTGAATGGTGTGTGTGCCCCACGATTGGCTGGCGACCATCTGGGGTGTATCCCTGCCTCTCGCCTTAACGCGCTGGGATAGGCTCCAGCAGACCCCTGCGACCCCGAAAGGGAATAAGCGGGATAGACAATGGATGGATGGATGGATGGATGGCTCAAAAAAGGTCATATTACACTATGTGGCTCAAATAAAGGTCATATTACACTATGTGGCTCAAAAAAGATCATACTATAGTGTGTCGCATAAAAAAGGTCATACTATAGTATGTGGCTCAAAAAAGGTCACACTTTAATATGTGACTCAAAAAAGGTCATATTATACTTTCTGGCTCAAAAAAGGTCATACTATAGTATGTTGCAAAAAAAAGGTCATACTATAGTATGTGCGTCAAAAAACGTCATACTATAGTATGTCGCACAAAAAAGGTCATATTATACTTTCTGGCTCACAAAAGGTCATACTATAGTATGTTGCAAAAAAAAGGTCATACTATAGTATGTGCGTCAAAAAACGTCATACTATATTATGTCGCATAAAAAAGGTCATACTATATTATGTTGCATAAAAAAGGTCACGCTATAGTATGTGGCTTTAAAAAGGTCATACTTTAGTATGTCGCATAAAAAGGTCATACTATAGTATGTGTGTCAAAAAACGTCATACTATAGTAAAAAAGGTCCTATTACACTATGTGGGTCAAAAAAGGTCATATTACACTATATGGCTCAAAAAAGGTCATATTACACTATGTGGCTCAAATAAAGGTCATATTACACTATGTGGCTCAAAAAAGGTCATATTACACTATGTGGCTCAAATAAAGGTCATATTACACTATGTGGCTCAAAAAAGGTCATATTACACTATGTGGCTCAAAAAAGGTCATACTATAGTATGTCGCATAAAAAAGGTCATACTATAGTATGCTGCATAAAAAAGGTCATACTATAGTATGTGACTCAAAAAAGGTCATATTACACTATGTGGCTCAAAAAATACTATAGTATGTTACATAAAAAAGTTCATACTATAGTTTGTCGCATAAAAAAGGTCATACTATAGTATGTTGCATAAAAAAGGTCATACTATAGTATGTGGGTCAAAAAAGGTCATATTACACTATGTGGCTCAAAAAAGGTCATATTACACTATGTGGGTCAAAAAAGGTCATACTATAGTATGTGGGTCAAAAAAGGTCATATTACACTATGTGGCTCAAAAAAGGTCATACTATAGTATGTTGCATAAAAAAGGTCATACTATAGTATGTGGCTTAAAAAAGGTCATACTATAGTATGTCGCATAAAAAAGGTCATACCATAGTATGTGGGTCAAAAAAGGTCATATTATACTATGTGGCTCAAATAAAGGTCATATTACACTATGTGGCTCAAAAAAGGTCATATTACACTATGTGGCTCAAAAAAGGTCATATTATACTATGTGGCTCAAAAAAGGTCAAACTATATTATGTCGCATAAAAAAGGTCATACTATAGTATGTGGCTCAAAAAAGATCATATTATACTATCTGGCTCAAAAAAGGTCATACTATAGTATGTTGCATAAAAAAGGTCATACTATAGTATGTGGCTTAAAAAAGGTCTTACTATAGTATGTCGCATAAAAAAGGTCATACTATAGTATGTGGGTCAAAAAAGGTCATATTACACTATGTGGCTCAAAAAAGGTCATATTATACTATGTGGGTCAAAAAAGGTCATATTACACTATGTGGCTCAAAAAAGGTCATACTATAGTATGTCGCATAAAAAAGGTCATATTACACTATGTGGCGCAAAAAAGGTCATACTATAGTATGTGGCTCAAAAAAGATCATATTATACTAGGTGGCTCAAAAAAGGTCATACTATAGTATGTCGCATAAAAAAGGTCATACTGTAGTATGTGGGTCAAAAAACGTCATACTATAGTATGTCGCATAGAAAAGCTCATACTATAGTATGTGGCTCAAAAAATGTCATATTACACTATGTGGTTCATAAAAGGTCATATTACACTATGTGCGTCAAAAAACGTCATACTATAGTATGTCGCGTAAAAAAGGTCATATTATACTTTCTGGCTCAAAAAAGGTCATACTATATTATGTCGCATAAAAAAGGTCATACTATATTATGTCGCATAAAAAGGGTCACGCTATAGTATGTGGCTTTAAAAAGGTCATACTTTAGTATGTCGCATAAAAAGGTCATACTATAGTATGTGTGTCAAAAAACGTCATACTATAGTATGTCGCGTAAATGTCGCATAAAAAAGGTCCTATTACACTATGTGGCTCAAAAAAGGTCATACTATAGTATGTCGCGTAAAAAAGGTCATACTATAGTATGTCGCATAAAAAAGGTCATACTATAGTATGTGGGTCAAAAAAGGTCATATTATACTATATGGCTCAAAAAAGGTCATATTACACTATGTGGCTCAAATAAAGGTCATATTACACTATGTGGCTCAAAAAAGGTCATACTATAGTGTGTCGCATAAAAAAGGTCACACTTTAATATGTGACTCAAAAAAGGTCATATTATACTTTCTGGCTCAAAAAAGGTCATACTATAGTATGTTGCAAAAAAAAGGTCATACTATAGTATGTGCGTCAAAAAACGTCATACTATATTATGTCGCATAAAAAAGGTCATACTATATTATGTTGCATAAAAAAGGTCACGCTATAGTATGTGGCTTTAAAAAGGTCATACTGTAGTATGTCGCATAAAAAGGTCATACTATAGTATGTGTGTCAAAAAACGTCATACTATAGGTCAAAAAAGGTCATATTACACTATATGGCTCAAAAAAGGTCATATTACACTATGTGGCTCAAATAAAGGTCATATTACACTATGTGGCTCAAAAAAGGTCATACTATAGTGTGTCGCATAAAAAAGGTCATACTATAGTATGTGACTCAAAAAAGGTCATATTACACTATGTGGCTCAAAAAATACTATAGTATGTTACATAAAAAAGTTCATACTATAGTTTGTCGCATAAAAAAGGTCATACTATAGTATGTTGCATAAAAAAGGTCATACTATAGTATGTGGGTCAAAAAAGGTCATATTACACTATGTGGCTCAAAAAAGGTCATATTACACTATGTGGCTCAAAAAAGGTCATACTATAGTATGTGGGTCAAAAAAGGTCATATTACACTATGTGGCTCAAAAAAGGTCATACTATAGTATGTTGCATAAAAAAGGTCATACTATAGTATGTGGCTTAAAAAAGGTCATACTATAGTATGTCGCATAAAAAAGGTCATACCATAGTATGTGGGTCAAAAAAGGTCATATTATACTAAATGGCTCAAAAAGGTCATATTACACTATATGGCTCAAAAAAGGTCATATTACACTATGTGGCTCAAATAAAGGTCATATTACACTATGTGGCTCAAAAAAGGTCATATTACACTATGTGGCTCAAAAAAGGTCATATTATACTATGTGGCTCAAAAAAGGTCAAACTATATTATGTCGCATAAAAAAGGTCATACTATAGTATGTGGCTCAAAAAAGATCATATTATACTATCTGGCTCAAAAAAGGTCATACTATAGTATGTTGCATAAAAAAGGTCATACTATAGTATGTGGCTTAAAAAAGGTCTTACTATAGTATGTCGCATAAAAAAGGTCATACTATAGTATGTGGGTCAAAAAAGGTCATATTACACTATGTGGCTCAAAAAAGGTCATATTATACTATATGGCTCAAAAAAGGTCATATTACACTATGTGGCTCAAAAAAGGTCATACTATAGTATGTCGCATAAAAAAGGTCATACTATAGTATGTGGCTCAAGAAAGGTCATATTACACTATGTGGCTCAAAAAAGGTCATAATATAGTATGTTGCATAAAAAAGGTCATACTATAGTATGTGGCTTAAAAAAGGTCATATTACACTATGTGGCCCAAAAAAGGTCATACTATAGTATGTCGCGTAAAAAAGGTCATATTACACTATGTGGCCCAAAAAAGGTCATACTATAGTATGTCGCATAAAAAAGGTCATACTATAGTATGTGCGTCAAAAAACGTCATACTATAGTATGTCGCATAAAAAAGGTCATACTATAGTATGTGGGTCAAAAAAGGTCATACTATAGTATGTCGCATAAAAAAGGTCATACTATAATATGTGGGTCAAAAAAGGTCAAACTATAGTATGTCGCATAAAAAAGGCCATATTATAGTATGTGGGTCAAAAAAGGTCATATTACACTATGTGGCGCAAAAAAGGTCATACTATAGTATGTCGCATAAAAAAGGTCATACTATAGTATGTGGCTCAAAAAAGGTCACACTTTAGTATGTGACTCAAAAAAGGTCATATTACACTATGTGGCTCAAAAAATACTATAGTATGTTACATAAAAAAGTTCATACTATAGTTTGTCGCATAAAAAAGGTCATACTATAGTATGTTGCATAAAAAAGGTCATACTATAGTATGTGGGTCAAAAAAGGTCATATTACACTATGTGGCTCAAAAAAGGTCATATTACACTATGTGGCTCAAAAAAGGTCATACTATAGTATGTGGGTCAAAAAAGGTCATATTACACTATGTGGCTCAAAAAAGGTCATACTATAGTATGTGGCTTAAAAAAGGTCATACTATAGTATGTTGCATAAAAAAGGTCATACTATAGTATGTGGGTCAAAAAAGGTCATATTACACTATGTGGGTCAAAAAAGGTCATATTATACTAAATGGCTCAAAAAGGTCATATTACACTATATGGCTCAAAAAAGGTCATATTACACTATGTGGCTCAAATAAAGGTCATATTACACTATGTGGCTCAAAAAAGGTCATATTACACTATGTGGCTCAATAAAGGTCATATTATACTATGTGGCTCAAAAAAGGTCAAACTATATTATGTCGCATAAAAAAGGTCATACTATAGTATGTGGCTCAAAAAAGATCATATTATACTATCCGGCTCAAAAAAGGTCATACTATAGTATGTTGCATAAAAAAGGTCATACTATAGTATGTGGCTTAAAAAAGGTCTTACTATAGTATGTCGCATAAAAAAGGTCATACTATAGTATGTGGCTCAAAAAAGATCATATTATACTATCTGGCTCAAAAAAGGTCATACTATAGTATGTTGCATAAAAAAGGTCATACTATAGTATGTGGCTTAAAAAAGGTCTTACTATAGTATGTCGCATAAAAAAGGTCATACTATAGTATGTGGGTCAAAAAAGGTCATATTACACTATGTGGCTCAAAAAAGGTCATATTATACTATATGGCTCAAAAAAGGTCATATTACACTATGTGGCTCAAAAAAGGTCATACTATAGTATGTCGCATAAAAAAGGTCATACTATAGTATGTGGCTCAAAAAAGGTCATATTACACTATGTGGCTCAAAAAAGGTCATAATATAGTATGTTGCATAAAAAAGGTCATACTATAGTATGTGGCTTAAAAAAGGTCATATTACACTATGTGGCCCAAAAAAGGTCATACTATAGTATGTCGCGTAAAAAAGGTCATATTACACTATGTGGCCCAAAAAAGGTCATACTATATTATGTTGCATAAAAAAGGTCATACTATAGTATGTGGCTCAAAAAAGATCATATTATACTATCTGGCTCAAAAAAGGTCATACTGTAGTATGTTGCATAAAAAAGGTCATACTATAGTATGTCGCATAAAAAAGGTCATACTATAGTATGTGGGTCAAAAAAGGTCATATTACACTATATGGCTCAAAAAAGGTCATATTATACTATGTGGCTCAAAAAAGGTCATACTATAGTATGTCGCATAAAAAAGGTCATATTACACTATGTGGCGCAAAAAAGGTCATACTATAGTATGTGGCTCAAAAAAGATCATATTATACTAGGTGGCTCAAAAAAGGTCATACTATAGTATGTCGCATAAAAAAGGTCATACTGTAGTATGTGGGTCAAAAAACGTCATACTATAGTATGTCGCATAGAAAAGCTCATACTATAGTATGTGGCTCAAAAAATGTCATATTACACTATGTGGTTCATAAAAGGTCATATTACACTATGTGCGTCAAAAAACGTCATACTATAGTATGTCGCGTAAAAAAGGTCATATTATACTTTCTGGCTCAAAAAAGGTCATACTATATTATGTCGCATAAAAAAGGTCATACTATATTATGTCGCATAAAAAGGGTCACGCTATAGTATGTGGCTTTAAAAAGGTCATACTTTAGTATGTCGCATAAAAAGGTCATACTATAGTATGTGTGTCAAAAAACGTCATACTATAGTATGTCGCGTAAATGTCGCATAAAAAAGGTCCTATTACACTATGTGGCTCAAAAAAGGTCATACTATAGTATGTCGCGTAAAAAAGGTCATACTATAGTATGTCGCATAAAAAAGGTCATACTATAGTATGTGGGTCAAAAAAGGTCATATTATACTATATGGCTCAAAAAAGGTCATATTACACTATGTGGCTCAAATAAAGGTCATATTACACTATGTGGCTCAAAAAAGGTCATATTACACTATGTGGCTCAAAAAAGGTCATAATATAGTATGTTGCATAAAAAAGGTCATACTATAGTATGTGGCTTAAAAAAGGTCATATTACACTATGTGGCCCAAAAAAGGTCATACTATAGTATGTCGCGTAAAAAAGGTCATATTACACTATGTGGCCCAAAAAAGGTCATACTATATTATGTTGCATAAAAAAGGTCATACTATAGTATGTGGCTCAAAAAAGATCATATTATACTATCTGGCTCAAAAAAGGTCATACTGTAGTATGTTGCATAAAAAAGGTCATACTATAGTATGTCGCATAAAAAAGGTCATACTATAGTATGTGGGTCAAAAAAGGTCATATTACACTATATGGCTCAAAAAAGGTCATATTATACTATGTGGCTCAAAAAAGGTCATACTATAGTATGTCGCATAAAAAAGGTCATATTACACTATGTGGCGCAAAAAAGGTCATACTATAGTATGTGGCTCAAAAAAGATCATATTATACTAGGTGGCTCAAAAAAGGTCATACTATAGTATGTCGCATAAAAAAGGTCATACTGTAGTATGTGGGTCAAAAAACGTCATACTATAGTATGTCGCATAGAAAAGCTCATACTATAGTATGTGGCTCAAAAAATGTCATATTACACTATGTGGTTCATAAAAGGTCATATTACACTATGTGCGTCAAAAAACGTCATACTATAGTATGTCGCGTAAAAAAGGTCATATTATACTTTCTGGCTCAAAAAAGGTCATACTATATTATGTCGCATAAAAAAGGTCATACTATATTATGTCGCATAAAAAGGGTCACGCTATAGTATGTGGCTTTAAAAAGGTCATACTTTAGTATGTCGCATAAAAAGGTCATACTATAGTATGTGTGTCAAAAAACGTCATACTATAGTATGTCGCGTAAATGTCGCATAAAAAAGGTCCTATTACACTATGTGGCTCAAAAAAGGTCATACTATAGTATGTCGCGTAAAAAAGGTCATACTATAGTGTGTCGCATAAAAAAGGTCACACTTTAATATGTGACTCAAAAAAGGTCATATTATACTTTCTGGCTCAAAAAAGGTCATACTATAGTATGTTGCAAAAAAAAGGTCATACTATAGTATGTGCGTCAAAAAACGTCATACTATATTATGTCGCATAAAAAAGGTCATACTATATTATGTTGCATAAAAAAGGTCACGCTATAGTATGTGGCTTTAAAAAGGTCATACTGTAGTATGTCGCATAAAAAGGTCATACTATAGTATGTGTGTCAAAAAACGTCATACTATAGTAAAAAAGGTCCTATTACACTATGTGGGTCAAAAAAGGTCATATTACACTATATGGCTCAAAAAAGGTCATATTACACTATGTGGCTCAAATAAAGGTCATATTACACTATGTGGCTCAAAAAAGGTCATACTATAGTGTGTCGCATAAAAAAGGTCATACTATAGTATGTGACTCAAAAAAGGTCATATTACACTATGTGGCTCAAAAAATACTATAGTATGTTACATAAAAAAGTTCATACTATAGTTTGTCGCATAAAAAAGGTCATACTATAGTATGTTGCATAAAAAAGGTCATACTATAGTATGTGGGTCAAAAAAGGTCATATTACACTATGTGGCTCAAAAAAGGTCATATTACACTATGTGGCTCAAAAAAGGTCATACTATAGTATGTGGGTCAAAAAAGGTCATATTACACTATGTGGCTCAAAAAAGGTCATACTATAGTATGTTGCATAAAAAAGGTCATACTATAGTATGTGGCTTAAAAAAGGTCATACTATAGTATGTCGCATAAAAAAGGTCATACCATAGTATGTGGGTCAAAAAAGGTCATATTATACTAAATGGCTCAAAAAGGTCATATTACACTATATGGCTCAAAAAAGGTCATATTACACTATGTGGCTCAAATAAAGGTCATATTACACTATGTGGCTCAAAAAAGGTCATATTACACTATGTGGCTCAAAAAAGGTCATATTATACTATGTGGCTCAAAAAAGGTCAAACTATATTATGTCGCATAAAAAAGGTCATACTATAGTATGTGGCTCAAAAAAGATCATATTATACTATCTGGCTCAAAAAAGGTCATACTATAGTATGTTGCATAAAAAAGGTCATACTATAGTATGTGGCTTAAAAAAGGTCTTACTATAGTATGTCGCATAAAAAAGGTCATACTATAGTATGTGGGTCAAAAAAGGTCATATTACACTATGTGGCTCAAAAAAGGTCATATTATACTATATGGCTCAAAAAAGGTCATATTACACTATGTGGCTCAAAAAAGGTCATACTATAGTATGTCGCATAAAAAAGGTCATACTATAGTATGTGGCTCAAGAAAGGTCATATTACACTATGTGGCTCAAAAAAGGTCATAATATAGTATGTTGCATAAAAAAGGTCATACTATAGTATGTGGCTTAAAAAAGGTCATATTACACTATGTGGCCCAAAAAAGGTCATACTATAGTATGTCGCGTAAAAAAGGTCATATTACACTATGTGGCCCAAAAAAGGTCATACTATAGTATGTCGCATAAAAAAGGTCATACTATAGTATGTGCGTCAAAAAACGTCATACTATAGTATGTCGCATAAAAAAGGTCATACTATAGTATGTGGGTCAAAAAAGGTCATACTATAGTATGTCGCATAAAAAAGGTCATACTATAATATGTGGGTCAAAAAAGGTCAAACTATAGTATGTCGCATAAAAAAGGCCATATTATAGTATGTGGGTCAAAAAAGGTCATATTACACTATGTGGCGCAAAAAAGGTCATACTATAGTATGTCGCATAAAAAAGGTCATACTATAGTATGTGGCTCAAAAAAGGTCACACTTTAGTATGTGACTCAAAAAAGGTCATATTACACTATGTGGCTCAAAAAATACTATAGTATGTTACATAAAAAAGTTCATACTATAGTTTGTCGCATAAAAAAGGTCATACTATAGTATGTTGCATAAAAAAGGTCATACTATAGTATGTGGGTCAAAAAAGGTCATATTACACTATGTGGCTCAAAAAAGGTCATATTACACTATGTGGCTCAAAAAAGGTCATACTATAGTATGTGGGTCAAAAAAGGTCATATTACACTATGTGGCTCAAAAAAGGTCATACTATAGTATGTGGCTTAAAAAAGGTCATACTATAGTATGTTGCATAAAAAAGGTCATACTATAGTATGTGGGTCAAAAAAGGTCATATTACACTATGTGGGTCAAAAAAGGTCATATTATACTAAATGGCTCAAAAAGGTCATATTACACTATATGGCTCAAAAAAGGTCATATTACACTATGTGGCTCAAATAAAGGTCATATTACACTATGTGGCTCAAAAAAGGTCATATTACACTATGTGGCTCAATAAAGGTCATATTATACTATGTGGCTCAAAAAAGGTCAAACTATATTATGTCGCATAAAAAAGGTCATACTATAGTATGTGGCTCAAAAAAGATCATATTATACTATCCGGCTCAAAAAAGGTCATACTATAGTATGTTGCATAAAAAAGGTCATACTATAGTATGTGGCTTAAAAAAGGTCTTACTATAGTATGTCGCATAAAAAAGGTCATACTATAGTATGTGGCTCAAAAAAGATCATATTATACTATCTGGCTCAAAAAAGGTCATACTATAGTATGTTGCATAAAAAAGGTCATACTATAGTATGTGGCTTAAAAAAGGTCTTACTATAGTATGTCGCATAAAAAAGGTCATACTATAGTATGTGGGTCAAAAAAGGTCATATTACACTATGTGGCTCAAAAAAGGTCATATTATACTATATGGCTCAAAAAAGGTCATATTACACTATGTGGCTCAAAAAAGGTCATACTATAGTATGTCGCATAAAAAAGGTCATACTATAGTATGTGGCTCAAAAAAGGTCATATTACACTATGTGGCTCAAAAAAGGTCATAATATAGTATGTTGTATAAAAAAGGTCATACTATAGTATGTGGCTTAAAAAAGGTCATATTACACTATGTAGCCCAAAAAAGGTCATACTATAGTATGTCGCGTAAAAAAGGTCATATTACACTATGTGGCCCAAAAAAGGTCATACTATAGTATGTCGCATAAAAAAGGTCATACTATAGTATGTGCGTCAAAAAACGTCATACTATAGTATGTCGCATAAAAAAGGTCATACTATAGTATGTGGGTCAAAAAAGGTCATACTATAGTATGTCGCATAAAAAAGGTCATACTATAATATGTGGGTCAAAAAAGGTCAAACTATAGTATGTCGCATAAAAAAGGCCATACTATAGTATGTGGGTCAAAAAAGGTCATATTACACTATGTGGCGCAAAAAAGGTCATATTACACTATGTGGCGCAAAAAAGGTCATACTATAGTATGTCGCATAAAAAAGGTCATACTATAGTATGTGGCTCAAAAAAGGTCACACTTTAGTATGTGACTCAAAAAAGGTCATATTACACTATGTGGCTCAAAAAATACTATAGTATGTTACATAAAAAAGTTCATACTATAGTTTGTCGCATAAAAAAGGTCATACTATAGTATGTTGCATAAAAAAGGTCATACTATAGTATGTGGGTCAAAAAAGGTCATATTACACTATGTGGCTCAAAAAAGGTCATATTACACTATGTGGCTCAAAAAAGGTCATACTATAGTATGTGGGTCAAAAAAGGTCATATTACACTATGTGGCTCAAAAAAGGTCATACTATAGTATGTTGCATAAAAAAGGTCATACTATAGTATGTGGCTTAAAAAAGGTCATACTATAGTATGTCGCATAAAAAAGGTCATACTATAGTATGTGGGTCAAAAAAGGTCATATTACACTATGTGGGTCAAAAAAGGTCATATTATACTAAATGGCTCAAAAAGGTCATATTACACTATATGGCTCAAAAAAGGTCATATTACACTATGTGGCTCAAATAAAGGTCATATTACACTATGTGGCTCAAAAAAGGTCATATTACACTATGTGGCTCAATAAAGGTCATATTATACTATGTGGCTCAAAAAAGGTCAAACTATATTATGTCGCATAAAAAAGGTCATACTATAGTATGTGGCTCAAAAAAGATCATATTATACTATCTGGCTCAAAAAAGGTCATACTATAGTATGTCGCATAAAAAAGGTCATACTATAGTATGTGGCTCAAATAAAAGTCATATTACACTATGTGGCTCAAAAAAGGTCATACTATAGTATGTCGCATAAAAAAGGTCATACTTTAGTATGTGATTCAAAAAAGGTCATACTTTAGTATGTGATTCAAAAAAGGTCATATTACATTTTGTGGCTCAAAAAATACTATAGTATGTTACATAAAAAAGTTCATACTATAGTTTGTCGCATAAAAAAGGTCATACTTTAGTATGTCGCATAAAAAAGGTCATATTACACTATGTGGCTCAAAAAAGGTCATACTATAGTATGTCGCGTAAAAAAGGTCATACTATAGTATGTGGCTTAAAAAAGGTCATACTATAGTATGTCGCATAAAAAAGTTCATACTGTAGTATGTGGCCCAAAAAAGGTCATATTACACTATGTGGCTCAAAAAAGGTCATAATATAGTATGTTGCATAAAAAAGGTCATACTATAGTATGTGGCTTAAAAAAGGTCATACTATAGTATGTCGCGTAAAAAAGGTCATATTACACTATGTGGCCCAAAAAAGATCATACTATAGTATGTCGCATAAAAAAGGTCATACTATAGTATGTGCGTCAAAAAACGTCATACTATAGTATGTCGCATAAAAAAGGTCATATTACACTATGTGGCTCAAAAAAGGTCATATTACACTATGTGGCTCAAAAAAGGTCATATTATACTATGTGGCTCAAAAAAGGTCATATTTCACTATGTGGCTCAAAAAAGGTCATATTATACTATGTGGCTCAAAAAAGGTCATACTATATTATGTTGCATAAAAAAGGTCATACTATAGTATGTGGCTCAAAAAAGATCATATTATACTATCTGGCTCAAAAAAGGTCATACTGTAGTATGTTGCATAAAAAAGGTCATACTATAGTATGTCGCATAAAAAAGGTCATACTATAGTATGTGGGTCAAAAAAGGTCATATTACACTATATGGCTCAAAAAAGGTCATATTATACTATGTGGCTCAAAAAAGGTCATACTATATTATGTCGCATAAAAAACGTCATACTATAGTATGTGGCTCAAAAAAGGTCATATTACACTATGTGGCTCAAAAAAGGTCATATTATACTATGTGGCTCAAAAAAGGTCATACTATATTATGTCGCATAAAAAAGGTCATACTATAGTATGTGGCTCAAAAAAGATCATATTATACTATCTGGCTCAAAAAAGGTCATACTATAGTATGTTGCATAAAAAAGGTCATACTATAGTATGTGGGTCAAAAAAGGTCATATTACACTATGTGGCTCAAAAAATACTATAGTATGTTACATAAAAAAGTTCATACTATAGTTTGTCGCATAAAAAGGTCATACTATAGTATGTCTGTCAAAAAACGTCATACTATAGTATGTCGCGTAAAAAAGGTCCTACTATAGTATGTCGCATAAAAAAGGTCATATTACACTATGTGGCTCAAAAAAGGTCATACTATAGTATTTTTGCATAAAATAGGTCATATTATAGTATGTCGCAATAAAAAGGTATTACAACTCAAAAAGTACTACTACTCAATAATGTTCATACTAAAGTATGTCACATATAAAAAGTTTATATCATAGAATGTTGCATAAAATAGGTCATACTATAGTATGTGGCTCCAAAAAAGCTCATACTATAACTAGAGTAAATGTACTTTGTTACTTTTTATAACTTGGTCTGAGGAATTTGAAGGTGTTCTTATTGATATGCTGAGTCCACTAATTATGTTTCATCCTGCCGGCACAGTTAAAAAGACAAATCTCCATCTTTGTCACAAAGAACAGTTTATTTATTCAAAAGATGTCTGGATGTACAGTTAATAACAACAAAGATAAGAATCAGGGGAGGACAGATATCAAAGGGAGGAAGGAACAGAGGGAACTTTCCAGTGCTTGGTTGCATGTGGTGACAATAAGAGTCACCAGAGGAGCGTGAATGGTCTTCGTGCTCACAGCTCTGACTTCAGGAGCTTCTTCGCCTTCTCTATGTTGCTCATCACTGAGAGACAGAGAGAGAGAGCAGGGGGGAAGCACTATTATTATTACTAATATTAGGTTGCATTTTTAAAGATTTTATGACATTAAAAACAATAGCAAACATATTATAGAAGAACAAAAAAAGATTAAGCAAAACGTAATTCAAATCATTGCTTAGGATTTCAGTCAGAGGAAGCATTTTCATCAATATATGCAAACACATGTTGCCCTAGAACATACTTACAAATATTATTAATATTATATTTTACAATTATTATACATATCCATGGTTTCTAACTTGTTCACATCGTGAAAACTGACAAAATTGGACCATGGAACCATCTGATCAGATTTTTACTTTCTGTGTTTCACAGAGAGTTTCAAACTTACAGAGTTTGAGGTCAGTTGGCTCGTAGGCATACATGCGGTTGGCATAGCGACCGGTGATGTCGGCCCTCACCGTCATGGTCGGGTCTGAGGAAAGATCAGGATGAGGAAGAGTTAAACACTGCTTTAATTCTTCTGCTGCTGGTTCATCTCTTACCAGCAAATAAAATAAATAAGCCTAAAGTTGCACTGTGTTTGTACGAAATGTAACTTTCAAAGTAATCCGCCATTAATAGGTCGATAATATTTTATAAATCTTTTGAAATAAGAAACACAAACACAATAACAGCATCACTTTGTCTGGTACAATCTTTTTTCTAACATTTACCAGTAATCATCACTTGTGTGTTTTATATCCAGGTAAATTTAATATTTAATACATACTTTTACTGGTGAACAATTTTGCCAAACCATAAAAAATAGCAATCATGACAAATAAAATAAAAAAAAATTCAACAGCACAAAAAAAATAGTAAAGCAGCTCATAGTACATATAATAAAACAGTAAAAATGTGTGTTTTATATTACAATATTTGCTTTAGATGCATGTTCATTTACATGTAGGTGTGTGCATGCATGATTTATATATGATTGATTAATACATTAAAAGTAATGTTAATTGATTCGCAGAAGGAGCAGAGATGGCTGCAATATTAAAGTAACTCATCAACTCACACATCTGTAGGTGAGATGCTTGACATAGACTTTTTAAATGCTCTTAATCCCTTCTTGCATTCTGGTAAATGTTTATGCCTGGATCAATTTATGGTCTAAACAGTTCAACTCATTCATGTAATGTAATTTAAAGAAGTCAGGCTAAAATGATTTTATTGCATTCAAATATTTATTCTGTCCAGTCTACTTTTCTCATTTAATATGTCGACACATAAAGACATGATTTGTTCTTTTTTGTGTTTTTCAAAGAAAAGTCATCTACTGATTTTTATGTTTTTGTTAGAATTGTGTGTTTGTGAATTGATAAAGGATGTAAACTTACCGACAAAAATGATTCTGGGAACGTACTCTCCGTCAGGAGACAGATGTTTGTCTGTGGTTTCATACTGGTGGAAAAAAAAGCAGAGATGAGCATTTTATCAAGTTATGTGTTTTTTTGTAATCTCCTTATCACTTAAAACATAGAAACTAAAGATCTAAGAACGCTCTGCAGATTTTATCTAAGAATCTGCTTCTTTCTCTGCATCCTGCATGAACACGTTCCTGTTCCGGGCTGTTGGATCAATATTGAGAGAGAGAGAGTGTGTGTTCAGATTCCGAAGCTTTTGTTTCTCTCCTTAATTTGATGTGGGCACAACAAAAAGCAGGACGTCGCATATCTCTGCGCACCAATCAAGTTCCACCAGATTCCGAAGCACAGTGATGTCAGTTGAGGGTTTATTTGATTATGTTGTCGCCTCTGTCAATAAAACTTCATCAGACCACACCCACATCCTGGAGAACTAGATTAGCTGCATTTAGAACTGGTATTCTGAACAATTGAATGAAACAAATGAATGAACAATAAAAAAAATGTTGTGTTTAATGTTATAGAGGAACGATGATGAATAAACAACATTTGTATGACACCACAGGACCTTTTAGAGTGTTTCTTGATTAAAAAAAGGAAAAAGAAAAAAAGGCATGAGCTGAATTTACCATCAGATTGAGGACGATGAAATCCTCGTCGAGAACTTTCTGGATGTCATTGTCCTCAGCGAAAACCTTCTTAAACGCTGCAGGAGAAACAGGTTTTGAGATTCTGTGTGTGTTTCATTAGCGAATGACCACAGAACGGTAACAGGATGTACGGTGACGTCACGCAGCGCAAACAGAGGACTGTTTGCTCTTCAAATAGGTTTGGCTATTAATTCAACACAATTCATTCCTCCTCAGGAGTAAATTAATAACTCACAAAGCTGCTCGGGCTGGTTTTTCTAATAGAGACACTCACCTTTGCTGTGAGGGCAGTCGGCGAGGTGGAAGAGAACCATCAGCGGCTTGTTCCTGAAACGAAAATCATTCACAGTCAGTGCATTTACTTATATACATATTTCCAAAGAAGTTTAAAATATCATGGAAGGGTTTTTATGAAAGTGAAATGTTGTATACTTTATAGATTCATACAGGTTCAAACTGGTTTCAGTAACAGAAATATTCTGATGTTATTGTCAATGCAGGAACTATTTCTTACTTTGACCTGGACAAGTAGAGAGCCTGCTCATACGTCTGAGCCCAGATCAGCTGATCACCCCAACCTGGAGGGAAATGTACAGATCAGTGGGGGGCTGCACACTGCATCTAAGATCATTATTCAGTGATAAAGGTGCAGATCCTCACTCACCTCTGGACAGAGTCTCAGGGATCCTCTTGCCTGTCTTCGGAATGTATTTCCCAAATGTGGAGGACACGGCCACCAGGACCAAGAGTAGAGACAACACTGCTTTGATCATCTTGAAGGCTTACTGGAAAAAAACAAAGTTTCACCAGAACTTATTTCACACAATTATCTAGACTGTAATAAATGTTGGATCTATGAGCATTCTTGTAGTTAAGTTATTACAGGCATATGCAGCAATACCATCACTATGTCAAAGTCATGATTGTGTTATTTATTCCTGATAGAACAAAGATAATAAGTATCAATAAATTTGACTGAACGCTGATTCAAAATGAGATTTCATGAGTAGGATTCAAATTCTTCTATGAGACAGTTTCAAACAGTATTCAGTTAAATAGGGAGCATAATCATCAATCAAGGACTAAGCACATTTACTCAAGTATTGTCCATGTGATGCTAATGATACTACATCAGAATTCAGATTTATCTGTGAATTAGTTACTTTGCAGAGATTATAACTTGACATATCTTAATATACTTTAATATTCCATTATGTATCATCTATTAAATTATCTATCTTCTTTTTTTTGTAATTTGCACTTTGTGTGAAAGATATCAATTATTATGATGCAGTACTTTTACCATGAATCTATTCAAAGTACCTCATATTGGCTCCACATTGATAAACTAAAACAATTTATAAAGTGATTGAATCACGTAGAACATGCTATAGTATTATAACACAGTCTGCATAATGAGTACTTTTAGTTATGTAAAAATAGACCTACATGTTGCTGATAATACTTATGAACATTTACTTAAGTTTTTTTTCTACTTTTATCTAACTAAAGTATTCTAATTCTGCATATGAGCTGCTTTTCTCTTTATCTTTCATCTTATTTGACTTCGTTTGAATCCAGGAAGCTGACCTACTTCTTCTTCTTCTATTATCCGGGATAATTACCTGTCGGGCACTTTCCATTTTGCAGCGGAGCAAATCAAGATGAACTTATCATGAGGTTCTTACCTGTTTCCCGAGTGCTCAGGTGAGAATGTAGGTGGACCGCAGAGCCAGGATGTCCTGCAGCTCTACCCTCACCTGTCGTATTTAAACACCTGTTCACCTGTAGCCCCGCCCACACGCGCTTGGGCCTGTGCAGGAATTACAGTGTCATAACAAGTGCTTACCTTAAATATCCGGTTGTTGTCAGCCCTGTGTAGACAATTTTTATTTATCTATGTTTATTTTATTACTATTATTATTTTTTAAATATCTTATTTCTCCCCTCAAAAAATAAAACAATAGCAGGGGTGCCATGGAGCAAGAAGAAGCAGTTTTTTTACAGGTAAACACCAGATACAACATACTTTTTATCTGACAGAAAATACAAAATACGCAATATTGAAGGAAACAAACAACCCGTCGGGGCAGACAACAAATGTGGCTGTAAGATTAAACTCAGATTCTTTAGGATTGGTTCATGCGGGATAAAAAATGAGCGCAATTTAAAGGAGGCATCTCTCCTTTTCGTTTGGTAGCGTCGAGATTGTTATCATTCCCCAAACCAGAAAAACTCCTATCCGGTTTCACAGCCATTCATTAGACAGACTGAGTTTAAATTTAGTACACGAACCATTTACTTAATATAGCTATATAATATAACTCAATATACTATATTGATCATTTAAAAGCTGTTTTAGACTGATGTTTAACTTAACTTTAACTTAAATTAAAGCTATGAATTACACTGGGTAAATATAGAGGCAAAGCCTACAGGAAAAAGTAAGTTATTTTGATCAGGAAGAAGTTAAAAAAATACATTATTAATTATTATTATTATATAATTATTATTATGTTTTTAATTAGAAGGTTTTTTCCTGTTATTTAGCAGAATTTATATTTTAACTCCAGCTGCCAGATTTAAAAATAAAACCTTTTACAGTGTGGGATGCATGGCTGGGATCCAAGGACAGGTCAGCATTAACCTGACAAAGGCTGCATGATGATTAGTCTGTGTGTGATTGGCTCCAGTCGCGTATTGTAAGTCTCTACTAAGTCAACATGTTGATTCAGGAATGAATGAATGACATTAGACACCGAGTGGATTCGGATAAGCCTGTCGTTCCTGTCTGAACAGTTTTCACGGCGCGCATTAAGACATTTTTTCACACAGCCTCTAACTAAAGATTTAAAGCACCTCAAGTTCATTGCCATCGTCTCCTGATGGACATGAGTTAACGTATGGGCCGGCTCCGCTCCGGCTTTATCTCGATGCATCTCAACAGTCTCATGTGTCCCGCAGCAAAGGCCCAGTGTGACCTGTCGGTTATCAATGGCAGCTTTGTTCTGTCGCGGCTCGGGCCTCCTGACAACCAATCTGCCTCCGAGGCTGAATCAGGCCTTTGACAGCAGCCTCCGTCCCTCCTGCGTTCTACTGTGATCAAGTGCGCCCGCTTGACTTCATTCTCTCAGCTGTAATAAACTTTATCAAGCTTTATTGGCACACAAAAGTGGGTGAACTACTCACATGAAATGAAAATGTTACTTAACTAAAAGTGCCATGGTATTATCATCAAAGTGTTAATTATACAGACTGTATTATATTATAGTATTTATTTTAAAAATACTATAAAATACAAAAGAGAGTATTTTTTTTAGTTTCTTAGTATTTTACAATACTTATATTTGTCTTGGGGTAAAAAAAAAGCTGTTGAACTTATGTTGAGGATGATCAGAATGTTCATTTCTGACAAGGTGAGAGAATAAAATCCATGACAGGTCATTTAATATTTGTTTATGTTCCTGTAGTTTTCTTTTAAACTTCGGAGAGTAGACGTGCTTCACTGTGAGTAGGAAAAATGATAATTCATTCAAACATTTTGGGGAAAAAAAGTTTTTCTTCTAGTTCTTTGTTGGAGCAGCAGCTTTCAGGAAGTGAAAGTGAAGTAGGGATGTGTACCAGGAGATCAGTGTGACCGTTACTCAGCAGTGGTGTTGATCCTTAAATACATTCTGACTGTATTTTGTGGATGATATGTTTGTAGATGTACACATATATTAGTGAATAAGACATGATCAAGTTCATTATCACGCATATTTATGTTCAATAACACACTGTAATGATTCCTCCTGCTCATACTGGCCATTAAAGAATTCCTTCATAATGCATCTACGATGTTCATTAAGTGATTGGTGCAAAACTGCTCTGTGCAAAAATGTATTTTAACACTTATCTGATGCTAATATGAGTCTTAAACTGTTGTTTTAAGTCTGACCTTTATGTTGTGTGATATTACTATAGTTACAACGCTGGAAAGTTCTGGTAAAGAAAAAAAAATCATACATTTTATGACAGTATCACATACTGAATAAATTTTATTATTATTAATATATAAAGTTGTAATTGCATTACATTACTTGGAAATATTCCAGATGTCTAATTCATCATTTTATTTACTCATTAGCAACATTTCTCTCTATAATAGCTGTGATTCTATATCATTCTCTGGATTAAAGTGTTTTATATTTCAATATCTTTTATATAATTGCCTTCTCACCTTCTTTTTTTTATATTTTATAATATCAAATCCTGAATCCAATTATTAAAAGTACCAGATCATTTTTTCTCCGCTCATCTGTTTGTTGAGATGTTGCAACCAGGATGTGTGAAAGCGTTCAGTGCTGAGGTGTCCTTAACCCCCTGCTCCCTCACTCTTTCATTCCAGGCCTTTCTTTCCGTCACGGCGTATTGTCACAGCACCGCGGTCAATATTTGAACGAAAGGGCAGAGTTAAAAGCCGCTCCTTTCAACAGTCCACATTCAGCAGCTGTACTCGGCCCTGCCCTGATAACACGGATCTGATGCCGCCTCCCTCTCACACACACACACACACACCGTACGTCACACCTCACACACCACAGCTGCCTCCAGGCTCCGGGAGGATGTTACTACCTAAGTTTCAGGGAAATGCGACACAGCAGCAGCAAGATGAAGCTGGAAAATACTAACACACACACACACACACACACACACACACACACACACACACACACACACACACACACACACACACACACACACACACACACACACACACAGGGGTACTTCCCTCCATTTATCTAGTTTCTTTGCAGATGCAGCTTTGAATATTGTATGCAGGAGTATCTGAAATTAGCTCCACATTGATCAAAGACAACATTACAATACTCTTACATGTATTAGTGATTAAAACCAAGCAGTATAATATACTATAATAACAGTCTGCATAATGAGTACTTTTTATTTTGATACGTACATGAAGTACATTTTTGCTGATAATACTTCTGTACTTTTAACTGAAATTTAGGGCTTTAACTTGAATTATTTCTTTGGTGGCAGTAGTACTACTTTTCTTACACATTTATTGAGTAAAACTAATTCACCTATTTACCTCTGTTATATTGAGATTAAATCATGATTTAATGTACACTCAACAGTTAATTAGGCTTTTTCCAGCTACTGGATATAAGGTGAGAAAAAAATCCTTATTAAAGTTAATACATTTATTATAATAAACTGATAAACAGTTAACTAGTCTTTAACAGGTTCCACATCATATATCTGATTTTGAAAGAAGACTGAAAGCATAGTAAAAGTTCAGCAGCTCCTAGTGGTTGAACTCTTTTATTACTACCCATGATATCTGTCAGAACAAATACAGTCACATGAGAACTTTCCATCTGGAATGAGCACTACATGTGGTTAAAAAAAAACATGAAGAACAAATTGAAATCTGTCTCCCCCATCAGGCCAGAATTCTAATTTGCATACAGTAAATATATGAATCTATAGAACATATAATGAACACAAAACTAAAAACATAAATCCTGCCCGTGATAAAACCCCTTGATGTGCCAAAACCAGGCTTGAAGAAAAGTGCCCATGGGACTGACGTATTTGTTCTGACACAGATATTATGGGGAGTAATAAAGAGTTCAGCCACTAGGAGCTGCTGTACTTTTACTGTGCTTTTAGTCTTCTTTGGAATTAAGATATATAATGTGAAAGAGACAAACACCTGCAAAAGCAAATCTCTCTGCACAAATGTGTGTGAGAAAACAGACTTAATTTGTTAATTCTTTTTTTTTTATATATATCATTATATTTCCTTACACTAGTGACCACTGTAAATAACTGTAAAATTGTAATCATCTTAATCAAACTGACATTTTAAGTGTTACAATTCGAAAATAAGGAATATCTGTCATTTTGTAGAATGAAGTTGGTCAAAAGATTTATATCCCAAAAACAGACTATAACTGTATATTTTATAGCAGTCCTAGGAAGTAAATATTTGTCCCTTTTTTAAAATAACAATGCACAAAAAAGTTTTTACAAATCTTAAAACAAAAATATTTTTTTAATAAAAACATGACACTAGAGAACCTGGCCTTTAAATGGTAAAAATTCTGAAAATAAGGGACTACTGGACTGAAGCAGATTACAAAGAGAGAAATTTGAAGTAATATTATGATCCCTGTTATGGGGCAGTTTCATGGCAGAGACCTTCTGCCCCTTTGGGTCTATTGTGCAGTAAAAGTTAAGGGTGCATGAAGGTTAAATTCCTCTAGTGAAGCATTGAATTTCAAGTGTGCAGGTGTTTGTGTTGGGTCTCATTTCATCCAACCCGTGTTGTCCCACTTCCAAACCAAACAGGCGTAAAACATTTATATTCTGACATTTATTTAATACGTTGTGTACAAAAGAACTCAACTGAAAATATGACTGTATGAATGTGTATTCTGTCATACAAACATCCATACTGACAAAAAACTGAACCCGTCTTAAAAAAGGGGTCACCGTTCTCAACATAGTATCAAAATAAAAAAAAGAAAAAAAAAAACATGGAGGGAGCAACAAAAAAAACATTACATTCTTACAGTCCCACAAGAGACACAAAGTTTATTGTTTTCACAGAAAACGCTGGATAAATCTGACCCACAGAGCTTCAGCGATCACCTGACTAACACTGACCAGGAACCAGCTGGGTCCACATGGAGCACGGAGGACACGGGCAGCAGCTTTGATATCACCAGAAGCTGCTCTGACAGGACGGCACATTGACATGATTGTCACGCCAGACGCGCGCACACACACTCAGTCACTCACACACAGACACACACACACACACACTCAGTCACTCACACACTCACACAGACACACACACACTCAGTCACTCACACACACACACACACACACACACACAGACACACACACTCAGTCACTCACACACACACACACACACACACACACACTTCAAGCTGACTGGGAGTTGCTGAGCCACACATGTCAAAGATGCTGTTGTTGCTTCTTCACATTTAGCCTGCTGTTGTAAAGCAAAGGAAGAACAATCTTCTTCAGGTCGTTTCTCGGGAATCGGGGAGAAAATAAAGCAGTTTTAAATACTTTAGAGTTCTTGTTCAGGCTCTGTTTTGATAAATCATAGTTATGGCCATTTAAAGTGCTTCCAAAATTTCTCTATTTAGGGAACATTTCAGAGGGGAAAAACATTGCTGAGTCTTGTGTAAAAACCTGAAGACTTGCAGGCAACAGACACGATGAGAAGGGAATTGTGTGGAAAGCTGTAGAGTAGGAAGCTTCCGATTGGTCGACCGTGCTGACTGTGTGGAAAGTGACAGGCGGCGAGCTGCAGCAACTCAAAGTGGGATAGTGGCGGCTAGGTTCAGTCTCTCTCTGTTAAAACAGGATCACGATAAAAACAGTCTCTTCAGTGAACATGTCATAGCACGTTTCTCCCCCTCTTGTTGTGTCTTGGTTCACATACGGCTCGCTACTGTGGGTCAGTCGCAGGTGGAACAACTGTCTGTGACAGAAATCCCACTCTGCAGTGGTTTGATCACAAAAACGGCTTTTCCCAGATGCCAGCAGTTCACATACTTGTTCCAGGCGGGTGACAGGGTTACTTAGTGTCCGTGCTGTGGGTGCTGGTTGTGCTGGTTGTTCGCGGGGTGGTTGGGGGGCAGCAGTGGTCCATTTACCCCGGGGTGATAGAAGGCACAGTTGCTCTCGTACCTGCAGCTTCCTTTCATCATGAAGTGGCGACACACAGGCCTTTTGGACATATCTGACGACAGGAAACAAAACAGCATTGAAAATTTTCTCTCAGTGAAAATAATTTTGAGTTTTAACTGTTGCAAGACGGATTTAAGTCAAGTCCTTACATTTGATTGGACTGTAAGAAAGAGGTCTTGTTTTTTAACACAATTTTTTTTACCAAAGCTTTTCATTTGACTTGACCATTAACTTGTCCAGAACAGAGACACAATTTG
Organism: Eupleurogrammus muticus; assembly: GCA_036785175.1. Taxonomy (NCBI): domain Eukaryota; kingdom Metazoa; phylum Chordata; class Actinopteri; order Scombriformes; family Trichiuridae; genus Eupleurogrammus; species Eupleurogrammus muticus. The sequence continues at coordinate 9,844,884 of JAYKQN010000020.1, read as the reverse complement.
CACAGTTAACATTGTATATAGTTTCTATTGTATTTTATTACTATTGAATTCTTTTGTATTTATCTTAATTAAATCTTATTATTCAAGCTACTTGTTGTGTTGTGTACTGACATCATGGGTCTATTTCTTATCTGCACATGAAAATCAACATTTTGAATCTTGATAGTTGCACGTACCATTCATATTGTTGTGTCCTCCTCTGGGACCACCCCGACCTCTGCCCCTGAAGTTGGGGTCTCCTCCTCCCCTGCCGCGGCCTCCCCGGTGGAAGTGCCCACCTCTGTGGGGCCCTCCTCTCATGGAGTCGTCTCCCCAGTAGTTGCCGTTGTCGCCGCGGCCCTGGCCCGGCGGCGGCCCCATCATGCGTGGGCCCCCACCGGCATTGAAGGGCGGCCCGTGGTTGTGGGGGGGAGGGGGGTGGTTGAAGCGGGGGCCACCGGGTGGATTATTGGGCGGGTAGCCGCCGTTCATAGGCATCTGCATGTTGTGCATGTTCATGTTGTTCATGTTGTTCATGCTGTTCATCCCTGGACCATGACCAAGCAAACCCTGATTCACTGAAGACACAAAGGAGCAAATGAGTGGTGGATAACTGACACAGGAAAATGTTGATGCTGAGACAAGGAAACAAACATGACAGTGACAGGTTGAGTTTACCTGGTGGGGGTCCACCCTGGTTCTGGTTCTGGGTCTGCTGCAGGGAGCCCAGCAGCTGCTTGATTTTGTCAGAGAAGTCGGGCTGCTTGATCAGGTCTTCAGTCGACTGGTTACCCGTGGCACCCTAAAAACAAAACAGATTTCATCAGCTACAGAGAACCACAAAACACACCTAATTTTACTCTAAATGTAGATTTCAGGAAAAAATTAAACAAATGTGAACTGTACTTTGAAATCGGGGTCTACAATATATTTAAACAAAACTAAATTTCTCATGCCAAATCTTGAGAAAGAAAGTGATTTTCTCCTATATGATTTATTATTATTTATTTTTACCATGATGGAGGAGAGCAGCTCCTGCACGTTGACGGTGGGGGCCACTGGGTTGCTGACTGTGTTTGAGGTCTGGGGACTGCGGGAGGTGCCACAGTTCAAGTTGCCCATGAGATTGGCGAGGACAGGCGGCAGCTTGGAGCTCTCGTTCTGGCCCATGGCGGCATGCTGCTGCGATGTGGTGTCCATGGCCTCAGCATAGCCATCATCCATCATTGTTGAGTCCTGACGGGGAAAACAGTTTTAATTTTTTTTTTTTTTTTAAGTTTTGTATTTATGACTTTAAATATAGATTTTCTGTTTTTTGTGTCTAACAGTTCTGATCTATCAATCCATCCATTAGGGTGAGATGAAAAGTTAGTTTTGTAAACACAAAATCATTAATGATAATAACCGCGATTGTGTGTGTGTGTGTGTATGTATGAAGTATATACTGACCTCATCCAGAGGGATGAGACGAGGAGGCATTGGTTCATAAGGCTCTGAGTCAGGTTCATGTGGACTGTCAGGAACACTAATGAGAATAAAAGAGGAGAAGCCATCAGCACACATCATCACATCTTCTTTCCCTCCTGTTTAAAGATAGATTCAGATCTCTGATCAACACTTATCGGTTTTCACATGTCGTACCTCTCTTTGCTGAGGAAGATCTCCTGCAGGATGCCCATCTCACGGTCCCTCTGGGTGAGTTTCTCCGTGCTGTTGGAACCAGTGGCAACCAGGCTGCCCGTTAGTGTCAGGGGCCTTGGGGGCGACCACGGGACCCTCTCTTCCATGGTATCATGGGAGAGCCGCCGGGCCATCTCGAACGTGTGCCTGTCCATCATCAGCTCCCTTTTGGCGGCCTCGCCAAAGTCCTTGATCTTGTTGACGTTAACTGTGAGGGAACGTCAATATTGTCATTAATATCTGCGGCCAGATTAATACACCAGTGTATTAAAATACACTGCATCTTGTGTCCATTGTGTCACTCACCTCTCTCTGTCTCATCCAAATCAAAGTAAAAGTAGTGTTTGAGCTGTTCCTCCTCAGCCCAGTGAACCGCCTTCTTCTTCTTGCCCTTTTTGGTCAAACTTTCTTCGTCTCCACGTGGTTCTGCCAGAGCGTTTGGCTTCTCACCTACAAATAACAGGAGTCAAAGAGGGGAAAAACATTTAAGGCAAACAGTCTCATTAAGGGGGGGGGGGGGGGTCATTTCACAAGGTTCTTTCAAACAGGAGCCTTTCAGGTTATTTAGTGAGGATCTCACCATTGTCAGAGGCCTCTGGGTCCTCAGAGGGAACGGGGGTCCCGGGCTGCTCTGGCTCCTGGTTTTCATCAGCAGGGGTGGCGGAAGAAGCAGTTTCAGGTGATGACGGTTTAGCAGAGGATGAATAAGATGGTTTGCTGTCAAATGGACTTGCCTGAGAAAAAAAAGGCATAGTTAGAAGTTTTATTGTATTTTGTTGTAAAAGCTCTTCTAAAACTTAGCGGTTCCTGCAGTTTATAAAGCCTGGCATAGCCAAGCATGAACTTAGGCTCTGATATATTACAATGACCAGAGAAGAAAAGTCCACCATATTTAGTTTCAGTTTCATAGACCAGAACACTATCCAGTTATATTACTTTCCTATAAAATATCCGGGAATTTTTGGTTTGACAATCAGTTAATATTTACTGACCTTGTTAGAGGTGGGGGAAACTGCCTTGGTGCCAGCAGGGCAACTGGTACCGGACTTCTTTTTCTTGATCTTGATCCCAGGAACTGGAGCAGAATTCAGAGCATCTAAGAAGCCGGTGCACTCCATCGCTGCATCAACAACATTAGAGAACATGAACACCACAGCTGCTACATCACAATCATCTTTTTTTATGTACAGATACAATTTGATCTACATGTTAGTTCACACTTACGTTGTGCTGGAATGATTTTGACTTTGATCTCTTTGGCAGAGTTGGAGGGGGTATTTAGAGGTTTGTACTTCTTCTCTAGAGGAGGAGCATCAGATGGACCACTGTAGGAGGAAAAGCAGCATAAAAGAAAACATGTAAGTACAACCTTGAAGCAGCTGAGGGCAGCAGTGAGTCAGTTTCACATCTCCACCGCCTGATGGCATCATGCTCACAGACACATTGAGAACTGGCTGAAAGTGTAGTACCCTGGCCTCTTGAGGACTGGAGGCTTGATGTTGTATTTGTCACCCAGCTGTGGGGCGGCGGGAGTCCTCTTAGTAGGAGGGGGGTTGGGAGTGTCCATCTCCAGTCCTACACAACAAAAAACATATAGATTTGCAATAAATAACTTTTCACATCTTTCATCTTATTAGGTAACTTTTCCTCAGGTTATTTTTACCTATAGAGCGGATCTTGGCGTGACTGGGTGCGTGAGCTTTTGGTTTCTCCTTCTTCTTCTCTTCATCTCCGATCTTGTCCTTCACATCTCGCAGTGGCACCTTGCTATCTTCTTTCTTTTTTTTCTTATCTATGATATAAATACAGAGTGTATTAAAAGCCTGCTGTGAGTAGGAGGAGGAGGTGCTGTGATGCAACATTTTTCAAAAGTCAAATGATCCATCTGTACCAGCAGGGGAGTTCCCGATGCTCGACACACTCTGGGAGCGGATTGTAGCCATCCAGCCATCTACAAGCACCGACGCCAGCTTCCTCAGTTCTAAAAATACAATAAATAATTACACAGTGTTTTTATATATACACTTCATAGCCTGCATGGCTATAATAAGTCCACAAAATATGACAGACATGCCGTAAACTGACCTTCAGTCTCCGCTGTCTTGCTCAGCTGCTTTACCAGCTTGGCTGTGTTGTTCTGAAATAGAGAAGCAGCAGGTAAATATAAAAAATAACACAGTTACTGTGGGGTGCGGTGTCGAGGAGGTTTGTGCTGGTGAAAAAACTGAGTGAGTACCTGTTTCAGGTGGTCCACTTTAAGAGGCAGCTTCTGCAGCGTGAGCAGGATGAGCTGCAGCAGAGGGCTGTTGGTGGTCGTTTTGGCGTAGGTGAGCCAGGAGTTCAACAGCCTGTAACCGCCGGCTCTGATAAACCTGGACAAAGAAAGGATAATGGAATCAGAATAAAGAAAATCTGCAAAGAAGCACTAAGATGCTTAAGTGATTTCATTAACAAATCAAGAACAGCATAACACCGAATAAACCATCTGAAAAAATCTGAGAAGATAGGACACAAAGGTAAATTCTTGAACCCATGAGATTAGGAATCTATCTTAATAGTTGGATGTAAAATGGAAGAGAATGATGAAAACATATTTAACAAAAGATTATACATACAAATGCACTCATGTTGTGTATTTTTTTTCCGCTGAAACATAATTTAAATTCTGAAGGTAGTATTGATTTTTTTTTTCATTTTCCTTATAATTTTGGGCTAGAAGAATTGATGGGGTGAGAGTGTGACAGGAAACAAAAACAAAAAAAGGATCACAAATCTTTTACTCATTTTACTCTAAGGGGGGGGAAATACTGCAGATTTTTTTTTAATAGTTTAGTTATCCTAGACAATATGGGAATAAAACATATCAGGCTTTACACACAATAGTAGTTTGGTTCAGTTCAATTCAGTGTCTTATGATTCAGAGATCAACTACAGAGAAGTAAATAAATGAGAGACTCATTTTGTTTCAAGTCATGAGTTAATTGAATGAATAATTAATTATTCTAATGGGAACTAAAAGACTTAAGAGTGAGTCCTACTTGTTCAGAACGTCGTGATGTTTAGTCTGCAGCAGGATGTTCAGGTACATGCATCTGCTGACCATCTTGGTTGAAGCTTTCATCAGGCTGTGATGAACAAGAGAAAAGGTGTAAATATATATAACGATACAATTATCAGACAATACATTCAGAAATGTGTCATGGCTGGTTTCAGCACCTGAACACCTTTGGGACTCCCTCCAGGCTGCGGAGCTCTCCATCCTTCCCCAACAGAGCCTCCACCCCCTTCAGAATCTCTCGGGGGTCCACTGGTCCCCCTGCCATATCTGAAACAAACACCTCAAACAGTTAATACACAGGCCAACAGGACACAGGTGATTCAATTTCTTATGGTGCCTCAGGTTATTGTCTGCCTTTAGTTAACTTATAAATGTGCTGTTTAGTGAGGACGATTTGCCTGACAAATTAAGTAGGGAGCTCCACGGAACAATATTCCACCCAATCTTTCAAATTCAGGAGTCAACAACCAGTTTTGTTGCCAAGAAAAACAAAAGTTCCATCAAACAATCATATCAGATAAACTAGGCCATCAAACCACTAAAAACTGATATGAATCATCTCACTTTGGTGATTCATTTTGACTTCTCCAACTTCTTTTGTCCAACAATGTTACATCAACATTCGAGTTTAAAATCCTGATAGAGAACAAACAAATCAGGTCAACACCATGATCCAAACAACAAAATCCAACCAACACCACAAAGGGTTTGAGCAGCAGCATAATACCCAAAAGGCCAAAAAACTAAACCATGATGAAGCAACTTAGAGATGCAGGAGCAGGCCACCCAGAAACGGAGTTGAATATAATGGAAAGAAATACTTATCAAAATGAATAATATGACTGAGGGGAAAAGGAAGAAGCATTCTTTTTTTCATCCACAAAACAGTGTTGTTGCTCTGGTTTTCAAACACCCAGAGCACGACAGCGTCAGCATGTTGCCTCATACTTGAGATGTTTGGCCAACTCGACACCAGCTCAGCAGGGACGAGGCAGGACACACAAATGTAATACTCAAGTGTTTCTCCTCTCTGGGACTTGCAGGGCAGGACGTTCACTTCTGTGCCTGAGGCAACATTTTCTATTCCAGTTCAAGCTTTTAGCAATGAGGATGAAACAGTACAGGAGAAAATGGTTTTATAGTAAATCTTTAAAAATAAATTACTTTAATTTTTTATTCAATGATCCCCCCCACTTAACATTATTTGTTTAAGAATACAAACCAAAAAAATAAATAAAACGTTCCCTTATATATCCTAGTAATAAACATTTTATGTCTATAACATTTACTTTTCCTTGTATGTCATATCTATATCAAATGCAAAAGAAGTGAAAGATCAAAGTTTTGTTAAAATAAAAATAGCAAAACATAGAGATATTTGCAAGAGAGTTACTGATTTATCAAATTTTTAATAGCACGTCTCTCTCACAATCACACATTTGTCCAATAATGCAATTCAAACAAGGAGAATGTGGAAAAAATAATCAATGATGTCTTGTTTAAAAAAAAAACTAATTTACTTATCACCTATAACTGGCAAAAAGATGAATGTACAAAATAAATGTGACAGAAACTATGAAGAATGAAATGCTTAAAGAATTATACTTCTGTTAAATAATCATCTGTGCATTGTCTGTACTTTGCATTTTTAAAAATGTGGTCATCAAGACTAAAGGTTATCTATACTGTACGCCTGTGGTGTTAATGACATCACTGTCATCTGGTCCAGCCAGAGGGTACAAGTCAGGCCACTTACTGCCACCTACAGGTTAGTTTATGTTTACACACACTGGGCTGTATGAGGAGTTACACAATAGACATAAATCACAAATTACATTGGTTAGTGTAACATCACATAATGGCCTCGGCTGTCACACAACAAACGGATTATAACACAAACTCCTACTGAGGGGTGGTGGATGTTTGGCATCATTTCGGTAAGTCTTGGATATGTCCAATGTGATCCAAACAAAGACAGCCAAGACCAAGTCCGTCGGCCTTCATGACCGTCTTCACTTTACTAGTTTTAGATCAATTAAGTCAAAAGGTCTTATGAATAACCCCCACATGGTTCATGGAAATGACTGATTGGCTTGAGCCTGACAAGCATGCACTTGTTTCTTCCATGTTTTTGATGATTAACCTTTTTTAGTACTGATTTCAGTCAATTCATGTACAAAAACTTGCCAGTTGATATCAGTTCATTTATAATGTCATGATGTGAGGAATCAGTTAGGTCTTACCCGTGTAACTGTTGTAGTAGAAGTTTTATATAGTCTCAGACCTCCACAACACTGCAAATAACCCAATGCCTGTAAATGTCACAATTATTACACAATACACATGTACACAAAGTCAGGTTTTAAACATGATCCTGGTTCCTGGCTCAGGTGGGGGGAAAGAGAATTATTTGTAAATACAATCATACTGATGTGTTATTACACAGTATAGCAAAATATACTACACTCAATGATCAAGCTTACTACAAAAGAAAAAAAACTTTACTATAGTTTTTTTTAAGTTGCACAACTAGTCAACACTGCATATTTATCAGAGAGAATCTAAATAAATCAAATAACTGTGTAAAATGCCCTCGATTATATAAGGGCAGTTCATGCAGCCTATAAATGGCTTGTGCTTAACCTGACATCTGTCATAGCGGAGAAGAGGCCTGCTCCTGCGGCTAAGCTGCCTGACAAAGGGGAGGGAGCTGGAGGCTGCCTGCTAATCAGAGCCCTCCCTCTGTTAACCACTTCGACGACGGCAAAACCAAGTCGCTACACAAACAACAATGGCTCTTGCAACAAAAAAGAGAGACGGGCTGCTGGTAGAAAAACAAGGCGACGAGCACCACAGATATCTAGCAAAAAAAAAAAAAAAAAGACCCATCAGACTTGAGATGGAGCTCAGCCTAAACTCCCAAATGTCGCTCCGAGCTGTCCGCAAAGCAAACCACCAGTCCACCTTTGTGTGCTTCGAAAGACCACCATCCTGCAACCTTTATCCACAGATTGTCGAGTTACATGTTGAGGGCTTTTGCGGGAAAAGTCCCTGCGCTATCATTAAATCGACATTTTTTGCAACACACACAGTGCTTCATAAAGTATGTCCACAATCTTTATGTATAGATTGCGGTGGGTATTCGTTCCGTGGAGGAGCCCCTACAAAACAGATAGAAAGGCAAAAAGTCCCGACTTCATGAGCTGCTGTTCCCTGTGCCTACGGCAATCTTTATGAATAGATTGCTTATGGTTATTTTACGAATTCGGTAGCTATGGTTATTTATTTGTTCAATTCGTCCATTCAGTCTCACACACAAAGAAACGGAGCCGTGTGACTCCGTCCACTTTCCTGTGTGAGCTCATACTAAATATTCAAATTGTTTGCCAAGAACAAAGCTAACTTACATGCTAGCCAGCTACCGCTAGCTAGCCTATTATCTACGACTATATCATTTTGAGTTCAATTTAACGCCAAAATCAACTTACTATTGATAATATAGGTCCTCAGCGTCTCGGGTATTTTATAGTGTGCTATTCAGGCACTTATATCTTATTTCATTAATTTTATATCGTCAACCTTCATGGTTTTAATAACTGGAAAAACTTCTTATGGGTGGGGCTGTGGTAGCTAACGGCTAACGTTAGCCTTTCCTTCAGGAACAAACTGGAGGCAAAAATAGTAATCAAATGTCCATTACTTGAAGAAAAAAATATGAATTTGAGTAGAGTTGTTTCAAAGTCCTCGACGGCTCAGTCTTCGGCAAAGCAAATTCATACCTGAAAAACACATAAAAAAAACACACATTTAATTTCAGTTGCCTCACAAATCCCGTCGTTCTCCATCTACATCAAAGTCCTTTTTGTTGATTTTCGAAGCATTCAGTAGTGACTTCGCCTTACAGACAAAGAAAATGCTGAAAATAAGCCCCGCTGTCTTTCTGACTTGACTTACCTTTGACCAAATCCAGGAATGAGCTCGAAGAGGAGGGACTAAGCTTTTATACTACGTGACGATTTTGACGTCACGGGGGCTGTTTTTTCTTGTTTTTTTACTCAAACAAAATGGCGGATAATCGACCTTCTTTTAGTCAGTCAAGGGCGTAATGGCGTCGGGTGCATTTTGAGAGCCGTTACGTAAAGTGCTCCACGAATTCACCTTAAAACTGCAATACGTTCCTATCAAGAGATACATACTAAAAACACAATGGCAGGTTTGTTTGACTAGTCGGATTAAAAGTCGCATACGATGTATAAAAGTAGTTATTAATATCTCTTCAAAATGGCGACAGGCGTGGCTGTCATGGCCGTGATAATCACATGCGTCAGAAGCTTCACTGTGTAGAGTCCTAGAGCGATCGCCCCAAAATGCGATTAGGCTTTTTCGCTGCTTTTTCATACATGTAAGATTCATAACAAAAGAGTGATTACCTCATTTCACTGTTGTCATTCAAGTATATGGTGTGTTTGTTTGCTTAAATGTTGTACACTTTTTCAATGAAAATGTGTTTTATCTCGCGTTTATCCTGTTTCGGCTGACAAGTTAAGAGTTCCAGATGCCCCACAGCTCCCCCGCCTCTGGTTTACTATTGAGCAGGTGAAACGCGGAATTACACATTTAAAGAAGGATTTTTGGGGGAAATTAGCTGGCCTACGCACGATAAGACGTGATTTTATTTAAAAAAAAAGGCAATACTGAAGAAAACGAATGCACCGTAAGCTTGGATAACAACTGTGACTTTAAGTTCAGCACTATTTTCTTATGATTGGTACATATAGTAAATAGTAGCAGTGAAATGTAAGGACAACGTAGCATCAATAATGCGTCAGTGAAAAGAACACATTCAAGCAACCTTTATAGCCAATCAATTATATTACAAATAAAGGAATGTGATTTCATAGCCAGGATTAAAAATTAATTATTGATTCGATATCAAACCGAATGCTTGTCACGTTCTCGCGTGATCTATAACCGTTCACCTTCAACCCCGTTTGACAGAAAACATGGCTGCTCCCCTGCAAGGCATCGTGAAGGTTTTGCTCCGTCTGCCGCCTTCAGTTTTACATCCAATACGACAGTACCAGGTATTATATTGACCTCCCTTGTTACCTGTCGTCAGATTTATATGATCGATCGGTTCGAATGTTTTCCGGTGTTTTAGTCAGAAATAAAGCTAGAGGCTCCCAGGTTGCTGTAAAGCTAGCAGTTAGCTTAACCATGTCATATTATTTATTATGACAGATTTTAATGATAACTAGGATGATGTATTAATTATATCGGCTCTCAATTGAATGTTTTGAGGCTTGAAACGCGTTTCCCTCCACATTTACATGTTCTCTAGCTTCAGTTTCTGAAAAGCATTGATTGAAAGTAAGCGAGTATATTTACTTAAGTTATTTGTACTTATTCGAATATTTCTTTGTTATGCTACTTTATATCTAACAAACATTTCAGATAAATATTGCACTTTTGACATCACTTAATTTTCCTGACAGCTTTGGTTATTTTTCAGATGTATGGTATGTGTGTGTGTATGTATGTATGTATGTATGTATATATATATATATATATATATATATATATATATATATATCTATCAGGAAATTTCACTTTGCGTGCAAGGCCTTATACATTTTAATGCAGTAGTCTCTACAATTGGCTCCACATTGATATGATATAACATTATATCCTCTTACATGTATTTAGTGATTTAAAAACAAATATACTATAACATAGTGCATAATGCTATACATTCCTTCACTTTTGAAACTTTAAATAGATAACTTCTCTACTTTGTCATCCTTCCACCTGTGTCATAACAAATAATGTCTGTTGTAAATGGTTTGTAATGAGGATATTTTGTTTATTGTAGTGCTGATTGTTTTTTTTTCCCTCTTGTCTCCTCAGACCTGTCTTCGCAGGTTATCTGTGAGACCATGCCTGGGTTTGTCTGCGTTCACGGCCCCACGTCACTTCCTCTGCCAGAAAGCATCGCCGGAAACGGAGGCTCAGGATGTGTTTTCCAGTCGCTACCTTGAAAAACCCTGGGAGTACTTGGAGAGCAATGGTGTGTAGAGTGCGATAATCTGATCTTCAGTGGTCGCGCTTGGCTTTGCTAAAATAAAGATGTACCCCCCCCCCCCAACAGATTACATTGAGAAGTATGGAACGAATACCGTATGGGCGGACTACCGGAGGAACCATAAGGGAGGCATTCCCCCACAGAAGACTCGCAAGACCTGCATTGTAATCTATCTTCTTTTCTTTACTTTAGACGCCGACCACTTGTTCCATTACAGCTGTTATTTAGAATAATTTCAACTGTGTTTCTGTTCCTTCAGAGAGCAGGCAAGAGATGCTCAAACCCGTGTCCTATTTGTCGGGATTCGAATGTTATCATCCATCACCAGGTGGGTTACATTTTAATGACTGTGATGGCCTCTCCACATGTAAGAGTTTACTGATGTATTCTTTTATAAGAATATCGGGAAACTGTAGGTTTTTACTTCTTAGCAAAAATCTGTTCGTTTACAGTTGGTGTCTATGCAAGTGCTTCTACTTTTACAGAAAAATTCTTCTAAAACTGTAATAGGGTTTAATACCTGTTGAAATAATTTAGTTTCTGTTGAAATATAATAATAGAATAAAGTTAAGTCTGTTATCAGCCATTTGTCTTTGGTTTACTTGCACAGATGGAACAGACTAAAGGCTTATTGTAATTAATAAACACACATTGTTACTGTATTTTGTTAGTAGAGAAGGCTCAACCAGCAGCTGCTGAACATTGACAGGATATGTATCTGTCTCTGTTTAACTTTGAAGAAGTAAATGGCTCGCTTAAACAGATTTAAATGTTTATACAATGAAGAAATGTCAAACATCACTTCCCTGAGGCTGTTCTTATAAGAATGGTCCTAGGCAGGAAACTTGCCATTTCATTTTTATATTCTCTGTAGGTGCTTGAAAACTAACATTACATTAATTCTAATTTTGATTACCATGATTTGATTACCTATGGGCTTCTTTTGACTTACTAATTATTAATACCAAAAATAGGTTGGGAACCCATAGGTTTGTGCATATTGATCCTTGTTGCATTTAGTGCTTGAAAATATGACTAATGCATTTTTCTTGTGGTTTTAGTATCTTTTTAAGAACAAGTCTAGTTCTGTCTTTTCTGTGAAGGAAAATGTGGTGTTTTCAGAAGAAAATTGGAATCAAGGGAATCATTTACATATAATCTGATGCAACATTTGCTTCACTTCCTCTCCCAACATTAACATGTCTTCTTGTGTAGAATGTGAAATTGTTGGAGCAGTTCATAGATCCATACACAAATATGGTGTATGATCCAACTAGAACTGGTAAGTCACCCTGCATGTTGTCAAAGTGCATGTATGTATTGAGGCTCACCAGGCGGCTCACGTCCTGATCATTTTTCCCCAGGAGTGTGTATGAAACAGCAGAAGAAGCTGAACGAGGCGATCATCGCAGCACGGGACAATGGTAAGTTACCATCCTCTATACTTCCACTCATAGCTTTTCTTTTCAGATGCAGTAAATACATGTTTACTTTAAAGATCTGGGGGAACCCAGTTCAGTCTGTTGAACTACTGGTTGCTGGGTTATACAGGATTAAAACTTCCTGCACCAAAGTGTAACAATTTCTATTCGGCTGTTGGATGACAATTGATTTTTTTTTTTTTAAACCAACACCTTCTTATTTCAGGTTTTCTTTCCATACAAACTCCATTTGTGGATTACTCAGGAGAGGACTACTCAAATTCCCATGATGCTGTGGGGTTAACACCGCCCCACCCATCCTTAACTGCCGGAGAGAAGTGGTATAAATGGTACAGTGAGATAACGCCTGATGAGAAGGAAGTGGCCAAAATCAGAAAGAGATACAAGGCTTATCTGAAGTAAAGACCAGACTCAATAAAGTAACTGTACAAGTTGTTTATGTGAATCAGTTCATATTTACCTGTTTGTATGATGGGCCATGCATATAAAGAATGCACAATAAATCAAGATGAAAACATTATTTTATTGTTTGGCTTTTACGATCTTAACCACCGACCATTACTCAAGACATTATATCTCTATATTTATAGAAATTAATGGTAGTAACACTAGAGTACATTATCTGTTCAACGCCAACCCGTTATAGATGTTGCAGTCCAGAAGAAAAGCAACAACAAACTCCATGTTAGTTGGAGAGAAATTATCAGATGGAGTGCAGGTAGCATATGATGGAGGTGCAGCCGTGTGAATTCACGGGTTGACCTTGTTAACCATGGTCTCTCCCAGGGACTCCAACACTTCCCGCTTGTAGTCGTCAAAGTCTCCGTCGATCTGATTAACAGAATAGTCTTCTACCACCCACAACGTGCACTGGGTCTCTGTGATGAGCCGCGCGTCGTGACTCACAATGATCACAGCTGGACAGAAGAAAGAGGGTCTGTTAATGCTGAGCCAGAAAAACTAAGGATCACGAGTTAAAAAAAAAACACATTTAATTTACCCAAGTTTTGGCTTACTCTTATTATGTTTATCAATCTTGTTGTATTTTCATCTAAGGCTAATACCTTCAGTCAAGTTTTTTTTTTTTTTAGTAAAATGGACTTCCAGAATATAGTGTATTACAGTATTATTAGAATATATTACTATATACTACTACTATAAACTATAAATTGCATGTAAAATATTAAAAGCTGTCAGACAAATTTAGTGGAATGAAAGTATAAAGTATTGTCAAACTAAATGTATTTGGTGACTTTCCACCACTGTTATGATAATGAACTCGGGAGCTGTGAGTGAGTACATACCTCCTTTGTATTCATTGATGGCCTCTGATAATGCATCAATGGACTCAATGTCCAGATTGTTGGTGGGTTCATCCTACAAGACGAGCAAAGACAAAAAGTCATTCACAAAATTTGTTCCGATTAAATACATTATCGGTATGATCAAAGGTTCATCAACTCTCACCAGGATCAATACGTCCGGCTGACGACAGGAGAGTTCAGCAAACACGACTCTGGCTTTCTGACCACCTGGTGGAGCACAAAACACACACATATACGTCAGAAGCTGCCTCCTTCAAGTCAGACAAACAGAAATGTCTGACGCAGGTTCATACCAGACAGTTTGGAGATCTGAATGGTGTGTGCATGGCTCTCCAGGCCAAAACGTCCTAGACACTTCCTGCCGTCCTGGTAGGGAAGGTTGAAGTTCCTCATCAAATACTCTGTGGCCGTTTCCTCCATGTTCAACTGGTCAGCATACTGCTGGTTGAAGAATCCTATTTTCTGCAAGCAGAGAGAAGCATTCATTTTCCCTCTTTGATAACATTGTACAAAATGTCAGCTCACCACTGAAGACAGACAGTTCACTTAGGAGACACTACTAGGGGTGCAATTAAGCATTACTTTTACTAATTAAATAATATGTGGGTATGTGTACCCTCAAATGTCTTGTTTTGTCCACAAGATGAGTAAATATAGTCCATGGAAGACTAAAGATATCAGAAAATGTTCACGTCTGAGAAGCTGGAACCAGCAAGTTTAGAAATATACAAATAAAACTTTTTTTTTTTTTTTTTAGAATCAGATAGCAATTGAAAGTTACTCACCAAACGATGATTCTTCCTCATCTCACCTTTAGTCTTGAAAAAAGAAAAAAGTTAACTCAGGAGACATATTGGACAATGGCAAAACTGTAGAGTAACGTTAAAAGCTTGGTACCAGATAGATTAAATCTCTTAAGGTTTAAAAAAAAAAAAGGAAAATGCATGCTATTAATTAGTTTTATATTCTAGGTGGAATAAATATATAAAATTTAGCATTCCTTTTTCTGTTACACCATTTGACAAATGATACAAATGCACTTTTAAATGACAAGAAACCAACATGAACACAAAATGTACATTTTGAGAGACCTGAAAAATGCTTCTTAAAACTATTTTAGGAGGTTCTTGACTTTCTCATCTTGCCAACCATGAGTTGTCACTGACCCACATACATTGACCTAAATTAATCTCTCTATATCTTGACACTTACAGGATTTAATTTCCCAGTGAGCAGCAGCAGCAGGGTACTCTTCCCAACACCGTTGGGTCCAACTATGCAAACTGAAAAAAGAAATCATATCAGAACTGAAACACAGAGTCAACCTATGGCACCTTTTGCTTCTTCACACATAAGTCTAATGTCAAATTAAAGTTAAAGCCACTTCAGACTTACTCCTGGAGTCCATGTCAATTCCAAAGTCGACATTCTTGAAGAGAATTTTTGGACCGTCATAGCTAAAATCAACAGCTGCAGGAAAGAAAACGGAGCTGGATGAAGGTTATTGTGTATGTGTACTGCTATATTAGCCCAAGCTTTCTTTCTTTTTTTTCTTTTTTTTTAATATAATAGCATTAATATCACTGAATCAAAAGGATGCACCATAAGGAGCTGTTAACCATGAAAGAAGATGAAATACAGGAGCACTTTGACTCATTCTCCTTACAGTGTAGTCCCAGGATGGGTGGAGAGAGCGGTGGAGGGTTGGGGAAGGTGAACTTGACCGTGTACTCTTTAGGCCTCTTCAGCAGCTCTGTGGCTTCCTGGCTCTCCTCCTCCTGACCTCCCTTCTTTTTGCCCTTCTGTTGCTTCCTGGTCAGGGCGTCCTTAGTCTGCTTCTCCTGAAAGTCCAGTAAAGTAGTATCAGTCACACAAATATCAGTCTTTATCTATATGAATGTATAAAGCAAAGTGTTTTTGAATAATTTTATATGCAAGTCTGACATAGGAGGTGTATTTATCATACATGTCTTGTTAGATCTAAGAATCTAATAATAAAATAAAAAAGTTAGATCTTCTGCAGAGCAGTCACACTCACAGCCTGTTTGGTGGACTTGCCACCAGCCTTCAGGTCCTTGAGTTTTTTCTCCTGCTTGTCGTACTGTTTCTGGAGTTCCTTCTGTTTCTGCACGTACATCTTCTTGAAAGTCACTTTAAGGGAAAGGCAGAGACAGAAAGCAAGAGCTCAGCTTTGTGTGTCTCATGTGGCTGAAGCAGCAGGTTCTCCTGTGTATCTACTATGACCAACCAGCCGTCATTTACAGTTAATTCTCTGTGTTTCTGCACAGTGATTATTCAAAGTTTATTCCATTCTTACTGTAATAGAGCTAAAACAATCAGTAATAAACCTACTTAAAAAGAAACATTTCTCATCTATAATGCAATGTTTATATACAATGAGTAAAATAAGCTAAATGCTCACTTACAGTAGTTCCCTCTGTAATAGTAGAGTTTCTGGTTGTCTAAGTGGATGATATCTGTACACACGTCATCAAGGAAGCTCTGGTCGTGAGAAACTATGAGGAGAGTCTTCTTCCAGCCTTGAAGGTAGCTGAAGGTGGAAAACAAAACACAACACAATCACTCTAAAGGTGGCTAACGAAGCAAAGCAGCATCTCTCATTCTCTGCTCTTGCATGGTCAAAGTAATTTATTTTGGGTCATGATTATAATTTTCTAAATTAATGTACCTACATGTACATAGAAATGAATGATGATGGTAAAATTGTAGGCTTTAGCTTGTGATAAATAGCATACTGTAATAGGAAAGTCTTTCACTATTAGATTTTAGGTTACTTTGTCCACAACAAGACATTTTTTCCCACTATCATAGAGGACTAATGAAAGCAGAAAATATCCACATTTCTGATGTAATCAGAGAAATTTGTGGACGGACTAATAAATTGTCAATGGCCAGTAATGTGATAAAAAGCTGCTGTATACTTGTTGAGCCAGATGACAGCGTTCAGATCGAGGTGGTTGGTGGGTTCATCCAGCATCAGGAGGGTTGGTTCCATGAACAGAGCTCTGTGGGGACAGAAAGTGAGGGTGAGCAAAGAGCTGCTGTCTGGTTCGTGTTGGACCAGTTCCATACAGGAGGTTCGTGGTCTGTACCTGGCGAGAGAGACTCTCATCCTCCAACCCCCAGAGAACCTCTTGGTGGGTCTGTTCTGCATCTCGGGAGTAAATGACAAACCGGCTAAGATCCTCCGGGCCTTGGCCTCAGCTGCTGCGGCTCCGATGGCCCTCAGCTCTTCATAGACCTGTCAGACAGGGATGAAAGGATCCCAAAAGGTTAGGCAACTCAACGATATCTAGAAGACTCCTCAGGAAGTTAACCGTGAGTAAAGCAAACAGAAAAAAACCTTCTCCAGTCTCTCAGCCACGCTGTCCTCTCCCTGCTCCAGACGAGCCTGGAGCTGACTCTCCTCCGCCATCAGCCTCAGGCGGCGAGTGTCGGCCTTCAGCACCGCCTGCACAGCCGGCGTGTCGTCAGCCACCACCTCTGGTGAGAGAACACGTCATGCCACAGAGTGAGCGGGAGAGAGCCGCGTAAACAGAGCAAGAGACACGGCAGAGCAACCGTCAGACTCACCCTGTTCACACAGCAGAACATCGATGTTGGGGGGAATACTGAGAGCTCTGTTGGCTATGTGCTTCAGTAACGTGGTCTTTCCTTTGCTGAGAGACAGGACAGATAAAAGAGAACACTCAATCACTTCTTGTCAACGTACAAGTAAACATACTATTTTAATCATATTAACATACAATTTAACTAATGTTTTAGGTTTTCATACATACATGTCATGATAAAATATGAAGGAAATAGTGGCAAACCAGAATATGTCACTAGATGAGTGTACGAGGAATTTTCTTAGTTGATTTGATCTAAAAGCTTTTTATATTAGTTTTTTACTCATTATAAAGATAATGTTCTCATTTGCTTATGATTACCTGAGTCATGTAGGGGATAAAGAATAAGGCTTGAATTTTTAAAAATAGAAATTTACCCATTTGGTCCAACCAAACCATATCTTCTGCCTGCCACAATCAGCAGGTCAGCGTTGACAAAAAGCTCCTTGCCGTGGGCAGATATGCTAAACCTCTCCAGCTGAAACACACAAACAGAGAGTGTTTTCGAAAGTTAAAATAAATTTTAAAACTCCTATTCTAGAGCTTCGGGCACTGATGAAAACTTTTTGTGGTCATTGAGAAGATCGCATGATATGGCACCTTGATGTCAGAGGCGTTCTCCAGCATGGCCTGTCTGGAAGACATCTCAGCCTGGGAAATGGAGAAATCCCCCTCCAAGGCGTTCTGAGCACGGACACTAGCCACCTGACGCTCATACTCCATCTGCAATCAAACACACCAACACACACACACACACACACATCACAATCCAAGAAGACGACACTAAGTAAACGTCAACACATCTTCAGGGTTACTTTTTGAGATTTGACAAAGCTGGACCTCCAATCTAAACTGATTACAGTTCCCTTTTAAATAGGAAACTCTTGTTGTTTCTGGAAATTAAAGCTGACATAGTAAATGCAATAACAGACTATAATGTGTTTACCTGTTTCTTCTTCTTCTTCTTCTCCTTTTTGCTCAAGTTAGCGAATGGGTCATCGTCCTGTTGCTTTGCCTGCTCTGCAATGACGTCCTCAGCGCTCTGTCGACAGCCATAGACAAAGCAAAAAAAAAACAGTTCAAACACTGATCCAGAGCAGAGACTGAAAATACAGAAGACCTAGGCCTAGTCCACACGAGTACAGGTATTTTTTTGGAGCAAACTTTTAGCAGCCAAATCGTGCAGAGAAACACTAAAAAATACTCAAATTTGTGTAGAAGTCAGTCTGGTGACACAAACATACCCTCATCATGTCATCATCACTGTCCTCCTCCTCTTCATCCTCACTGTGAGGTCGCTCAGCTGGTTTTGCTTTCTACATGAATAGAGTGAAATCACACCAGTTACGTGGAAGAATGCTGAAAATGAAAGAAAAAGACAGAACCAAGCTTGGGCTTATCGCTACTCACCATAGATTGGTCTTTCTTCTCCTTCTTTGATTTGTCATCCTCATTGTCTGGTGACTACAAGACAGACATTTGAATTTTTCCCATTATTTCTACTATTAATATACAATATATATTTTACAAATGGCTAAATGTACTTTTTTTTGTATTTCAAAAAGTTTTTTCATCACAGATATTTAAAAGCTGTTTTCACCTTGGAAGACTTGGCCTTTTCTGCATTCTTGGTCTTTGAAGTTTTCTTTTCCTCACCACCATCGTCCTTCTCTTCCTCATCCTCATCCTCAGACACAGCCTGAGAATTTCAAATACACAAGCCTTCATCAGCAAAACTAACAGCATCTGTAAAAAGCAGATACGCTGAAGCGATTCAATGAGAGGCAGAGGACAGAGTGTAGAGAAGAATTAAAACATGAAAAAGACAGGCCACAGAGAAAATGCTCCATGTGATGCCAGTCTGTGCTCCAGTTATATTTGCCCATGAGTTGACAGATGAGAGAGGTTAAAATGGAGAAAACAGAAGGATGATTAAAAAGAAAATAGGGATTTTACAGCACCCACCTTCACTTCTCTCTTAGATTTAGGTTTATCTTTTTTCTTGCCCTTTGCAACCTCCTGTATCAAAGACGCACAGACACGCAGAAAGATACCCAGAACTTTAAGAGAATTATTACATCTGTCAAAGCGGAGAAGCTGCTGCCCCAAGCATCAATATCACCAGACAAAGCAACAGCTGCATGCACTTCTTTTTTTTTATTGCGCTCCTATTAAAATGTCCCATATTCTTAACTTTGCCTATGCTTATGAAGCTGGCCCATGGGAACAAATGTAAGGTTTTGTGTTGATTTAAGCAAACTGCACGAGCAGGAGGCGCCAGCAGTCTTTGCTTTTCACTGCAATTAACACTGCGGTCTTTTTTGAAGCCGCGTGAAGTCCAGCACCGTACCTTTTTAACTGGTTCTTCTATGTCCATATCAGGATCCTCATCGTCACTCTGGCTTTTGCTGAGAGCAGCAAAGATGTTTCCACCCTAAAAAAGGGCAGAAGGTGCTTTAAGATGCAAAATAAAAAAATGTGAGGAGATGAAGGTAAGTTTCCCAATGCAGATTAACGACAAACCTTATTCTTCTTGTTTCCTTTACTGGGGGCGACGACTGTGGGCGAAAAGACAAGCACACTGTTAAACATACTGTACGAATGTGAGGAGCTGGAAGTATTTCACATGACGAGCACTCCGGAAACATCATACCTGGCTCATCTTCCTCATCACTCGATTGTACAGAGAGCTTGGTCAGCTTAAGCATAACGTCCTCATCGTCGCCATCATCATCTACGTCTCCACCTTTTCCTTTCCGCCGGTCTTTCTTCTTTTTTTGAGGCTTAAAAAGATCAATTTTAGGTTGAAATGACACTAAGAACACAGAACCTGGTCCAAGTCTTGAGGTTAGAGAAGCGAGGGTTATGTTGACATTCTTGTTCTGTAATTAGCAGCAATCTTTGCCTGCAATGTGTGAATATGTGCTAACTTCAACTGAGGTTCAAGTTTCAAAAGATTCTAAGTGAAAGGTCAGTATGAAGATTACCTGTTTTCCTTGTGTGTCTTTCACAGCCACATCATCTGCCTTTTCAGGTTTATTATCTGCAGCAAGATCCTCGAAGAACTGGAGAAAAACATGCACACAGCAAATTCAATAAGACACATCGTGCCACAGAAATAAATCAGCTGTGAATCACTTTTATTATTCAGAAAAGCAACGAGTACTCACACTCTTTTTCCCCTTTTTATCTTTCTTCCCCTTTTTCACATTTTTTTCTGCTGCTGTGAAGAGAACCGAGCATTAGGGCTCTAATGGAATGGATTAAGGAGTCTAAGAAAAAATGTAACTGTGGCTACAACAACACTTGACAAAAACAAAACCTGGTTTAGTAACACAGCAAAAGTAAAAAAAAAAAAATCACAGCTTTGACAATCTCAAGAAAACTAGTGTGTTCTTCTGGAGAGAAATGTTTATGATGGAAGGTGTTTTTTTTAATATGTCTTTTACAATTCTTTATGTCATATGTTTGCATTTGTGTGTTCAGTCCAATCACACATGTTGTCCTTATGCAATCATTTGGTAATTGTATTAAAGAAATACTTGATTTTTAGTATTACATATGGATACTTCATTTATGCAAAGAAACACTAACAAGGTTTAATACAATGCCTATAAATGTTTTCTGTGACACTGAGTCGTAAATATGCTACTTTAAAAATGAAATGATGCTCAGTCCTGTCTTTCAGCTTTAATTTTATGGTGCTGACATCCATAGATAAGTAAATACAGCACTTTTTGTCTTTCAACACACAGTAGAGAAATACTGGACAACATACATTTCAATAAAGCTATTATTATATTATTACTGGAGTAATGCCGACCATCCCTCCAGCAGGGTTCTGCACACTTTAAGAAAACACACAAGCATTGAAGCTACTGTGGTAGAAAAACACTTTATCTTTGCCATGGCTTTGGTACTCAGCTAACAGCTACTGGATGCCGCACTGTGTGGCTGTGAACAACCAAGAGTCAGCATTTTAACCTCATTGTTATGGCTTCATCTCTTTTGCACTTGTAACAGTATACAGTAGAGTATTTGACACAGTTAATTTTACTGTTGGCATTCACTTTAATACTATAATGTGACACCTGGAGTCCAAAAAGAGACAGTTTTTTTTCAATAAAACTGAAGTAAGTTAATCATATCCCATGTTCAGGCTTGCAACAGCATTGCATCATTTTCATGAATGTACAGACAAGTCACTGCCAGCTGGAATTTGGAATGTCATTGAGAAACGTGACGTTTAAGTTTGTTATTAGCTCATAATTAACTGTCACTACAGTAATTGTGTCTGAGTATATGTTGTACATTTAAGATTGGTATTTTTGAATTCAATATAATCGCTTGTTCGCTCGAATTTTTTGTCTGACATATTATATCTTATTTTATTCGCTATTGTTTTTATTGTACATAGACAGTCAAGTTTACAAAAACAACAAACTTCATTCGTTAATACAGTATTATTGTGATCTAATTTTTTGCTCTTTTTTTGGTTGAAGATAAAACTACTAAGACTATTGTTGCAAAACGGGAAATTAACTCTATTGTATTAGTTTATATGGATGCTCATCACCTTATGGCAGTTTTCCTATTGTAACGATAATATAAATAGCATGTAAAGCCATATTTATCCAGTTATTTAGTTCCATACGCTGTGATTTTTCTGACACTACCGGTGATATTCTCACATCCGAATTAGTGGAAAATGATTACGACTCATTAAGAAGTCATTTAAAATACACGTCAGGCGTTAACAATAAGCAAATAGGTATTAACAATGATTATTGTACAGGAGCTTGGTGCCCGACCGCTTCTGCGGACTTCACTGTTAGATTCACGTTGACGCTAGCTTTGACGCTGCTAAGCTAACCAGTTAGCTTCTGTCTAAACATGGACGTTATCTCACCAGCTGGCGGAGCGACCTCGTCGCCCACCCACTCCGCTTCTTCTTTCGCTTTCTTCGGCATTTTATAGTTTAAACTGCTTTACAGAAATAACGTGTTAGTGGCTAGTGGTTTATCCGCACCACGCATGTCATGCGGCCCTACGACGTGATGATGAGGATGCCGGGTCGCCAACAAAGTTTCACTCTTCTTCTTCTGACATATGACGTAGTTGGGGAAAAAAAACGTCTGGTGCCTCAATACTGCCACCGAGCGGCTGGGGGAGGGAAGGCGATCGTTATACGTTTTTAGGTTTATTGGTTAAAATAAAATAATTTATGAATACAATTAGTTGTGGCGTCAAACTGCTGTTTTTAAGATGTCAAAAGACAAAAAACGGTTGAAAACACAGTTTTTATCCTTCACAATGAGTAGTATTTCAAAGACTTGCTATATTACCTACTATGTCGTTGTGCATCTGTAAAGTAACTAATTAAATTAAATTATTAAATAAATTGAATTTGGGCTTCCAAATTTGTTATCAACAATCTCAAAATCTCACCACATTGTCACCCCCACACACATATTACCTGAATCATTTATACATCAGAATGTAGCAAAGTCCCTCCATAAATGTTTCTTCCATTAAAATAGGACTCACAATTTTTTCATAAATTACCCAAAATACACAAAGTGATAATTAACTGTCCCATTGCCTACTATGTTAGCTCACTTCTGAAGATGTGTATCAAAAACAGAGGTGATGTACAAATTATCACAGCTGTCTATTTTCAAATGTATAGAAACACGTGGCATACAACAAAGGTTCAAGTAAAATATTTTGAAAAGAGCAGCAAAACCAGAAACCATTCAGCTCAGTTTCCACCTGTATCTATAGTGACCTTGGCGAAGGTATGATTGCCCTTCTCATTTTAAATAGGTCGCACATATTTTATAGAATTTAAACTGATGAATCCTTACAGTCCAGGATATTTTTCATATACATTTTTTTCTTTGGCTAACGTGATTTAAAATACACGTCACTGCATTTATGGGATCATTTCCATTTTCCGTTTTTTCATCTTAAATTATCGCGTTGTCATTCGTGGTACTTAGGCAGTGGTCGTATTTCCCACGGCAGTGAAGGCAGCATTACGACCGGCTGCGTGAGGCGCGTTTGGCCGGGCAAGGACACGCAGGGCTGGGGTGACATTTGTGTAACTTAGCTAAGTGGCGCTTCTTAGCATGTTACACACGGTAACCCGCCTGTGACTGCGGTACAGAGCCTGGCCTGGACAACTACCGCATTTGCGCTGATTTCAGCGGGTTTTCGTCGGCAGGAGGTAACATTAAAGGCACGTTTACCAAGCCGGTAGCTAACTCGTTGCTAGCTGCTAGCTAACGTTAGTTAGCTTAACACTGAAAGCTATCATTGGCTGTCACAGGAGATATTGCTCGATAACAAGCGTGTTGCTTAACGTCAACGTTAGGGAAGATAGTTAGGGTGAAGGTAATTTGTGAACAACATCTTGTCTGACATTTGATGTAAAAATCAAGTGTTGATAACGATAATGTTGAAATGCAACGTCCACCATGAACGTCAGAAAAAGAAGAAGCAAACGTCGGTCCGATAAATGATGTGTCAATCTTTACTTGATTCTGCAGTTTATTGAAGACCACAACAATTGATGCTGCCCCTGTTTTGAATACCGCAAATCATGCTATTTGCATACCTGGAAATGACTGCAACGTTCATTATTCACTATTGGTGATTACTTACATTTACAGTACATGTTGGGGTGCGATTACATGCACTATAATCTGAATGATCAATCACTCTGCGTTATTTTGGGCAATTTCTCACTCTGACAGTACAAAAAACCACAACGCCATGTCCTTCACAGTTTACGTCAAGTAAAGCAAGTTTGCCATTTAAAAAAAATCATTTTAAGGTGTACGTTAACACAAATGTTTTCACTGAGAAGAGTTGCAGTGTTGCTGCACAGCACCTTTCTTTTTTAGACATCACAAGTTTAAGGATGCAGTCGTGTGAAACATTTACTCGCTAATTCAGCTGTCACCATGGAGTCTCTGATTATAAACTTGTGGTCTGCTGCAGGTCATGTGCTCCTGGCAATGTCAGAAAACCTCAATGAAAGGCTCATGTCAGGGAAAAGTCAAAGCTTTCAAGTAGAATTCTCTTGTCTGTACCTCTCATTTCCTGAATCAATATCATCAGCAAACTTGTGCCAATATTCCCAGTTTCTGTGTAACACTAATCAGTCATGTTTATTAGAACTGTAGAGTGTTATTTGTAGTGATGAACCTGCAAAGGTTTACCACCAACTGTGCAGTTCTCCTCTGTGTTACAGATTTTCTTAATTTATATAATTATTATTGGGAATTTTAAACTTCAAGCAGATAAATGTGTGTCAACCTCAACACCTCTATCAAGTTTAGAGATGTTAGTCTGTTTTAAAATGCAATGTAACAAGCAAGTGAAGCTAAAAATGCAAAAAAAAAAAAAACTATTCCGAAGTGGTGTCTGCCTTTTCTGCCTTTTTCTCTACCGTACAGTGCACACTACTCTGATATCAGTCAGAACCCCTACATGGACTCCAATTTGTGCAGAATGCTGCTGCTGGTACTAATAACATTATCTTTAGAGCAGTTCTTAAAACAATAGATCAATATTGTATCGATATTGTGAAATAAACAGTACAATTTTAAAGATTTTGGATATCGTAAGATGGTGATTCGGCATAAGTATTGTCTGTTTTTAAAGGTGATAAATTGATATCTTGTTCTAAACTCAACAGACTAACTTAATGATTTGGGTAAGTTAGTCTGGTAAGTAATTCTGATGCCTAGATCCGTGGATAAGTGTCAAATACCTAATGATTGATTAATTATCAGATTATTATTCATTATTCTCTCAATCGACTATTGCATGTCAACCATCCCATCAATGTGCTCTTTGGCAACTGGACAGTTTACAGATCATCTTTTTCCCTCTTTGACTTGCTTTTATTTATAATATACTTTGTGATCATCTCTGCTGTTTTGTTCTGTTTCCTGGGGTTTGTCAGGGTACAGTGGTGGCTGTTGTGGCTGGGAATTCTCTGTCCAAAGTGAGTCTCTGCGTGGCTTCGTGGTGTCCTCTGTGCTGTGGGTGATGGTGATCTGGTGAGTGGGGTAGCTCTTGGCCCCTGTGGTGAATGGCTGTGAGCAGAGGGGGTGTTGCCTTCTGGGTGGGTTGTGTCCGCAGCCATGGCAGAAGGCAGCCCATCACGAACCAGAGCTGGAGTCTCAGTCAGGTAATGTGCTTGATTCTAAAACCATCCTTTTGATTTTTCCCATGTGTCTGTCATTGTTTCGGTGACATCTATATACGGTTATTTCAGTACAAGCTTTTGAAGGTCAGTGTAAGTATTTTTAGGTGAAAGCTGCTACAAATATTTTTTTATCCATATTGAATTTTTATATCTAAAATGTGATCAGTCTCATGACATATCACATCAAAGTTCTCACCTAATGTTAAAATTCTGTGTTTTCAACGTTAGATTAACCTCCATTGGGCTAGACTAAATATGTTTTATTAAAGCATTTCCTCACACTTTAATTATCACAAAAATACAACATTCACACAAAGGCCTTTTCAATAAAATAATGAACAGATTAGCAAGAGCTCATGTACAGGTTCATGTACAGTATATGCAGCAGTACAAAGGGCAAAAGACCTGGTTGAAAGGGAATCTAGATCGGTGGGTATGTTGATATACTCTCAGCCAATCACAACATGTCAACAGCAGCTCAGCAGTCAGTTCTAATGTTACACATCAGACTGATGGGTTTCAACAACCTGTCTGATGCGGTTAGGGTAACTTAGAGACCGTGATAAAATCGCTTATCTCATTCAGAAATGTATAAAAGCAATTTGTGATTTAAAAGGGAAAATGTTTTTTGTAGGCAATCCCTAAAATATTATTTTTTTTTAACAAATGTACATTTTGTACCCTACATTTCCCAACAATTATATTACCTAGTGCTATTAAAACATCAACGCACTTCTATCTATATTGTATTTTAAAGAGAATCTTACTCAGCCCTTTGTTGCTTCTTCAGGTGGTCGACCTGCAGTGGATCAGAGTTTATCATACACGCCCCCTGAGCAGTGCATCATGGGCCCTGGCGCCCCCCAACAGCCTGAGATATCAGAACGTTAAGCGGCCTGTCCTGTCCCACCCCTTCCGTCAAGCCAGACAGCCGCACAGCGGTTCCTGCCTTGAGGAGGACTGGGAGGAGTCGCTCAGCATGTGCGTGGTGGTGCGACAGGGCGAGACAGGCGGGCA
Source organism: Eupleurogrammus muticus (assembly GCA_036785175.1). Taxonomy (NCBI): domain Eukaryota; kingdom Metazoa; phylum Chordata; class Actinopteri; order Scombriformes; family Trichiuridae; genus Eupleurogrammus; species Eupleurogrammus muticus. The sequence continues at coordinate 9,818,448 of JAYKQN010000020.1, read as the reverse complement.
TCACACCCTGCTGGAGATCCCTTTATTCGGTCAGCACAAACTAGCAGAGCTGCTTTCCCCGGGGACTCAAAAGTCCTCCGAGTTCTCCTTCCCTCTGACCATGGTGGACGGCAGCAGAGAGGATGACATAAGCATCGGCAGCTTCAAGAGGAACGGTGGTGACGATGTAAAGAGAAAACAGGGCTGTTTCAGGAGCCTGTTCGAAGCGGAGAGGTGTCCTGCACCGTTCATGTACGGCTCTCAGTTTTATTGTTTCCATTGCCCGGGAACGGAGCCGACATCTCGGGGCAGGCTGAAATCTAAGCAGGATGTTGGACTTGAGATCAGGCCTGTGGACCTGCCTCTGCTGCTTCCTACCTCTCTGTGCAGCCATGCAGAGGCGGGGCACACTAAAGGACAAAGTGAAGGAGAAGAGAAACTGGCCCTGATGTATGAAAGGTTGAGGATGGAGGTAAGGCTGCAAATGAGTTAAAGCTGCACAATCACCATCATTTACTGCTGATCAGTAAAAGGAGAAATGCAAAGACGGACGACCGCTGAAATTTCTCTCTGTCTCTGTCTCATCTGTGCTTCAACTTACACTGTGAAATAATTTTTAGACTGAAGTGGTTTCTTATGTAGAGGACCTTCGTAAAACTGGTAGCAATGCCAATAAGTAATCAGTTATATGATATTTAAAAGCTTTATCTGAGACTTCATTTCTATAAATTTGGTGAGATGTTTACAAGTCAACATATGACGGCATTATCACACATCATGGCTTCACACATAAATGTCTGTCTGCAGGCTTAACTATACAAACCCTTTACTGTTGACAGATGGGATGAGGACAAATCACTGCTGCTATATGTAGATACAAAATGAAATGTCATTTTGTTTTATGAGTTAAAATAACTCCTTTAATGAATATACTCGGTTCTTATTCATGCAGTTTGACTGTGTACGATTGCATTAGACCGTAGTTGTACAGATGAACTGTGTTTGTTTTGCAGCTTCCAAATTTCTTAATGAAGAACCACGACTACAGCATGTACTCAAATGATGTGGAATTCATCAACGGACTTCTCAATACCAAGACCAGGTGACTCTGCTCATTCTCACTTTGCGCTAATACTGATCCATGATTACAAACTTCTTATGTTGCTGCTAAAAAATAAATGCCACTGATGGAATTTCCCACTTTTTCTGTGTTCAGTGAAATATTTTTGAATTTATGTAATGACGCTGCTGTTTTAATCGTTACTGTTGCTTTGGAAACAAAATTTTTAAGTTTTCTCATACGTTTCTGTGTATTTGCATTATACTTTTACACATATTTAGCATTTGGCCCAATACTCAAGCAAGATAATGTACATTTTTGAAGTTCACTTTCAGCTACTTTACACACAAATGTGTATTAGGTACGCAATGGGAGTTTTACTTGGGTTCTAGAGCTTTTCATATTTTGACATTTATTACAAGTACGGGAATCTTCCAATGTCTTTCTGGTGTCAAAAGTTCCTGTAAATCATCACACACGGCTCGATAACAAATGACTAAACCAATCTGGACCTTCAGCGCACAATCTTGCCTCCATTCTGCAGACGATCATAGTGCAATCACTGTACCACTTTGCTGATGTCACTTCCTGTGTGACTTGTCCATCCCTGTGTCGTGGCTGTAGAGGCCGTGCGGTGTACCAGCTCACGATCTCCCTGTGGCGCTTCCTGTTTCTGTGTTACTACTCCAAGGCCTGGCTGGAGGTGCTGAAGCTGACTAAGCACACAGAGGACGGAACCATCCAGGCTCGCTGGAGGGTCAGGGGCATTCCCATCCACTCTCTGATGTTGCGCTTCTACCGCAAAGACAAATCTCATCTGTACAGGTAACACGCAGTATAATCACACTGGACCTGCTGCTGTTATGGCTAGAACGTTTTAAGTGTCCCTGTAAAAGATCTTGTTCCAAATATCTATCATTCCAGGTCATATGATGCATTCTCTACATTTTACATTGGAAAGGACGGACTCATTCATTGTCATAAAGTTGAAAAGGTGGGTAGTAGTAGTCTTGTCATTATGGGGCATTGCATGTAGATTGCTGAGAAAAGAACTTAATTTAAATAATTTTAGCATAAATAATGAATTTGTTCACATGGTTTTGGTGGTCTATGCTGCAGGTGATGCCGGCCCAGCCGCCTGTCCTGCCCACTGTAACGACCATCCTGGCGGGGGCTCTGGTGGCTCTGGGGGTGCAGGAGCACCGGCCCGCTCTCAACCTGCTGCCACTCCTGCTGTCCTCGCTGCGACAGGGCAGAAACTGACAAACGGATGCCGATTTGGAGGAATAACGGCCAGTGGAACAAACAGTGTGTCCGAGGTCCTTGCCACTCTGACAGGTTTCATTCATATTTAACATGGGAACGTTTAAAAATGGAAAGTTCAGCTCTGTGTCCTGAAATATCATATTGTTGCCTCCAAATTAAACACCTTCATGACTTCATGTCTCTCTTCATTTTGCTCATAAAATCATTTAGCTGTTAAAGGTCCCATATTTTATTTACCTTTTTATTTAAGATTTGATATTCCTAGAAAATATATATAATTTGTTTTAAGAACTAAAAGTCATCTCGATTTAGTTTATCTCCTGATGCTTAAGAAAGAAAAGATTGTTTCAAGTTTGTCTCATTAATAACTCTTCTGATTAGCTGATTGGAATAGGGAGTGTCCTGTGACTGTATAGTTGTGACATCATGATTTCACAGATGTCATGCTGGTATTTCTCTGTGGATTGAGTCTTATGAAATGATTATATTTATTTCACACCTTGCCCTTTCAATCTGAATCTACCTTCTGCAATATGGGACTTTTAACTTAATCACATGTCTTATCAGTTGTCCATCTGTCTCCTCCATTCACTGTAATAACATGATTCAATAACATGTTTTGTTCAAATGCTTAAACAGAAACTACCTAAAAAAAAAGGACCTAAAATCTTAATATTAGATGCAACAATCTGAAATTTAAGGATGTGAAACTCTGTTTTCCATTTTTTATCCAGTCATCATTAAAAGAATCCAACAATAGTGTGTAACCTACAAAACAAGCACCTGACCGTTTACAAAAAAGGAAATCCTCCTTAAAGGAATAGTTCGCTGTTTTGGGAAATCTATGTATTTGCTTTCAGTGAGACGACTTAACTATTTCCGAGGATTCTTTGAAATAACAGTTTCATTTGGTATCAATTCTAAAGGAAAACCCATCGTGAGCACCTTCTCTTTTGTTTATTATTATGAAAATAATTAATAAAAGACAGGGGTGTTTGAGAACTCTGCAAACCCTCATTTATCTGTTGCTGGAATAAAAATGTCTCGCAAAATTGTTACGCACAGGAACGCCTGATTACTGACGACAGTCATCAGCCCCAGGAGGCGTAGAATGTAATGTACAGAGATGAATATGTGGACTGAAACTGTTAAATCTTATCAGAACTCTTCTTTGCACCTTTTAGGTAAACTTTATTTGAGACCTGTCCTATTAGTTCTGGAGGATTTTGTAGTAAACGGGTGTTGGGATGTGATTCAAAGGCTTTTATTGTAAACCGCGGCTCCTTTCACATAATGTACACCTTTTACGTTCATTACATTTCACTGACTATGCTCACAGACAAACTGATGAAACGTACTCATCTGCTGGACTGATGCTACCACTCTGAGTCTTCACACAAACCACCTAGGTCACGTTTTGTTTGAAACACTTAGTGCAACACCACAAATGCCTTCAAAGAGGGAGTCTGAATTTTTTTCCCCCCTCATTTGAACAGTATCAAACATCGTAGCCCTCAACCTTTAGCTTAAACTTAATCTTTGGACGCCTGTCAAAACATTGTATGAATCAGTTTCCAGCCTTTAGACAATCCAGCAAGACCTCTGTTTAAAGCATATAGGAATCCTCACAGAATATTCTCACATAACACACTTCCTCTTTCTTGTCCAACAAAGATGTTCTGTTTAGATTCTTTGAAGAAGAAAAAAAACAGTTGTGCAAGTTCATAGAGGCTACCTCAGCCAGTTTGGTTTTATGGGAGATCAATTTAAAAAAGCAAATTACACTGACTTAATCCAGGGGTATTTTACAAAAAAATATGTCTGAAAGGCTTATATGAATTGATTTGATGTGATTTGATTGGACCGACACAATCAAGAAAAAGTTATGGTAATTTTGAGTCTGAGACTCTGGCCTATTTGCGCAAAAATTTGCACTGTTTACACTCTGATTCCCAGCAATACAAATCTGTGAGATTTGAGAGGAACGAACAGGCAGATTCCTGGTATTATTTAGAGCGATAACAGTCTTTTGACTTAAAGTCAGTAGCTTGTTCTAGTGCTAATAGTGTAAGTGAAGAAATGACTCCACTTTGCCTTTTACCACCAACTGCTCAACGATAAATCATTGCGTAATATATTTTTTAAATGGAGAAGATACTATTTTCTTTCTGTCACTGTGGTCAGTCCAAAAGAAAATATATAATCATAAAATACATCCAGGTAAAGTAAACAACCAAAACCTTAATAGAAATAATAAAATTGAAAACTTTAAAATGAATCCCAAATGCTTCTGGTTATAATTTAGCTTACAAGCAATACATGGAAGAAAATCTGTCTCACCAGATGTTGTAATTTAAAAGCCATTTGATTTCTAGAACTGAACTATTTCTGTATTAGAAATTCTGTATCTAAATTTGTCGCCTCTGAATTCAACTCCTCAGTAACACTTTCAGGACAGACACTCAGTGTGAATACATGAATTATAGAATACAGTGTGTTGAATGCCTCCAAATATCTCATAAAATACCTAAACTAAATGTATGACTGTAGAAAAACACATCCCTGGTTATCGGTTAGGACAAAATGCAAAAGAAACTGTGAGGTGCACTTTCCATTGAACATTAACTTTGGTTGTGAAACTGTACCATAAGAGCAGATGTACATATTCAAGTCTGAAGACAGAAGCATTTGTTGTAACTTCACTGTAAGATTTCCACCTTGCTGCTCACCTGTTCCATAATAGTTAGTGCTTCTTCAAACCGGCCAATAAAGCATGCTGTGACTGTAGCCGTCATGGGGTCAATAGCCTCCTGGTGTGTATTTTTCAGTCATATCTGTATGGAAACATGACTCGTCAGATTCTGTCTTGCTTAACTTCCACATGTTCTTCTGCAATAACTCCTGTGTGAAACCTGGTTGTGTGAATAAAATAAATATATATGATGATCACCTCTGATCTTTCTTCTGTTACGCTGTGCCTTGAGACTGGCCAAACTGTCCATGCACCGTGGTCTGGATCTATCTGGACCTCAAAGCCATGTTTTCTTAATTGCTATCATTCTGCATGTTTCTGATAATAATAATGCACAAATTTGACCAGAAACTTACCCATTATGTTCGTTGATGTAGCCCACTTTGTAATATTTCCCGTAGATCTTTGATAATCCTGACAGAAAGCTGCAGGAAGGTCTGGAAGTCTGTGGGAGTATCTGCAAATATAGAAGTGCATGTCCGTTAATAAATTTCTGGTGAGACAGGCAGCCAATGCAATGAAAACTCAACTAGGATCGTGACAGTATTGTTTGCACACAATGTTTCCTATATTTTAGGATTAAATAAAAAAATAAAAAACCATGTGGCATAATTGAGTGAGTGTCTGAGTGACAGGTGCTGCTGCTAAACTGTCTATGTGAAGTGCTTTTATGGTAAGGATTTTCTTCAACATAAAGTAGGAAACTATATAAAATCATCACTTTTTCATAATTAACTGAATGAGGTGTTTTTTGCAAAATTCAGAATAGTAGTCCTCTGTATATTAAAAAAAGTTGCACTGCAGTAGATGCAATATGGCTGTTTATGTTGATATTGATAACATATATATTTACAGATTAGCTGGGTTACATTATCTTTTCTGCGAAGGTAAAAATTAAAGAGAAGCTTCCCAACGTATCATGCTAATTACTGATGCCAATTGTCGCTGCAATTCTGCAAAGATGAGTTACCTGCTTGATCCACTGGAGCTGTCTGGGGTACTCTTGTCCTCACGTGGGGGCTGTGTGGGGAGGCAGGGGTCGAACCGGCGACCTGAGCGGTAGCGTCGCTGCCCCCATTACTAACTCGTTCAGTTCAGTACGTGACGTTGTTACCTGGTTCAATTTGATGCATTAAAGCGGGAAGTTCTTATTGTGCTTAATCCTTTTCTCAATTGATAAATGCAGAATTTCACATGTTTGATATCATGGGTAAATACCTTTGACACCAGCTAGAAGTTCTGGTCTCTATATATTGTTTCAACCCAGAAAATTGGCAAGTGGCACTGTCTAGGAACAAAATGGGAAGAAACAAAAAAGCATTGCCAGAGGTTTATTTGAGGAGCATGTTAACAAAATAAATTAAAAAAAAAAACACGAAGAAGCAAAATTGCCCAGGGAAACTATGCAGTCAACATATAAAAATAAGCAAAAAAAGCTAAGCCTGGCCCACAAAACAAACAAGTGTCTCCCTCATGGTTATATCAGGTATTTTGGGTTCCATTTTTTGTGTGTGTGTGCAAAAATAGTGTGCAGCACAGCTACAGAAAAGGACACAGATCTTTCACTATCCTCCCTCAACCCTTCAGATCAATAATCCATACACATTTCATATCCTATTTCCAGCACAACCACATTTATGTTTGATGGCAGGAATATTGTTATCTGTCATTAATTGGGAACATGAGTTTCAATTTCACCATTTGATTATCTCTCAATTGGTCAATACAATTCTGTGTTTCACATATGAATTTCAGGGGGAGGGAGAAAATTTAGGAGAAGTGATCTCTGGGCTTGAATCAAAGCAATATCTGAATTTAAAATTACACAAACACAATAAAAATGTATAATATATAAATGTTTTACATGAGGGAGTCATCAATTTCATGTGATAACCACTCATAAGCTCCCAGACCCAAACGTCCATCATATCAAAACATAAACTAGGGATGTATAGGAATCAACAGAATGCTTATGAAGAATGATTTCATTTTTGGAAGTGTAAATCAAAAATTAAAAAGAAAAAGAGGGAGGTCAAAAACTATGACTTCAAAGTTTATTTCAGTGATGCCCACAGACTAAAAGATCAGTTCAGGCCAAAGATTCAAGACAAGACCAAACAGTTGCAGAACATTGCAGGAAACAGGCGATGAGCTTATAGCTGGGATGGCTGAAAACTCCTTCACAGGTGGACACAGGCACTCAAAGACGGCTCTAGATCTTTTAGTACAGTCTTCACGGGTTTAGAATCAAGACGTCAGGGATTCATTTGCAAGTTTGCGACTCTTTGATCTGAACTGGCCTTCACATTCACTAACTGCAGCTGTGCTCGCACACAGACGTCACACACACTTCTATCAGCATGGCCTCATCCAGGCAGTGACGGAGAATTTCACACACATGGTTAAAGACCACATCACTGAAAATACCCTAAAATGCCCTAAAATACAAACAAGAGCTAATCATCCGTCATCCATCAGGATATCTATTGCAATGATGCTAAAAAATAAAAATCTGACATGACAAAGCAACACTAGTCACTGTTCACTTCCTATGTACAATTTGTTCTCCTTTAGTTTAGCCGTATACAGATATATATATATATATATAATGCAACTAAATCTGCAACTTATGAAATAACTGCTCAGTGTCACAGAGGATCAGGACCAATGATGGGAGCATTTAATGTGGATAAAGTCATGATATTTGAATCGATTTGAAGCTTTTTTTCCTCTTCGTAACATTAAGACTTTGTAACATCACAACTGTATTATTAAAGTTGTTTTTTACCCCTCACTTAAACATATTACAATTTTTTTTTCCAGAGGCCTTTACACTCTTAGTTGGACATTTTTTTTCCGCCCCATTAGTCATATTCAAATAATATGAAGGACTATTTCTCCCCATGCGTGTCCCAGTTGTTTTTCATTTTGATGACCTGCTGGTTATCAGATCACCTCACTAACTGAATCCATCATTTGTTTCTGAGAAAGCGGTTAAAGCAGGAGGAAACTCAAGTATATAGCTCACAGTCTTCAAACCGTGATCCCGCGGAGAGTCAACAGTCTCCAGGTTTTTCCAAACTACGCCAGGTGATGTCAGAGGAGGAATCAATTCAGTGAAACACCAGCTGTTGTCCTTTTTAGGTCGTGCTTGCAGTGAGACGTCACCACACGACATGCCCCATCGTTCCATGCTGCATGTCGTGTGCACAGATCCTCGCTCCTCTGAGACAAACAGCTGTGGAAGATTAGGAGTCTTCTATGGAGAAAGCTTGATGTGTGTTGGGGAATCGCTGGGAGCTGTAATCCGGATTGTCTCTTACACGATCCTTGATGTCACTTTTTACCTGGAGGGAATGGAAAGACAACCACCTCTGTTAAAACAAATGGAGTCAGGCAACAGCTGCTTATCATTTCAAATTTTGCACATACAGTTGTGTTAGAAATAATGTCAGTAAAGACAAAGTCCTTTTAATAGCGTTTATTTTAACGCATTAGAAGACCAGTTGATGGGTTATTAGCCAAATGATTTTTTAATTAATTATTCAATTACACAGACTCAGGAGAATGTGTATCATTAATGTTGGGTCTGTTGGTTTTCTATGATTATAATCTCTTCTGATGATATCTTACTATTTATTACCCTACTCACACTGCCTGTATTTAAAAATAACCGCACAGTTCCCAGCAGCACTGTGTAGAGAAGGTGAAGCTCTGTACCTGAGTAGCGTACGCTTCCTGCAGCTCCGGACTCTCCAGCTCCCCCTGCAGGCAGTTTGGAGCGGTGACCGGCAGGACCCCTGCAGAGCGAACAGCTCGACTCACGGCGTCCGACAGGGACAGGTGAGGTCCGTCACACTGCGACGTCTGAACGTTCAAAACCACACAGTCCCGAATAAATGGACGTTTCAGATTTTTAAATGTGAGAAAATGTTGCCTTATCTTGCTTACATTCTAGAAAATGGATTTAGGTTTTGAATTGTTAGTCAGAAGACAACAGATAATAAAAATAATCTCTGCTTGCATAGTAGGGCAGAGTACACATTTTAGATTCCTCCTCTCGTGTGAAATAATTGGTGCTTACCTTCCTCCTTTTGGCTGGCATCCCGTGCAGGTAGGCGTCAGACAGCGGCGGCTGGGCTTTAATCTTCCTCTGGGACAGCATGTCGTGTCTGATGATAGGTACCCATTCCTGACAGACGTTATTCCAGAAGTCAGAATTCAACAAACCCGATTCTCATTCTGATTCATTCAACAGTTTCACATATCTTAACAACTCTTCATTCAAACCATGTCACACTCACACTGGAGATGTAAGTGCAGTGTACAATTTGGCCACATGGCAGCGCTATACATTTTTAATATTTGACACAGCTTTTGTTTGAGCTTACACTCAACGCTTGCTCAGATGGTGTGGACAAATATCTATACAATTTGAGCTCTTGCAACCACATTTGGTGAAAATGTGTAGATATGATATCTGAGTGAGCAGGAATTGATTTGATTTGGTCAATAGTTGGTGCTGTAACACCAACATCCTAATCTTTGTCTGGATGTATGAAGGGATTAAAGTATTGAGCGTTAAGATAACTTCTGAGGAAAAAGCAATCGGCCTGCTTGGATAGATTTAGCATTTTAGAATCTACATTGATAAAAAAAAAAAAACACAAACAAAATGAATTTTTGTGACTGCCCTAAAATTGAGCAGTCATTCATTGAGCTGAAATCAGATATTTAAAATCAGGGTTGCTCAGTTCAGACTAGACCGGTGACACTCACTAGGAACGATACAAGCAAACCACATAAAAAAGGAAGGAAGGAAAGAAAGAGAAGACGAACGTGATAAGGAAAAGATTACTTACAGGTGGAACAGATGCTGCCCACGGCTCCACCTCTGAGGCCACCTCCTCCCGAGCTGTCGGGGCCCCGGCAGGACACGGAGTGTCCCCTGATGAGGACGTGGTCTCTCCAGAAGATGCTCCTCTCTCTCCAGCATCAGCTGACGACACCATGGCCTCCTCTGCTGTAGTCGCTGCAGCTGGAGACAGAGACTCCTCCATCTGTCAGACAGAGAGGCATTTCAACACTAAGTGAAGCTTTCACATGAAAATGTAACACATTCTGGCTCATACTGTATAACATTCTCACCTCCACACTCTGACTCTTTGCTGGTGGTTCAGGAGCAGCCTCCGTCCTCTGGTTCACCTCAGACTGAAACAGCAGCACATCAACATGAATGTGAAACTCTTCACTGAAAAATGGCCTAAATTATCAAAGCTTATCACTTCTGAATTTAATACAGAGAATCAATGAGAAACCAGCTCAGCAGGACTGACTGATTTGTGTCTGTGGCCTGTTTAGTGGCTGTGTTGTTCTTACCGCTACATGTATGACGTAGTGCTGGATCTGGTCCTCGGTCACTGGGTTGTGGTCCAGTATGACATGCAGCCTCATCGTCATCATACTGGTCAACCAGCTAACCAGACTGGGATTGACTTCTGCAGACATCCTCCTCTACACACACATGTTTATAATGGTTCAAAACCTTTTGCGTAGTTAACACATGACTGTGGTTGTAATGAGTAAATTATACTCACGATGCGGTGGTTGATAACTGCAGTCAGAGCTCTCTGTTCTCCTCTCAGACAGTACAGGTTCAGTGCCAGACACTCAAAGAGGCCTTGGGTGCACAGTAGCAGCAGTCGGGGGCCAAAGGTTTGATCTGCAATAATAAAAGAAAAAAAGACAAGACACTAAACTCTTGAGCCATGTATCATCCACAAATCAGCATCTCGTCAACGCAGCAGGAGCATGGAAATAGATGTGGAAATGATCACAGGGTTCTCTTCTCTGGGAGCTACTGACCCTGCACAGACCGTTTTATATATTGACTGTGTTTCAGATCAGTGGAGCGCTAAAAACTAAACATTGAAACTGTATTTGGTTTGTGTTTAATTACTACATTTAAAACTACAGACAGACTCTTCTGTATTACCAGTGTCCTCACACAGCCCACCTGTTCTGCTAAATGCTGATAGGTAATGAGGATGATGGACCGGTGCCTTTCTGTGTCACAACCAACTTTACTTAGAAATCAGTATGTTGGTGGAGACAAATAACTGCGACAATGACCCTTATGAGAAGAACTTAGAGTGTCAGCTATTTCCTTTCATTGAACAGATTTTTTTTCCTCTTTCTATATGCGTCAGAGATGAAGACTAATAATAGTTGATGCTGAATGCTGGTGGAACAAAATGCACACTTGTCACTGTGCAAGCTCAGAACAAGACAGGTATCAGGTGCGTACAAACAGGGTTCTTGCACAATTTTAAAAGCAAATTGTAACATTTTATTTAATACCTTTTCCACAGCAAAACAGACCCATCATTAAGCGGAGCTTCTTGTTTAAAGTCAATCCAAATTAATGGCAATTGCAAGGAGCGGTGTCCCAATGTCACACCCAAAATTACATGTTTTATTACAATATGCTTGTAATAACACACTTTGATAACGGTATGTAAAAAACAAATGTCCTGTCCTGGTTATATTCGATCCTAACAATTTCTCAAGAAACCAGGCATCACGCCAAGACCTACCATAATCCAAAAGAATAGCTTATTTAATTATATTTGTTAAGCTGTTTATGAGCAGTGAAACTGATCGTACCGCTGCAGCGCAGGATGTGCGAGGCCATCTGCGTGAACTTCTGCCTGAGAAAGGACAGGTTGGTCTGAACGATGTCCACCCCTTCTCTCACTGTCACCGTGGCCTAGGACACAACACACAGCCCGGTTAGGTCTACCACTGCACATCTAACTTGTCATCGTACTGCGGATGACAGCTGCGTGTGGTTCTTACAAAGCTCTCTGCGATGTACTCCTCCAGAGCGTTGATGAGGTCTTCAGCTGCTGTCTGCACACACAACAGGGTGTTAAAAGTCTCCATACATACACACAGTGAACAGCTGCATCAGGCCTGACACACTGCGCATGTGTCAAATATTGGACAAGAAAACATGCCCAGGACTCCTGCTTTGTTTTCTGGCATCATTACGAGTGTTGTATATTAACGAGACAACAACATTCTGTCTCTACCCATCACAGTTTTACGGTTTCTGTGACCTATATGAAAGATTTCAGAAAAACAGCATCTCAAGCCTGGAAACTGTATTGCAAGTGAGTTCCTAAAAGGTCCCATATTGTAGAAAACGAGGTATTAAATGCTGGGTGATAAATACTGTCCCATGTTTCAAAATGCTCAATCCACACAGAAATGCACATAGGCCCAGATTTTTTTTTTAATTTTCAAACTTCTTCAGCCACAACCGACACTGACTCAAGTGACATTGAGTATATAAATAAAGCTTTACTTACTTACATCACTTGAGGCAGTTTATCAGATTTCACACAGCTCCCTCTGGAGAGACAAAAGGCTTCATACGTGTAACTTTTTTTGTGCTCCACCAACACCTGGAAACACATGGCTGATGTAAAAAATCTGTTTAAGGCTAACGAATTAGGATTTGATAAGTCGTTATCCTTACCTGCTATTTGCTTTGCTTCTGACCTGACAGGCTCTACACCCACTACAACACGTACCCTTCACTTTCCAGGTATTTAGCTCACAAGCGCCATAGCGTATCACAAAAGGTAAACACAGAATATGTAGACACATGTATTCTGCTCTCTGTTGTCCAACACATCAAGCAGCTCACAGTGTGACCATCGTCTCCACGGTAACTCACAGCGATGTTGGCGTCAGTGGGCTCTCGTCCCTGCAGGTAGTGTTCAGTGAAGAAGGCTGTGAGCTGGGGCTGGATGCGGGTCAGAGGAGAGGCGTTCCCATGCAGCAACAGCACCATGTCCAACAGGGAGAAGCGCTGACACACCAGGGATAGCAGGTCACCAAAGAAACCTACCAGGATGAGAGACTGTTTATGTCAAAAACAACCATGGTGAACTTTTGCTAGTATGTATTTGAACTATTTTGGACAGCAATGTGTCCTTTGTGGTTTTTGACTGACCCACAGCGTCTCCAGAGCCAGGAGTGAACAGGTTGCTGGTCTGAGACAACCTCTGGATGAACTGGGCGATGCTCTCCTCGTTGCCCTGATGTGCCCCCAGAGAGCTCATCATGGTGGACAGGACTCCCTGCACAATGCCGGTGAACAGCTCCGGGTTCAAGGAGTCTCCAGCTGCCCCGCTGCCGGGCTGAGGCGGAGCAGGGCCGCTGGGCTGAGGGGGGGCCGGGGCGCCGGGGGACGGCTGCGTGGGAACAGCAAAACACATTTGATCAACAAATTCTGACATGTTCATACACACACAAACTGATGTAGTGACTTCTAATTTCTAAGTTCTAAGTTCTAAGAACTCACAGTGGTGAAGTCAGACATGCCCTGGAAGAAGCCGGGTACCCCGGGCAGAGTCACAGTGATGGAGGGAGCCGGCCCAGAGCCAGGATCTCCTGAACCAGCCACTCCCCCCAGCAGGGAGCCCAGTAGCTGGGCCAGATTTCCCTCAGAACTGCCGTCTCCTGGCTGGCCCATAGAGGTGGTACTGGTGGTGTGGGTAGACGTCTGTCCAGAGGTGTTAGCAGAGGGAGCAGGAGGAGACGTAGTGGAGGAATCAGAGGAAGAAGTCGTAGAGAAGGTGGATGATTGAGAATTGGTCGAAGAGGACACAGGATCACCTGGAAGAAAATATGACTTTTTAAAGTGGTTTGATGCTTGACTGATGAAATGTTTAAAAGAAATCACGTCTTATGTAAATTCATATACATATATACACAGACACAACATATTAAACAAATAACTTACATATGTATAATAGTGGTATACATATATGTTATTTGTTAAATATGTTGTGTTGTTTTTATGTGTCTGTATATATATGTATATATATATATATATATATATATATATATATATATATATATATATATATATATATATAAAATATTTCTCCATTATAGTTTCTATAATTGACAACTCAGTTAACAATGATACAACTTGAGAATATTTGTTTGGTTTCCAAATAACTGAGAAGTTGAGTAGTTTGTGATTTCCTGCCCTAAATAAGTTTAAAACATAAAGTATATAATTAAGCTGCAGCAATTGAAATGACTGATTGTGGGTTTGGTGGTTGTCATTGTAACACACAACATCCTTTGACACTACAATGACCTGGATGAGTGAGAATCTACTCAGACACACACAACAACACTTTGCTGTTTGTGAGTTTACCAGATTTCGCAGCAGTAACAAATTTAAAACTATAAACCTAAAAAATGTGCTCTTCTGAAACATGTCAAGAGTAGAAAAAATCTGTGTATATTGGTGAAAATCATCATGGCTGATCCTAACTTGTTCCTTATGCTTTAGATTTAAGTCTATGCAGCTATTTCACCAGTTGGCGATGAAGAGAAACCAGTGGCTACTTGCGAGACAAAAAAACACATTCAGATATTCTTTAAACTCACTTCACGATTTAAAGGAGACAAGAATAATAGCTGCTCATAAACATGCACTTAAAGTGCTTTATGCCTGCAATATATTTTACATTTTATAGCAGTACTCACTCATCCTACTGTATTGTAAAATAAAAAGAACGTGATGACACTGACCTGTCTGTCCAGGCATCAGCAGCTGACCCACCAGACCGCTGATCATCTGGGTGAGGGAGGATGGAGCCAGATTTGTGCCCTGCTCACAGTGGGAAAAAGAGAGAGCATTAAACAACCTCTCATGAGTCCTTTTAACAGTTCTTTAATGTGTTTAGGGCTACTTCACCTGTCCTGGCTGCTGGCCTGCTGTGGGAACTGTGGCCCTGAGGTTGATGGTGGTTCCTCTGGTTCCCACAGGTTGAGGGATGCGGGGGGAGAAGGACGGTCTGGTGATGACCACTCTGGCCTGAGCAGGGTGGGGGGGCTGCGTGGTACCAGTTCCCTCAGCGCTGGGCGTGGATCCAGGGCCAGATGCCGCCTGCGCTGGGTGACCTGCTGAGGCTGCGGCAGCCATGGCCGCAGCTTGGTGGGAGATCTGGTGGACGATGGCCTGCATGAACTCAGGCGGCAGCCCTGGGAAGAGGACTGGTGTTACTGCTGTATACACGAGCAGGCTCAAAGCAAAGTACTATTTATAATGATATAGTTCTTATTATGCATTAAACCTAAAAATAAACAAAGAAAAGTGCAGAATTGGGACCTTTACTACATCCAATTACAGAGCAGGACTCACCAGTCTGTCCTGCACCTGCAACGTTCGGCTGTCCTGGAACCTGAGAGCCAGCAGCAGATTCACCTGTTCAACACAATAATACAAATAAACTACATTATCTATACTCTAATATATCACTTCATCTAGAAATGCAGTGACCCAAAGAGATCAGCTGTAGCCATCATTGGTGGCTTTGATTTGTGCAAATCAAATCTTTTTTTTTTTTTTTCGTGTGCAAATATTAACTAATAATTAACTAAATAAATGAATTAAAGTGCAGAATCTATTCAAATAAGCTGTTTAATGAGGCAATAAAAATTATAGAATTATATTATTCTCTTTTTTGTTTATTTCTTTAGTCGTTACTTCTGTTTTGTTTATTATTTTTTGTTTCCACATTAATTAATTTCCATCTTTATTGACCACAACATTACATATTATATACTTATACTAATACTACCTATACTAATATATTATTTTCCTCTGTGTATTATTTGTGTTTATTTCCACATCAATGTATTGCTACAATTCCATGCATTACTAATACCTATAATCACATTCTATGACACAGCACACACATACCATCAATGTTCATCTGCATCATGACTACAGGCTCCATAGTCTGGTGGGTGATGCGGATCATTCGGGGCCCCCCCTGTCCCTGATGATACGTGGTCCCATTGGTCTGGAGAGGTGGAGCCTGGCCCGGAGCGTGTTGATCTGGTTGGCCAGTGGCCTGAGGGGGATGGTGTTGCCCCTCAGGTGTTGGCCTCCCATTGGAGGTCATAGTCACTGTGGTCCCCAGGTTTATCTGAGGAAATAATTACTTACTTCAGCTAGAGCACATATTTTTAAACTTTTTTTGTTTGTTATTTAAAAAAATCTGAGAAAATATATAAAATACTGCATACTGGGAGATTCTTAAAAAAAACAGTCATTTATATTCCAAATAAAATGCATTAAAAAAAATGAAAGCATTGCCAGCAGCTCTGGACATTCAGTGTCCCACATTTTCTGTAATTTACTGGTGAGGAGCTGCTATGGTAAGGGAAAAATTATTCGTCTCCGGACAATTTCTGTTGATAAAACAGCAGCCAAGGGAATAAAAGCAGCAATACGCAACACAGAATAAAACAATTGAGATAATTGTTTCTCCTTCTATTTTTTGCCATTTTTGCTGGTATTATAAAGAAATGGAAACAAATGTTTACTTTATGAAAATGTTAACGGACCATGAATCAATATTTCCATGAAGCCATAAAAAGTCAGGAGACTTTAACTTTGACTACTACCAAGTTAAATATTAGCATGTGTGAGAGCTAAGGCAGATGTTCCTGAACATGAAAACTGAAAAACACACCCAACCTGTTCATGTTCAGCTGAGAATGAAAATACTTTAATATATTAAAAGATGCTTCTACTTGTTTCTCAGGCAGTTTTTTGAGTAAATCTGACAATTGGTCTAGTTTCACCCCACAGCTCAGAGGCATGATTCTTATTCATTAAGGAACTCACTGGAATGGGCATGTGTGGTAGACCGGCCTGGAGCAGGACCGGGTGGGTGTAGTGGGCCATGGGGCGGACCACATACAGGTGACGTGGGGGAGAGGTCGCCAGGTTGCAGCGCAGGTCACCAAGGACAACCAAGGTGTTGCCAAGGAGACGCAGAGAATCTCCCACCAGATTGAGAACGCGCTGGTCCTCCTCTCGTTCCTGCGTCTGTGAACAGACATACTCTGTTTTTAAACAGCTTTGGACAATTGTGACTTTTTAAAATTTGTGTTGTTTTTATAATTTATTTTTTCTTGTCATGTGTGAGGCCGTCTGGCAGACTAAGACTGGCTCAGACATGTTGGTTAGAGTTGCCTCCGTACATTGTTGTTGTAGTCTGCAGAGGTGGCTGCCCCGAGGATTGAGTGGGTCCTCTCTATGTAGGGTCGTAACATCTCTTCCACCCTCCTGACCTCAGAGAGCACCTCCACAAACTCCGCTGGACTCGGGTGACTGAGGACAAACACAAAAAGCAGAAAGAGTGAACGTTACTAAGGCTCTTCTATATCTACAATCAATCCAAAAATCAAAGTCAGCTTTAATTGCTTCACATTTGCTGAACGTACAATGTAATCTAAATCATGCTTCTCACATTCCCTATTGCACACAAAATGCAATGATAATGCAAAGTGCAATAGATAAATGCAAGAGATCGGAACTTCCTGTAATCAGTGTGATGTAATATCATTCACTGAAAAATTTACACTACAACTTTTTTATGAATCTATCAGAGGACCTAATTAAGTAGATTGTTACCTTCTGTAATCAGTAATAATGCAAACTTGCTTTTATATTATAACTTACTAAATATTAGCTGAGTTTCATTAAACTGCAGGGTCCCTTTTAAACACCAGGTCAGTTTTACAGTATTCACTTTTCTTATGTCCATGTATATAAAATAAAGAAATACATTATTTTAACGAATAACCAAGTAGCTCCCAGGTAGAACAGAGTGACCGTTCTGGTGTAAGTGCACTGTGTGAAACTTACTTGGGTCCGGTGCTGGGTGGTCCCTCTGTCTGTGTGGAGGTGGAGGAGGATGGAGCAGGAGGTGGAGTGGTGTCCATAGGCTGTGATGCTGCAGCCCCTCTAGCAGAGGAAGAGGATGATGGCAGGGAAGAAGAAGCCTGAGCTACCTCTGACTCTGACTGGGAGCTGCTCTCACTGGAGGACACGCCCTACAACACAAGAACACATGACTGTGCAAATGCTAAAACACGTGTTGGTTCAACTTGGATACTGAAAGCATTTTTCCAATGAGACAACGATACCTCTTTTATGTGGGCGAGACTTGGTGTATTCATGTAACCCTTAGCATGCAGTTTGCATCTACAACCACTCCTCTTTTTCTCAATTCAGAACCTAATTTTCTGGAATCAGGATACCAGTTTACCTGTGACGTCTCCCATATTAAGGATACATCAACATCAAACATGTATTTAGAAATCCTGCGAAAGGGTAAAAAGTGTACCTCCAGCCTGTGGATCAGAGAGCGAGTGTCTCTGAGCAAGTTGTCAGCCAGCTGCAGCCTCATCCTGGGCTCACTCTGCACCGACTGGTCCAGGTTAATTTGCACATCCACAGAGCCATTGCTCTATATAAACAAACATGCATCAGCTTTACATCAAGACGCTATGAAATGATGATGGTGATGATGATGATGATGAGCATTTACCCCAGAGCTGGTGCTGACTCTAGCATTCCTTCCAGCTTCACCAGCTCCAGCCATCATCTGCTGGACAGACATCTGCAAAACAAATCCCAGCAGTCACAAAAAACATAATCGTAATACATTTATGAAGCACTTGCAATAAAAAAACATTAATACATTAATATGGTTTTTAGGAGTAAGTTCCATAGGAAGGGGGCAGCTACAGCAAAGCTGTGTCACAGGAACATAAAGCAGGACAACATAGTGAAGTGTTAATTGTACGAGTGACAGGCTCGTCACAGCCCACCTGAATCTGCTGAGGATCCATTATGTTAACAGGGAGGTTGAAGGTGCCCAGCATCACGTAGTTGTTGCCATTGCGATCGTGTGGAGCACCCTGGGAGGAAGTCGAGGCATGGCTGCTTCCACCCTCTGACCCTCCAGTGGAGACTCCGGCGCCCCCAGAGCCAGACATGTTGGCTTGGGGTGGGGCACGCTCCACCAAGTGAATCACCTTACCATCCACATCTGAAATCAAGGGTTGAACTTTATTAAATACAAGCACTGCAGGTCAATTATATGCTTTGCCCACAACTTCAATAAATTAGACCAGAATCAGGTTTATTGCCAATTAGGTTTGCACATACAAGGAGTTGGCTTGCGTTTTCACACACTGCATGAATGAATCCTGAATGATCAAATTAAATAAAAAAGAAACAGACAGCTGCTATAGGTTTTAAATGTAGGCGAGTAAAATGAAATGTGCATCTATAGATTCGGAATGTACAATTATATTGTAAACATCCATCCATCCATCCATTTTCTATCCCGCTTATTCCTTTTCAGGGTCGCAGGGGTCTGCTGGAGCCTATCCCAGCGCATTTATGGCGAGAGGCAGGGATACACCCCAGATGGTCGCCAGCCAATCGTGGGGCACACACACCATTCACACACCATTCTCTCACACACTCACACCTATGGGCAATTTAGAGTTGCCAATTAACCTGAGCATGTTTTGTATTGTGGGAGGAAGCCGGAGTACCCGGTGAAAACCCACGCAGACACGGGGAGAACATGCAAACTCCACACAGAAAGGTCCCAGACCCAGGCCCAAGGCGGTCTTGAACCTGCGACCTTCTTGCTGTGAGGCAACAGTGCTACCCACTGCTCCACCGTGTCGTATTGTAAACATGGAGTGTGCAATTAATAACAATACAGCAATAAGACCAGAATGTATCGAAACTATCAGAACCTAATTTGTCACTGTCTGAAACATCAAGTCCAAAGATAAAACATGAAGCCTTTACTGCAAATGTAGGGTGTTGCTTTTCTCCTTTTCGATTAAACATACTCTTTGACATTGCAGATGACTTGTAGTACTAAACTATGATAGAAAATAACCTTAGTGGTCAATAGAAATATCGACCGCACCTTCTCTCTGCACAGCACAAAAGCAATTACTCAGCCCCAGTGACACACACAAACACACACACACACACACACACACACAAACAAACTAAACTCAGAGGGCAATAACACCGACTGGGAGTGTGTTTATGACCCTTCTGGCAGTTGGAAGTGACTTCAATGAAGATTTGCATCAGCTTCTGACGAATGTTATCAAAAAAAAAAGCTGCGACTCACATTACTCAACGTCCATAAAAAAAGCCTAAGGGCTGACACATCCATTGTGTTCAGTTTATTAGCTCCATGATTTTTTTTTTTTTTTTTTTTTACAACTACCAAGCTGCTTACACACACACACACACGTGGCTGCTGATGTATCCATCCAAAAGCAACAAGTGTTATTGGTTACTCCAGCAATTATCTATGAAAGAAGGATGCTTGCTTCCTACCTATCCATCATTTAATGAACCAAAGGTATTTAAACTTAGCATCACTTGTCTAAGTAGGTTAATTGCATATTAGGCACAGTCATTATTCTATGGAGCATAAGTATTTAAACCCAGCAAGACTTGTCCAAGTAGGTTAATTGCCTATTAGACACAGTGTTGTAGGCTGTAGTACACGTCATGTGCTATAATGACTTATCACTGCATCTTTTTAGTTTCCTTTTTTAACACAAATATTATATGATACCAGTGAAATACAGGAAGGTAGTAACAATAAACACTGCCCATGCTAATTTGCAGATTATGTAGTGTATAGATAGTAGTATTAGATAGTGCTACAGTGAGTTTACTTCTCATAAGACTTCACTCTATAAAGATCGGGTTAGCAGGTTTATCTTACTCACTGTAGTCAGTCAGCGTTCTGTCATCCTGCAGAACTCTGCCCTGGTAGATGAGCCTCTGCTTATCCACTGGGATCTCCACTGATGATGCTATGTGCTCCTTAAACTGCTTCACTGTCAGCTGGAGGACAACACACAGAACACAACATCCCTAGCATATTAAAACAGGAGGAAGGAACGGTATCTAAACCTGTGTGAAGGCAAAACATAAAATCACCCCCCACCTCGCCTCTGACTTTGTAGCTCCTGCTCTGAGAGTCCAGAGTCTTCACTGTGACTTCAGTCATGTCACTGGACTCCGCCATGTTCCCGAATGTCTGAAATATGAAGTCAGAGCTGTAAATTAAAGCTAATGTTTACTGTTGTTCAGCAAAGAGTATCTTTAGGTAGAGAGAAAATTATCTAAACTGCAGCTAAGAGCCAGCACTGAGCAGCCATCTTTATCCGCCATCATATGCATTAATAATGTGACAGAAAAATAATGAGACAGCACCTAGTCGCAAACACCTCCAGAGCCGTGTTGTTGTTATTAGCTCGCCAGCTAGCTAATGTTAATTAATCCCTGTTACCGGGAAGCTAACAGCGCTACTGAGCTTATCTCCCCTTGAAAAGAAAACTCTCTTCATCAACTGGAAACGATTCAACGGTCCCGTTCTTGTTTATTTACACTTTGCTAAACTGCGCCACAACCCGTGCCCTTCTTTTTTTTGGGAAACTCGTTTAGTATGTCAGCGCATTCAGGACGCACCTCTAGCTATCGGGCGTCATTTCCCCAAATAAAACACGACACTGAACGCATCGCCTAAGGACCCTGATGACGTAAGTGGAGGCGTCTGTTTCTTGCCTGAGCGCTTTTGTGTTTTGATAGACTCTTAAGTGATGAACATAAAGTGATGATAATTGTGTAAACATTTTACCACAATACCTTAAACTCTACCATGTTTTAGCTTTAATTTGTCAATGTTCACAAAATCAGAATAAAAAAATCCAAACAATGTTGAAGCTGCTCTAATTCAATTTTTTTTTTTTATTAAAAATGATATCCAAAGGTATTTAAACTGTTTTTTAAACTAGTTGTTTAGGACCTCAATCTGGCCTATACAGTTAGAGCAATTTATACAGAAGTATATACGAAGTAATATATTAGGAATAAAGAGATTGAATTTCTTGAAGAGCAATCTGGTAACCTCGACCTTCATAAAATCAGTGAAAGTAGAAGGAGAGGTAGGACTTGCTAGTATATCAGCCATAATCTATAGCAAGATATACTAATTAGTTGCTTTAATATTGACTGATGTGATATTATGGCAGCATTTCAAATATTTTCTATCCAATTATTTTTTCAGAATTAAAGAAACAGCGTACTATTTGGTTTAATTTTTATATATCATCAATCAGATTTAGAATGGCTTAATTTGGCTTTATGACCAAATTTAGCATAATTCTTTAATTTTATTACCATTGTTATTAAAAATGAATTTTCCATTGGCTACAGAGAATAGTCATTGTTTTCAGTAATATATTGGGATACATTTTTTCCAGGCTATTCATTTCTATTCTTCCTTTCTGGTTACTTTTGCGCACTGTCTGCATCCTGTATTAGTGGTTGGTTCCAGTACACACCTCAAATTGCGCGAGTGCGTGCGTGCGTGTGTTTGTCTCTGTCTCTGTGCGTGTCTCTGTGCGTGTATGTGCGTTCTTCTAAAGAACCCTGACGGACAAGTTGAGACAGAAGCGAAGGTGTGGCGACATGAGGAGGAGTCCCATCTGTGCCAGTCAAGTGTCACGAAGCGAACTTTGTGGAACTTTCCTTGATGTCTCTTTCCATTTGGCCTCTTGAGACTCGACAGTTACCGAACTGAGCGCATATGAAAGTGTTTTATGAGGTGGGAGGTCTGAGTCTGTGCAGCTGACTGAGCCGAGAACTAATCTGGAGACAGGAGCAGCAGAAGCGTCGCGGGGTGGATTTTCCCTTTTTTTTGCCGACAAGTAATCGATTCATGTCCATATCGCTTTTGAGATTTGGATAAACTCCAAAAGGATCCACCATGGAGAAAGCTGTGTAACTCCTGGACGAAGAGGTAAACATGTTGATAATTCAGCTTAAAGAAGCGTTGGCACTCTCATGCGGTTTAGACTTGAAGTTCAAATATCATCCTAGGGTTGTTTTTCCTCATTTAAATTGTTAGTAAAGGGCAGGGTGTCATGAAATGTATTAAAAATTATCATATAGTAATGTAAAATGCTTCAAGAGCATTTAGGACCACTTCCCTTTAAGCTGACAGAAAAAATTACCGTAATACACAAATAGCATTTTTTTTTCATCCATAATCTTATAATACTTTCTAGAAGTGTCTCATTTTTTGTGGAGGTTTCACGAGAAAAAGGAATAAATAAAAAGTTCTGCTGAAATGCTAAATCTAAATTTGTACATGCCATGCTGACTTTCTAGGTTAGAATGATGAGATAAGCCTAAACATACAACTTCTACTCACACCTTTACGTATCTGTAATCAAAATTGGACCTTTTTAAAATAAGATAATGAGAAATGGCATTACAGTGAGTAAAACTTTTGAAACAATAGGATATTTGCATTATTTGAATTTAATTTAGCCCCAATTCTGACCATTTTAACTGCTTTAGTAAATCAACATTACAATTAGGACAAACTTTTGCCTATTTAGTATTCCACAATCCTGGAATGCATTTATGTGACATTACATCATTTCTGTTATTTTAGAATTCTGCACTGAAAAGTCAGAAATTCATCTTATCATTTCATTTACCCATAATTATTGAATTTCGGTCAATAAATCTGGGCTAATTTTTTTAAACCTGGTTTCTGGATTTGTTGTTTTCTAGTGGAATAAGGTTTCTGTAATCACTAAATACAAACATGTTGGAATTTACATCTGATGACTTAATCATTAAAAATGATGCTCGTGAAAAATCTCATAGATTGTAATGAGGAAAAGGTGTCGTCATTTTCTACAGTTTAGAAGAGTTACTGCTAATGTGGAGCCATGTGGGGGGAAAAAAGAGGTTCCAGTTGTTCTGAATTGAGAGTATAAACACAGAATCTGCATGTTTCCTTTATTGATGGGTGTCTGTAAGGCTCATCAATACAGTAGCCTTCTGGGGCAAGAGAAAAAAACATCGTTAATGAATATTGGCATTAAATCTTTATTAAAGGAAGCTCAGTGAGCTCCAGTCAAGTGAATAGAAATAGCAATGTGGAGCAAATTATTCTGTGACCCATTTTTCTGATTGTCCAATGGTGTCGCCCCCCGACTCCCACTCTGCTCTGCCTCTCTCAACAGGCTGTGCTTCACTACAGCTCCGTCCCCAACTTCATCTGCCTTTACTCGTCTTTCTCGCTTCTCTGCAGCGCTTCCCTGTTTCTACTCTTCCCCCCCCTCCTCCTCACTTCTCACACGGGTACCATGCGCAGATTCAGCTCTGAGGGATCCCTCCTGGATCTGGACTTCCTCCCTTGGAGGCGCGTGGCGCTGAAGGACCCACAGGGAGAGAATAAAGAGGAGTCCGGCACCTACACGCCTCACGATGCTGTGGATGACCTGGGGGGGAGGTCCCCTGACCTGCCGCCCGTCATCCTGGAGCCCAAAGCCAGTCCCGGTAAAGCGGAAAAGGAGCTGACCAAGGAGCACAGCTTCAGCGTGGAGAACCTGACGGATCTGGACAATATGAACAAGAGCCACTTGAGGGTTTGCGCCCTCAGCGAAGGCTTCAGGGCCTACAGCGACAGCCAGCTGGCCCCGGGCTCCAAGGGCAGCACGGAGAGCGTGGAGAGAGAGGACCTGCCTTCTCCGTCCACCCCGACCTCCTTAAACCCCTTCTCCTCCAAGTTCCACCACAGAAACCAGCATAAACCCAGGATGACAGCCGCTAAGCTGCACATCAAGAGTCTCTTTGGGCAGGTGGGAACAGATTTAAGAATTCAGCATTATTTTTTTTTTCATCATTTAGCTGTAACTATGACTAAATAAACAAAAAGATTAAAATATGACCCACCTGAAATGATTACTCTTCTTTTCCTGAGCTGTTAAACATGTCAGCTGATCTTCATCACCAATAAATGTACTCTATTGTCATATAGATTAACATGTGAGCCTAGTAGTTATAATATACTAGAAACTAGAAATGTACAGTTATAAATTAAGTTTGAATTGATCATTTAAGTTAAATTCTACATTATCTGCATTTGTAATATAATAAAATGTCATAATTTGTTTACAATATGACAAGTATAATAGACATAGATTCCTAAACTTGAACATGCATTCATCTCTCATGTGTGCTGATTCCTCTGTTGTCATAGTGTTGTTTAGTCTCACACTGAAACCTGGAAGAATCCCAATAAGAGCTGTTATGTGTGTGTGTGCGGTTTCTGTTCCAGAGTCCTCATTCCTCCAACTCCAACCTGTCTAACACGGAACAAAAAGACAGGTGAGCGTCACATGTTTCTGACAGATTAACTAATCTCATCAAGGCCTTGAGTTTACATGTCCTCCCTGTGTCTGCGTGGGTTCCCCCAGCTTCCCCCCCCAGTCCAAAAACATGCTTAGGTTAACTGGAGACTCTAAACTGCCCCTAGGTATGAGTGTGTGAGTGAATGGTGTGTGTGCCCCATGACAGGCCTGTGATGCGCTGGGATTGGCTCGAGCAGACCCACATGACCCTAGTGAGGAAAAAGTGGCAATAGAGAATAAATGAATGAGTGAATGAACAAATGACGTAATCTCAGTCTTGCAGACTAACACCACATTGAACCTGTCTTTATGATGTTGGTCAAAAAGAATTTTTTTACCTCTCACCTCTTGAGATGTGGTTATAATGGCATCTTCCTGGTGGATCTCCTCACATTTTGTTGGTCCACAGTGGTAAAGAGAGGAGGTCTCGCCTGCACTTCATGCGTCAGTGGAGTCAGGTCGGCCACACCAGGAGGGGCCGGATCAGTCGAGAAGAGCTGGAAAAATGGGCCGAGTCCCTCAACAACCTGCTGGCCAGCCAAGGTGAGTTTTACATAATGGTTTATTCCTTTTTGATTTTTTTTAAATGCCTTATTGATGGTGCTGGTGGGGACAGACAGGCAGGGAGATGGGGAACGACCAGGAATGGGTTTCCTGATGCAGGATTCGAACGGGGGCGCCACTTTACATGCGGCGCCTCTTGCTGCCCTTAATAAAAACGTAACTTTAAGGCAAGATCGGTCAACTCTAAACAAACCAGAGATGTGAGTAGCAACTCAAACGTCTGGAACCAGGATGACCTTTGAACCCAAGTAACTTTATCTCAACTGTGTGTTTGCCCTGCATAACGTGTGAAGTGTTAGATGTGCCACGTGAGGTTGCAAGTTTGTTTGATGGGTTTGACATTTATTGCATTAAAGGTCCCATTAGTTTTATCCAAATATGACAATCCTAATGAGATATATTTGTGTTGTAAGTACCCAAATCCTCTTTCTCAAGCTTCTTTCTGCAGATCTAGAATGAACAGACCATTTTTAACATATTGTGACGTTTTCACCACATAAAATATTTTTCACAATATCCAAAATTTAGTTGTACTTGTTAGTATTATAAAGAAATCTAATTAATTTAACTGACATACATTTTGCTGAGTACCTTCGTGTTCCCCAGAGGATAAGGCTTTCATATTGTTGTGACCTTTCCTGTAGCTTTACCATAAGGACAACACTTGCATTTTTAGTTGAGTCAGGTTTAACCTGGGCAGTCCCTGAGTTTTTATCCATCTTGTACATTGTGTAAATTTACCCAACATGTTTTAATCTTTCTTTGAGCACAGCCTGTGTTGTTTTTATCATCCGTTCGTCAAATGTGCACAGAAGTGTGTGTGTACGTGTGTGTGGGTGGGACTGCATGTTGTTAGTGCTGCAACTTAAAATGGAACCAATGTACTAAGAAAACAGGAGAAGGCCATTAAGACCATAAGCTAATATAAACACTTAAGGGTGTAAAACACACAAGTGAGACGTGGAGTGTGTTCACTGTGTCTCTACAAGGCCTTACAGATGCACTTAATGCATTTTAACAACGGAAACTACGCAAGATATCTCTCCTTCTACCTCTTTTTTTTCCCCCACTGATGTCTGGATGGGCTGCGGTCATGTGTCCCCGCACCCTGACATTTAACTGACGGACCGGCTCTGCCTCGGAGAAATGTTGCGCGGGTAAAAGTCAAACGTGCCTCGAGCCTTTGATCTGAGCTCATGTGATGCTGCGGTGATGCGGGGACGTGCATCATGCAGTAAAGCCAAAAGAGCAGCCCCCCCACCCCCACCCCCACCCTGATCCCGGCTGTTTCCAGGAATAGAACGCACACGGTAAAACAAGCGGGAATGTTGAATAAATTTAACCACCCGTTTCCTCGCAGTGCCGTTTCCAGGGTGCATTCCAGTACTCCATCTCACAACCCATCTACAAAACCAAAACATGTCCTGATTAAATCCTGATAAAACAAGCTGCACTGCAGGAAACACTTTTTTTTTTTTTTTTTTTAACGCCACAAGGTTTCCATTCACTCCTCTGTTGTGGAGATACAGTGATAACCTGCTGTGTTGCATCTCTGCTACATGAGACATAGTGTAGTATCTTGCACAAAGGTTATGCAAGATGGTAACTTTACACTGCACTAGATGGATAGTGTAGGTTTCCCTGAATTTCAAATTATCTATAATGCTTGATACTGAAAGAATAAGATCAGAATTTACAAAGATATAAAACTATGTTCAGAAGAAAACTACAAAAGTAACAGGTTTCTTGGTTTGGGCATCAAGCAGCTAGAAAGATTAATAACTAATTAATTAACAAACATAAATTATGATTTGACTTCTGTTATTGTAATTCAGAAGCATTTTTCATGTACTCTGTTTAAATCAGTTTTTACATTTACTTAAGTGCATACTGTTGGATATACCTCAGTGCATTTCAAATAGCTTCTGTTACAAAGTAAATAATAGATGGAAGAAGGATGGAAGAGGGGGGAAATGTAAAAGAAAGAAAGGAAGGAAGAGAGAAAGATAAAAAAGTAAGGAAAGGAAGAAAGACAGGAAGGAGGAAAGAACGGAAAGAGTCATTAAGCACCTTTTACTCTGGGCAGCTTTTTACTTCTACTCAAGTAGAGTTTTCCACTGGTAATTTTACTTCTACTTTAGTAAACACTCATCGAGGTAACAGAACTCTGACTGGAGCAGCTCCCTGGACTCCTTCCCTCCCCTGTGAAATGATGAATGTGTTATCTCTTGTTCTGTTGCCTTAAAGACATCCAGTATCAATTATTATGACAGGAACAGGAACCTTCCCGACAGGAAAAGCCTCATTTATCAAATTCCTAACATTCACGGTACTTACTGTAGTTTTGATAAGGCTAAATAGTAGGGAGTTGACTAGTCTATGTAAACTGCCATATTTAATCCGATATTGAGGAGAATTATCTTATCCCACTAGCAGATAACTTAACTCGTTTTAATTTTTTTTCTTGATTTTTAGTAAAATTCATCTTTTTTGATAATTTAATTGATATTGTTGTTTTCTTAAAGCAAGATCAAATTGACCCAAATCATAAAAAAACTCAAAATAAGCTTATTTACCTGCCAGAGGAGTGAGATCAATCCACTTAATATTGGACTGAAAACAAGACATTGTCACCTGTTAAGATTTCCGTTTTTGCAGTGTGTGTGTGTGTGTGTGTGTGTGTGTGTGTTCAGGGAGATACTCGTCTGTTTTGTGCAATGATGACAAAGCCTCTTTTTTTCTGCTGCATACACAGCTTCAGTAATTTTTTTTTGCGTTTCCTGAGCGTTTCCTGAGCAGACTCACCTCAGCCCCGTGCGACTTGGCGCTCCTTATCAGCGCCCTGTTAATTTGGAGCCCTGGCTGACTCGTGTGAACTGTGACATGCTGTGTTGTGTCAGCGATTTAAAGCCGTTCCCTAGAGACGAGACATGGCTCAAAGCCTAATAGGACGAGGCTGGGCCGTTTTTTTTTTTTTTTTTTTAACAGCAAAACTGTTGCACTCTTAGTTCAACAACACTTGTCTGTTTGTGATGACCTTAAAAGGCCTGAGGGATTGTTATGCCAGTGCTGTGTGTACTTTTGTGTGTGTGGGTGTCCTCCTCCGCGTCACACGGGTAATGTAAGCGTCACTCACCCTCCTCCTCCTCCTCCTCCTCCTCTTCCTCTCAGCTGGTGTTTCGGTGTTTGGAGCATTCCTGCGCTCTGAGTTCAGCGAGGAGAATCTGCAGTTTTATCTGGCCTGTGAGCAGTACAGACACTCGTCCAACAACTTCAGCCTGCAGCGAAGAGCCAAGGACATCTGTGCCACCTACATCCAGCCCGGCGCCCCCCGGGAGGTACGGGCCCCGCCATCCAAGTCTTGTTCGCTGCCAAGATATGCAACACGTGCAAAAAAAAAAACCCCACACACCATTAAATCAAGTCCAGGCACATACCTGAACTTTCGAGTGTTTTGCTTCTAGAAGAATGCGTTTCCTCCCACCAAAATGACGTGTTCTGGAGGCTTCGATCTGTTATTGGATTGTGTCAGTGGTTCCAGTCTAACGTCACAGCATTGTTTCAGAAGCTGGATCCAAATGGAGCCTTTTATTTTCCACTAATAGAACATGAATCAGTCGTTGTTAGTATAAATGGCAATTAAATGATTTTAATATTCACCTAAACGTATTTTAAACATAACATATTTCTAAACATATATATATATATATATTTCTTTTTCCTATCGGGCTCTACATAACTAAATTTGCATGTTACAGTTGAAAATATACCAACCCATAATACAATCTTAAATAGCTTATGTTACTTTCAGGTGAACAGGCAAATAGTTCAAGAGACACAAATATCACCATTGACCTCTCCCATTTGATTTTTTTTTATATCAAAACATTTTTTATTCTAAAAATGTATAATTAAGTTAGAAAAGAATTCTGGAAAAGAAATCTGAACATTGGACAAAAGTAGGTTCAAAAGTTGGCTTTGACTAAGAATCAAATAAATATGGATATTATGGATATGGATTTTCAGTGTTTTATCAACTCAGCCTTGAAAAAATAAGTCTTTTGCTTCTACTAATCACAGATAAAACAGATCTGCTATAAAAGAGATTTAATTGTGTTTCCTGTAATGAACTGATTGTTACCCAGGATTACGCTTCTAAAGTACATAAGAACATTAATGGACTGAGACCTCTGCAACACAAGGGTTTTTATTGCTGTAAGACTCATGTAATTTCCTCTTTCAAAAGAGAAAGACAGTAGTCTGGCATCAAAAGACTTCCTCAGCTCTGTCCATGCTCCTCTCTCTCTTTTTAAACATTTTTTTTACACATTCTCTTTACACAAAGTTGTTTCCCAGAAAATACTTGTACAGGCTTTCTTGGCTGTGACATCTTTCTCAGTAGACCTGCCTTTGTAATAGGTGACATTTACAAGATATCAACAAGTGAGTTCCTGGAGTCTAGTTTAGTGCCACCGGTCACATTCAGCGGTAAAACAATAAAAGCGTCGCACGCAGGTCCAATTCTTTCCAACAGTCCGTGTCAACACATTTAACAGGTGATAACTGATCAGGCAGTGGAGGAAGAAGTGTTCAGATCTTTGGTGATACTTTAGTAAATGCACCAATACAGCACTGGATGTGGCGTAGTTAAAAGTACATAATTATGAGTTGATATACAGAGATAAATAGATTTTTTGTTTTGTCCAGACTCCTCCTAACTTATCACACATTAATAATTTCAAGTAAAGCAACTCACTTCTACTTAGATCAAATTCATTGTTAAATTCTACACAATATGTCACTGTTTGGAAACTAGAAGATCATACATGACCTCTTAAAGGCACAGTGTGTACGACTTAGCAGCATCGAGTGCAACACACTTGGCAGAAATGGAGTATCATATTCATATGTATGGTTTAATTATTATTTACTGCAATCAAAATACAAATTGGTTCTATAATTTTTCACATTGTGCATTTTGCAGCCAGTAGTTGATTAGATTCATCTTTAACCTCACCACTGAACGTCACTAAAAACTTAAACTACCAATTAACTAGGGGGTTTAATTCTTTAACTTCATTTGAGCATGACAGTGGGGGGTGAAGAAGAAAAACGTGCATCAAAATAATCTTTTTCTTAATAAATCTGACTTTGCGTTTATTTGGAACCTGTGTTTTGTATCAAATTATACACCTGCACACAGCATTTAAATGAGTGGGGGTTAATTGAAACTTGGCTATTATTTGGTAATTCACACATAATGATAAGACTTAATTCATGAGGAGGTTGGGGAAACTGTTAAGAACTGAACCTGCTCTTTCATCAGTGTGTAGAGTAACGTGTGTGTGTGTGTGTTGCAGGTGAACCTGGACAGTAAAACCAGAGATCTGACCATCCAGCTGCTGCAGGCCCCCTCGCACACCTCGCTGTCCCACGCACAGAAACGCATCTACTCGCTGCTGGACACGGACTGTCACCCCCGCTTCCTCCAGTCCAACATCTACCTCTCGTTGCTCCGGGAGGCCGACTAGCAGCAATGGATTCTATGGACTCAGGAACAGTGGCTTGGCCGTTCCCCGGACTTCCCGGATTTTCCTGAACATTGTGAAACGTGAAGCTAAAAATGTCTTAAAAATTTGGGAAAAACTGCTATTTAAAAAAGGACAAAAAAAATTGCACTTCAATAGTTCATCAGAATATCTTTCACATACATTACATTTGACATAAATTCCATTGGGGCAATTAAAGCAACTGCAGTTATTAATTTTGGTGAGAATGTGGTCAGTCAGTCTGACTTCAATATTCAACTTTTTGTGTATAAATTAAACAGAGGTGATTCAATGTGCTAATTTTTGAGCTTTAGAGAAGTTTGTTACACTCTAAATCCTAAACCAGGCTCTGGCTGACTGACCCCATCGTTCACACGCAGACTAAGATCAGGAATCATCTGACCATCCCGACAGGATAGCGAGTGGTTGTACTGTAAGCAGTAGCTACAGTCATGTTGAAAGTAGAACGAGGCCGTTTTCTTCCCCTCATATTCAAGACCTGTACAACTATGCAGCTGTAATTTTAATCATTAAACATATCCTCCCACTGAGCAGTTAAAAGTCCCCATGGTCCGATGAGCCCGGCCTGAGTTTTCTTCTGTTTCACAGAGAGGAAAAACAAGTTCAGCAAGAACGAGATCGCTGCTGAAAAGGTCAAAGTACTGTGCGAGTTACTTATATGGCAAAGGTGGGAAACTTAAGCAAATTGACTCTGACAGGTTACATGGCTACAGGGAAGTTGAGTTCAGTTTGCTTTTAAATGCACTGCTGTTCACACAAAGAGACACTGTGTATGTATAGAGTATCCTCAGAGAAACACTGAATGTTGGGCCTGTACGAAGGTAAACTGAAAGTGCATGAACCATGTGTTCGCCACGTCTCCGAATTTTAAAGACAAAGAAATAAAATCCTGCTTTTGTGTCTGATGTTGATTCTTCAGCGGTCACAGATTCACTGTTGCACTTAGTGTGTGTGTGTGTGTGCGTGTGTGCGTGGGGTGACCCCCTGCACATGCAGAGGTTGCTGGGATACTAAGCCAGATGGACGAGACATGCCAAACGTGGCATGGACCAGAGCAAATAGTTTTTAACCTCCCCCTCATTCAAAACCACAATACATAGGTTTCTCCTGCACGGTCTTCCAAGTTTTGTCAACCATACTAACAAATATTTATCATCGATGCATTTTATATATTATATTTCACAATTAAAGGGTCGCAAAATAAATGTGTGAGGGTTGCACCATCTTAATCTGAACGCGATCCTGTTTTGATTTAACGGAGAGTATTGAATTTAACGTTGCATTTGCTGTCAATGGAGGTGATTAGAAACTGATATTCTGGTTCAGTTGCATCCTGGAAATGTAATGAAAAAAGCGAGCAGGCCTATCAAATACAAAAAAAGACTAAAACAACTCCATTCTTAAGAAAAATTGCTTTAATTTAGATATTATTGATCCTGATCAATTATATATAGAGAGAAACAAATTGCCCTGCATCTACTGAGCACAAATCTGCAGCTCCCCAACATTTAAGCGATTTATAGTAACGGTTATCATATAAACTAAGAAGGAAATTTAACTGCTCAAGAAGAAGCTGAAAGCTTCAACAAAAAGCCAGCGAGAGGAGCTTGAGTTTGGTCTGCAAGACGTCCCCATCCGGAGTAGAAGGTCACCGATCAGAACGAACGCCAGAGAAGTATTTACATGTATTCCTGCAACAGCAAGATGTTTATCTGTTCAGTGACATTTGAGAAAGTAGATAGTTGTTGGCTGCCAGCAGCAACCTGGGCCGCTTCCAACGCTACAGTTGACTGGGTAAACACAGAGAAGTCGGTTTGCTCTTCGAGTAATTAGCAGGACACTCAGTCACTCGTGTAGTTGATAACAGCTAGAAAAGTACGGCAACATCACAGCGTGTACTTCAGAAAACATGCAGGACACATTCTGATTGTCACACTTATGAAGCCGTGCGGGAAACCTGTTTGTGTTTAGGAAAATCTGGCAACGGGATGCACATGTACAAGACGATTTCAACCCTCACAATTACCCATAATCGTACAGAACACCCACCCTGAAGCAGCTGTTTTCATATGACCACGCTGCCTGCGCCACCAGGCTGTCAGTGGAATGAATGGGGGAGAAGTTTCACAGACTGGACAGCTGTTAACAAACCCTTAGTAATTGCAGAGGGTTTTTCTTTTTTATTTCAATGGGAGAAACTAAGAGGAAAGGGGTCTGTAGTGTTAGTAACTGCTCACTGTGAATTCACTGTAACACACGACACCATGAGGGACGCCTGTCGACTAAAAATGTGCTGACCTTGGAGGAAGCTATTCTAATAGGCATCTGTGAAATTAGCTGCTAAGGATCGGATGACCAGGTCAGCACAAGTGGAACCCTGCACAAAAAAATACCCAGAAAAAAGGGGCGAATACTGTATCACTGTATTAGAGATGTGATAAATGGGGATATTTTTCAGCATGTTGCTGGAATACGGACATGAAGTGCAAGAAATGTGAGGAAAAAAGGGCACAGTGCTGAGGGAATGAGGGTTGAAAGAAGGTCCAGAGGGATCTGGGCTTCTCCTCTGCAGCTAGTTTCCATACAACGTGTTAGCACTTGCAGCCTTGTTCAACTCAAGTTTAATGAGCAGTCGTATAACCACACATCCTTTGAAAGCCTTTGTTTTTCTCACCCAACTTGGAAACCACTACAACCTATCCTGAATTTTTATCAGAATTCTCAGAGTTCCCGTCAAGTCTAGTTCATAGGACAAATAAAACCATCATTGCATGTGATTTTAATATTACATTGACAATTCTCTTTTTACTGGAGCCATTGACAGTAGATGAGCCCATGTAGCACCATCGACCTCGCTCTGACACACAGCATCATATTGAACACTTGTCCAGAGAATCCCCTCCGATCAGACCATTTCTTTAATGCTGCTTCTTTAAGTCTCTAAAGACTCTCCAGCTGATGCAGAATGCTGCTGCGTGCATATTAACAGGCGTGAGAAGAAGGGATCGTATCTTACCTGCAAAGCTCTTAACAGTCAGGCTCCATCCTATCAAGGATCGCGTAGTTCTGGATCACTCATCGAGAACACTACGCTGCCAAAATGCTGCTTACTAGAAGTTCCCAGTATTTCTATATTTAAAATGGGAAGCAGAGCCTTCAACTACCAGGCTCCCCAGCTGTGGAATCGTCCACCTGTTTCAGTCCGGGGGGCGGACACCCTCCCTACTTTTAAAACAGGTAAAAAACTTTTTGATGGCTGCTTTAGGTTTCTTCCATCTGTAATACTCATGATCCACTGAGGTTTAAATCTGTTGTGTTGCTACAGGTTTGTAAAAGTCTATTAGAAACCGTTTCAGCAATAGAAGATGTGATTTTTCCCTGTTGGAAACAGTCAGTGTAACACACAGACGTGTTATGAGTTTGCCATACAACAGAAACGTGTTATTAACCACAAATTTGATTTATTAAAAAAAAAAAAAATCACCATGTCCATAAAATTAGGTTTTATAATCACACCAAAAACATCAGACCCTCTACTTTGAAATACTGAAGGTGCCTAAAACAGCGAACAGCCTGGCTCACTTACAAAAATACACAATTTAAAACTTAAAGCTAGTCTAAAGACAGACAATATAAATATTTAAAAGGTAAAGTCTGTTTAATTTGGCAAATACAGAGAATGAATTGTATATTCTATCTACTTATGACTGTTTATTCCTATAAATCCATAATTCATTCCTACAAAGTTCTTAATCTTATTGTTTTTTCACCAATATTATGCTCAAACAAGTAGAATTTGTTCAGAAACTCATCTCAAAAACATGAAATGTTTCAGTAAAGCAGTGATGGGCTCTGCTGTTCTGTCGTCTCCTGATGCCTCACCATGACTTTTTCGTGACCTCCTGCTGAACAGGAAAGACTTGAGAAAACGTTCGTTAATGTGATTTTTTCCTGTCTGGTTTCTTTTTTTTTTTTTACTCTTACTTAGATCGATGCTATTAAACAACAATGAGAGCACCAGCAGTAGCTTGAAGTGATAACAGATTGAATTAGATTCTAGAGTTTGTGTGATTATGGGATAAGGCGCATAGATGCTGACATCTGATAAGCAGCAGTTCCTCGTGCTTGAGAAGTCAAGTTCATCAGTTTACTAGCAAACAAAGTAAAAAAACATTTTCACGCATTACAGACAGCCTTGCACCTTCACCCAACTACAACAGAAACGGGCTGTCAGCTTTCACTGGGATTATGTTTTGGGTATAAAGTACATCCGAAGTGGGAAACATGTCTTTTTGTCATATGTTCCGAATCGATGCAAACACCAATGGAAAAAAAAATAATGAAAAAAAACAAGCCCCGTGAGTTTTGTTTCAAAGCCCAAACTTCATCAGTATAAATCAACGTCAGCCACAAGGAAATGAAGCAAAAATGTCAACCTGCTCGTCCGGTAGAAAAAATGATTAGCATATTAAGACAGGGAATATGAACTACTTAAGGCTCAAAATAAAAAATGACTGGTTACAATCATATGACTGCATTTTCAACACAGATTTGTAAAGTGAAAGCAATCTTTGTCCATATTAAAACACCTAGGAATGCATCATGTGGCCATTCATGGACACTGGGCGTGGTAGAAGCCTCCCAAGTTTCTGCACACTTTGCTGAAGCCAGTCCAACAGTCCACAGCTCCAAGATCATCAGTTTACTATTACAGAACCCCAAAGAAACCGAAAAATTACCAGATTTGAGAAGCTAGAACCAGAGAATTTGGACATTTTTCCTAAAAATGACTCAAATCTGTTATTAAAACAGTGATGTAATAAGTTGTTAACTAATCACTTGTTCAACTAATTGTTGTGGCTCTACACTAAATATTTAGCAGAGGTTAACAACATAGAAAGGCCTATACGCCTGCCCATATTTATGGTGTAGACGTGTATATTTATGATAAATACAAATGAAGAGCTACAAGAAATAGAGGAGCATGTGCAGATAGACAGAGAAGAGAAGCAGCAGCTAAGTTGGAATGTTGGACAGTTAAATATCTCATCTTGGAACCAACAGAAAGTGACGACACCTCCGCACAGCGACTGCATCATTTCCTGCTGAAGAGTTCAGGCCGCGTTGTGAGGTACAAAAGCACAAATCCCAGAAGAACCAATGACGGCCAACACCACAGTGTCAGGTCCCAATGCTGGATTCAGTTTACTGCCCTGACGCATGGCGTCGGCCGTCACCAGGGACGGGTGCTCCTGTGCTCCTGCTTGTGCTTCACCCACTGTCCAGTGTAGCAGTGCTCCCCCACAGTCCAGGACCAGTCCCTCCTGCTCCCGTTGCCGCCTTTCCCCCCCGGCTGTCTGTGACCGAGCAGCGGGCCTGCAGCCGGACGCTGGCGGCTGTCCGACGCGCCCGTCTCCTCCCTGACGCAGCAGGCGTCCGCGTCTGAGTCCGGCTGTGACTCTCCGCCGCCTACGGGGGTCTGGCTGCGGACCGGATCGCCCTGGGACGCAGACACAGGTGGAGGCGGGAGAGGCTGGCACCTGGGCGGACGAGGACAAGGTCAGCATAGGCAAAGCATGGAGATGGAGGACATATGTTGGTTTAAAATTGAGATTAAAAAAAAAAAAGTGGAGACATTTGAGGGCGAAACACACAGCAGGTCACAGCTGCCCCCCCAACAAGAAGCCTCAGAACTCAAGTTTCCTACGTTAAGGTGTGTACTTCAGGATTTATGACATAGGTACACTGAAGCTATAAAACAGACAAACATATCTGTGTATCATACATGGGTATTAATATGATAAGGGAATGTAATGTCCATCTGTGCAGAGCTAGAATTAAAGCCTCCAGTGCTGTGCCCAACGCCCAGCGCTGTCATTAATCTAGCCGCGACGGTCTCCCTCTGACGCCTTTCTGTGTGTTTTTCGTCACAAATGTCTGCACGCCGGGCGAGTGACTCACTCCCGACTCCTTTTTTATTCGCACATGCTCGTCACCCTCCCTGATAAGCAGCAAGATCAATGTCCAAACAACTAGCGGGGTTAGTGTAAATACCTGCGTTGTGGTGTGTGAATACTGGCCAACCTGTGTGTGTCTGTGCATCCCAGTGCGTATGACTGATCCCCCACCGCACTCAGACCTGAGGAGTCACAAGGTGCTTACACATGAGGAGGGAGAGACAAGCTGCCCAACCGTTCTGCAGCCGGCTGCTTAACGTTTGTTACATTCATACAGCAGAAGACACCATGAGCGGCTGCCGGCATCGTAAAGGCCCCGTGAAATGGAAATAAGAAAGTCTCCTGTGACCCGTTTCCCACTGAAACTAATTATTTGAGGTTTAAGCAGTTGCAAAAAGGACTTCAATCAAATCCTCACATCCGATTGGGCTACAAGAAAGTGGGCAGGACTCAGTGTTTAGATAAATGGGTCGAAGTTTTGTAAACGCCCCTGAGTGCAGGATGAGTCATAGGGTTTAAACCGTTTATGTTCACAACTGGCACATAATAAAAATAAATGAACAATTAACACAGGGACACAATGTTCAAACCCTTTTTCATTTCACAGGGCCTTTAAATTATGACTTTCTCATGAAAATGTTCTGATAAATGTTATTAAAACCCAAGTTAGTATTAAGGTTTACCTTTTTTTTGTTTTTAATTGAACTAATTGTCATTACACAATACAAATCAATAATAAAATTCAAATATGATAGATCAAAATGGCAAAAAATGAATACCTACTCTAACTTACCACAAATGTTACACTGATAATACTGGACATAAAATAAACAAGATTTATGTGCTGAGATATATGACTCGCTGCCAGCTGTTTTATTTTTAGAAGTTAATAGAACCATAAAAGCACAGGTGAGGGAAAGACAAATCCATCTAACATGTGAAAGTGTCCCTTTTCGTTCGTTGACCTACATTCCCAGGCTCTATAATATTATACATAACAATTACTCAGTGCTGACATGAGTGGGCATGAAGTGTCGGCACAGAACAGGAAGAAATAAATCACTATGTGGAGACAGATGTGTTGTGTCAGCCTGTCGTCCAAACAACATCACTACTATTAAAATGTCTTTACATGCACAGTAGGAACCTGGGAAGCGTAAATGCACAAATCCACATATAAAATCTGACTAATAACTGGATTTATATGAGTTATAGTAGATAACGCCTGCTGACTTTGTATTTCTATTTATTTAAGTCATTCTAATGCACTGATGTTATTTTAAGTAACATTTAAAGTTTATAAAAAATCATTTACCAGCCTTTCTGAGCCTCACTTATGTTTTTAACCTTCATAAATTAGTCTATAACTCTTATTGGCATTTTAGATTACATTCTTTGACACTTGTTACTACAGCTATCTGGGCCCCTGGAGTCCTGCTGGCGTCACGGGCTACGGTAAACTATGATGTTTGAAATGATTCTAGAATATTTAGAAGTCATGGAGAACAGCACAGCTGCTGAAAAAAGGATCCGAGGGGAAACAATGAATGTGTCATAACATGATGTAATGAGTCTGTCTGTCTGAAACATGTGCTAATACACTGTTTCCTCATCCAAAACACAGAATCACCATGGAGACTCATTACATGACATGGCCTCACTATTGTGTAACAAGCTAATAATATGGACTGATATTATGAATAAAACGTACATTGGTTTAGGAAAAGGCAGGGTTTGAACTTATGTTGAAAAATCAGCTTTTTTTAGGCTGAAAAAGTGAAAATGGGCAGATTAGTGACGTGATGGATTCTGAGCTGCATTTACAGATGAAGTCTGTGAGACTGGTTGAAAAGCCCTACAAAGCCAGCAAATAAACCTTTGAAGTTATTTTCTCACACAGATACGGTGAGGTAACTATTACGTTCTTACATTCTTCCATAATAAAAAACATACTGACTGCAGAAACCAAAGAATCACTTTCACTCGTATTCATCTGATTACTCATGTCTCCTCAGATCCTCTTCTCATACAATTCATGTTCCCTATTTTTTAAAATGATGGCATGAAATTATCTAATTATTTGAGCAGGATTCTTAGGTTTCTTGACATAAACATATAAGTTGATAGATTTGCAAACTATTCTCTCGACCATGTGAGTACAAGAAAATAGCCAGTGCTGCATTAGACATTGCTCTAAAAACATTAATGACGTCATTAAACCTCACCTGGCACTCGTCTGTCCAGCAGTTCTGCAGCTTTTCTGTCCATGTGGCGACTGTACAGGCTGCATCTGGCGACTAGACCCTGTTGGCTACCAGAGAAACGGCAACAGCCAGCGAGGGAGGGTGAGAAGAAAGCATGCGGAGCAGGGTAAAAGAAGACAGAGGAGGGAGTGAAAGAGCAAAGGCCAGAGGCCGTCACCAAAGACAACACGAAGAAGAAAAAAAAGGAGAACAAAGACAACAACAAAAATTACAAAAATGAGTAAAAATAACCAAATGCAACAAATCAGAAATAAGGATAAAAACACAACAAACATGGTGTATCAATGAAATCAAATGCAACAAAATAAAAGGCGACGGAATGGAAACGGACTTTGGGATAGGAGGAGCAGCCTTAGCCTTAAACAAGCAGGTTGTTGGGTTAAACTTCCCATATCGTGCACTTTTTGATGTCCCTAACATATTATATTTACGGTCTGAAGCTCCAAGAATAAGCTCATCATCAGCTTTACAGCTCCTTTTATTACTATCCATGAGTTTCTCCTTTGATGTATGGGCATAATATCACAAAATCACAGCAGCACAAAGCAGCCGTTTTAAGGCAGAGCTTCGGAATCCAAGCTGTGTGCATTTCTCCGCATGGGATAATATCTACATAACAACGCTGTGGTTACAACAAATAAATCAAATGGCATTTTTCCAAGATATGGGAACTTTAATGCAAATTCCAATGTGTGGCAGTGATATGACAAAAGGCAACCTCACATGTGCGGTTTTGTGGCAGACAGTTTAATTGATTCTTAAAAAAGGCAAAGAGATCAGCCAGAGCCATCACGTGCCCCTCTGCAGGGGAGATAACGACTAAGTTTTAAAAAGGCCTAAAGGAGCCTGTTGTTCTCTCCATGTCTGAGTTAAAAATCATTCCAACAGCAGCGCACTCCCGTTCTTCCGCTGAGACTATCCATCGAGTTAAGACACCGCAGCCATCCCTTTAAAGGAAGAGGAAACGGTGCCAGTCAGGGGGCGATCAATTGGAGCCCAGCTGAGATCTATTAAGGGAACTATTGACCAATGACAGTGAGACGAGCAGACAGAGCACATAATTAATTAAAGGGGGATCAAAGGCCGTGAACGGGGAGGATGGGCGGGTGAACAAAAAGATGGAGGGAGGGGAAAGAGAGACAGAAAGAGACCCGTGTTTAGAAAGCAGCGTCGGAGCAGGACAAATAAGTAGGAGAGAGTGAGGCCTGCCTCTTTGTGCTGGACACAATAAGTGACTAACGAGAGGAATGTTGTGTCCCGCTGCCAAGCTCAGCAGAACCTGGCACCGACGCGCGGCAAAGCGTCGGACAGATGCGAAGGATTCCGCGCACGAGGCTTCCCACGTCGTCACTGCCGGGGGGCGCTCGTTTACGGCTGGGAAACGGGCCAAATTTAGCCGTTAAACATTAGTTACTGGACGCGGAGGAAGGTCCGATAGGGTCCGAGCTTCCAGCTCATCTGAGAAACTGAGCAGAAGAAAAAGATCTATATTGTCCCTGGATATTTAATAGGTGGTTCAACACGTAGTCATACCAGTTTAATAAAAGAATTCTAGTAAATTACCATTTTTTCCCCAGTTTTTCTAAGCAAGATTTTTTTCAGGAAGGTATTAATCTCCTGTCCCTCCTGTTCTGTTCCTGTGGTTGCCTTATCTGTTAAGCGATTGAAACAAATAAATGTTCTGGCTGTGAACTATTGTAGGCAACCAATCTATGTTGACAAGTGGAGGCAATGATACTGATTACTGAAAAAGTTCAATTTATGGGCGAGATGATGAGTGTCGTTGGGTAATTTTTTAAACAAAACATAACTATCACATATTACAACAGTTGCTATGCTGAGAGCTCCTGTTTCCTTAAGAAGTAGTCCCCATAAAACACAGAGATCTGAACAGGCACAGGGTTCCTGGGAAGAGATGTCTGTTTTAAATGTCAATTTTAAATGCAGTGAGCACCACAAACTAGGTTATTCATCCGTAAAAAGATGGAAACAATTATAGCGCTTCCATCCCCGTCGCTAAACACTGGTTACACCCATGGAAAATAGAGCATGGGAACAAATACTAACCGATGCTTGGCCGGTTGGATCAGCATTTTTTGGCCTCCCTGAAACATCTCTACAACCACAGGATGAGACACGTTTTGAGAATAAGCTCTAATAAAGTTGATGATATTCTCCCTGACCCTTCAACAGTGCTGTGGTTCAGAACGAAGGATCGACGACACATCGGCCTCAGCTGCCCTTTGTGTTTAGTGCTTATTAATAAGTGTTAATGTGCTAAAACTCAAAACATCAGGTTATTATAAACCAGTTTTTTTGTAGGATTCTCCCCACTCAACACAGCGGCTTCTAATTATCAGCTCGTAATCAAGCAGCTGAGGCCCATTGAGAGCTTGAGAATGAGCAAATAATTGGAATCAGGAGTGTTTGAGCGGGGAGATTCCAACATGATGCAGGGCAGCAGGACTGGTGACCCCTGGTTTAAGTGCCAATAATAACTAAAGATTCTTTAAAGCTTGTTTTACAGCAACGGTTAAAAAAAAGAAAGGAAAACATTAGTTACTATGACTAATGCTCTTCAAATATAAGGTAATTTGATTTCTAGCAACTGCCTACAGGCCCTACAGGGAACAACTGACTGTGTCTGTTTCTGATTATATTCAGCTTCTGCTGAGTTCCCTGATTTATGAATGTGTTTCCCCAAATTAACAACTTTAGTTTGAGTGGTCGTGCCTTTTCTCTTCTACGAGTGCATTGCTTCTCTATAAAGGTAGTGCTTGTT
Source organism: Eupleurogrammus muticus (assembly GCA_036785175.1). NCBI lineage: Eukaryota > Metazoa > Chordata > Actinopteri > Scombriformes > Trichiuridae > Eupleurogrammus > Eupleurogrammus muticus. The sequence goes on along the minus strand of JAYKQN010000020.1, from coordinate 9,776,094 downwards.
GTCATTTTTTTGTCTTCTCAAGGCCATGTGACTGCCTGCTGGAACCAGATAAAAACACAGAGCTTGCGCATTGTGTCACAGATCTCCGTATAGGACTGCATTAAAACACACTGCTAAAAAGATCTTTATATGTGATATGTTTTTGTTGATTGTATTGTCTGGACGGAACAAATGTGACGCCTCTGGACGCGTAAGGAGCTGGCGGCCGAGGCGCGCCTCATTCGGTACCTGCTGCGTCTTTCCCTGCAGCGGGCGATGAGGGGGGACTGCAGGCTGTGGCCCCTGTTGCCCCCAAGGGCCGACACCGGGGCGGTTCGCAGGGGGGCTCTGGTGGGGGAGGAGCCCACGCTCAGCGAGTGGGAGTACTGGGAGGATACCGACCGCTGGGGGGAGTGAGGCGGCGCAAACGGCCAGGGACGGACCCTCTGCTCCTGACGTACCGCTGGAGAGGGAAAAGGAATTACTTTAATCAACCAAATAATTGTCTCAATAAACGATAGATTAATCGACTGTCAGAATATGCTTAGTTGCTATGTGTGCGTGAAACTGAAATGTTGAAGTCTTTATCCAAGTAGAAGGAACATTCACCTTCTCTCTCCATTAAAGAGTAGGGCTTGATCTCTCCGTCTGGCTTTTTTAGGGGAAACTTTCTCAATTGGGCCGCTGTGGAGGAGAACACACTCAGAATAGAAAAAAAGAAGATAGGATCTGTTGTCAGTCTACAACACATCCCCCCCTCCCCTACAATATAGCCCTACACTACTCATGCACGTCCTTTATAATAAATAATAAATCTCCTCTGCCACTATTGGAGGATTGCCACTATATCGAGGATCCACTGAAAAACAGTATTTGAATATCGATCCCCAGATCTTTAACAGGCTTAATGAAGATTTGTGAGCGTGAGCAAATATTTTCCCAAAACCAGAACTGAAAAGCAGACCGAGTGTCATTCAGCCGTGACAAAGTCATCCGTGTTTCACAGTTATTTGAGCTGATTCAACCCTCAGATATCAAAGGAGGTATTCATCCTCGCCACAAAATTTCTAAACGCTTTGTTCTTTTTTTTCCCCCCCAAGTGGACTGATCTGATTCTTAGAATTTCTAAAAAAGTATATTGTAACACATTCTATTCTTTAGGCCATGGGTCTCCAACCCTTTTGATTCCAAAAGCCTGACCCCACAGTGGCTCTCCAGGACCAGGGTTGGAATCCCCTGCTTCAGGCTATGGTGACGGAAAAGTATCGATAAAAAAATGAAAATGAAACTTTTCCATCATGTCAGAACTAGTGGCTTGAAACCCAATCCACGAAATCCTCTTGTAAGAAGTGTAGTAGTGTTGACTGGCGGAGGGGCGTGTCCTTTACCTGCAGGACAGGTGTCACACCTCTCTGCACTGTAAAACGATCCCGTACAATCCAAACTTATGACGCACAATTAAAGAAAAACACAGGTCTTGTTCTCCACAGTAATACATTAATGTGATTAATTGAAGGAAGTATGACACGCGAAGCCCTTTTAATTGGCTTTACAAAACTGACAGACGTTAGGAGGCGTTAGAGGGTCAGGACACAGGCAGATACTGGTCAGTCAGGTGGTCTGCAGGGGTTTGAGGAGTCTACAGGTCATGGCTCTCTGTGATAACACAATATTCTGGGTAGTCTGAGTGTCCAACATGCTACAGTACATGCTATATATATTTTACTTTTATAATGTAAACAAATACAAATGATGGTGAGGAGGAACTAAAACTGGAAAAAAATGATGTGATAAATATACCATGGACCTCATAAAGGGACAAAAGGGAGGGGGATAAGATGCTGGGGACATACGAGAAAAGAAAAGAGATAGAGAAGTCCTTACAAAAAGCCGTACATCCCCTGATCCGTCAGAGGAGAGGGAGGTGAGCCTGGGAGAGTTTGGTGAAACAAAAGATTTTGGAACTGGAATAAAAGCAGATCAGCGCTCTCTTGGGTCGAGAGCCCTTTTTTTTCAGACTTACATCTCACTAATGATTGCAAGTTTAGCTTTTCTTCCACATATACATATTCAACAAAGATGAAGATGGATTCGTCGTGATGCCGAAAGCAAAAGTACACCTTAAAGCTGTAGCATGCAAACTAAAATATGTAACTGAACTCGATAACATGTTCTCACAAAAGTATGTGGTTGTGCTGTTCTGCAGCAATGTTTTCCAAAAAAATAAATGTAAGTCGAGTAAGTTGATATAGAAATACCAGAAAGCCAACCAAACACAGGCTTAAGCCCAAAGAATATCATGTCTCAGACGCCCATTTGTCCAAACCTCACAGCTGCCACCTACAGCACACGACACACACAAAAAAAAACTACATAATCTCATTCACAGCCAAAACGAAAGCAGAGTAGTGAAAACATTACCTGATCTGTTGAGGAAGAAGCCCTCAAACACCACAAAGTTATTGACCTGGAATAAGAACAAGACAACGACAATAAATCATACAGACTGTAGAAGTGACACTTCATTTACAGTCCAGTCAACTGCTATTTGAGAGGTCAAGAATGAACTCTGTGGCACCTTTTGACGCCGTAACGGGTGAGTATGGCCATGTTATATTATATTTATTATGTCGCCTTGCACAAAAAGGCAGCTTGTTCCATCTATATCCGAATTGGCTTGCTCAGTGTTATGTTAAGAAACACATTGATATGCATGTTTTGTGCATCAGTGTTTTATATTTATTCTGCCTGACACAGGCTGCAGCCTGTTGTCTCCTATAGTGTCTGATGTACTTTACTTACATGTACATTGGTTTTGTCTTTTTCCGTTTATCTGCACATTCATGTTTTACGTCTCTCTCGTGTTCACTTTAAACTCTCTAATATGTATATATTAGTAATATATATTTTCATTCTATTCCTTTTTAAAATTGAGGCTGCCTTTAAACATCTGACCAGGGACAGCAGTTAAAAAACTGACCTCTCTAACTTGAATAAATTAATTAAATGTCATTTTTTCTGCATCACTGTATGACCAGCAAGGGCAACCTGCATAGGGCTGGAAAGATTCCTTAAGTAAATTAAATAACTTGATTAAAAGAAATCATTGATGGAAATTCAAAGTGCACTGCTTTCATACAAACTTTAACATAAGATAATTCTTACTGTGCACAATATGTTCCAAACTGTTGACTCCGTTACCATAAATGACTCCAAATGTTACGTTAACATTGTATATAGTAAAAAAAAAATTATCGCTATTACTGAAATGCAAACCCAGAACATAGATGCTGATATTGCAATTTTGAGGCTGAGTCTTTATGGGGGGAATTGAAGACATACTGTGATAGCAGAGAGAAGCGAGTTTGGATCATTTCAACCTGGACCGAAATGAAAACTTTAACACACAGTGTAAAAAACAAACAAACTGAGCAACCTCAATTAAACACATCCATGCCTGCGCATCTCAACAGAAAGCATCCCATCCTGGAATAGTCATGACACAAGGTGTTGACCAGGAATAAATGAAGAGGAGGGTGCGGCTTTGCCACCTCATGGAAAAATGTAAATTAAGCTTTAACTACTCATAGCAAACAAAAGCAGCATGAGCAGCATATCTAAGAATGATGTGGCTTCTAGAATCAACACCTCCCTATCTTTAAACTACATGTGTATAATAATGAGTATATTTGGAAACATGTGCTCAACTGACAGTTCTACCACTCAGAATTCAGGGACAAGGGAATAGATAGAAGCAATGATCCTCCACATCTTACTATTCTTGCGTAGCACCAAATACTAAAACTGAAGCCTTAAAAAAAACTGCTGAAATCAGAGAGAGTGGAAGTAGGCAGCATCTAAATATAACTGCGAAAAAGTGGAGCAGGCACGCTGAAAATCGCATGAAGGAAAAAAATATTTTTTGCAGATTAAAGCGTTCGTATTCTTTACCGCCTTTCTTTACTACGGCGTGCAGCAGATCTCACATTTCACACACGCTGAGACTGTGACAGTAGGATCAGACCGTACCTGAGGAACACTCGGTGTCAGGCAGTATTGCTTTGCGAGGAAGGACAGGAATTTGGGCGAGGGCCGGTCGTAAGCCATCAGCACTGGCTCTAAATTCTTGTGCTACAATAGAGGAGAGAAAACATATGATAAACACCACACAGCAATAATCTGCTAACATCACCACTGACAGCAGATTGCTTCATGCGCAATTCAAACAAACTGGAAGGAAAAAGGTGTTTCTGCCTTTTCTGAATGGCTGCACTTGAAACCAGGATAGATCATTCATTCTCCCCACTCTCTCCCAACAACTTGTTCACTGTGCACTACTTCTGATATCAGTGGTCCTCAACCTTTTTGGACTTTTAATATAAATAAAATTGTCCCAGAGATCTGTCTTCCCATGTTGCATTGCCTCGAGTTAAGTTGCTGATTATTGCCATGACGCGTCAGTTGATCGTTCAGAAAATCGGGAAAAAATATGTTTCCCACAGTCCAAAGTTGGATCTTCAAATATCTGGATGTGTCTGACTGCCCCTAAACCCCCCAAAATATTAGGTTTATTATCATGTTCCACAAGTAAAAGCCACAAGTCATCACAGCTGATAAATGGAAACCTGCTAATTTTCATTAAGACCAGGCGTTAATCGATCTTCTGTCACTCTTAAGTGTTCATATCTAGAAAGATTTGTTGTTTCATTTGAACATCTGTTAGAGGCTCAAGGAGGTAAAATCCAGAAATCCACAAACAGTAATTAAAAAAATACAGGAAAGCTTAGTAAGTTATCAGTAAACTGAGATTTTGGACAGAACTACTTTCTTCATTGTGTGTCAGCGATGACAGGAGTAGAGTGGTATCTACAAAATACACACAGTATAATGTGGAATTGTGAGCAGAAAGTAGTGTGTGTGACATGGACACTACTGCTTCTGTTCTATTGAGAAACTGATGAGGATGCTATATAGTGGATACACTAGCCTCTGTCTTTGTAGTCACAATGGGATTAATTATACTAATGCACAGATTCAGACAGCCTCTCCAAGAAGAAACTCGTTGAACTTCTTCTGTATAAATAAAAGTGCCAGAAATACTTTTATCAAAAAAAAGTTAACCAGAAATTTCCCACTGCCTTTCCCAGCTCTGCTTGGACAACCAGCGTGTGACATGGGCTTCCATCGCCGCCAATTGTGTAACTTCCATCAGACGGTCGTCCCATCTTCAGGCTGCTGATTGGCCAGATTTGTTGAGCTGTGAAAGTTGGCAGGTTTTTTCCCCTCTTCACAACTTTCGTCACTCCTCACGCGCACAACCCCACAAATACTTTCCTGAGCAGAAACTGTGTGGAAATGTGTGGGGTTATCCTCATTTGAGCAATTCGGCCTGTCTCATTCCTCTCTGAGACGACGGCGTTTTCATCCCGCCTTCAAGTGCAGCCATTCGGAACCTGTACCAACTCTGTGGTGTTTGGAAGTGGTCTAACGACTATAACACATCTATTAATCATTAAAGAGAGCTTTCATGTGGGGATGTACAGTGTGGGGAAAAACAGCCTCGCTATGCAACCTCAGCTCTATCACAACAATACGTTTCATAACTAGCGTGTTTCATCATGAGATGTGTCTCTACAAGCTATTTCAAGCCCACTGTCTGCTCCCACGCAGATGGGAAAGGAGACAGTGATTACACCCTCCCCAAACACTGAGTGTGGTTCTTAGTAATTTGGTGCTGAGAGAGGAATTCTTCACCTTCAACATGAAGTCAAACAGCTCCAGCCCGTAGCCGTGTCGCTGTAAGTTCTCCACTATGTAAAAATCCAAAACGCACAGGGGCTCTGCCTCTATGTGCACACCTTGTCTGTCCTGTGGAAGGGAAAAAATATATATATATATATATACAAAAAGCACAGCTCAACAGCAGATGAATGTGTGGAACAGGAGGTGACCTCGGAAAACACGGAGAGAAATTAAGAGAATTAAAGAAAATGGGGTGACTCACAAGCAGAAATAACTTCTTGTAGCCGACCTTGAGAAATCCCACAGCTACACCGCGTCCTCTGTATGAAGGAGAGAGGAGGAACAGAGTGAAACGCAATGAGGTCACAGTGTTAACCTCGGGGTCAGCGGGGGTTATGGGCAGGGGTGGGCTCAGCCTTGGCAGGGTTGTGCGGAGATGTGGACTGTTTTTTTTTCTGCTTCCGAATCTAAGCGCTGTGAAGCATTCAGGAAAAATGTTTCTCTTATTTCTCCACCTCCCTCAACCACAGCTGCTTTCTCTCTCTCTTTCCCCCCCTCTCTCTGAAAGAAGAAGAAATTTGTTGCCAATAATAAATCAATAAAATTACTCCATACCTTATGCATGGAGTCATTCATTCAAATTTTTGCCAAGGGAAAAAGGAATATATATATTATATATATATATGTAATTTTCCTGTTTCGAGATAGCTCCTGATGTATAGTAGAGCAGTTGTGGATGTGTGTGTGTGTATATATATATATATATATATATATACACACACACACACACACACACACACACACACACACACACACACACACACACACACACACACACACACACACACACACACACACACACACACACACTACTATACACCGCTAAGAAAAGCATGGGTAACATAACATTACAATATTCAGAAATACACTCTATACATTGTTATTGTGCTAAATGACTATTCAAGCTACAAATGTCTGTTTTTTAATGCAATATCCCCATAAGTGTATAGAGGCCCATTTCCAGCAAGCATCACACCAGCATTCTGTTTGTTATTGCATTAGAAGCTAATGGATGGTTAGAAAACCCCTGTGCAATTATGTTAGCGCAACTGAAATCAATTTAGCTGGTTAGATGAAGCATTCTTTGATGGAAGCAATGTTTGAAGGAGAAAATTGTTATTTCGAATAAAAATAATTATTTCTAACTTCATCAATGTCTTGACTATATTTTCGATTCATTTTGCAAATCATAGATAAATAAAAGTGTGACCTTTTCTGGAAAACACAAAATTGCCTGGGTGACCCAAAACTTTTGAATGGTAGTGTAGAAGAAAATATATGCATGCTTAAGTATAGGCTTGATTAATTAATTATGTTGTTGTATTTGTCACTTTTCAGTATAAGCGTAAGGGGTCTCTTCCATGGCAAGAAGAGAAAAAAGCTCATCTTCATTTACTACCAGCCCACCCTCACACAGCAAAGCTAAAACCGACCTTGATTAACCTACTTTTCCGTTTGGCTGATTTAAGGCAAGCGCCATGAACATTAAACACAGTGTCTTGAATGTCTCTGCACCACAGTGCATGCATTGTGACCACAGTATGACTCAGTGATGAGGTGAGTCGGTCCGGCTGATGAGTGCCAGCTCAGAGACAAACACTGGAAAATGTGTGTGTGTGTGTGTCTAAGTGAAAGTTGCAGATGGGAAATGAGACGCACCCGTTGCTCTCTCCGTCCTTCAGCAGGTAGACCTGATGCCTCTGTGACTGCAGCTTGGAAGCACTTGTTATAGGTGCTGTCAGCTGCTGGGCCTGTGGACAGCAGGTAGGGACACGTCACACACGTATACAAACTGTCATGTAAATCATTCATCATTTTTTAGTAATTCAAATTAAAGTCTGTCGATCGCACAATTTTGTTACAGAACAACAGTGACAGGAAACGCCTGTGAGTTTTGGATTTTGCAGACAATAATCCTCAGTTCCATCCGCATCGCCAGCATTGTCTTGGTCCTGACATTTGAATCCACCCACTCCACCAAGTGACTGAAATGGAGTGTAACGACCTTCTGTCTGGTATCAGGAAATCACCAGCATGGGGAGACGGAGGGTGTGTCCACATTTGTCTCCGCGTAACATAAACATGAATGTGGAGGTTCACACAAAAGTTGAACAAATCATTAATATCCTCCCACACCTGCAGAAACTGACCTTTGCTGAGGCTCTGCCGAGTTCATCAATAACTGTGGCTATGTGGGCTTGAAGATCTGGTCTACAAAGACAAATGACAAACACAGTAGAACAGCTGAATGACAATACTTTTCCTCATGTAAAGAAGGTTTCTATATATTTGCAATTTTTTCTTCGAAATATGACTTACACTAGACCCACATTAGGATCTGTGTCGCTGTTTAGTGAATTAGTATGAGACAAAAAATCTTAGTAGGGCTGCAATTACCAATTATTTTCATTATTGATTAAATTGTCAAACAATCAATCATCTTTTTGGTCTATAGAAAATGTCATAAGGTCTTGAATTGTTAGTTAACAAACAAAAGGTAGTCTGTTGACAGGAAAACAAGAAATTCAAACATTTCAGCTCTTCTTTTTCTTATAAAGAATGATCCAAAAACGATTAATCAAATAAGCTACAGCAGCTCATTTAAAGGAAAAAAAACAACTTAAAACTTATATTTTTTCTCAGAATTTAATAACCTGAAATTTGCTCTTAGCTGCACTGCTACATAATGTGTGTCCTATTTATTTTAAACTATATATATATATATATATATATATATATATATATATATATATATATATATATATATATATATATATATATATATATATAAAAGTATAACAAATGCTACACAAATAGTGAATTATATAATTCAATGTCAATCATAAAACAGAAGATGCATAGTAATTTTGCAGATGTGAGCATCATTCTCTCTGCAGAAAGCAGCCAGTAGTTAACAGCAAAGACAGCAGGAAAATCTGATTAGCTGCATTCTAACTTACCTTCCTGCAGATTTACGACCTGCAACAAGGTCCTGGTCCAAGACAGAGACCCTCTCTGAGAATAACTGGTTAATATCAAAGGGAAACTCCATTATATCTTCTCTCTGTAGCCAGCTGCACAGCTACAACACCAAGCACATGAAATACAGACGAATACAGCAGGTGTCTTGCTAGCTAGCTGGCTAACGTGGCTATTGGCTTCTTAGATTAACTCAACAAGCTGATTCGTTCGAGCAGAAAGGAACATTTAGCTGCTCGCAAATCGAAGAAAACAAAACTTCGACATTGCATTCGGCAAAATGTCAGTGACATTAGTAAACGCTCTGTTTGAGCTGCAAGAACAGACACCTGCTGTGTACATTACAGTCACTGCAGCTCCATTGTGTCTCTATGGGAGTCACTCCCTGGCAGCGGTTACCGTAATGCTACTAAAAAACTACGACGGTTAAGAAAAAAAACACTCACACGGGCACAAAACAAAAAGAAAAAGCATAAAAAAACAACAACTAATATACATCTATTTTTGTTTAATGAACAGTGATAGTTCATATATTATGTTATTATCATTGATAAAAATGTCTCACAGTTGGAGAATAGAGAATAATATAATGTGATATACACGTTACTTTATATATGTGTTTTACGGTAAAATATATGACGTTGATGGTGTCTGAAAAAGGGCAATAATGCTAATTATTTTTTTTCATTGTTCAATAATAAAAAATCAAATTAATAAAATAAGAAATATTTTTTAAGTAAACGAATTTGGTGAGAAACATTTATTTAAAAAATCTGTCAAAAAGTTTCAATTTTTTATGATTTATTATTGCATTTTCTTTGCCCTCATCATTATCTTTTGTAATTGTAAGTCTGTTTTTACTTATTGACTTATATGAATTGTATTATTGTTCAATTCGTATCAAAATGCCAATAAAGGAAAAAACAGCAGCAAAACAATTACAACCTATTTGCCTGTCCCACCTAAGGTGAAAAAAAAATAATTTTATATGATATATGTCATCTTTCCATGTAACGACTTCTCATGTCAAAGGTTAATTTAGATTTAAAGGTTTGTACACTTTAAAAAAATAGAAAACATGGTTCTAACCTCCAAATAAACTATTTAGAAAGGTCTTACATGCTGCTTTGGGGCACTAACACAATAAACACATCACATTATTTTCATTTTTTCATAAGGCTTCACTGTGACACTGCTACTCTATTGCAATAAATCAACTACATGCAGCTCTCCCCACTCTCTCATCTTTCCACATGGTGGCGCCGCAAGCAAATGTATGATGGCCAATACTACAGGAGCCTTACTCTGTCTACAGAGAACCACTGATTATTATTGAAATATCATATGTTCCATCAGTTATATGCTATTTTAGAATATTTTTTCAATGTGTCAGTTTTAGCTGCGATTAGAAGTAAACAGATATATGATGACATTCACTCATACCGGACAGTTATTTTTACACGTTTGTTGAGTGTGAAAATGATGTGCATCATATGCTTTGGCCTTCACAGTCAGCAGAGTTCAAGCTGAAGACCTCTGGGAGATTTTTCAGTAAATCCTGTAGGGCAGAGCTCTCCACCACCGTCATTAAAACGCAGAATGAGGGGGGATATCTGTTGGAAGAAAAGCTGCTCATTCTTCCCTAGCGCTCCACAAACAGAAACTACTCTGGAGGCTTGTGTCGGAACAGTCACACTAAGATGTTTATGATGGTTTTTCCTTTCACTTGTCACCCAAATGGAGCAATAAAGGAGCCTCAGGAAAAGTCAGATGCAGTTCATTCTAGTACTACTGATTTTTTTTTTTTTAGAGACATATGAAGACATAGTGTGGTTCATAGTGCAATGTTTTTTCTGTTGGTAACAGACTCAAATAACACATAAAGCAAAAGAATAAAGATTATTGAAACCGACATTCAGAGAGTAAAACCTCTGCTTAAGTCTCCAAGACACAGAACAGCTTTTCTCTGTAGAAAGTTCTCTAAAGAAGACAGATAAAAAAAATCCCATGCAATTGCTTAATTTTTGACTCACCATTTAGGAAATACCACCTTAGAGTTCGCATAAGTAAGAGAAGTGACAAATTAGTCAAATTACAACTAATTTATCTCACGATGCTTTGCAAGTAGAGCAGGTCTACGCCTCCTCTTTAATTTTTAGGGACCTAATATTTCCCCAACAAGCAAGTATAAATTAGCTCAATTTGAGCTGTGATGATTAAGTGGATAATCAATTTGTTGCCAACAATTACATCCGCAGCTATTTTGATAATTGATTGATTGATTGGAGTCATTTTTGAGCAGAAAATGACCAAATTCTTGTTCCAGCGTCTCAAACATAATTACTTTCTGGTTTCTTTAGTCTTTTTTTCTGGACCGTTGAACTGAAGAACAAAAAGGGAGTTTTGAGGCTAAATCTTCTGTTTTGGGAAATAGTGTTTGACGTTACAACATTTCATGAAACAAACAACTTATTAATTATGCATTTCAAAAATCAATAGATTAACTATGACTACTAAAATAGTTGTTAGTCGCAGCTCTAAAGCTTTGTTCATCTTTGCTTGTTCAAATAATGTACAACAGCACAAAATGTATTAGATTTAGTAGTAATCGTTTAAAAATGAAATAAAGGCAATGCAGTTTTTACACATTGCTCACACACTTTAAAAACATTAAAAAGAAAAAGTGATAAAACTGTAACTGTTGAAACCCTTCCAGCCATTTCCCGCTTTGCACTTTGTTTGCTATCCTGCAACACACTTCTTTAAAAAACGGTGTTTCTCATAGCAGACACTTCATACAACATTTTAATCTCTTGAAATCATTTGAAAAACACCTGAAATAAAGTTGACCACATCCTACACAGTAGCTTCCATAACATAAACATTCAAACTAACTAATTATAAAAACTATATAACCTATACTATAAATACTATATGTTCAAGAACAAAGTTTTTTTTAAGCCCACTGTGATGACGTCTGTCCACACACGAACAGGAACTGTTTGTTGCCGTCCGCCTACATCAAATACAGAAGTAAGTCATTGCAGATAATGTAACATTCCATAACATCAGCATACCAAAATCCTGCCACAGCTTCTATTGTCGTCTTAATAAAAGCTGCGAAAAAGGCTGTGCAAATGCATCCTTTCATTGCAAAAGTGCCTTTTTGGGAAAAAAAAAAAAGGGTTGTTTATTTCGATAAGTAAGATGCTTAGCTTCTTATGTCTGATTTGATTTGTGTGTGTGTGTGTGTGTGGCTTTTTAACACAATGAGCCAAGTTTATGCTGTAATATATAATGTATGGTTAAAGGAGGCAGTTTAAGCAGTGATTTAGTGATTTGCGACCTTTATGAGCCCCTCAATGCTGGCCTTTTTAATCCAGAACCTTCTGCCTGAACACACTTGTGAGAAAAATATCCAGATATCCAGGTGGTTGGAATCTTTAATGTCCTCTTTGACTCCTTCCTGCAACAGCACCAGATGTACATGTCCCAAAGGCACGGGAGACCACCGCAAAACAGGGCCTTGTTCTTTCCATAGGAGGCAGTGATGTTGCCTGTCAGTGACAGAGGTTTAATTATTCCTCAGTATTTGAGAAGAAGCTGAGTCTTTTATAGACTGAAAGGCCCAAGCGAACTACCGCAGAAGTCAAGATCAAATCACAGCTGACACAAATCACAAAGCGGCTTTTTTATCATCTTGAAAAATGGATCAGTAAAAAGTGGACTTTACTGCACAAAGTAATGCACCACAGGAGAACACAGGCTATATTTTCATTCACCCGACATGATTCAGGCCTCCACAAATCATACTGTATAAGGGTCAGTGAAAAATCGTGGTTGGCAAGATGAGAAAGTCCAACACTTAATACAGTTTTAAGAAGAACTCCTTAAGTTTTGAAATGTACATTTTATGTTTATGTTGGTACATTTTTTATAATATAATTATATTGTTTTTTACTAGTGGAAAGCGTGTGTTTTTAATTTTTAAAACCTTTTTAAGGAAGGTAAACTACTCGGTATGACATTTTTAGGATTACACCACACGCCACAGTTTTAACCTTGTCCCATAGACCAGTTGTGTGATGCTTATTTAGTTGAATAGCTGCCATGTTATACACTCTATAATTGTATGCGAATCCTGCAAAATTTACCATGGAAAAACAAACAAACTACAAGCTAAAGTCTGACCACACTGTATTTTAGGTTTTTCTAAAGAGCTGAGAGATAAAGACATATTGGGGGAAGAGTTTGAGCGTTCAATGAGGCAGAGAACACAGCACCACACCACCACCTTTATTTTGGTAAATGCAAAAAAACGAGAAATTAAAATATAATGCAAAACAAGGACAAACAGATAATATAAGAGCTATGTTAAATATAGAAATAATATAAAATCTATTGTCGGATGGTGATTTGATATGAATACTTCTTGTAACTGTTCAAACTTCGGATAATTTGTTTCACTGGGAAAAATGTCAGAAAAGACTTCAATTCCACATCTGTTTAAATAAAACAATCTAATATCAACTAGGGATTATAATTTTAATAGCCAGCATTTATCACCATGGGAAGCAGAATTACAAATACAATATTATTTCTGTTTCTTAAAATATCTTGCATTTATATAAAAAAAAACCCACATTAAATAGATCCACGCAGACTGGCTGAAAGTGAGCGTAAAAGCTGCAGTAGCAGGACCATGACCATATACAAGATCAGTTCAAATACAACTCATCCAAGACTGCAAAAAAATGCTGTTGTGTCGCAATCAGGCGTTCAACAGGAAAAAACATCATGCATGCAGCAGTTTTGTGGTTTACTTCAAGAAACCACAGGTTTCGCTTAGTTTTTTTTTTTTCTTCTTCTACCTGTTTCATACACACAGGCTTTCAGATTCCTCCTCCTTCTCCCCTCCTGATCCGCCCTCCACCTCCAACAATTGTTTGACGCTGTTCAGCCACTGTTGCAAAACTGTGGCGTTTCCCTTTTTTTTCATAGATCATCAGATCAAAACGCATGTGGCAACAATTATCCCATTTGACATAACTCTCTGGAGTTATTTCCTCATTGGGATTAGATCAACAGATTAACAGTTTCAGTTTGTTTAAGATAAATTCATCTACAGCAAAAAGAATGACTGAATGAATGTCTGATCTAGTTGTTTTAATTAAGATGACCCTTAATATTGTAATATGATGTTAAATCAGAATAGAATTGCAAATGTAAAAGTTAGTAATTGGACTGATAAGAAAGTTAGGAAACACGCTTTCTGGGGATGATGATGAAAGAGTGCACAATTATTAGGAAATATTTATCTGTTACTATAATATATTAAACATTCAACTGTAAAAAAAAACAAAAAGCTTAAACCAGAACTTTGCAGTCCAATGGCCATGGATTTGGAATGATATGTACATGCTGGATTTGTGTGAAAGACATTAAGAAAAAGACTGATTTAACTTCCTTTGACCTTTATCGATGGCTTTATAAGTTTATAGTAGAAATGCTTCTACCGCAACAGAATACGAGGAAATGCCCATCACTTCCATTGAGAAAAGAAGTTCTATTGATCATGGTTCTGACCACTGTTTTGTCCATTGACTCATTTTCCAGTTGTAAAAAAAAAAGAACTTGATCGACCCGGAAGGGAAAAGGCGGGGTTTCCCCACGTCGTTCTCCAATGGTTTTCACTATATCACCGACCTGAAACTCGTCTACACGCTCCTGTTTCTCTTTCATGTGGCTCACATTGCTGCACAAACGACACACCGCTTGATTCCATTAAACGCAGGGGAAGTCAGATCGGGCTGCGAAAAATTCTGTCCACCAACGGGATTAGGAGCCAACATAAGATCTGAAGTACATGGCCAATTTCAGCATGCTAAAAGGTGCACATTTAGGCTTTCTGTATTTGAGGACAAGATAGGAAGGAAGTACAGGATGTGCACAGTAAAATAAAATATGACCTACTTGTCATGCGACAGGTGATTTTACAGATAACGGTGGTTGTTGCAAAGCTGACACTTGAACAAAAATAAACAAGAAAGTGAAAGTGATTAACATGTTTTTTTTTTCTTTTTAATGTATAAATACTTTACATGTAATGCAATACAGATTTTAAAATCACTCGTGTTCTAAAAAATGTACTGTACCTTTAAAAAATTTGTGGTCACCCAGACAATTTTGGGCTTTTCATGAAAGGTCGAATTTTTTTTTATCATATAAGTAATAAATAAATAAAAGGTAGAGTATAGTCAAGGTTAGAAATAATAATTTTTATTTTAATTTTCTCCTTCCTGCTTCCTTCAAAAAGGCTCCATCTAAGCAGCCAAACTGCTTTCAGCTGTGATAACATAATGGCGCGAGTTTTATCTAACCATCCATTAGCTTCGAATGCAATTAACAAACACAATGTACCATTAGAACAATGATGATGCTGGAAATGGGCCTCTATACACTATGTGGATATTGCATTGAAACATTTAAAGACATTTACAGCTAGAATAGTCGATTACCATATTAACAATGTATAGAGTCTATTTATGATTAGTTAAATGTTATCTTCATTGAAAAAACAGTGCTTTTCTTTCAAAAAGAAGGACATTTTCTAAGTGATCTTACTTTAACTAATAAAGTGGGTCTGATATTTATTTTTTTCCCCAAAAAACAAACAAAAAAAACCAAGAAGGCTTTCAAATATATTGGCAAAATAGTAGGACAATTCAGATTCAATATGTGGAATATAATAGTCATCAAAAGAAAATTGAAACTGGGCCTTGGCCCTGATTAAATTTACAATGATAATGTCCAAAAAACTTGTCTTGTTACTCATTAAGCGTTTTTTTAGTGCAGAATTAATACGTATTGTGATGCAGCCTGAACGCGAGCCTGTGTCAGAATACCAATGTGGAAAGTTCTATGGTCAAATGTCCTGAATAGTTTTATCAGTTTTTCCTTCGAAGTAACTTTTGGTTTTCAAACGGAATTGAAGTTGAATAAATGTTCAGTTATTTAATTGTGGGGTTTTGTTGAGTTGTTGAGACATCGCCCATCGTTGTGTCCATAGCTTTCGACTGATTCATTTTTAATTCTGGTCAGCCTGTGACACACAGCGATAGACTCGGGCATCCATGTGGTTTTTCCTTCTTATGTTTTGAAAGTGACTTCCCGGTTCCAGTTGATCAGAGCTAAAGAGATCGGACTAAAAAGTATAAACGGTTCTCCTTGACGGGAATTCCACTTTTTAAGGATTTTTCTCTGTAATGGGCCATTCTCTCCGGCTTCTCTTGAATGTCTGTGTTTATGCTGTGGGACATGTGGATTGACTGCGTTGGTGTATGCTCAAACCTGAAAAAAGGAAGCTGAGCAAAATCAAATATACTAAACCTACAGTGAATTCCACTAAGAGTATCACCCCCCCCCCCCACCAGTGGAATAAGCAAATAGTTTTTTTCTTTTAAAAGAAGTCTTGATATGAAGAGTGGTATCAGGTCTTCTTATAAAAAAAAAAAAGCTTTGCTTGTTGTGTAAGAGCACATGAGGGGAGTTTTCCCAAGAAACACCAGATTTAAATGAGATGGTTAACGGTCTATACCGCGACAGTTTGATCCAATAAAGAAAGGTTTTATTGCTAAGGGGAGTATACCTTCACCTTCTATGGAAAAGCAGGTTTAGTCATTCTGATTTTTTGACATGTCAACCAATACCTAACAACGGTGTTTGTTCTCATTTGTGTAATTTCCTTCTTTAAAAAAAAAATGATTCACCCCACGGCTAATTTTATAAGTAATGTCGTGGGTTTTAAACCACATGTATGTGGGTGGAATTCGGGTGGAACTTCACTACATTTCCAAAAGTTTTTCGCTCGCATACCTTGACTTGTATATAAATTTAAGTAATTTCAACTCGTCTGGGAAGAAGGCTCTCCGCAAGGTTTCAAGAATGTGTTCTTTACAATTTTTGACCATTGGTCCATATGTGCATTTGTGAGGTCACACGCTCTCAGTCTCTCAGAAAATGAATAATCCAGCTCAGTTTGTTCGTAGATTCTCAGGTAGATTCTTTACATTAACGTAGCGAAGGAAACATTTTATGCTTCCCCGTTAAACATGCGCTTGCACACTATTGTCTGCTGCTTTCATGTAACTCCTCCAAATTATTTGAAATGTTTGTTTGCTAATCAGATGACCTGACTTTCGGTATGCAGTAGTAGATAGGGTGAGTGGGTAGTGGCCACATGATAATGTTGTAATAAACAGCTGTTACTGTGGAAATGATTGTTAAAAAAACAAAACAAATTCCAGTGTTCTGTAACCTGATAAGAAATTTAGCCATTTTCAATGCACCAGTGGTGATACTTCCACTAGTTGTATGATGCCAAATGATTTTTAAAATTGACAATCATAAATAGGGTTGTTACCTACCTGACTGGTTTGGATTATGTCGATGACTGGTTTGGTCCAGATTGTTATTTCACACCAAACTCAATCGTGACACCATTTAACTGGAGGGCCCAATTGATTCATTCATTAGCTCGGGGTTTGCAATTTGTTAAAATAATCTGTTGTACTTTGATTATTATCAACTGACACGATAAAGATTTTAAACCCCAGAGCCATGAGGGAAGATTCCTGTTTATCTTAGTAGTTTTGTTCACTTTCCTGCCGCTGCAAATACCTTCATGTTCTGTGACTGTGAAACCACAGTGACACAGGGGGAGAGTCACTCGCATGGCACTCAGATAAATAAATAGTCTATAACGAAGCTGGTTAAACTTAAAAGAAATTTAAAAAAAACTCACAGGAGGGAAGTATAATGACAAAGTGGCACAGGACACAGGGGAGACACTGACTAAAGTGGACGACACTGAGACACAGCTGGACAGGAAAAATGCAAATGACAAAACAGGAAATACTAGATGACCGGCACAAAAAAAAAAACCCTAAACATAACCTACAGGAGGCAGAGCTGGACGTAACAGGCCATAAAACACACCAACAAACAGGAAACAAAGTTGACCTGCTCCAACAGTTCATGCGATAATCCAGCTTTGACTTTATATATAGACAAGTTTATTTAAACCATCTTTTTGAGTTCATTGGGTGATATTTGCTAAATGTTATAGTAACATATAAATTGATGTGATCTGTATGATGAATCACTGTGTTCTGTCTGTTTTTATACTGATTTATCTCTACAGAGGAGCTTTAGTTCCTATAAAACATCGGTGGGCAGGATCGGCCTGGGCCTGGGAGCCACTGATTGGACTTTTTGGTGCCGATCCAGATCTGGGATCTGCGCCATCAGATGATTATCATTTATTATCTGAATTAAACCAAAACAGACAGAGATTTGATTCCATATCCTGGGGGTATGTTTGCAGGGTCCAGGAGTCAATATAACTCCAAACTCAGGGGAAGAATCGGATGTCTTCCTTATGCTTCTTCTGAGAAACCTTCCACAGAAATTAAGTAACAAGTTGCATTCTGAAGTATGCAATCAAAAACTAATTTGATCTATATGAATAATCTGGTTGTACTGATTTATGACTTCTTTATTGAGCATAATGACACGTAAAGGCCTCCCGTCATTCCAGAGAAGCCTGCATTCCCTGTGGTCATCTGGCCACCTTATCATCTCCCAGTGTAATTGACTCAACGACTTCTCTTCCTCTTTCTCCACCTCAACCCTCAAACGATTAATGCGGTGACGTAAAACCATGACTCTAATCACAATAAACCGAATAAATTTGGGTGTTGGACTGTTTCACAATCAGACATTTGAAGACACACATTTGCCTGTGTGGAACTTTAATAGTATTTTTTGGTATTTTGTGGACAGAACTTGACGAATCAACAACAATAACCATTCACTTAACAGGTAGAAATATATGGTGTGTTGCCCAGGCAGACTTCTCCATTTAAAGTCAGTTCAAAACAGGTTCCGAGCGGCTGCTTTAGATGTTTCGCCGTTAGCGTCCGTCGTGAGATACAGTTCCTCTTTCCAGGCTGTGGTTTGACTGTGATGATTTTACACAAAAAAAAAGTCAGCAAAAAGCTTTTCAGACTCATCCGAAAAATGACGACTTTTCTACTATTACTGCATCACAATCTTTTTTTTCATCAGGTTTTCGTTGGGAAACTTTAGGATTTATGACTCAAACAAATATTGATCTATCGTTGATACCGATCTGAGCTGAACTCTGACTAGGTCACCCACGAATACTTCTGTCTGCTAATAGATATGAAACACCCACAGTCACACTTACTCATCTGAACTGTTATGACAACACAATAAAATAAAAGATTAAATTATATGATAAGTGAAAGGGTTGAACACAGGAATTATTTCAATAGTGTGTATGTGTATATTAATCACTCAGCAGGGAAATTGATTAGTTTTCTTAACTGAACTGAATAGTTTTGCTTTCTTATGTCCAATACATTTAAAAACACAGAATCGCTTTCCTATCTATTTTAGTCAAAGGGGAAGTGACACAATGCACTGAAACAAAAAAAAAAATTCTACTGAAGTTAATTTTAATCTCATGCCATGAGGTTAAAGTGAACATTAAATTCAATATTGTCCACTAACATTGTTACTACGTGTCAATGAAGCTTGAGGTGTGCACCTCAGCAGCTTTTTCAAAAAAACCAGAACACCACAACAGAGAGAAACACTCCTCACCTTGCTGCGGCTAAAAGTGTGAAATTCTTTAGGTTGAAATTCATAGATTAGATTTTTATATATATATATATATATGTGTATGGCAGAACATGACATATGTAGTAAATGATTATGTGTCAGGTGTGTGTGTGTGTGAGTGCGTGTGTGTGTGTAGGTGCAGTGTGTGGGAGTTTGTAGTGTAAGATCCTCCAGGCTCCACTCAAGAGTGACATCACTGGAGTTTCCGGCTCCTGAGGCCTGATAAAGCTAAAAAGCTTGCTGGGTGTCAGTCAACAAAAAACCCAAGAGGTGACAGAGGAAGCAACGCGACTCTGAACGAGGCTGCCAGGAGTTCAACTCGAAGCGACAGAACAATGGATAGCGATTGTAAAGTCATGATGGATGCTGCTGTCAACACGCAGGGCGCCAAACCGGCGGCACGGGGCGACGGACCCGGCTCCTCGCTAACTAGAGCCCTGCTGGCGTTCACGCTCTGCCTCGCCGTGGCGGCCGCCGCTCTCCTCGTCCTCAACCAGCACAGAACGGTAGGAACACCAGTTTCAGATTAGTCTCAGAGCTACTTAGTGACCATGGTGATTTACAGTTTGACCTAACTCAATCCAGCTGTTCTAACACTCTCCTTATTCTTCTCTTCTATGAAACAGACGTCGGCTCAAGACCAGGGCGATGACGGTAAAAACTCTTCATTCGCTCAAAAGCTTAGTTTAGCTTACCCTTTTTGCTGGAAACTTATATTTGGAATATGCTGCATATGTAAACCTAAAATAAAGAGCATAGATGACTGTCTAAACCTCTATCTTCTTTCCTTTTCAACAGGCATTCGTCACGCAATGAGACAAATTTCCAACGTAAGGGCTGCGATCCATCTCGTAGGTAAGGACAATACATCTGCGTGGAAGAACACACAGGGGCAGGATTAACTAAAACACTTTACAAAAATGTGATGTGCTTACCTTTTTATTTATTGAGAAGTCGGCAGTCCAGATGTTGTCATATAGATAGGGATTCCTGCAGAGGTTCTGCAGGGTTTTAAGGCTTCTTGAGGAAGTTCCTACATGGAGTTTTTTGAAAGTTTCAAGGCTTGCTGTGGTAAAACTAGGTATCCCTTATCCTAAACTAATCCATCCTCTCCATCAACAGGCAAATACAACGCTGATTTCAAACCCGAGGAGGGGACGTCAGTGGAATGGCAGCTGCAGGTGGACCAGTCCCACTCCCAGGGAGGGCTGACGCTCCAGGACAACCAGATCGTGATCCCTAAGGACGGCCTCTAC
Source organism: Eupleurogrammus muticus (assembly GCA_036785175.1). Lineage (NCBI taxonomy): Eukaryota > Metazoa > Chordata > Actinopteri > Scombriformes > Trichiuridae > Eupleurogrammus > Eupleurogrammus muticus. The sequence continues at coordinate 9,755,371 of JAYKQN010000020.1, read as the reverse complement.
TTTGTGTACAGCCAGGCCTCGTTCCAGGTCACCTGCGGCGGCGAAGACGTCGCCTCGGAGCCCATGGTCCACCTGAGCCACGTCGTGGCGCGCTGGTCCGACTCGTACAACTCCTACAGGAACATCCTGCACTCGGTCCGCACCGCCTGCAGGAAGGAGGCCGGCGGCGATTCGGACATGCAGTGGTACTCCACGGTCTACATGGGGGCCGTGTTCAACCTCAATAAGGGGGACAAGCTGAAGACAGTGACGGCTCAGAAGATTCTGCCCAACCTGGAGGACGATACAGGGAAGACCTTCTTCGGTGTGTTTGCCTTATAGTAAGTGACTGAGGGGGAAGTGCTGCAAACATGAATGTACATGAAAAAGTGGGCAGCTCCTCCATGTGTTTGCAGCTGCTGCCACACATGAGCTCACTTGTTAAACTCAATCCTTAAAGGTTCACATTGCACTAAACAGTCCTTATTGATGTACTATGTACTTTGAGCTTTTGTTGTAGTACAACAAACAGTAGATTTATATTTGTAATAATGGCACTACAGGCAATGTGTCTCATTGTCTGAATTGTTATCATTTTTTATATTTATTCTATTTATTGACTTATTTATTGATTAATTACTAAATGAACTATTTATTACATGTATTCTATTTTCATGTGTTTTTGTAATTTATAACATGTATTTTGTCAATGTAATATTTATATTTGCATCTTGGTGCTTGTGGCGCTACAATATAAATCAATTAAAAAAAAAAAGTCAGTTTCCAAATGTGTTCATAGTATTTGAGACGAAAGCATGGAATAAGTTGCATTAATGTAATGGAATTTGAACTTGCTGCAAAGGAGGAAGTTGCATCACTTTATAAATACATGTGGTTGACACAGGGTACAGAAAGCATGCAACGCTTTTCTATTCCTAAAGGTTCACTTAACCTGAGCTAAAATGAGGTGGTATCAAGTTAAAAGGAAAGTCAGAAGGGAGAGTCAAAATGCATTCCATACATAGAAGCATTTTCAGGGTCAATGTCATGCCTTTGAAAACAGTAATAAAACATTGCAACAGAAATGATTTTTCTGATATGTTAGGAAAAACTAACATACAGTAGAGTCTTGGTACCAAACACTGAAGTCACAGTTAGATTCTGTCCAACAGCTGCTGTTGCTTTGACAACCAGCAGCTGTGGCTTCTTAAATTGCTCAACTGATGATTTTAATTGCATATGTGGCTTTTGTGGATAAAATGTAGCTAAAACTGATTATGTGGAGCGGGCTTGTAACTTTTCAATTTATTTCAAAGAACATCGCAATGGCAAAGTAAATAGTCGTCTGAAAGTTTTGAAACATATATTTAGTTTTACTCCAGAAACTTGCTGTTTTAATACTGTGGTTTAGGAAACGATATGCGGGAACTCTAACTAAACATTCCCGGAATACTTTGGAATCCTAATTTGGCTCAATGGGTGAAGCTAATTTCACAGAAAAGTTCAATTCAGTAGATTATAATGTATGCGTGGGATCTCCTATTCATATTTCATGGCAAAGAGTTTCCAACAGTGAAATCTTTGACGTAAACTAAAATGTCATATACACTGGATCCGTCTATACACTGGACAGCGGATTAGACAGCTGGGATTAAGGGTGCAGGTGCTATGGAAAACTACCACCAGAGACTGGCAGGATGTAGAATTACAGGACATTAAGTTGTGAACAATGCTCTGTCATCACAACATTCGTTGGCTGTGTCTCATCTAAACACAATCATCTTCAGAGGTTATTTCTCACACAGTGACACTTCATATTCACCCCACACACACTCTATAGGACCAAGGGCCTTTGGCCAAATTTGGATTTTCTGGCTGCGGCAACTATGGCACTGACTAATAAACACGAATTAAAAACATCCTCAAATCCGAGTGAAGTCTCAAAAGGTAACAACAACGATGACACTTCCTACCTCCGCAACCAACTCACAACCACAAATAATTTTCCAGCATGCACTCATCATCAGTGACACTGGATAATTATAGCTTCTGTCTTGCAACATCCCATGACTTTGTCTGTGCTGGGTCTGTACTTGTGTGGTTCCTACTCGGCTGAATGCATTGAGAAAGTTTCCAGCGGAGTACCAGCCCCTCATAGAACATTACATAGAGTGGAAGAGGAGGGAGGGGGGAACTCCCTCCTGGTCTGGTAATCCCCCTCTACTTCCTCCTCCTACAAGCAGCACTACTCCCCAGCAGTGGAAAGTATTCATGTAAGGTCAGAAATGTCCTGGGTTTTCGATTTTTTTTATTTTCTATTATGACATTTCTGTCAGTGTGAGATTAAATAATACCTCCCAGAACAATGAAACCTAAACACTACTTAAGAGAAACCTGCTGTTTTAATACTGTGGTTACGAAACGACTTTGGAACCATAATTTTGCTTGATGGGTTTAAAAAAAGTTAAATTTAGATTATAGACTAGATTAGAATTAGATTATGATGTATGCAAAAGTGCCAGCAGTGGAATGTAATCATCTAAGTTTAGAAATATTCTGCGGTTGCACTTTTTTTTGTCTCCATATCAATATGTTATTTTCTGTTACGACATGTAGGTCAGCGTGAGAAAGGAAGGAAAAACTTGAAATATTTCAATTTCTTTTCATTAATGAAAATCCTACTACAAATCAACGTAGTACAACATCTAGAAATCGTGTTATGCAGCACAATAAAAATGGCATAACACTGTGAATTGGATTCACATGTGCATCTGATGTGTCATTCTAATGTTACCAATCTCTTTGTGCTTCACCCAGTGAAGCGCTGCGTGCTCACTGCTGCGCTTTTTAAAGGTTCTGGGTATAATGAGGTTTTACACACAATACACCCTGCACATAAAATCTTTCAAATCACTATTTTACTTCCTATACTATATATTTTGGCACTTAAACGTCATTTCTATCTCAGGAACAATGTTTCTACTTTATTCCCTCATGTTACTGTTGACCTAGCTAACGCCTAAAAAACAAACCCTGTAAGAAAAATTCACGAGTGCTGCGTCTTTCCTTCTTTCACTTGCTGCAGGGTCTTAATTCCAAGACACGTTCACACACCGTCAGGAAATCCTGCGACATATTATTATTATTATTGTTATTATTAATGCAACACAGTAGTTACATTCCGTTACTTAGTGTAATAACTCTGTTATAAACTCTAATTATAACGAATTACTTTTTTCAACGTAACATGCCCAACACTGATTGTAGCTGTGACACTATAAGTCACTTGTGGAGAGACTGGGAGATCCTACATTAATGAATGACTGCTTCATGAATATCTGTGAATCCATAACACTGATCGTACTCATCAGCGATCACGCCGACCACTTCAGAACCAGCCGAGCAATGACTCATCCGTTGCTTCTTTCTTAAACATGAGTTATTGTTTTTGTGCAGGCACGAGTGACACAACAAGACATGGATGGCAAGTAATGCTTCCGTTAGCCACTAAGTGTTGTTTTTATAATTACTGAGACATGAGTCGTCACTTGTTTGGTGCCTCCCGGCTGGTTCAGAGCTCATCAGGAGAGATGTGAAGAAATTGGTCAGTGATTCATTTGATTTGATGAAGGATTTCCCAGTCTGTTCTCGAGTCATCATTACCTACTATAGAGGGCTCAGTTAGGGGTTATTACATCATCAAGCTGTAGTATAAAAGTCAAACCCTTTATTACATATTTAAAATACAAAACAATATCTGACAAAAATCACTAATATAAATAGATATACACATTTTTTTTTAGGCTGGAATGGATTCTGTCCTTATATCTTATATATTAGACTTAATAATGTCAATAATAATATAATAACAGATGTCTGAAACTTTACAAAGTGTTACCAATAGGCTGTTCTGTGCAATGAAAATAAAGCTAGCTGTAGCTAAATATTGATTTCATTGAAGTTTACAGATATGCTCTGTTTTCAATTTCTAGAAGCCATCCGGAGATAGATTGTCACAGCAATAAGATTAAATTCAATGAGTGCAACAACTTCTGTAATAATCAGACTGTTTAACGAAAGAAAAAGTAAGTGAATCACTGTAAATCCACAGGGGTAAGGATGAATGATTGCTATGTTTGTTATGAGCATCCAGTGCATTGGAAACAAAGCAGTGTGTTTCAGTGCAACACGTCTCTAACCACAACGTGAGAAAGATCCACTGTGGTTGAAACTGACCCGCTCTTTCCTTTCTGTATGTAATAAGCAACTTTAAAAAAAAAAAGTGCAAAAAAAGTGTTTCCTGCCATTTTTAGCAGGAGTCAAATGTGACTGTAGTTTTGCTTGAAGTGTAGGATGTAGTGTCCTCATTTGAATTGCTGCAATTTTGGGCGATGACATTACCCCCAGTAATCACTAAAAATAGAGCCAAATTTTCATTTGTTCCACTCCAGACACCTTTTAAATTATGCAAAAACCTTCTCTACTACGAATTTTCTGGTATTTACCATGGGGTTGACACAAAGGGGGAAGCACATCTCCCGCTTCCTCATATTCACAAACTCAACACGAGCATAAACGCCACGGGGTGGGTAATCGCCGCTATCAGTGAATGGGCCAGCCGCTCTTTCCTCACCACATGTGGCCCACCGCCGCCACCTCTGTTGCTGAAGAGACACCTTGGCGGCCCCATTCAGCTGCTTCACAGCAGCCCCGTGGTTAGCCGTGGAGCAGAGGAATCCCAGAAATAACAGCAGAGGCAGGATTTAGAATGAAAATGATGCACATGTGAGATCAAACACACTTTCATTTAAAAATATATATATATATTAAAGAAAAATGAACAGACCTAGACTTGGATATTAACTAAAGCTTTAAAATAATCACAGTATTTTATGGTAAAAGAAGTGGCTCCCCTTGCATCTCTATAAGTCAGAAATATAACCTGTTGCTGCGATTCGATCAAAGGTCAGCAGGTCAAAAATAGCCTGTTAGTCTCTGGGCAATATAGATAATAATCTATAATAATCTACCCAATAGATGTTGATCTACCTTAATCTGAACCCAAGTGATGGACTGACTGTCTAATTTACATTGAATACAGACAATATTCTAAGAAAAACAACTACCTTTATTTTTCATTCTTGCAATTCAAATAGATATTACAGCATATAGAAATATATTTTGAATACTGTACCACATGATATACAGCTTGTATATGCAAAGTCAAACATGATTGATATTTACATGATTATTTACATTCAGTGTGCATATTCTCATGTGTGTCAACATCACTTACAGCTTCACTGCTTTACAGAATCAACAGGTAAAACACGTCATTACAGACAAACATACAGTAGATTTTTACACGGTCACTTTGAACGGACGTAGCAGGAATACTGCACAATGTTCTCATGGTTTATACATCTGTGTCTCTTACTTTAAGTTAATAGTCAACCCGAAAGTGTTTACGACAACTCGATTTACCCACGCTAATGAAACAAGCTGTGCTACCCCACAGAGAGAGCGAGAATATGATCAAGAACAACGTTAAACCTCAGCTAGAAATCACACAGGCATGAGAGTTTACAGTGACGGTAGTTTGACAAGAAAATTCCACGTACAAGCTACGTCCACGGAATAAACTCACTAGGTAACCAGAGCGAGGCCATGAGACGTGGTCGAGTTAAGGGGTTCGGATGAAATAACATTTTAGGCTTAAAGATTGAATGAGTTCAGCTAGTTCAGACATCTACAACAGGTTAAGGCTCGTTTTTTTGGGGGACATTTGGTGCATGGTAATTTGATTGACACGTTTATGTAGTAATATGTCAACACAAACCTGAGATTTTGAAGGTCACGTGATAGATAGAAACTCACCAGGCTTTTGTGGCCCCCATCATGTCAGCTCATACTGTGTTTCAGGGGTCAGAGTCCCTTAACTAAAGGTCAATTATCAACAGACCGGCCTTTCTGTGGCTCCGAGGCCCCTGCAGGCCTTGGGCTCTGACACAACACTATGATTTATCTCACAAGCTAAATATCCTCTCTACTGTTGCAGAGATTGTAAAGAGACAAACTTGTGATTGTGAGAAACAAATAAAAAGGACTAAAGATGATTGCATAACTTTTTGTTTTGCTCTTTTTTTAAATTTGGAAACCTAGAATCTCCTGAATGAAGTAAAAGTGAAGACCCAGTTGTGTGATTCACAACAGTGACACTTATTATTATGACAAGTTATTATTAGCTATGCAGAAGTCGGGCTATAATTTCAAATTTCACTTAATGTCATGAAACACGTTTCATTGAAACTGCATCTGTGAATTACAACTGTCCACAAAAAAAACCCAGATACATGGTATTTGGAAAGTGAGAACTAAAAAGGGGAAGTGTGAAATACAAGGAGTGAAAATGTGCAGAGAACTGCCACGAGGGAAAACTGATGTGGAAATGATGGTTTTTGTTTTCAAGAATAACCAGGCTGTGTGTGTGTGTGTGTGTGTGTGTGCGTGTGTGTGTGTGTGTGCATAATTTGAGGTTTTTATGTGAGGTTCTGTTGAAATTTATTGTAAGTTTCCGAGTCATGTGCAGCAAATTAGACATAAGTAAATAATGTGCTTGTAGTTGTTCTGAATTTAAAATGATATCTTAATTTCACTTTCTGTCCTGAATCTGGAATTTCAGGAGAGAAATGTTTTTTCCCCTCCACTGAAAACTTTACTTCCAAGCAGGTCAACATGACCTACGGAGTAATATAAGGATCCATACTTGGATCCCTTTCTTCCAGTACACACTTCCAGTTATTTTCATTTATTTATTTTTTTAAGAAAAGCATTTATCACTAGGCGACTGCAGCCCCTTTGTCTAATTCTATCACTACGTTTAACAAATGACTGAACATGCTAGAATTATCTATTGCAAAATGAATATTGACTGAGAGAAAATACGGATACTTACAGTATCTGAATAACTCAAATGAAATTTCAAGTTGTGACATCTTTAACGATATTCAGGTATGTGTCAGCTCATACTGGTGTGTACTGCTGTGTGTTTTTTAACCAAATGTGTAGTCATCGTATACACTTCAAAAAGCTTAAAAATGACACACCAACAAATTGTGTCTGCAGCCTTAGATTTTTACCACTTAAGTCTTGTCAGCTGACAGCCGGTCCACTGAAGTTGGTGTTCCAACAGCCAGACGCAGCTGTGGCTTCACATTAAACACATGAAGGCGCTTTAATTCATGCTTTTAGCCCGGCGTAGCGCTCCTCCGGCTCCTGCAGCGCGGCAGTCACAACACATGGACACAGTTCGTCTGACGGACGGGACGAGGGCCGTGTCCTCAGCTTCTCTCAGTTCAGGGGTTCAATCCACAGTGACGGAGGTTTGGCGTGAACGCACACATAAAATATGTACAGCGGCGCGGCAGCCTCTTTGAACAGAGGCCAATAACAATGTAAAAAACATCTCCGAACATTTGACAAAAATGAGCTAAAAATGTTTTTTTTTCCTATGATATGGACACAACCAGTTACTTCACAAAACTGGAATTATTCATCACAACGTGTCACCCTTTGTCTTGTTGCCTCAGTACAGTGCTAGTATAGCACTGTCTGAGGACATTAAAGGTACAGATACGATAATAAATGCTTTAGTAATACCTTAGTCTCCGAATGACTTTTCATTGAACCCTTCCCCTGAACAGAGATTGTTCTATCTTCGCAACTGTGACCAGAAAAAAAAGATCTGTCAAGCTTTGAATTTGTGAGCTCCAGGGCTCCAGTAAGCTAAAAAGTATTTTGTATATTATGTTTGGTGGTTTGCGTCTTTTTTTCCAACAACAACATGAATCATCGTCAGTGTTTAAGCACGATATCATGCATGTCGCCATGATTAACTGCAGGTTTCAGATGATTTACAGAGATATTTTACAATGAGTCAGACGAAGATTTGCTTTCGCTTGATGAGATGTCTGGAGGTGATACAATTTTCTTTCGACAGCCGGCATTTTAAACCGACAAAAATGGAGTTTCACTGATTAGAAATGCAAAGACAAATTTTAATCACCTCTGAACTGTATCTTAAACCAGACGCTACAAGATCATTGAAGATTCCACCCACCCAGATAACTAACGGCCTGTTCCCTGCTGCAGTCAGGAAGAAGGTACTAGACACCAGGCCTCCAATCATATGCATATATTATGAATTATTTGATTTGTTATTATTACTATGCATTACTTATTGAAACTACTGTTTCTTTAATTGGAGAAACTGACAGGAATTTAGTTTGATTGTGCCTGAGTGATGATAAACACAAACTTGATTGCGTTCATTAGGGGGTCGGGCTTACTGAAGGGTCAATTCTGAGCATCTTTTTTCCCTTAAAATCAATTTGGCACATGATGAACCGCTGGTTCGGTGAAGGATGCAAAATTGTATAATTAACAAAATATATGTACATCTTTTTTTCCTCTGGGAGAAAACATACTTACTTGATTGGAAAAATACCTAACGAGTGGAAACGTGGATCCTCAGTGAGTATTCGTTGACGTTAGCCTTTCCACCGGTTGTCCTCGGGTGGTCAGCGGGACTCGGCTCCTACGTCAGATGATGATTTATTACAGAAACATGTTCGCACCTCTTCGCTCTCACCTCAGGTGTCGCTGACGTCGGGACAACCAACCCCCCCCTATCCCACCCCCCCGCCTCACTTGTAGAGCAGCTGCAGCCGGCTGGTGTGGCAGTTATTGCGGCTGATCTTGCTGTCCGGCTGGTAGAGGCTGGACGAGTTGGCGAAGGACGTGGGGATGGGGTGGAGGTCGGAGGCCGGGGCCGGGTAGCCCGGGGGAGGGGCCAGGGACCTGGGGTCGCTCTGGGGGATGCTGATGGTGGGGGAGCTGTGGTTCTGATTGGTGATGGTGGACGCTCTCCTCCTGGAACGCAGGGCCTGCCGCTCGGAGAGCTGGTTCCTCAGCTCGGACACGCGCTCTTCTTTCTGAGGACACAAACGGTAACAGAGACTCAACAATTGAGATGGATTTATGACACTTTTCCAGGGGCTGACGATAAAAGATCAGGTTAAAGCTAATAATTAAGCCCTTGAGCATTTTAAGTATATTAGACACTTAAAATATTATATTATACACTCTTGGCCACGTTTCTCCTGACATTTACACTTGAAACACAAAGGAGATGAAATGACGGCTAGCGCTCGGCTGACCTCCTGGATGATCTTCTGCAGCTCCTTGTTCTCCCGCTCCAGCTGTCTGGACTTCTCCTCGTCGTTGTTGTTGGTGGACGAGCCGGTCTTCATGGTCTCCTGAGCCTCCGACTGCCACTCGCCACGTGTGATCAGGCGCCGCATCTGTGAACCACGCACGCGTTGTCCTCAATGTTTGCTTGTGATATTAACAGTTTGCTGGACAAATAAATCTTCTCTCTTTCAATCAATGGACAGGAGTTAGGTTCAGCTAGAAAATAAAAGCACCTTCATTGCAGAGAGTGCAAACATTAAATGTCTGCACTCTCATTTCTTTGCAGTTTCTGAATTCTGGTGCATTTGTTGATGTTTTTTTTTTCCATCAGAAACATTTATATACACTCCTAAGTAGAACTGCAGCACCCTATACTGTGTATATAGAGATTCCAAAGTACTGTACATTGGTGTGAGTGTGGAGCTCCTGGTGTGTGTGTAGTAGATATATTCTGCTGACAGTGCAGTTTAGACTGCTGCATTACCGCTTGTGGTCTGGACTGCAACATCGACGTAGAAAAAAAAAACTAACTTTTGTTTACAAATCCTTTTTGGGGAGGAACACAGCTAAAATAAAAAGCAGTCTATGGGCCATAACTGATATTCAAAGAAAACCACATTGCCTCAATCTTCATTTAACGGTCTATTTATAAAAAAGAGTAACTTGTTTTTATGGCCCAAAAGTGCCTTATTAGACCTGCAGCAGCAATGCAGTCTATGAGGCTCTTTTCTGATTCGAGCGGCTCATTGGCTATTGATCGAGTGACTTGCATGGCTGTGAATGGGCCGTGGACAGTGACTGTTCAGTCGTCACTTTTGTAAATTAACTGTGCCTCAAAATGAGCCGTTTTACATTGAATCATGTGTTTGTGCATTTCTCTGTGGATTGAGTTTATATGCAGTTTGGATTTTAGCTGGACCTTCTATATAGTCTCAAAAGCAATAAAAATGTCAATTTCCATGATATAGATATGGCTTTAAGTTCTTACTGCATCCTGCAGCAGGACAGTTCTCAGCTAACTAGTTTAAAGTACTTTTGTATCTATTTCTTTATTGTACACACATTCTATAAATTATTGTGCCTCCGGTGACATCACAGTGAACTTCTAGTTTCTCACACAATAACTATATATAAACTAAACTCACATGTCGTAATATATTTATTTTTATGCTATGAACTTGTGGACCCGTGTGACTATTTGTCATGTGACATCCTATGTCAGCCGTCATGCTGGGTGCAAAGATGTCACCATGGCTGTAGGGGTCAGCACTGATAACCAAGAGGAATAATGAAACAGTATAATGAAACTGTCTATTTTGTTAGATCTTTTCTTTATGCAGGTATCTCACCATATATAACGTGCTTTATAATGTAAAATATTTCATGATGTTAATTTGTAATGTGTTACAATGTGTTTTTAATTTATTTTTTCTATATATAATTTTGTTTAATTCAAGGCTATGAATCATCTTCAATGCTGGGCTAAAAAAAAATCACCCCAATATTAATAGAAATGGTTTGGAATGTGCAATAGCCACAAATATGTGAAATCTTCTGGCTTCCACATACGTTTGTCAATGTAGTGTATGATCAAGTAGTGAATTTTCATTCAGGGGAGTCAAGCGAAGCTAAAGTGCCCTCTCTTCAAATTCCGTATTCAAACTGTTCATCAGAAGAATAGATGAGCAGACGGGCTGACAGGACAGAGCAAACTGACGGAGACTCACAGATATTGATGCTGACAAAGCAAGGCAGCGACAATCTACAGGTCATTATGTGATATATTACAGCAGCCCACCGAGCCCGGATGACTGAAATCCCTGATAGACGATGATTTATTAAAGCTGACAATTTTAAACTGCTTCTTAATCTGCAGGGAGGCGATGATGAGACGACGGCAGCGGCGTAGGGTTTTACCTTGGGAACGAACAGCACCACCAGAGTGATGTAGACGGAGAAGACGATGGCCAGCGAGGCGAAGGCGAAGGAGGCGTCCTGCTGGGACGACAGGATCATGGTGACCGGAGCCGTGATCATGCACAGCACCTGAGGGAAAAAACGGCGCGTTATTGTGCCAGCACAGAAATAGGAAAGTCAACGCAGGTCAAGTGATCACAATCTTCAAATAAGCTTTAGACTAGAGTTGTGAACAGCATACTGTACCCAGAAGCTGGGCAGGAATCAGGAATAAAATAATTAGGACTTATCATCATTTACATGCAGTTTGAGGTCATGATAGCCCATTAGTTGCTTGATTGATCAATGATCCACCTCTTGTATGATCGATCAGATTTCTGCTAGGTCACAATTTGTTATTTTGTTTTAATTTGTGAATGCAATTGTTGTGAAAAAAGTCACCTTCACAGACCAAAATGTCTGCATTTTCCAGACTCCAGATTCGTCTTTCTATTCTTTAGTCTTACATTTTATTTTGTCAACCCTGAAGAATAAACTTTTCTGAATAAACTTGTTGCTGGACCTTGATCCAATTCAATCATACGTCTTCTTTAAAAATGAATTACTTTGTAAAACAAAATCTTATCATAACGGATTAGAATTACTGAACTTCATGAAAACCAGATGATCTCTATAATCTCATAAAGGCTACGGGAGAATAATATTGCCCTCTAGAGCTTTTTCTTATAGTTGCATTTATAGAATTTATTTTGTTCTATTTCATGGGCAAACAACTTTATTTAGGGTTTTAACATAATTTATTATTTTATTTACACAGTCAAATTTAAATGGGTAAGCTCACCTCCATTTGGAAAATAAAATGGATTTATTTGTCCAGGTTTTGAGATATCTGCCTTCACCCTGAGTCGGGGAGGTAAATGGAATTTTAAAGGCACCGCGTGTATGATTTATTGGCATTTAGATCTAGCGGACAAGATTTTGCCGAAGACATTTCATTTCTCCCAAACCGAAAAGCAGGAGCGAGAACACAGCGAGGCGATGGAGCGGGAGGAGATGAATGGTTCGGCAGTGAGCGGGATGAAGACCGCGGGACGGCGGCCCGGGCACGACATCAGATGAAACACGGGAGAGGTGGAGGTAGAGGCTGGAAATCAATACGTATCGATCAACAGTCATCACTGTGCAAAAGCTAAAAAAATCCCATCCAGACCAGAGGATGGATGCAGCGGGCCCTGACGTGCAGCGGCGACGGCGGCCATGTTTTTATCTACCGTGTCATTGCTAACGCACAGCGACGCACAAACACAATGCAGCTCGCCTCTCACACACACAACCTGTCCAATCTGTTTCAGCCGCGTGTCTGGCATTCGGGATTGTGGGAGGAGATCATTCGCTGTCCTTAATTCTGAGTAAGATGGCTTCAACGCGGCCTGCAGCCTGTAGAGAGACAACCTGCTGCCTTATTACCACCTGGAGCCACCTTTCTGAGTTTTGTCCATCTTAAACACTTCCTATCTCTGAAAGATGTGGAAAAACTTATCCATGCATTCATTACTTCCAGGCTTGACTACTGCAACTCTTTACTGTCCGGTTGCACCAAAAAGTCTCTAAGGACTCTCCAGCTGATCCAGAATGCAGCTGCACGTTTATTAACTGGCACTAGAAGAAAAGGAGCATATCTCACCTGCATTAGCCGCTCTCCACTGGCTTCCTGGTGAAATCTTGTATAGAATTCAAAATCCTGCTCCTCACCTATAAAGCACTCAACGATCAGGCACCATCCTACCTTAGGGATCTCTTAGTCCCATATCGCCCATCAAGAACATTACGCTCCCAATATGCAGGCTTATTGGAGGTTCCCAGAGTTTCTAGAATTAAAACAGGAGGCAGAGCCTTCAACTTCCAGGCTCCTCTCCTGTGGAACCGTCTTCCAGTCTCAGTCTGGGGGGCAGACACCCTTCCTATATTTAAGAATAGGTTAAAAACTTTCCTGTTGAAGAAGCGTATAGTTAGGGCCGGCCCTGGCTGGCCTAGTTATAGTTATGCTGCGATAGGTTAGTCTGCCGGGTCCTCATGAGATGCTCTGAGCTTCTTTTTCTTCTGATAACCACTGTTGTACTTTTAAATCTGCTCTGTTCCCGGAGTCCTGCCCTGTGTTTTCTCATGCTGCATTGCAGCCACTGAGGGATCTACGGATGTTGGAGGGGCTGATGCTGTCCTGGTGAAACCTGGAAGCTGTGATGGATCCTGCTCCTCATCCTCCACTTACACCCAATTCATTACATTCCTGGTTGTCTGTTTGTAATTTCCAAATTTCTCTGTAACGTCTCCACCTGCACACATCATCTACTGCAGCCTGTCCATCCTGGAAAAGGGATTCCTCCTCTGTTACTCTTCCTGTTCTTCTGTTTTTTCTCCCTGTTAGAGGGGTTTTTTAGGGAGTTTTACCTTGTACGATGCTAGGGTCTAAGGACAGGGGATGTTGTGTTGCTTTTGTACAAACTGTAAAGCCTGTTTGGGGCAAATCTGTCATTTGTGATTCTGGGCTATATAAATAAAGTGAATTGAATTGAATTGAATTGAACACCGCTGTATAACTGCCATATAGAAGATTTGTTATAAACTATCATATATTTAGCTGAATAAATAAATTGATTTGCCCATTGATTGAATCAAGTACAAGTGACTCAATAAGCTCCAAGTAGTCCATACTGTCTTTCAGTAGTTACCATGGTTACAGCCCTGCATTGCACACAAATGCACCTTTGGAGCCACATTCTTATGTATAATTCTTGGATTTTTGGAGGTTTTCGGCCCAGACGGAGGCTCTGATGCTTGCTGGCTCTCGCCCGCCATCTTTCTGCTCCGCTCCCAGCCTCAGGGTGCTGGGCTCAGGCGAAACCCTCCGAGGATTTTCTCCTCGTCTTTATAACTGTGTCCGACCCAGACGTGTTGACGCCTCACACCTTGCTTTTACCGTTCAGCCGAGTTCTCGGGAGCTGCTTTAATTCTCTGGAGGTTTTTAGCTGTGGTTCACTTCCTCATGGTTTCCATTAGCCTGTAGTATCCCAAGATACTTGTAACTGTCCTGGATAACGTGTTATGTTATGTATATATGTATAAATAGATTTTAATCAGATAAAAGATTTTATTGCTGACGGTGTTTGCAGGCGGCGGCGGCTGCATCAGGTTCTGGCAGGCCTGGTTGTGCACGAAAGGCAGACAAAAGCAGGGAGGAAGAGATGAAACAGCAAAAACACATGCAGATTCTGTTCCCTTGTTTCCATTTGCATTTTCACCCACTCGGTTTAGGCTTCGATTGGGCTCAGCGTATAATGGATAATCCTTTGAGATAAATTAAAACACGACAACAGGAACGAAAATCACAAAATCAGCCATACCGGAGCTGTTTCTGATTAAAAAGCCAGAGCCTGAGTGTGTGTGTGTGTGTGTGTGTGTGTGTGTGTGTGGACAGAGACTGGCATTTCAATCCAGCAGCAGATGCCTCACTTGTCTTGTTCATTGTCAAGGCGAAGTGAAATACTTTGTGATTTGTTGAGTGGAATTTGGTTGCTGCGAAAGGATTTCTGGTTCTTGAATAAACATAAAAAAAAAAAAAAAAGCCGAACAATTGACTCGGTTATCAGTGTGTGTGACAGAGCGGACAGACTCAGCCAATTATAGACACGGAGAGCGGCGGAGGCTTTGAAGAACGCTTGAGGGGAAAATGTCAGAGTTATTCACACCGAGGCAGATGAAAATCCTTCAAAAACTTCGTCCAAGTCACACCTCGTCTCCTCGGCACTTTTAGACAGATGGAAATGAGACTCTGTAAAGTTGGTGGAACAAAGGAAGGAGTTGACCGAATGAAATTGTGACGCGTTCATTTGATCTGAACGGGTTTAAAGTGTCAATTCTGTTGCATTTAAACTTTTATTTAAACGAAAACGTTTCGGTAAATGAGGTGGCGTTTGCTCCAGAAACGTGATGATTTAAAGCATCATTTTTGTGATACGAAAGTCACCTTGGGCTCAAACTGTGACGATCTTGAGAATTCGTCAAGTCGACGGTCATTCTTTTGGCATCTGGGGATTTTTTGTTGATATTTTCAAATAATAAGCAGGGAGAAACCCCAGAATCCTATTTTTCTGTTTTTTTTACAGGTAATTTCATGCTATAATTTCCATCATTTTGCCAGGGAAAAGGAATTTTGGCCCTTGAGTTGGATGTGCATTGTCAGCTTCCGATTTGCCCAATATATAATCCAATAGGAGATGATACTGAAATAACGTGATCAGCCTCCCAGCCTAAACCTCCTGATTGGACAAACATTCTATCTTTTGTTCAGCAGCTGTTTAACGGTCCTGTTTCTACAACCCTCCAAGAGTCAGACAAGAAAAAACAGCCGGACGAGCTTTGGAAAACATATCGGAAGTGAACAACAAGCCGGTGTTAACATGGTTACGATAACGGCACTGCGGGTCTGAGATCTCTCCCGTCGCTATCAGGAGGAGAGAGTGTGTACGGGGATTAATGTGGGCAGCCGGCCATCTAAACCCTCCTCTAGATGTTCACTAAAGAAACAGCGTTATCCCACTCATCTCCTCTCCAGCTAAGCCCAGACAGGAGCTCATTTTCTAAACTGTCGCTTCTTTTCTCGCCGCCACCGCCGCCGCCGGCTGACGTCAACACTGAACTAAAAGACACGGGTGCACACGTGTGGGTATGGAATACACGGGAATCCAACGTCGGAGATGTACCCGCCGGGGGATTTTTGGCATGTGAGTTGATTCCTGGTGATGAGGACACATCCCGGCGCTGTCACTCCGCGCGTCTGTGTGTTCTGGGCACGTGGCGTCTCAGTGACACGTGTTCCTGGCCGCTGAGTCCTCGTCCGTTTTTTGGGGGATTTTTTTTGTTTATTTGAAAGGCGTGCTTCCTCGGCAGAGCGTGAAAGGGAAAAGGGAGGAGAGGTCAGAGGGGGGGGGGCAGACGCGCCCGCCGAGAGACGGCGAGGCGGTGAAGGATTGGAAGCGAAAGGCCAAGTCTGCTGAGTAACACGGAGCCTGCAGAGACGAACGCCACTGACAAACACATTAGCCTGGCTGCCAACGGCTACACACTCACACACACTCACACACACACACATCAGCCTCCCACAGCGGCGTGGGCGACGCCCATCTATCAGCGTCCAACCAGGCTTCTCTCTGCTACCTGTTGGTTTGATGCAAAGGTCAAAAATACGCCGCTTGTTCACTAGGATTTAGGATCCTCATTAGCTACAGTGTGACTGCAGCTATTCTACTGTACTGGACATACCATAATAAAAGGAAACTGAAAACTTTCTGCATGAAATAAAGAGAATATAAAAATAAAAAAAATCTCTGAGACCACAGTTTTGTTTCCTTCCAACTGATCTGATACTCTCGCTACTTCAATGTTCTGTAACTATCTTTTATACTGATTTAAAAGATATTGCTTAGCTACACAGAAAACGAGAAAAGAATGAATTGAAATTAAATGAAGAGGCTGGCATTACTCCAACCTCTTTATTTAATTTGAATGAACTTAATTAATATAGGCGTTATAGATTGAAACGATTCCATTAAGTTGGTTCAGCTATTTTCTCTTTTTCAGTGTATTTATTCTGTTTGTTGCGTCCTCAGTTCTTCTCTCAAAGAAAATCCGTTCCCAGAAGGATTCATTTTGCTTTTGTTGACTACTCTGATCTCTGTCTGTGCGCTGATGAAATGAGTTTTCTGTTGCTCTGTCTCGTGCATAAATGAAGAGTTTGTCTTCATAAAGCCGAGCACATCGTTTAGTTTCAGACTATATTCGCATAAAGCAGGTAACGCCCTGTTGTATCCGTCACACGCTACACAAGAGCTACAGAACACCATCAGCATCTTAGAAAAAAACTAAAAAAAAATAACACTCTGTCCTGTATGTAGTTTCCACCATGCTGTATCAGCCAGGATCGCTCCTATTTGGGTCAGTTTCAGCCCATATGGGACGTCATCTGTCATACTTTTGAATTATTACAAAGAAATGTATGCATTTCCTTTAAATACGGGTTCTGTGCCTGTGCATTTCAGGCACCAGAACTTGTCTCAGTGTTTCTCCTTTCTAGCGTAGTTAAGGACATGGAGGACTGAGGAAAAACATAATTGTGTTCTGTGGCATAAAAATGAGCATCTGACTTTATATGATTAGTTTGTGGTAAAGTCGTGACCAAATCAAAGTAAGAATTCAAGTACATGTACACGTTGCAGGTGGCTTGTTGTGTGGCATATGGCAATAAAAACAGGCATCGTGGTATTGTTAAATTTTTTTCTTCAGTTAGTCTAAAAAAAAAAAAAAGGAGTGGAGTAGTCCTTTTTCTTTCCTATGAAGAGAATGTTGGCAGCACATTGAACAGCTTAAAAAAACCCACCTGCAGGTGTCACTTCTGCTGCTATACAGTTGTGTTCAAAATAACAGCAGTGTGTTTCAAATGAAGAGGGACGCCAAAGTCCTTTTGAAATATTTTTGTCTAGTGCCAGTATATCAGGTCAAAATAGCCCAGAGAAAACAGCCACTTACATGTATTAATATGCTGGCAATAAAGAAAAACATGTCTTTTTTTGAATGACTTTTTAGAAAATAATTATATACTGTTCGTAAAATAGCAGTGTTAGTATCTTTCTTTATAAATTCAAATATTCCTGTGATAAACTGAACTAAACTTCTCAGAAACTGTGGTTATACAATGTAATATTAGTTTAGTGATTCATTGCAGATCTTTCAGTAAATATTTAAGTTTATAGAGTAAGACACTGCTATCTTTTTTCCTTAGTTTCTGTAAAGTAATTTTAAATAAAATGAAACATTTTTTTCTTCACATTATGCTTTAGGATGTAAAATGCAATGTTTTTCAATGCATCAAAATAAAACATTATTTAAGGGTTTTGGCTTTAATCACATTCCTGTCCACTGAGAGGCTAGAACATGACAGGACCTCAAAAATCCTTTTTTAACCATTCCTGTCAGCACGTACTGGTGGCTCTCTGCTCTCAGCTATTTCAACCTGATACTGGCACTGCACAAAAAGTCAAAAGTTCACCAAAATGAACATCGCGCTGAGACAGAGGGAGCGAGACGTTGACAAGTGGCACCAGTGTAAGTCACTAAAGTCCTGAGGGTAAACCCTCTGGGAACCATAAATGTTTGTGCCATTTTTTTCTCGTAACGGATGTTAAGATATTTCACAGAATAAGTGAAAGATTTGATCCGTTAATGGTTGCGCGAGATAAAAGCCGGCGACACAGAAATCGTTGGAAGCGGCCGGCGGGGGGGAATGAAGGGAATAAACTCACGGCGACGTTATAGATGGCCATGCCCACGGCCCTGTGGTCGTTGATCTTCTCCGTGGAGATGGACTTGGTCTCGTACGCCAGGAAGATGCCGAGCAGCAGCAGTAAACCTTTATAGCCGTACACCACACCTGCAGAGAGGGACGGAACCGCTCCTATCACTCAGCAGGAAGGTCACAACCAGTTCACACGCCCCAAGTTACACTTCTTCATGAACATTCCATGGATTTCACATGTATGAACTCTAATTACAGACTCGCTGTACTTTCGTCTACCTCTGACCTTTTTGTTCAAAATCACACTACGTGTGAGATTGATTCAACAGCTTCCAGGCAGACACCTGCGTCGGTTCATGTCATTGCGTTTGCACAAAGGTGCGAGATTAGTCTGACATACACTATAGGAAACACGTTTTAACGCATTTATGGACTATTATAAAAAAAAAAAAATCTTTCAACAGGTAAGAGCCTGGGATGTGGAACAAAGATATGAATCTTCACTTCACTGATGAATACACAGTTCATTCATTAGTTATTCAGGCAACATTGTCCTCGAAATATTCAATAGATTGTAAAAAAAAATTGAAAAAAGCATCAATCTGTGACAGCTTCCTGTGAATTACGATTCCATTTCACTATGATATATACCCCGTGACTTACACTTAAAGTTGTAGGCTGGTATTACCATGGCATTTGAAGAGTTAACAGTGTGTATGAAAAAGTCCATCATAACATTTGGTCCCTGCAGGTTGATAATATCTCCTTTACACAAAGCTTCAGGCTCATTCACCACGATACAGAGAAATAAATAACAATATCTATCATTTATAGTGAGGCCCAAAGTCCTTAAAATCAGCCGCCAGGGACAGTCAGTTGGATTTCAGCTCAGGATTTATAAAACAATATAGATCATAGTGTTATTGTATGTTTCCAGCAAAAATGTCTCCAAATCAGTGAGTTGGTAGAGTTGTCACACAAGTTGTAGCAGAAAAAAGGCAATTCACCAGTTCATACTAATGTGATCTTACAGAGGATCTGTCATGGTGCACAACGTGTGGATGTGGTGTATCAGCGCTCACCCAGCCAGGTGTTCATCTTCTCTGAGCTGCAGTGCTCCAGCAGCGGCTGGATCAGGACATCCAGGTCTCCTTTGGGGGCTTCTCTGGTGAATTTCTGCTCACACACACACACACACACACACACACACACACACACACACACCGGGTGAGGCACAGCGGCACACGGCTCAACAACAAATATGAAATCCATCTCGACACGTGATGAAATTCATTTCAACCACCACACCAACAAATGATCCTTTTATGTAGACACTTTGGTAATAATTGTGATAATGGAAGTTCAGTTTTATTTAACCTGTACCTTTAAGACCAGACACCACTCTTAAATTCTGCATAAAATTGTCAATTCTTCAATAATTTGACAATTTGCATACATACCTACCATACTTTAATAAGATAAGTACAAATAAACTACAAACTAATAATGATTGTCAACTATAGCTTATCTGTATATTTCATTCTTTAAAGGCCTTTTTTTTTAATTTACGTTTTGACATTTTGAACATTCATACAGAATCAACCAAAGGAAGCACAATTTCACATGATGGTTCATAGGACTTATATCCAGATTTTCATGAAGTCACTTTTAATACCTAAAGTATTTTACATTTAAGCGTTAATTATGCACATACATATGTGGTGTTTTTAACAGGATTCAATAAAACAACATTTTGATCCCTTAACAAATGTCTCAAAAATAAAAACACATAAAACTGTTATGTAACAGATTTGGTGAAAAATGATTCATGGGGATATGCAAATGAGTGCATATTAACGAGTTTTCACCTCATCTGCCTATGTATATTAGAAATCATTTCTTTTCAATGTTAAGTTTCATTATGATGGAAGCAGAGGGGAAAAAATCCCCCTCTTCTGGAGCAGTGTCTGGCCTTAAACACGCTGGCGTGCCCGTACCTCCACTGTGATATGTAAAGGGTCCACGATTTGCCAGATCATCAGAGACAGGACATCGACGCCGAGCAGGACGCCCACGGTGGCGTAGAGTTTCCACGGCTCCAGGTGCTGCTGGGAAACAGGGAGGCGGTGGTCACTACACAGGCACGGGCGGGCGAGCGGGCGGTGGGGGATCAGGGAAAAGGCACAAATCCTCTTTTTCTGATTTTGTGAGGGGAGGGATTTATGAAGCCATAAATAGACTGGCCCAAGCTGGAAGAGAAAACAATGATCCATCGCTAACTGAGGCCAATTCAATCTGCCCTCAAAGCACTGGGCCATGACAGGAAAAGAGACAAAGAGGCCATACTGATGAGAGCACACAGCTCCCTGACTCAGTCAATAAATAGAGGTTTAAAGAAAGAAAGATTTAGTGGGAACAGGTCCAACACTGTAAAGTGGTTATTGATTCTGTTGCATTATTCCACAAGATCAAAAGCTTTCTGGTTATTTAGCTGTAGCGAATATTGGGGAAGGTACAAAAGCCGCAGTGGGATCCGATCCTCCTCTCCTACAAGACAAATTTCTACATCTTTACAATCACAGATTCGGTCGTCATCCTGATCCTCTGCCTCATTCTCTCGCCATCCATCTTTGTCAGGATGTGTAACTTGGCAAGCGCCGGCATTTGGCTCGATGAAAATATCATCTACACTTTGTATCTACTTTAAATAGACTCAATCCGTCCTACTTATTTCTCCTGCATCTTATTCATTCTACAAGCATGCGTGTGTGTGTGTGTGTTAGGCCGCGGTGCGATGGCCAGGGGCATCACAGAGCAGCACTGGCTGAATGTATTAGAGGGTTCCCTGTAGACCTGCTTTATGCACTGCCTGGTGTTCCTAGGAATAATGTCCACAAATCTGCGGTGAACACTTGACATCCAACTCGCGCATCAGGCGCCGATGCAGAATGGCGTTATCTCCTCGCAGAGCGTGTTGTTTTCTCTCCACCCGCAGCCGCTCTCCAGAGTTCACCTCATCCTGCATCATCACAGAGAACAGACCCAGACTACGGGGCTCGGTGGTCAGAACCGCAGCGGCACGGACGGAACCACACGCAGTTGTTCTGCTTCCCCCCTCGCAGGGAGAGGTGGACTTATACTGATGATGAGAAGCGATGCGTTATTAATATCTATTTGAGGATATGTTTTAACATTATTTAGCACCTTCCTGTCAGAGTGTCAGAATAACGTCTTAAACTCTCCCTCACAATCCTAACAGGTAGTTTTTTGTACAGTTATTACATGTTATTATATGTCAATTATGATCATTTTGGTTATTTACATTTTTCTTCTCTTAAAATGGGTCAATTTGGTACATACACTTAAAAAAAAAAAATTGGCTAATAGAGAGAAAAACCTTGGAATAAGTTAAATTACCTGTCGGTGGAATTTGATATTACCAAAACAGATATTTTTTGTGCTGCTTCAGTAGCTCTGCACAGAGGATGTGGAACATGCATCCGACTCATATTAGACAGGAAATCTCAGCTGACAGTTAAGAAGCAGCTCAAAACTTGTATCTATATTTTAATATATTTATTTTATCTTTTATTTTTGTCTTATTTCTCTCAGACTTAGCCCTTTTCATGGTGTCTTTATTGATATGTCCTTTGATATGTCTTCTGTAAAGCACTATGAGCGGCTTTTTATTTATTCATTTATACAAGTTCATGTTAAAGGGACAAAGCACATCATCAGGCATTTCCCCAAATGTGCCTTTAATTAATTAACAACCTTTAATTAATTGACGACCTTCAATTAATTCTCCGCTGTGGTCCCCGAGCTACAAATAACACGTAAACTCCATTAAAACGGCAACATTAACTCTATACATAGAACGCGCTACACTAGTTATTCATCAAATACGGTCGCACATGTGATTACGATGATTGACCATGATTTTAAATCCGTGTTGAAGCAGGGATTTGTGTCCCTGACGGCCTGTTCCATGCGTGAGCCGCTGCCGCTGCAAACGCTGTTTATGTTATGAACGGCGCCATGAATCCGCTTTATTATTATTACGGTCAGTAAAAGTAATTAAAGGACGCTGCGGGCACGCTATAGCTCCTCCGTAAGAACCGCGCCGGGCTGACGTGCCGGTCATAAACTCGACAGATTCCATCACGTCAGGCTCAACGCTTTCGGTGTCAGAGAAACGTCTCTGGCGTGGGGGTTCTACTACGGGACGGCGTTCCAGACCCTCGGCGAGAGGCGTTTCATTCTTTGGGTCACTTAGAAGTGAACTCGAACGCTTTTGACATAACTCTCAATAAAATAATCCCCACGATAGGCTTCCTCCGACTGAGGATGTTCATAAATATTCAGTAATGGGTTGTATCTCTCTGCTGGGAGGATCCTAGCTCTCGGCGCGCAGCAGGAGCGTCCTCTGTAAGACGCCCTGCCTGACATGTCGTCTTACATACAGTAGACGTAGAAGTGGGGTGGGTAGAGGATGGAGAACTGGAGGAGGCCTCCATCTACTAGTAGGGACAATCAGTAGAGTTCAACTCCCGCGGTGGACTTAACCGTAAATCCGCAGCCGTCATTTACCTTCCTCTTATCCTTCTTCTCGTCCTTCTTGGTGAAGACGGTGTGGACC
Organism: Eupleurogrammus muticus; assembly: GCA_036785175.1. Taxonomy (NCBI): domain Eukaryota; kingdom Metazoa; phylum Chordata; class Actinopteri; order Scombriformes; family Trichiuridae; genus Eupleurogrammus; species Eupleurogrammus muticus. The sequence continues at coordinate 9,732,236 of JAYKQN010000020.1, read as the reverse complement.
CACCAGATCTTGGTGAACATGCTGCCGTACGCCAGGCTGAAGCCCAGGCCCAGCAGCCACAGGCGGAACTGAGGGAAAGCAATGAAAGACTTCATAATTAATCGGATTAACATATCAAACAAACCAATGAAATGTGCTCCTCGGTCGCTCCCCATCACTAAGCCCATTTGAGTTTAACAGCCGTTTAGGGATGACCTTGAAATGACAATAACCCCCCCTCTCCCCCCCGTCCTCGGTAATACAGCAGTGAATCCGCCTTTACTAACGGATCCAGTTCCTGAAAACACAATGAAAGGTAAGGCTTTTCATCAAACATTAATTCAAGGTGGGGAAGGTAGCAGTCGTTTCAAACAGGAGGGCCACATTAGAATTTTATTATCCTGCGCACTGAAACCAAAGGGACGGATGAGATGCAGAATGACGACTGGAAAATGCAGAGACTCTCAAGATCTGTTTTCAGGAGGGATGCGTTTCCAGCTCCGATCTGCTCCTTGGGGAATTACATGATATAATACTGAGGAATACCTGCATGCTGGTTGCTGCTGGACTTATATGCTAGAGGACGTTTTCCTAAATATTCCTGATCTGCTGGTATTTTGTGCATCGTCTTGGCCTTGACCACACAATGTTCTGCCTCAAGGTGTTGAGTATCTACTGCTCTGCAGGTTTTGTTTTTTGTTTAACACGTGAAGCTGTGTGTTTTTCAGCGCCGCGTTGGCGTCCCACCTGGCAGACGACGGGGAACTGCCTCCTGTGGACGTGAAGGCCGTCGATGCCCATGGGGAAGACGGCAGCCAGGGCCATCATGCAGCCCACCGCCGTCATGTTGTTCAGGTACGGCTGAGAGTTCTGAATGTACCTGGAGCAAAAAAACACACACATTCATGCAGATTTAATAAACATTTACATAAATACCACTGTGGCAGGCTTGAAAAACAATGGTAGAAGACACGCAGAGGCACATTCAAGTAGAAGATATATATATATAACTGGTAAATAACTGGTTTTGAATTCATGAAAATGGAAATTTTATGTTACTATGATTTTGTGTTTTTATTATTCTATTTTATATGTATAAGCAAAAAGCAACGAGAAAGTCCCACAGCACAAACACCCTTTGGTAAATGGGCTGCTTCACGATCCACATTCACCCATCGACACACAGCGGAGGCGTCCAGCAAGGTCATCCAGGATCGAAATTTTCACGTAATGCTCATTCATACACATCCACGCACCAGTGGAACGGCCGTCGGGAGCAATTTAGGGCTCGGTGTCTTGCCCAAGGACACTTCAACATTCGGCCCCGAGCAGCCAGGAGTCGAATCTAATTCCCCGCACACATTCACTCGAACTCGCTCACGCATATTCTGGAGGACGAGTGAACTGGCACGCGGAGGGTGGTGAGGTGTGGATTGTGGCACAGAAGCTGCAGCAATCGATGCAGCAATCGTGCTGTAGAAGCCATCAAACTGCACCTATCACTCAGCAGAGTCACAACACCGTGTCATTCAAATGAAAAAAATAACTAGATAAGATGAACTTATATTACTTCTACATAACCACCTTCTCCCTGACCTTGATTTCAGTGTCTTCCTATAACCTTCCTATACAAGAATATAATATTTTATTATATCATTTATGTCAGCATTATACCTTGAGATCCTTTGTTAGTCTCGGACTACCTGGGGATTTTCCATTGTTGTAGCAACCGATAAGTCAAGGTCAACCCTATTGTTAGTAGTTACTTCACATCTTCTGGACATAAAAAGTAATCGAAATCACGTTTCTCGCGTTCCCGGGTGCAGACGAGACACAAAAAACAACAGGACAGTTAGCCAACAGTAAAGTGTATAGGGCCAACAGTTAGTTACATCTTAATTACATTATAACTGATAATGTAATAGAAGAAGCTGATAATGTAATAAAGTTGCCCTATTTAAATATGTACAAGGACAATAATGTAATGTAATGTAATTTATTATGTTATAAGCTGCTACAATTGTGGCATGTACACTAGGTGCAGATTCACATGCACAAACAGAGCCAATCAGATTGTCCACAGTGAGGAGGGCCTGAAGGTGTGTGTGCAGTTTACTTCTGTCTTAGGAAAGAATCTCTTGCGCATTTCCTTCATAAGGTCCAGGAAAAACAATCTTCAACATCTCATCCGTGAAACTAATCACATCACAGTATCGCTCCGTTCAACAACTTCCAACGACCTTGATAGTCGAGACTTTACCTGACGTTGCTGTTGTAGATGTTGAAGGTGAGGCAGACGATTCCCAGCAGGATGCCCAGCCCGGCGAAGACAGACATAGACACGAAGAGCTTCTGGGACAGGTAGCGGAACTCCTCGATGACCACGGTTTGGTCCGCGGGTGGACCGGAGCCTGGAAAACACACACACACACACACACACACACACACACACACGAGGATAAGGAGGCTGGAAGTGAAGGTCAGGACATTTCAGTGAGAGAGACCAGAAAAAAGATGTAAGTTGGTAGAAAGAGAAAAAGTAACTCAGACCACGAGGGTAAACAGCAGCGTCCAGCCAGGCCTCGGCCTCTAGCGTGCCGTTAATGTTGGCGGTGAATCACACACAGTCGCCGAGTGTGTGGCTCCATTACCAAGGTTCATTTAACATTCAAATCACAATCAGCACTAACGGTTGCACAGACACATTCCGGCACCGAGAAAAACAACTGACGCTTCTCACTTCTTGGTCCATTTGATGCATCAGCTCCCACTTTGCATTATTCATGAGCCATTTCCCAATTTTACAAAGCAATATTGGTACGATGAAACACAAAGCCTGTTGATGCATATGGCGCGGCCAAATGAGATCACACGGACCTGGGAAATGCAGGATGACGCGTCGCGGGTTACGTGTAAAATGAAAATGTACATTTAGAGATTGTTTCTCCTCATCGAAAGAGCTGCTCATATCAAAGTGGCTGCATGAAAGGCACAAGGCAGCTTTTTTTCCCTACTAACATCAAACATAAATCAGAAAAGTCATGGCCGATACTCCAAACATTCCCTTTTTTTTAATGCTGCGACTTCCTGAAACAGACATGACACAAGAGTGTAATCGGTAACTCCGCAAGATTGAAGCGTGATTTAAAAATAAAAAAAAAAAAATAGACGAGGAACCTGTCTGTACTGAACTCAGGCGTCTCGTGTGTTATTTAACTTGATTCGTTCCCCGAGGAGCCAATCTGTGTGGTTCAGCAGGTTTCTTTTTTTAATATCATATCTTCATGAAACCCGTGACTGTGGCTCTGAGAGGTTCCCGGATATTTTTACACACCTCAAAAATGAGTTTCTCCTCATCTGCTGTGACAGCAACAAGAAGAGGACCGCGCATGCAGAGCGAAAGTCAAAGTTAGTTTCATGGGAAATAGGACGGTGAAGTGTTTGGATGTGCCTCGGCGCGTCTTGTGGATTTTATGAAGCGGCTGTGAGCTGCTAATGTGTTTCCAGACTGAGATCTAACGAACTAAACATCCCACGGTGCCGCAAAGACCCCGCGACACATACAGAGGTTTTAAGAAATTCGTCCTTTCTGCAGAGTCTGTGCATGCGGCTATGACCTGATCATGGTTAAGGAAAGATTGTTGTTGCAGTTAATAAAAAGGCAAACAAACTAAATCTAATCCCCTGCATGACACTTATATAAACTCCAATGAATTCACACTAAAGATTTAAAGTACAGTTTTCTCCCAATACTAAAGTATTATGCTAAGTGAGGAATGTATGGAGTGTGTATTTGCATGTTTTCTTAAGTTGCTGTGTGGAGTTCTCAGGGCCACCTCATAAACTCCCCTCCTGGGAAAATAACTTGGAGCCACCCACACGCAGCATAAGTTAACACTTCTATATGGCTGCAAGCAGCGGAGCCGCTATGAGGCCTGTTTGTGAAAAAAAACAAAAAAAAACAGGACTTGTTTTGGTAGGAAAACACAGACAGTTCCAGCACGGAGTGCATGCACCAGTAGCTGCAGCCTGGATCTTTAACCACAAATACGCCGCTCTACTGAAATGGAGCAGAAATGTAAGAAGATTTGCAGCGTGCGGATAACACAAGCGGCTTTTAGCGGAGCCCTATTTTCCGGGGCCACGTGGACGCGCAAACATAGCCGTGTGTCACTTGCAGAGTAACTGTGATAAACATTGTACCGGCACGACATGACTCAGGGTTGCAGCGTCTTTGTATCACTTGAGCAACAACAACATAAAAAAGTCAGACAACGTCCACGTCCGCAACACGACACACAAACTCCTACTGCTACTGCACAACGTCACATTCTAGAGGCAGCACCTCTGTTCACCACATAAATTCGTGAACTGAATGCACCAGCCTGCAATAAAAAGAAGCAGCGTTGTGTCTTATAGAGGAGACAAATGGACAAATAAATGAATGGCACATTGGAATGTTTTTTACTACTGCTATTATTATAATTATTATTATCTATAAATTACCTAAAAAAATCTGCTAATATCACTTAATTGTCTATGAGATTCAAACTTTTGGTGTTTGTTGTTAATTCAAAATACTGTAAATTACCAAGTAATAGCTTCAATTAACTGAAGCCTGATGTGCTGATTGATTGAAACCAATAAACGCCTTTGATAATTTATGGCTTTTATTATTTATCCAAGGAAGCATAATGTACAGAAAATGAAAAATCCATAACGTGACACGAACATGACTTTAAAGAATTCCCCTAAATTTCCTGCTCCAGCTTCCCTGTATCTCCAACCGTGGACATTTCAGTTCCAATCTATTTACGGCGTGTGTGTGTGTGAAAATAAGCTCCGTAGCGTTTTTAGAACATCTGAAGCCGGAGCGGTGACAGAGGAGCCGCGGGCGACGCGCTGAGATCTGTGAGTCTTAGCCTGGTCCAACCAGTGTTAATCGCAGCCACGTTGCCATGGATTCTTAAGGTCAGAATAGTAACGGGAGCCTCGTTTGCCTCGAGAAGGCGTTGCTATGGAGGCTGCCGTTTTCGCAGAGTTTGTACGTGTCAAACGTCAGAGTTTTTCTGCAGAGAATGACTTGAGAATCCCGCTTCAAAGTGTTTCGCCCGCTCAGGCAGGAGCGCTGGAAGGAATGACAGGGGAAGAGATCTTCCGAAGCTAAATGATCTTTCATTATCATCAAGCTGAGCAGATCTGGAGACACTCACTGCTGTTTGTGTTACACTAATCCCCACATTAACTACCTACACTAGGTCTGTTCATCAGCTGGTATTATCAAACCTCTGAGGCTTCATTTTAACATTTGTAGCTGGTGTTCACAGCACTAGAATAATAAGCAACATTTACTGGCTGATGAAGCTGTTGATAAGTTATTTTTTTTTCTCAGCGTTCATTAATGAGCTGAACACACGTGATTCCACTCTGCCTGGTGAACGCTGCACTCGTGGATGTTTAGGTGTGATGGCAGATTTATTCTCATTATTTCACAGGGATGACAGCTCCGTATTGAAGCCCTGGGTGAAGCAGAATATAGATCAGAAGATGTGCTGCTTAAACACACTCCCAGACAACTAAGGCTGCTTCCACATAGTCGACCTAATGTTCTGGTGCAGATTTCACTGTGCAGGTATCTCCAGGCAGAAGAGGGCCATGACCCCATTCCTGCACATGTGAAAATATAAAACTCAACAAACACTAGAATACATTACTGTTTGGTCGTGTTACTGATGAGTTCGAGACGCACTGTTCAAACTCATATTTATCTTCAAAGACAACAAAATGTTATCTAAAGATTAGATTAGAGATGATACTTCAATGACCACGGGCTGCAAGAATCTGTTTTCACTTCATCATCTTCATCTTTTTTCCATCTGTAATGTTCCAGATCCATTAATGTACCATTTTTTAAATCTCTTGTGTTCCCGTGTGCTGCCCTGTGTTTTCTGTGTTTTCTCATTGTCAGATCATGCTGCAGTGTCACCTGGAAGCTGCGACGGATCCTGTCACCTCATCCACACACACACACACACACACACACACACACACACACACACACACACACACACACACACACACACACACACACACACACACACACACACACACACACACACACACACACTCACACACACACTCACACACACACACACACACACACACACCAAGAAAATGAAACAATTCTCTTATTCTATTTAATATCATACTCGGCTCTTTTCCTGTTCTAAATATATTGTTTCCATCATGTATACATATCTATTGCATGGTTTATCGTAGAAGAGTGATCCTCCTCTGTTACATGTCATAGCCACATTCCGAAATAGAACATCACCCGCCTCACTTCATCATGATTACAGCAAATACAAGAACACAGAACAACCCACAGCAACAGAACAGTAACACGTTTGATTATTACAGGTTCCGTGTGGTGGTAGCAAAAGGTAACTAAGTAACTAAAATCTGTCTCATGCTTTGTGGCATGTTGTTTCTTTCTATTGTTGTCTCCCATGAAATGATGCTCAGCCTGTTGATGATCGTAACGTCACATCAATAAAGCAGAATGCAGTGAAAAAAAAAAAAAGTAAGAAGCCGGAATCATAACTGAGAAAGATTAGGCTCTGTGGACGTGAGTGGGTGTAAGTGCTCGCTGAAGGCGGATACAGCCTGTACCTGTGCATGTGTGTAGGTTAGAGAGAAACAATGTGTGTGTGTGTGTGTGTGTGTGTGTGTGTGTGTGTGTGTGTGTGTGTGCGCACGACCGTCCTCTGGGAAAATGTGTTCTCCAACACTAATACCTCCTCTCCGTGCCCTTGATGGTGGAATCGGGACAGTATGTTACCATGGCGACTGGCTCCATAATGGTTACCACGGCAATGTGAGAGCGAGGCAGCGATGCGGCAGCGGTTGCCACGGATACCGAAAAAGAATGAGGGAGGAGAGGAGAGGAGAGGAGAGGAGATCGTAAACAAATGCCGGGGAAGTGAGACCAGGGGGGAGGAAAAGACGAGGAGATGGGAGAACTACACCAGCACAGCGCTAGGACACATCTACAGACAACTCCTGGTCACCTTGAGGAGCTCTAATTCTGTGAGTGTGTCGGCCGCGACAGCAGGGAGGAAGGAGGACGTCTTGACAAGCACCTCGGGCCCGTACCAGCTTCTTGTAGCACTCACACACACACACACACACACACACACACACAGTCCAGATGGCCCAGACAGCTTCTCCGGAGGCAGCGTGACCGCGGGGTCAAACAGGGAAAACACAAGGGGTCAACACTTCCTCCGGCCCTCCCTGGGGTCTTGTCATACCAGAGCCAGAGGCCACTTGGCTGACCTTGCTGTCTGTTGGCTCGCTTACAAAAGGGAGCGCCCCGCTGGCTCCCGAACCGGCGACATTTCAGGAGTGACGTCAAAGCGGCCCGACAGGGGGACGTTAAGGCCCGGCTCCAGACGATAGTCAGCAGCTTAGCTTTCAGAGGCTCGGTGGGGGGAGACGTCTGGCTGTGATCGTGGGATTAAAGGAAGCAGCGGCCAACCTGCAGCACGCTGACTGACATGCTGCACTCAAATAAGCCGAAGCCAGTGGCTGATGGGAGAATTGGCTTGGCCCCCGAAAAAAAAAAGATCGTCTACTAGTCACTGATTATTGTCTGGGGAATAAAATGTCAGAAAATAGTGAAAAATATCCACAAGAAAAAACATAAATCCCATCTGAGAAGCTGTAATCAGATGATTTTTAAGTGTATTTTCAATAAATTGAGTAAAGGTAGAAGACAGAAATCAACAAGAAATTAAGCTCATGTTAATCTTGTGTCCAAAACATGTTTTTTTTATGATATCATGGACACACTATCCCTATTATTCTGAGCACTGTTGATTACATTTAGAAAAATGATTATGTAAAAACTTAAATAACGGGACATTCAAAGCTATTTCACGGTGCTTTGAAATACTGTAAATTCTCGGATTGCGATATAAACCCGTTAAAGCGGAAACTCTGAGAACTTCCCTCATTTATTGGTTGAATACAGTCTCTTCCACTTCACTGTTCCTTTGGTAAACTACTCTATGATAATTCCTGCGGTCAAAGCCTTTCAGCGGCTCCCTGAGCTTTAACACAAGCCAAAGAACAGGGAAGCAAGAACAGCTGGAAGCACTGGGTAAATGAAAGTCTGTGTGTGCAAATGAAAATGTGGGAGCAGCAGCAGAATGGTTTCATTGATGGAATCAGTGCTGCGCAAATGTGCAGTTCAGTTATTAGAGGATTCATCGAGGCAACAAGAAAACAGGGAGGGGAAATAATGACCAACATTTGAAAATATAGGGGGAAAATAAATTAGTGCTCTCTTAATATTACTGGTACTATAACAGCTATCATAGTAAATTCAATATAATGTACATTTCCAAAGCAGTAATTAGACCATACTTTTTTTTTTTTTTAATACCGATTAAGTAAGTAATGAATTAAAACAGAACCAGCCTAAGTCGTTACAGTTGGGCTTTTATTGTGAAAAAACACTGTGTGGAGTTTTGTTGACAGTAGCTTCAAATTGATCAGGATGGCAAACAAACAGCTTGAATCAATTCGAGTATGAAAACAAGATTTCTGTTAAAAGGACAAATAGCAGAGGATATTTGATGTTGTAGCGATGGAATTACTGCTGTGGAAATGACTCGTTTTTTTTTTTAATAATACAAAAAAATATTACAGAGACATTGTTTGAATACAGGTTTTTGTAGGATAATGTAAATTCAACCTGTCTAATACAAGTCCGTTGAAGATGCAGTTGAGGTCAGTAACAGTTTCAGCCACATTTTTTTGATGAGATTTGATGGCCAACGTGATTTGCAACAAAGAGATTAAAGAGATACTCCTAAACATCCATCCCTGTTATGTAAGGGATAATGTCTGAGAAGGTATCCTATATCAGGGATTAAAGGACGACGTAGGACAGTCGCCTCCTCGAAGTCCATTAATCCCTGATATGCGACATCTTGAAGGGCTTTATCCCACTTCCACCATGCTGACTTGCCAAGGCAAACAAAAGAAAGAGTAGTAAGTTATTCAACAAGCCTGATAAGTCCTGAGGGTCTGACTAACACCTGGAACAACCAGTATCCCTCCATAAGGTGCTCATACAATGTTCCTCGCTACTCCAGTATTAGACATGGCAACAGGAGATATTCTCATCTGTGACTCGGGGTGAAGTAAGTGGAGGTTTTGTCTCCATCACTGTAACTCGATACAAACATTACATTAAAGGTTTATTCTAATGATACTTCTTTTCTTCTCTATTTCTTTCTCTGCTCCCTCAACTTCTTAAATAGAGTTTGAAGCATTCATCATGTCTATCAAAATCTACTTGTGTTGGTTTCTTGTCATTTAACAGTGAATTTGTACTTGACAAAAATTTCAAGTGGTGTAACTGAAAATAATAAATAGAATATACAACTACAGCATGTTTTTATACCTTTTTAAAGTATCAGGTACCAAGTTTTAATGGTGACAGATTTGACTGACCCTCAACTTTTTTCAAAATCATGGTATTCTCCAAACAGATTAACATCAATAATATAATCAGCCATTGGTGTGTTTCCTTCTCGTTGGTTTATTAGCTTGATTATTGGCTCTGCTGCAACAGTACATAGAACAAATAACGAGTGATGAAAGTTGAGCCAAACTACATGTACGTTAAACGCTAAAGATAAATGCTTCGATGGCCAATCAGCATAGAGTATTCACCCAGATCAAGGTATGTAATATAACAGCTGTTATTTTAACATACCGTTCACATGCCCACGCCCCCAACACTGGGGAGTGGTCACGTGAAATCCCAGAACTGAAATCAACAAACTAGGAAGTCCAGATTCTGGCTACAACTCTACAAGATAAAGGATGACCTGAGGTGGCTGAGAAACCTTCACACACATACTTTCCAGTGGCCGACGCGTTGTCTGCCCGTATGAGCCTCAGCCGCCCGCCCCCTGTCAGTCAGCAGGTAACCACCGTGTCACCTTGTTCACTTCTGGAACGGTCACCACCCCCCCCCGCCCCCCCACCCCCCCCCCCCCCCCCCCCCGCACCCCACCCCCCGCGCTCCTCTCACCTCGCTCTGACAATCAATCAATGCAATTTCGGATCTACAGGAAATCCAATCAGTGGGTTCTGGGGCCGCGTTCGTGACAGACAGTCGAGCAAACAGGCAAAAACAAACAAAACAAACAACTGAAGGTCAATCTATATCCCCCTTCCTCCTCCTCCTGTTGCACCATCTTCTCCCCCCCTGTTTCACACACTTGCACCATCCTGCACAGTTTTCTGAGCATTAAGCACAGTTAGATCTGCATGTTGCCGGTGTTCAGGGATGCAGAACTGACAAGGAAGCACATGGCCCCACATACTGATTAGGAAACACAATTTCATTCCTCAAAGTCAAGGTCACGGGGCCCAATCCCATTACGCCGCCGCCCAGATTGCTTTCTCCTGTTTTGTTTAGACTGTCAACCGGCATCTTCTATTTATTGTACCGCTGTCATGGATTTGAACTGGTTCTCATGTTTAATTAATAAATGGAATGAAATCGTCGCCTCGCAGCACGTCGGCCCATCACCTTGCTTAACTGTGCCTCTGTCACTGCTGAATCACTCCATGTCTGGTGAGCTGTGAAAAGTTAGAGGGAGTGCTGCCGCTCCCGCGTGCTAAATAAAACCTGACTGATTGATTGATGAGCATTTGCAGCCAACCTTGTATGGAGAGAGCGGGAGGGAGAGAGACAGAGGGAGGGCAATAAACGAGGGAGGGAAGAGGGAACAGGGGCGGGCGGGGGGGGGGGGGCGGGACCGCGGGGGTCAAAGAAAACAGGAGATTAGATGGTAGAAGGAGTGCAGCAGACAGTGATAAAGAGAAAAATTAAGGGGCTGAGGGAGATGAATGTTTCTCACCTATCCACTTGTCATTCCCATACCAGGACAGATTGCCTTTAGTGCTGTCATAGTATCCAATCTTCTTATAGCTCCCTCCTGTGAGAGGAAGAGAGAAAGGGAGGGAGGGAAAGAGAGACAGAGAGAGACAGAGAGAGACAGAGAGAGGGAGAGAAAGGTAGGGCTGGTTATTCAACCTCAATATTTTATTAGAACAGAACAAACATTTGGAACAAGTATCAAAACTGTCACAACAGCTTGCAAACTTATTCTGTGATCAGGCACCCTTTTGTTGCCATATCACCTTACTCACACACACACACACACACACACTCACACACACACACACACACACACACACACACACACACACACACACACACACACACACACACACACCATACACACACACACACACACACACAGGAAACGCTGATGGTACAATAACAAAGCTGTGTGACAACTCTTTCTTATCCCAGGTCATCAGATGTTACTGCTTCATATCACACACACACACACACCAAATGATGCTTTGTGTGTCAGTATCAAACATGGAGGGGCATGACACAGCGGAAGATTCTGACACACTGAAACAAATCACATTCTAACATGTGAACAATCTTGTCTTATCTTTCGATAAAATGAGTCCAATGTTGGGTAGAATGATCTTATTCCATTGGCAGATCTTCTAATGCAGGATTTAATCTTTTTTTAGATCCTGCTTTCGTAAAATAAGACCAAATTGACACACATCGGGGAAAAAAAGCTTGAAATAAGATAAATAAATCTGTTAATGGAATAAGATAATTCCACTCACTGGTGGATTAACTGTACTAAAAATAAGACGTTTTCTGTTAAGATTTCTGATTTTGCAGTGTAATATGGGAACAAGCTGCACACACGCATAATACACACACACACACATGTACACACCATGTAAATGTTTTAAACAGAGCAACAGCCACCAAATCAATCAATCAATCAACCTCATTGACATACGTGTGGAGGAGCATGAGGGAAATGAGTAAACACAGGCAGAGGGCAAACTGCTTTTCCTCTGACAACAATGTGAAGGTCACATCACTGTGAATCACGTCAGCTCAACAACAACAAAATCATCCCTATTTTCTATTTCAGATCACACCCTGGACAGATGTGACGACTCGGCCCTGAGCACACATAAACCTCTCGTTTTATCTCTGAGAAATAATAATAAATTTAACATCTGGTTAAAATAATCAGATTTTGACTAGAACCTATAAGTGAGCTGTAGGTTCAAAGACAAAACATCATCTCTTTTCTTTCTTTTTTAAACAATCATGTCTATTTTTTTCCTCCAGGGAAATCATGACAGACAGATGCCGTGCGTCCTTGTCCTTCTGCGGCACCAATACACTTTATGAGATATTTCATTAATGGAATCCAGGCCAGAGGAATCACTGCAAGCCTCTTTCAGGCAAGGGAAAAAAAACGACTTTGCTAGAAACAGGCCTGTCAACAGCTGCAGCGCATTCGCCTGCTTCGCTGTAACAACGCTTTAATATCACGGAGGCACAGCCGATGAGGGTCCACCACCTCCCACTGGATCCCTAATTGTCAAGCAATTACTAGGCATAGTCACGTAAAGTGCTCTACTTAGCTGTACTTATTGTGCTGTACGGCAGCAGCAGCTACTGGAAGACGCTTATCAGCTCCTACACATTCAGCCGCTGTTCAGTCAGCACGCGGCGTTTCGCTCCACGTCTACGGATGGATCCAACGGACCACACTGGTCCAGGATCTGAGTTTGGCTATTTTTTTATAGAAATGTCTTCACAGAACACTAACTCCAGGCTGAGGTCTTATCAAAAAGTACAATTTTCCCTTCAAGAAGTTAGCATGTGCAGACAGTGGAGGTATAGTGTAGCATTAAAAATAATTAAGTTAGATACAAGTACTTCAAAAATGCAATTAAGTGCAGTATTTACAGACTTGTACTTAGTAATAACCCACCACTGTTTAAAACAAGCTTCTCTAATAAACCAACACTGTTAAAATAATTCTTAACAAAGTTACTGTTATTCCAGTTGTAAAAATGTTGCATAAATGGTGTTTGCGGTGCACAAATCTGATGGCGTTATTAGAGTCACTGTATGTGTTTAAGTTTTAACAAATTAATCACAGAAGTTGCATGTGAGGCACTCGCACTAAACTTGGTGAATTGAAAGCGAAGGATGAGATAAACTTGGGCAGGAAGCAACGATTTGACTCCAGCCAAACAACAGCTATAAAATCTGTGCAAATCATTCACATCATAAGACTGACACAAGGCGGGGCCGGAGGCTGAACCCAAATGCACGACTCTTCACGGATCGATCAAAGAAAAGGTCTTTATTATGGTTCCGTACAAAAGATTCACTCTGACGAGGAATGAACAAAAAATCACTCTTACGAGGAATAAACAAAAAAATCACTCTTACGAGGAATAAACAAAAAATCACTCTTATGAGGAATAAACAAAAAATCACTCTTACGAGGAATAAACAAAAAAATCACTCTTACGAGGAATAAACAAAAAATCACTCTTACGAGGAATAAACAAAAAGTCACTCTTACGAGGAAAAATAACGAGGCAAAGGCCGACAAAACAAGACTGGGAACTTGAGCATGAGAGAACAAAACCTGGTAGTACTTGGAGCTGGGCGCTGGCTCTGACACATGGGACGTGACGAACTGGCACAGGACAAGGGGAGACACAGACAATATATAGGAGAGGTAACAGGGCACAGGTGGAAACAATCAGGGCAGGGGAAGGCAATCACTGTGGCGGGAAACACACAAGGGCAGGAAGCAAAGGTGCCTGAAACAAGAGGGAAGGGTCATTTCACAATAAAACAGGAAGTGCAGGACAAGACAACACGAGTGACAACTTAACATTTACGACGAGACATGACAGTACCCCCCCTTCTAGGGACGGCACCAGACGGCCCAGGCTCCTGAGGATGGCGGCGGTAAAAGTCATCTATGAGGCCCGGGTCCTCAATAAATCTGGAGGGTATCCAGGAGCGCTCCTCCGGACCGTAGCCCTCCCAGTCAACCAGGAACTGGCGTCCTCTGCCTCTGTTCCGGACTGCCAGTAGCTGCTTAACTGTGTATACTGGACCGCCGTCAATCATTCGGGGGGGTGGTGGGGGCTTGGCAGGAGGGACCATGGGGCTATCCTTAACTGGTTTCAGTCTCCCCACGTGGAAAGTGGGATGGACCCTGAGGGATCTGGGGAGACGAAGACGAACAGCAGCAGGGTTAATCATTTTTTCAACAGGGAAAGGACCAACAAACCTGGGAGCCAGCTTCCTGGACTCTACGTGGAGGGGCAGATCCCTGGTGGATAGCCAGACTTTCTGGCCAGGCTTGTAGACGGGCGCTGGGCAGCGCCTCCGATCAGCAGCCCTCTTCATCCGGGCCGAGGTTCGCAGGAGGGCCCTGCGGGCTGCTGCCCAGACCCGCCGGCAACGACGAACTAGGGCATGCGCCGACGGCACCGCTACCTCCTTCTCTGTGTCAGGAAACAGAGGAGGTTGGTAGCCGTAGGCGCCTTGGAATGGTGTCAGACCGGTGGCTGCGGTGGGGAGGGAGTTGTGGGCATACTCGACCCAAGCCAGGTGCTTACTCCAGGTTGCAGGGTTCTGGGAGATGAGGCAGCGGAGGCAAGTCTCCAACTCCTGGTTGAGGCGTTCAGTCTGTCCATTGGACTCGGGGTGGTACCCCGACGTGAGGCTAACTGTGGCCCCAATCAGCGCACAGAACTCAGACCAGAACCGTGATACAAACTGCGGGCCCCGGTCGGACACTATGTCTCTAGGGAGGCCATGTAGGCGAAAAACATGAGTTAGCATTATCTCCGCCGTCTCCTTGGCTGACGGCAACTTAGGCAAGGCAATGAAATGCACCAACTTGGAAAAACGGTCCACCACTGTCAATACAGTGGTGTTACCTTCAGATGAGGGAAGTCCCGTAACAAAGTCCAGTGAAATGTCCGACCAGGGCCGACTGGGAACTGGGAGGGGATGGAGCAATCCCATCTGAGGTCTCGAGGATGACTTGTTTTGGGCGCAGACTCGACAGGCCTCCACATACTCCCGGACATCCTGTTCCATGGCAGGCCACCAGAAGCGTTGCCTGACGGCAAACATAGTACGGCTCACCCCTGGGTGGCAGGTAAGCAGGGAGGTGTGAGCCCAATGAATCACCTGAGGTCGCAGGGGCGCTGGGACAAACAGCCGATTGGCTGGGCAACCACTAGGTGGCGGGCTCTCACCATTGGCCTGCTTCACCTCAGCTTCTATCTGCCAATTCACCGCTCCTACCACACGTTTCAGTGGCAGGATGGGCTCGGGGACCTTGGCAACAGACTCGGGGTCATAAAGGCGAGAGAGGGCGTCTGGCTTGGTGTTCTTGGACCCCGGCCTGTAGGACAAGACAAAATCAAAACGGTTAAAAAACAATGTCCATCTAGCTTGACGTGCGTTTAGGCGTTTAGCCTTCCTAATATACTCTAGGTTCTTGTGGTCCGTCCAGACGAGGAATGGTTGTTGAGCTCCCTCCAGCCAATGTCGCCACTCCTCCAGGGCCACCTTCACCGCCAGCAGCTCCCGATTCCCGACGTCGTAGTTGCGCTCAGCTGATGAGAGCCGCCTGGAAAGATAGGCGCAGGGGTGCATCTTCTGGTCCTTCTCTGACCGCTGCGATAAAACAGCCCCCACTCCTTCACTGGAGGCATCCACCTCCACCACGAACTGACGATTTGGGTCAGGCATTGTGAGGATGGGTGCTGTCGTGAACATGGCAATCAGCCTCCTGAATGCCTGGTCGGCCTCAGGGGACCACTGGAAGGGTGTCAGAGGAGATGTTAATGCATGGAGTGGTGCCGCTATTGCGCTGAAGTTTCTGATGAACCGCCTATAGAAGTTAGCAAACCCCAGAAATTGCTGAACTTTCTTGCGGCTATCAGGAGTTGGCCATTGAGCCACAGCGCTAACTTTAGCCGGGTCCATCTGTATCTGTCCCGAGGCTACAATAAAGCCAAGGAACGATACTGTATCGGCACCTCCCTGGGCTCTGGGGGTGCTGCAACCTGTGGAGAAAAATGTGACAGCGTGGCGGGTTGAGCAGCTATCCGGTGGTGAGAAGGTGTCCCGGTCTCCCTCTCCCAGTCCCTCAGCCGATTGCCCGTCCGGATGGCTAGGGCGATGAGGGAGTCCAGGTCTGTGGGTAAATCCAGGGGGATTAGTAGGCTCCGAACGGAGGCAGCGAGCCCCGTCAAAAACGTGTCCCGTAGGGCCGCTTCGTTCCACTCGCTGTCGGCAGCTATGGTGCGAAAGCGGATGGCGTAGTCGGCCACCGTGCGACTGCCTTGCTTTATCGTACTGAGCTCTCTTGCCGCCTCCCTCCCTGGTACTGTACGGTCGAAGACCTTCCTTAAGGAGTCTTTAAAAGAATCTATGGAGGAGCAAATCGACGCTCCTCGAGCCCACTCTGCGGTCGCCCATGCCGCCGCTCGTCCCGTAAGGTGGGAAATCATAAAAGCCACCTTGGCTGAGTCTGTCGGGAAAGCTGAGTGCTGGAGTTCATAGTGTAGCTCACATTGCACGATAAACGATCTACAGGTGTCACCTTCTCCGGAGAACTTCTCTGGCGGGGCTAGCCGGAGCGAGGCTGAAGGTGATCCAGGTGAAGCAGGAGTAGCGGAAGAGTTCGGGGGTGGAGAAGGTTCAGGCTGTGATCGAGGAAGGGCCTGCTTGATCTGCAGGGCTAACTCCCTCATCTCCGTGGTCATGGCTGCCTGAAAACTGTCCTGGCTGTGGGCCAACCCTTGCAACCCTCGGGCAAGGGAGGTCAGGTGTTCCTCCTGCCTCGTTAGTCGTGCTTCCTGGGAGTGGACCGCTGTGGTCAGCTGGTTGGAGTCGGCTGGGTTCATGGCTGGCCAGTTCGTACTGACACAGGGCGGGGCCGGAGGCTGAACCCAAATGCACGACTCTTCACGGATCGATCAAAGAAAAGGTCTTTATTATGGTTCCGTACAAAAGATTCACTCTGACGAGGAATGAACAAAAAATCACTCTTACGAGGAATAAACAAAAAATCACTCTTACGAGGAATAAACAAAAAATCACTCTTATGAGGAATAAACAAAAAATCACTCTTACGAGGAATAAACAAAAAAATCACTCTTACGAGGAATAAACAAAAAATCACTCTTACGAGGAATAAACAAAAAGTCACTCTTACGAGGAAAAATAACGAGGCAAAGGCCGACAAAACAAGACTGGGAACTTGAGCATGAGAGAACAAAACCTGGTAGTACTTGGAGCTGGGCGCTGGCTCTGACACATGGGACGTGACGAACTGGCACAGGACAAGGGGAGACACAGACAATATATAGGAGAGGTAACAGGGCACAGGTGGAAACAATCAGGGCAGGGGAAGGCAATCACTGTGGCGGGAAACACACAAGGGCAGGAAGCAAAGGTGCCTGAAACAAGAGGGAAGGGTCATTTCACAATAAAACAGGAAGTGCAGGACAAGACAACACGAGTGACAACTTAACATTTACGACGAGACATGACAAAGACAACAATAAAAGTGAAATAACCGTAAGTTTATTATGAATCATTTTAACAGTACAACTTTAGAAGCGCTTGAGTTTTCCTGCATTCATGTTGCTGCATTCGCTGGCATGTTTTTGGCACTAAGAATACAGAAATGCTTATAAGTTAAATTGATTTGTTTAATAAAGCCTACAGTAATTGTACATGTTTATGGATACCGTAAAATACAAAATAACCACCAGTGCGTTTATTTGAGACCAGGTGGCAATATCGGACAAGCCATTAATAATTAATTAATAGGCTACTTTCCTGATGAAAATCTTGCTCAGCAAAACTCCAATTCTTTTATTAAACCAGTATAACTACTGTATATCATAACATTTTTCAGATTATAATAATGGAGTCAAATATATCAGCTGCTTCTCCAGAGTTTTCCTCTGCATATTTTACCATAAAAAGTGTGAATTTCTTTTACTTTTTTTTACTGCACCAAGAGAGTGCATCGACAGTTAATCAATATTACCAGAGAGTGTAAAAAAAACACACACACACATGCCACACAGGGTGTTAGCAGTGTGTGTGCGTGTGATATGAATTTGGTTGTGATGACGGTGTACATGAAGACATAAAGTTCCATTCTATAAAAAGAGATAATAAATATGCATTCAATAATATACTTGTATTAGCCGTTTTTCTCACATTGTGACCCATTCTTCTGTGATCTCCAATAGAAACAAGCATCTTTCTTGCCAAATTGGACAACCAGTTACTCCGAGACACCAGAACGGAGCCCTGAAGGGCCCGCGGGGTTCTGACATCCAGAGCTGGCGGAGCAGCGAATCCGCAGCTGTAAACCGATCACATTAATGATGTCGGCTGCAGGGTGGGGTGGGGGGGCATCAGCGGGGGCTTTGGAAGGCCAACGCCTCCCTGAGTCCGGCCGTCATTAGCGGCGTTAGTTACACATGTGTTGCACAGGCGGCCCTCGCTGCTGGTTGGCGGGGACTGGGGGGGGTGAAGACATCACGCCTGACCTCCCTGACCTTCCGGAGAAGGAGGAAGGAGTGGCTGCAGGCGCTGACAGGACAGGGAGGGCGGGGGGGGGACGATCGGCGGGCCTCCTCTAGACGACAGATGGAGCGCCAGGATGCAACAAGTCCTGACAAGCCACTCCAGGGTTTGATAATTACGCTGCAGGCAGGTGTGACCGCCTAACTATCAGGGAGATTAAACTTCTGTGGATCACACCTGCTTTTAATTATTTCAGAGACCTTTCCAACCTGAAAAATGATGGATTCGTACTTCTCTTTCGTGCAAAGAGTTTTACTGCGTAACACAATGGGCTTCCGGATTTAGAACTTTATTTCAGACACAGTAAAAAAAGAGAGGGGGAGAATTCTATGGGCAAAACTTACTAGGTTGATGCCTTGCACCAAGATCATAGTTTAGCAAGAACTACATTCCATTGCTGTAATGCTGCATTTGATATCACATCAGAGTTACAATGATCAGCAGCTGATAGGTGAAGGAATGTTGGGGAAAAACCTGCATAATCGTCAGTGTAACGACGCCACACATTGTGAGGTAGAGTAGTGAATTTGCCCTCCAACGCTTGGTCTGTGTCCCACTGGCACAGAGCTGTTGGTGACTTACTGGAGTGGCGGCGTGTGTCATGATGTTTTGGAAGAGATTTACACTTCTCGTCAAATACAGATACAGATGTCCCAAGCTGCCCCTAAGGATCAGTATCCCATCTGATTGAGGCGTATATGAAAGGAGTGGAATCATATAAAAATAACGCCAGTCAAAACCCAGATTTTCTTTTCCCCCACCGTACTTCGGATGGTTCTATTGTGCCCGGGTTGCAGGGCTGTTTGATGACAGCCGTGCTCACTGAGACTATTTCACTGCATAATAAGAGCGGTAGTGATTGACACCCGGACTGGCAAAATACTCCGATTCACTTAACTGAGGCACTACCTAATCTGTTATCTTAGCTCTCCCTTCTGTATTTGCAGAGAGCGGTGAACACATCACTCAGGTATTAGCTTCTTGTTTTCAGCAGATCCTATCAGCCCTCACTAATTAATTTTAATCCCATTAAGTGTTAAATGTGGCTGTTGTGGTGGTTTCTGCGCATTGTGCAGTCTTTGAGTAAAAATATTTAACTCCTTAACAACAATGTGCAGTTTGAAATGTTCCTGAGGGCCATTTTGAGGCAAATCCTCATTATCGTTTCTAAACCAATTGTTTTTTTTTAATTTGCATGTGGTACTTATTCTTAATGGCATCATTGTTGCTCCTGTAGTTTGTTGTACAAAATAGTCAACCTTACATGAATAAGTGACGCTGATCAATTTAATATTTTTTTAACAACTTTCATTATTTGGATCAAGCAGCTTGTGGTAAGTAAAATGTAAAGTTTAAAGTTAAATAAAGTATCTGACTGGACTCAGTGGATGTGGTTGATGCTCATATCAGGACTGAGGCCAAAGTGTTTGATCAATACATCCCTACTTATGGAATAGTAACATTTTATATTTGGTAGTACAGTATTTTGTGTTATCACAAAATCATTAGATGGATGTTGTGATATAATATGAGGCAGAATTGTGCATTCATTATATACACAAACTGCTACATGCTCTTATTCATCTTTGCCACTCAAAATGCCACATCACAGAGTTGTTCAGTGTTGCTGTGAAGAATAAGATTATCATTTCATCCTCCGTCATGCTGCCTACTATCGATAAATACGACCTGTTGTTGTTATCTCCATGCCACCCCTGGAGCCTTGGGATGTATTTCTATTTCTGCAGAGACAGCCTGTATGCAGCTGCAGACTCTGCTTCGGCGTCGCATGACAGCGCCGCTCTACCACTACTTAGCACTACAAACTGTGGACCTCCACGCTTGCAACTCAGCCAATTCACGTTTATTGTCCCGGCGCCGACAAGAGGCTCGAATGAAGATTTAAACGTCCATGTATATCGTTCCACTTAGCATGGACTCGGCCGGACTCGGGTGCCCGGGGCCAACATGGTTCCAATTACCATCAAACGGGCCACGGCTCGTCACTGACCCCGCTCTTTAGGGGGGTGGGTGGATGAGAGAGGCCGGCGCCGACAAAGACAACGCGCAAAAAACAAGTTTAATTTTTAATCAGTCCCAAGAACACAGGCAGCCTCAGACAGTGAGAGAGATCTCAGCGCTGTCAGAAATGCACAAAGCGCCAAAGACTGAAGTGGAAAACATAGACTCGCTGATCAAGAGACAGTCAACAGCCAATCAGAGCCTCACGCTACGTCGGACTGGAACCGCCATAAGCAAGGATCAATAAATAAATGACTCAGAAAATAAATAGGTTTAATATTACAGGAAGAAATCTAGAAATAAAAGGCTCAATTAAGCAAAAATGTGTAGTTTAACTTGAATAAATACAAGTATAATCAATCTGTGAACTCCCATGTAGATGTACAAATGTCTGCTAAGCACATTTATTTGTTAAGCTAGGCTTTTATTGTACATCTGCGACAGGGGAATTTGTTTAGTGGGAAAATGTGAGAGTTTGTGAATTACATTATCTCGTCAACGTAACATCAAAAGGTTAATTAAAGTCAGAAAAATCATGACAACATATTGCATTTACATTTTTTTCCAGGCAACATTTCAGCATATAGCGAAAACAGCATTATTGCGTTGTGGGCGTTTATCTTTAGACTCTTGCAGGAGTTGGTTCAGGTGAGCGAAGAGATCATGGTCTCGATTTAATGAAAAAAAGATGCCTGTCAACGTAATCCAGGCAGGGATTAGGTGTGCCACCGCCACGTAAATGGGAACATTTCCGTTGCATTGGAATGGAGGAGGGGGGGGGGGGGGGGGGGGTCGCGTTGTAATGCCACATCAGCCAAAGCTTTATTAAACTCTGGAAAGTCAGTGGAGGTGGAAAGTCGGGGAGAGTGATGTCGCTGTCACCGCGGTAACGGGAAGGGTGTCTGTGTGTGTGTGGCCGCCATAAACATTAACCAGAGAGTTACTTATTTAAAGGAGGTTCTATGAATTCCGTGTCTGTGCCAGATGTACTGCATTATCTAGGCCAGGGGCTGCCAACTTCTTTAATACTACAGATGCTGACAGACATAGAGTTTAATGTGGAGCTACGGGAGAGCGTATTTCTCTCTAAATAAACTAAAGAATCTCTCTCTGTTTTAAAATTACCTTCACACTCAGTGTGTGTGTGTGTTGCTGAGGATCAAATTTGGTGTGATTTAAATCTCTATGTTTTCGGCCAGTAGCTTCTGAACTGTAAGTTTCAAGCCCATTTCTAATCGATTTTTTCCCCCATTCTTCCTACAGATTTTGAAGGGATCATAAATGGCGCCGATTTTGTCTGTCTCTGCAATCTTTAATCGCCACAGAACATTGACGCTGATGTTCATTTGAGAAGAAAAAACTTGCATGTGCATCTTATTAATCGTTTTACAGGAAATGATCTCATTGCAGCAGCTTTCACAGTTAAGACAACCACACATTCAGGCACAAAATGAATACTAAAAAGTACAGCCTGTACACATGCTAAACACATGTTAAAAAATAAAAAATAGTAGGTAGAATAAAGAGAATGAAGAATAAAAAGTGTAAAATACATATATGTAAAACATATGAATGTGCTGAGTCACAGGCCTTGACTTTTATTTTCTGTATCAAGAGCATGAAATCCAGCTACTTATTCTGGATGTTAAGTATTTTTAAAACAAAAAAGGTCGACATATCTTGAATTTCAAATGTTTTGATTAAAGATGTATTTCTCTGAAATGAAAAAGTAATTGGCCTTCATCAAAGATCCCTGATAATCCTCTTCTGTGAATCACTTTATGTTACTTGGATGAGGATGACTTCATTAAATTAATAAACTATTTGTTGTATTTCAGAGACCATACCAAATACCAATATATTTATAGTGTGAGGAAAACGATATGGGAGCAGGAGTTTATCTTTAATGAGCTGATTAATAAAATTAATTCCATACTAAAGCACTGGCTTCATACCTTGAAGCTGCTCGATGAGGGTCCAGGCCATCCGAGAACCCTGGGCGTCAAACACAACGTGACCCTGGAAGAAACGGCCATCGTTAGCTCCCTTCACCTCTTTCCTTTTTTTTTTTCCTTATCTGTCCTCGCAGCACTCAGCAGTTTCTCCAATCTCCTTCTCGCCTTTTCATACTCACCGAAACCCCCTCGAAGGAGCTGGTGTTGAGGGCCCTGTAGATCTCCGCCGTGATGCCTCGGTTGTTGTAGTTGAAGTCTTCCAGCCGATGACCTTTGGCCTTGAGAGGCCCCACAGTCTTGTTGAGGGCCAGAGCCAGGGCCCACACGGCGTCGTAGGCCAGCGGCGCCTCCTGGAAACCGCCCGTCTCCTCCGGGTTCTTACCCCCCAGCTTGGACATCAGCTGGGCTAGAAACTCCTGGGAGGTCTGGAGAGGAAAAGGAGAGAGAGAGGTAGGTGGAGGTTATTTTAATGTTTGCCTTTCCCCTGCATTATATTAGAATATCTGCATCAGCTGGTGTGAATCTGCTGACTGCAGAGCACAGCAGTTTAGTTCTTGGTTTACATTTACTCCAGAGATTGTAGGGAGCCTCATAAATAACTCAGGCCCTCCTCTGATCGGGGGGATATTTATAGTTTTACTTTAACATTCAGCATGAGAAGTACAGTGATCTACTACCTCTGCACTTGCTGCCGCCGGAATCACAACGAGATTCCAGAAGCTTCCCTTTATCCGTCCCGCGTCGTAATCTCTAACCTGAACCCAGATTGGTGTTTACACGCTCGCTGTTTGGCAATAATTTCATGTTTGCTCTTCCTTTTTTTCAGGAGGGGGTTGGGTTCGCCGTGGGGTTTGTTTGCCGCTCCTGTTTGCTCCCCCCCGTTGGAACAAAACCACAATGCCACAGAAACAATTTCTATTGCTGGGAAAATAACATCTAATTTCATTGTGCGCCGCGGCGTCTCTTCAAGGCTTGGTTTGCTCTAGCGTAGGGGAGAGATATTCAGATTAAAAAAACGCCTTTGTTCCGGTGAAGGAACCTTTCAGTGTCATGGTTGAAATGAAGAAAAACTCCAAGACAATCAGGAAATGCTGCAGTGGTGAGTAAAATAAACGGACGTGAACCCCCTCTCAGGCTCTCATAAAGTCGCAGTTCTTCAAAAAGCCACAACCAGATCTCTTCCATCCACAGTCTGGGCAACAGACACATCCTAATTAGGCCTCATTTCGAGATCAGAGACGACACGGAGAGGGGGGGGGGGCGAAAAGACGATCTGAAGGCTCCTCTGAACGTGGCCTCGCGTTCATCTGAATTCAGAGGACGCGATCCCGCCCGGCGTCCCGTAATTAAATCCGCTGCTGACCTTTGAGAGCTGGAGGACGCTATCACGGCTTATTAGCTGGGTCGCACAATTGAACAAAGGAGAGCTGATGGTACAAACACACCTTTGTGAATAAAGCTATTGTGTTAGTAAAAGGTATTTCGATGGTATTTGTCTGTTTGTCAGCAAGACAACTGAAAAAGCTTGAGCCAAACTATCAGCAAATGTTGGCAATGGTACCAAGGACACATGATTGAATTTTGGTAATGATCCAAAGTAAATCCTCGTTTCCCGATTGCTTTGAATCCTCTGTTGTTTGGTACCATTGCAGTGAATGGAGCCATAGTGTGGGGCTTCTTGGTGGTCTCATGTAGCACCTGCACAGCTGGATCTGTGCTCTCTGGGTGGTTTTCTACTTATCGACTGACATTGCATCCAACAGCCTTGTGGGAGAAGTTGCGGTCTTTTACACCTCTGTCCGACTTTGAGCGGAGGAAAGCGGTTTTATGAACGCGTCACATTAGCAGCCGCCACTGAGCTCATTCCGTTGCTGCCGTATTAATCACGCAGCATAATTATATACATCAGCTCCCCTTTCCCGCTCTGCCAAACCACATTGTTCTCCACAGTCTTAGCCAGCCACCGCCTGTGATTCCTTTGGCAGCGTGCTGCATCCCAGTGCTGATTTACTGCCTATTGCTCTGTTTTTTTGTTTGTTTTCCTGGGATTTGTTACAGAACGGGACATGGACGGTACATTGGTCATCATCTCAGCCGATGCTGATGCCAGCGAAACCTTTTATTTTTTCCCCTCTCAAAAGCATGCGAAGGCTGATCCGATGGAGCGTCCGTCCTGTGCAGACTCACGCGTGCGTTGGTCCACGCGGAGGAAGCAGCAGCTGCAGCGGCTGCGTCATCGCAGGCTTTTTCCCGCCCCGGTGCTGCAGTGTCCTCTGAAGGTGAAGGTAAACGGCTCCTCTGGACGCCGTGTCAGGAGCCATCAATCTGCTGCCCCGTTTTACGTCGGGAGTCAATCACACCTCGGAGCACCATGCACACGTTTAATCATCCATTTTTTATTTTATTTTATTTTTGTTTTTTTTAATTCAATCTAAAAGCTGTCTAGTGCTCCCGTGATGCATTTCCCTATTTACAATGAACCTTCATTACGGGCTCGTGTTGTGCCACCCAATTACATTAATTAACGCAAATTAGATTTGAACAATTGGCCCGGCTCGCGGAGTTATGAAAAGGCTTCGCAGGGATGCTGGGTATAATGACTACCGCTTCATTTGGGCACAATGTGCATGAGGGGAACTAAAGGAAAAAAAAGAAAATTCACTTTGCAGGGACGTTGCTCTCTGACCACCTGCTGCATTAACCTAGATGCATATAATCATTTCGTGAAGAGGGGGAGAAATATATTATTCACTTGATGTAATTGTTCCTCTGTCACGGAACGTTTTCTGCCATCTGGCCTTCCTCAGTATCTACGAATGAATGAATATTGAAGGAGTACAGGTAACTCGCACCGAAATATTAATCATTATAACCATCCAAATTACCTCCTTTGTGTTATGGATTTTGTGAGGAAGGCGACGGGAAAGTGAAAGAGAAGCAGCTGAAGCTGTGACACTGGCTTTGACACATTGTGCGCTGCTGTGAGTTATTTTGGGTGACAAACTTGATATTTTAGAGTTTTCTTTCATGAGAGGTGTGTTGTGTGTTTAGATAAAATATAAGTTCAGCACTCCACACACTTCCCTGGGTGGGTTCTACTGAAACAACGGCTACATGAGAGGAGCTTATCTTCCTATTCTGGCCTCTAACAAGGACGTCAGTTTAGTTTTAGCACGCGAATCAAGCGCATTCACATTAAGGCCGGTAGCAGTAGTTCGATGGCAGTTTGGTGCGGCGGGGCTAATTAAAAATAATGAGCTGTGCGGGTTTTCCCCTTCATCAGCCAACTCAGCGGCTGATATCGTGGAGCTCATCGCGGTTTAACAGCACCCCGAGATCCACCAGCCTCCAGACCAACTTCATCATATTCACCCGGTAATCCCATCAAGAACATGGGCTTTCTACAACATCAAATTAGTTTTTGTTTTCCTTAGGTGACTTATTAAACACGTTATCGTGTGCATATAAAATTACATTTAGCTTAATGGCGAATTCTGTTATCATATTTCTCTGACATTAATCGAGATATTTTGCTGTTGTTATGTTTTTTTAAAATTATGGCATTAAAAATTTATATATAAGGACGGGAAAAAATCTATGAATGGATAAGAAGAAAGTAGCTGCAATAGACCTAGTTATATTTTGTTTAAAATTAATATATATATATGTGTATGATTTCACACAGAGAGCAACACATTGTTGAGACCAGGGAAGGATGAAGCTGCAGCAGCTTCTGCAGAAGCTGGATGCAGATCAGAGGAAGAGGAGGAAGAGGAGGCGGCACCTGCACCGTGACCCGCCGTTTCTGCGCTCTCCCCTCGCAGCCCGTTCCTGTCGCTGCCACCGCTCCCTCATTAAGATGCGTTCGCACAAATGTGACCAGCCGCAAAGCTTTGAATAAATTAGAATAATTGCCGCCGAAGCTTCGAATACATTTGAATAATTGCTGAATAATTGCAGCCGAAGAAAAAAGGTATCCGGGACGGCTCTAAAGTTCAGTCCATTCCAGTCGGCGCTCACGTCTTCGTTTCTTTTAACGTAGGAGCATGTATATGTGTGTGCCCACACGGCGTTATGTACAACGAGGCCTGCGAGGCAGCAGGAAGTGATGCGGGGAGGTCGCCGAGCATCAGTCCGCCTGGAAACTCCTCGCTAAACTTTCTGCTTGCTCCTCACATCACACCCAATGCTTCGCAGGCATCATCCTGTGAAGCCTGCTTCCTCCCAGCCTGTCAGCGCTTCTAACACCCCCCGAGTGAAGTGAAGACAATTATCACCTTCCCTTTCAGACGGTCTCATGGGGAGCGGAAATCTCCTCAGTTTTAATTATAAGGAGATTAAAAAAAAAAAGCTCACATATGTCATTTAGTACTATTGCCATGTATATCACTATACTACTGATGAACCTGTATGCGTTCATCAAAAAAGGGTCACACCACTGACAGGATAACACACTGCAACACATGCTCTGGAAACTCTGCTCCACTAACTGAGACACATCTCTCAACTACAGTTTAAATCCAGCAGGTTTCTGGAAGTGGAAGTGTAGGCAAGTGCATGTTATTTTTAATAAGGAGAAATGCTCCCCTGTTTCTCTTTATGCATTTTCTTCTTTCGCGTCTCTGGGTTTTCTTTTAAATACCCAGCATCCGATAATGTGTCTACATCCACGGGCCACCTGAGGCTAACACTGGTTTTTATTCTAGAGTTCCTTTTCATTTATTCGAGCCAGATTTGACAGCGTCCATCCTGCACATGTTTGTTGCTGCTCCACATTTTGTTTTACTGATAGATTTATTTTTACCTCTTAAACCATGGACAGACGTTAAAAATCTGACTTGTAATAAGATTTGGCCTTTTGCTGTCTTATAATGCTTCTCTAAATAACATTGTATTGCTAGATCACTGAGTCCTGCAATTTTCACAAGGATTATTCACAAGGACAATTAGTTAAAGTCACTATAAATATGTTGTTTTATTTTAGGTATAGTTTACTCATGTTATATAATTGCCAGATAGACATTTAGCAAATGATTTACTAGATTTTCAGACCATTCTCGATGGCGTCACCATGTCAACCGACACATACTAATGGAATACATTTGTCTAACACTTTATCTGGACACCCAAAGCACTTCACAGTGAAACGTCACCTCAACCACCAAACCCATCACCCATCCAAAACATAATACCCTCCCCCGGCTTCATGACCGCACGGAGGAAGCACGATAATCTCTTTTTATTCCCCGATCTGATTGTAGAGTAGCTGGCACATCCGCAGGTTTTTATTTTCGGGCCGAAGCTTTTCTTCTGGTCAGCGTACGCAGCATCCACTGAGAAATATGGGCAGCTTCTCATGGGAAACTGAACTTCACAACAGCACTTTTTAAACTGAATCTCTGACAATAAGAACTTATGTACAGGTTTTTCTCAATTTTTCATTATTTTTATTTATTCAACACATGCTACCGATTTTATCTAAGATCACTGCAGGACCAGGAGAGAATAAAACCTGCATGGGGCAGACTCAGAGGCAGCACAGCTTGGTCATAAGGGTCCGACAGAGAGCATCCGGAGGACATCCAGGGCATTGGAACGCGCTCCTGGAGACACAGGAAGTGGACCTGCTGTCCAAGAGGAGACGCCACGCCGTGCCCGACACAGAGCATCGATCATTAAATATCGCCGCGATCAAGGAGTCGCCAACAGTGATCAGTCATCACAGTGCAGGTCTACATTATTCATGCCATGTCACAGACAGAATTGGAATATTTTTGAAGTCGGCTACACACGCCGCCGGAGTCCCTCTGTACTAAATAAAATAAATGATGGCGCTGGGAAAATTGAATAACTTTCGAGCAGATATGTCTGTCATTTCTCTGCTTCACTACCAGATCTGCTCTATTCAGCTGGTAAATTACATTTCAATTGTCACTCACACAGCATTGTAAGCTCTTCCAGAACTCACACATTCATGAACTCTTAATCCCAGATAAAGAGCCATAAATGTGACGGAATGTGCTTTTAGGATGTCTGAGCTATTCCAGCGTGTGTAAAATGACCTTGACTGGTTACCTGACTTTTTTTTTTTTTACAGCTTTTTCAGTGTTTTCTTAACAATCTGCTTCCCGTTTAACCCTCACACAAACATGCAGTGTATGGATGCTCACGTGATACATTTATAGATGTTTGAATACAGAGATAAACCCGGGAAAGGTCCTGTGTGGTCGTAGATCATCTTTAATTTAAAACGCAGTAGGGTGGATGAAGCCTCGGACCGGCTGTGTCCTCTTTTAACTTGCTCCTCGATCTTATCTTAGGCTAAAGAGTGATTCAAAAGTACAGACACGAGATAAGATTGAGTAGTGATTTCCAACAGGCACAGCCTCTCTGACAACCTAATGACAGGAGGAGAACTCCTGCTCAGCTGTAATATCTGCTGTATTTGTTTAATAGTTTTATTCCTTACATTTGTATTGAATTATTCTTGTTTTACACCTTGTTTAGTTCCCATTATCGTCATCGGGCAGCGTTCAGTGTCTCGCTGCAGGATCCTTTGATGTTGAGCTGTAGGATGGATATCAAACTCATACACAGAATGTCTCAAAGTGCACCATTTCTTTGAGGGATCACGCTGTGACTAAAATCTGTCAGAATTACCACACAAAGCAAACAGAGATGAAAAGGGGAAGGCAGATAGCCGATGGGCGCTGGGCTTTTCCTCAGTCTAACATTGAATATCAGATGTGTAGGACGATGCCAACTGCATGGAGTTACTGTACTTCTTTAACTTACAAAGGTCAATTCTGTGTTGGTCTGTTGACCATCCGGCGTTTCATTAAAGCGTTGTTGAACACAACTGGTCAAGGCAGAGGATGCTCATCCAGAGCCAGGTTCTGCTGGATGCTCCTTCCTGTTAAAATGGGAGTTTTTTCTAGCCTGGTCATGAGGGAATGTTGCCTTTATGTGAATAGTAAATAATATATATTCAATAAAGCGCCTGCTCTTTTTGAAACGTATCATAAGACAACACTTGTTAGAATTTGGCACTGTGTAAACAATATTGACTCGACTTTACTCTTCCAGCTCAGGAGCTCAAAATTAAAAAAAAGAATGTTGATGTGTGTGTTGTTTTGAAGATGCACGTTTAATAATTTAGGGGTTTTAAATTCTAAATCAAGACTGAAAAATTGATGAATCCTCAGTGCTGAGGTTGAAACTTCTCAAACTCAACGCAACGCATTTGGTTGGTTTGGGTAGAGTAGGAGTGAAATGGTGGTTTTGGTTAAGTATTGATAAAGTAAAAGCTGGTTAGAATTAGAAGTGTGGAATAAAACCAAACCATTTGTTTTAGGAATGCAAAGTACTGATGGTTTCATTTCTTTCCACTGGTTCAAAGCTGTAGTGTCTATAATGTACCAAGAAACCAAGAAAGAGACTTTGAGTTTTGCTGAGCAGTGAGAAGAGTAAAGAGAAGTAGAGGCCTTGACCCAACACAGAAATTCAGTTGACAAGAACATCCAGTTCACCAGGGAGGACATCGAGGACTACAGGTTTTTCCTTCCTGGATTCTGCAGTGTCCCTAGACAAAGAGGGCAACCTCAGACCGGTACCTTTTTGTTTGATTCCCACATGCCTCTAGAGCAAAAACCAGGGGTTATACAAACCCTACAACACACGGCCCAGAAAGTTCCCTCGAGTACCGAAGGCAAACATAAGGAACAGCGCTCGAAACCTGAGTTTAACCGAAGTCGACTTCTGTCAAATCATCAAAAAGACACTACAAAGAAGCACCTGAGGCAGGAAAAGAAGAAAAAGAAAGAAAAAGGGAAGAACATTGTTATTCAGTATGTGGCAGGCTTATCTGAGAAATTCAGGAGAATCTTCTACAAGCGCAATATCCAGGTCAGTTTCAAATGGAGCTAGACCCTAAGACGAAGACTGGTGCACCCCAAAGACACAACACTGCAGCAAAAACTCTGTAATGTTGTATATGAGGTCCAAGGAATTCTAAGAATTCTACATGGATGAAACCAAACAACCCTGAGACAGGACTCAGCTCTACATGTGTATCTAAAGGATAAAGTCATTTTTAGTACTCCAATGCCCTGGTTTTTGGTCAGTTTTTGGTCAGTGCCAGTCCTGGGAGTGTGTGACACCTATTCTCATGCCTGCTTTTGACATTTCGGAGGTGTGGTCATGTTTATTTCACAGCTTCAAATTCCTGAGTTTCCCGGCGCTAAATCCCAGAACTGAAGATGGAAGATGAAATCTTGTCTTTAACAAACAAAGTCCAGTTGCTTTTCTCTACAACTCTATGAGATAAAGGTGACCTGGGTGACTAAGAACCTTCTCAGTCAAGTAATGATAAGTGCAGTTTCTCCATTGACCACTCAAGTAAGAAGAGAGTTGGTCCTCCCAGACCCACATGTTAACCCCCCCAGTTTTACAGCATGTTTACAGCCTTGAGAATTAAAACTGTGCTGACATAGATAGATTGATGATAGATATGGGTGACATCTTTCATTGAGAGGCTGGCACAACTTCCGCCCAGCTCCACACTCTCATCCAAATATGTTCACAGGACACTTTGAGCTGACAAAAATATGTATAGTATTAAGCATCAAAACAAGAGTCCACAAACCAATGAGTGATGTCATGTACAGCCGCAGCTGAACCTGACCTTCTCATCTTCCCAGCTATTCATCACAATCTTCCAGTACAGATGTGTTCATCACGGTTACATCTGATTCTGCAAAACGATCTCTGGGTTACACTTGAGGACCAGCTGTCCTTCAGTGCCTCCCTGTCAGATTCCTTTAGAGGATTCAAGCTGCAGCGTGATGCTCATCTAACCTAAACAAGCTAATGTCACGCCTCTTCATCCCCCCCCCCCATTGACTCCAGTGTTCAAAGCTTTGCCTTTAAAGTGACCAATGGAACGGCACCATTGTATACTAGGCCACTCACCAGGCTGGATCCCCTGTCTGCAAATGAACATCTGGTAAAAAAGTCACACTTGAACCCAACTTACTTCATTGGACGCCTTTCTGCATTCTTTTTTAGGCACTATTCTTGCTAAGTGTTGTATCTGGTCAGCTATTTAAAAATGTGTATCACAACTCTTCTAAAGCTCTTTGTCTGGCTTTGCTTATAAATCACATGATAAAATCTTTTGTAATTGACAAATTATGGATCTAAAAAGATCAGCATGAGATAAATAAGGAGTTTTGGAGCTGTAAATCATAAACCTGTAGAGGTCTAGCATATAAATAAAGGCCTGGAAATGTGCAGAATTTCGCCTACGAGATTGTAGCCAAACTTTTCCATCCATGTCTCCATGTCTTCCGCCTAAATTCACATGCATTTTTCCTTATTGAACATTCAGATATAGATCACTTTTCTATTAAAAAGATAAATCTTTGTAAAGGGAACAGTGTTTTTGTTGTATTTGTTAGATTATTTAAACTCGCTGCAGACGGTGTCGGACAACTTAATAGGTAAAATTAATTGCTACTATTACACTCTACTTAGTTGAATAGTTTGTCTATAGTCGTAGAACTGCACTACAATAATACTCAGCATTACACTCAGCAAAGCCTTTTTTTATTTTGCTGCTGTAGCAAAATGCAAAAACTGCATCGGAACAATTCATCAAAAATGTCCGGCAGCCTCTGCAGCTGCAGCCAATTCCATTGCACCAACAACAGGAGCTTTTTTTTTTCTTACCAGGTTGGAGGCTCCTCGCACCGTCTCCGGGTTCAGCATGACGATCTCAGTGGTCACGTGACCCTCCACGGCCTCTGTCATCTGCTCCACAGTGCAGTTGATGGACGGGTCCTTGATCTTGAACCAGTTGTCTGCGTACCAGCCGATGAGGAACCACACATGCTTCTTCCCATACAGCTTCTCCTTGTAGACCTGCAGAAGGACAGCAGGGTGATAAAAGCAGGGAGAGATAATGTCTCTGCATTTTACTGCTGGGTGTAAATAGGGTATTAGTGTTTATTGTGCAACCCCGGAGCAAAGAATCAGCTTTTGATGAAAAAAAAGCACTCCTGCTTTAAATTCATGTCAGCCGAGTCTGTCACAGAACGAGAACGGGAGGACAAATTACCTCACAGAAAACCTTCCTGGCTTCCGTCTCATAGAAGAGGCCGACAATAATTCTGGCATCTTGGCGCTTTGGAAGAGAAAGAGGAAAAGGACAGAGTCACACACGGGGGGTGGGGATAAAAAAGAAAAAAAAAAAACACAGAAGTTAAAGGCCCTGCAGTGTGTGTAGGGAAAACAGAAGCCAATTCTTGTCCTCGATCCTGCACCGCACAGCAGTCGACTTCCTCTCTACTGGTTACATTCATGCTGTTTCCATGGTTTCCTCTGCAATAGCCAATTAATCTTACGCACCAAAAGTAGGCCGCCATACCGGGCAAGGTCATCCTAAAGTGAGCATGTGTGCCAGGAAGGAAAGACGTCAGGCCAACACAGGTGGCACAAGGAGAGGAGGGAGGGAATAAGGAAGGAAGGAAGGAAGGAAGGAAGAAAGGAAGGAAGGAAGGAAGGAAGGAAGGAAGGAAGGAAGGAAGGAAGGAAGGAAGGAAGGAAGGAAGGAAGGAAGGAAGGAAGGAAGGAAGGAGGTACTACTAATGATTAAGTCAGATTGTGTTGCTGTCTGCTGCCTTCAACAAAACACTGTGTTGTTTTTGAGCTCTTGCTGTGACGTTTATGTCGAATCTTAGACACTTATGCATGTAAAGTAACACGCTTATGTTATAAAATAATCATTTTTTTAAATACATTTTTAATTAAGCCAATCACTTTGGGAGGTGCAGTTGAATACAGAACCTATCAATGTCATGTCTGTCTGTTATCAGCTGGAATCATACCTGGTTAACTTAGCTCAGCGTAAATATTTCACTTTATTTTAAATGGTTTGCACAGTTAAGGTGGTTAAAATGCATTACATCGGGGCTGCGCTGGATAGTAATAATTTAATTTCTGACAACATGATTCATTTCATCTCAAATAGTATTGCCAATGCACGTTTGTCCGTTTATGCATATGGAATGAATGCACTTGGTGGTTGTATTGTAATTATAAGTCTTTTACCTTTGCGTGTGAAGGACTTTTGTTTTGTTGTTGTCCTCTGGTCAATTTAAAACAACTTCTATATGCAATGTTCTGTGTGACATACACTATATTTCCAAAAGGTGTTCACTCCCCTGCCTTGACTTGCATAGGGAATTAAATGACATCCCATTCCTAGTTTATGGGGGTTCAATATGCTGTTGGTCCACCCTTTGCAGCTATAGCAGCTATAGCAGCTTTAACTCATCTGGGAAGGCCATCCACAAGGTTTAGGAGTGTGTTCGTGGGTTTTTTGCATTTCCAATTGATGTTGGAGGAGAAGGTCTAGCTCTCAGTCTCCACTCTAATTCATCCCAAAGGTGTTCTATCTATGGGGTTGAGGTCAGTCTAGTTCATCCAGACCAGAATCTGTCATCCACGTCTTTATGGACCCTGCTTTGTGCACTGGATGCTGCATTTGCAAATGAAAACATCCTCATGAAGTAACTGAAGTGATGACATCTATTCTTATTTTTTAGCACCAACATATTAGTCTGGACAGGTATTTGGACATCCAGAATGACTTGTTGCTATGTGCAGAGGATCATTATGGATTACTTCTCCTTTCATAACATGTATAGGATATCACGGGCGGCGAGGGACAGCTGCTGAGGAAAAACACTGGTGTGAGGCGGAGGCTGAGGTTGCTGCAGGTCTGTCAATGCAGCAACACAGATATCTGGAGGATAAAAGCCAGAGCAGCCACAAACAATCAGTGACTCAGTGGAGCCAGAATCAGAGCTGAAAGTTTCGCTATGTCATGTTTTTCTTAAATTTAGCCGACACCACTAGCTGCAGACGTACATTTCCACACGTCTAATTCTAATAGCACCATCACAGAGTCATGTCATACAACCCACTCCGCCGCGGCGACTCTCCCTTTTAACTCAAATACTGTTTTTCCTCTACCAATTAATTCCTGTCGCTTCTGCTCGCGTCGTTCTTTCACTCCGTGTACGGCTCGTGTCGGTGGGGCTCGACACTTCCTGCAGATGTTTCACATAATAATCCTGCCAGGAGAAGGAGAGATTGTGCCCCCGGTGCTGCTTGAACGCATTTAATTTGAAACACCTGTGTGCTGGGGCTACATTCACAATAAA
The DNA here is from genome assembly GCA_036785175.1 of Eupleurogrammus muticus. NCBI lineage: Eukaryota > Metazoa > Chordata > Actinopteri > Scombriformes > Trichiuridae > Eupleurogrammus > Eupleurogrammus muticus. The sequence goes on along the minus strand of JAYKQN010000020.1, from coordinate 9,697,470 downwards.
AGCTGTCATGTTCGAGTCCTGGCTTTTTGGCAGATCTAATCTTTTTGTGTTGATGGTTTTTTCACCAGGCTGTAAGGTGCTGACACCAGTGCGGCTATTTTATCACATGTAGGTGCCTTGTGTTTGTTTAATGCAAACAATTTTACACAAATTACACAGGATGAAACTGTATGCATATTAAAATATAGTATTTAATGTCAAATTTCTATCTGTATCTAAAGCTGTCAAATAAATGCGGTGCAGTAGAAATTCTGAAATGGAAAAGGAAAGTGCATCAAAACTCTACCTAAGTTCAGTAGTTTCCTCTGCTCAGCTCTGATATTAAGGGAGAGAGGCGTCACTCTGTGAAGGAATGTGGGAGTATTTTGAATCATTACTGGTATCTGTGGCCATCATATCACCAGTATCAGCAGCTACAGGGACGTCTTGCTGATTTATTTCTGAGCTATTGCTGACCACAGATAAAGCATCCAGCCGCTCTCAGTGGTTAACTGGCCAGACAAGGCATGGCTGATTGCTGTTCAGCTCCCTGGAATGAGGAAAGACGTGAACGGGTGGTGGTGGTGGTGGTGGGATTCAGGCACCTTGAGGTTTTTAACAGCCACAGCGGGGTCGGTGAGGAAGCTCTGACGGACGCTGATTTCAATCCCGGCCTCCTTCACCCTCTCCTCCAGATCATCCAGAGTCTATCAGAAGGAGAGAGAGAGAAACGCACAATGATGTGGATGTAGAAGAGCGGGATGGCAATACAAAAAAAAAAAACACAAGCGGGAGACATAATAGAACGGCAACTCGCAGAAAGAAATTCGAAGAACGGTAAGCAGCAATTGAAGTAAGAGCAAAGTAGTTAGGCAGAAGATGAGTCGCTGGTTTAGAGGGATAATGGTGATGATGCCAGGAAAAACAAACAGATCAAACAGCAGGTGAAGGGAGAGAGGAACCAATCAAGAGGAAGTAGCCGAGAGAGAAATAGAAAATGGGAACAGATATAAAATATTCACCGTTGTCTTTTCCTCTAAGTGATTCACCTGGATTCCCCTGTACACATGTCTGATGGCACAATATATGTCTAGATATGATTTAATGGACATTTTTTATACAATATGATTGCATGATGCATGATTTTTTGTTTTTGCAAAATAAATGTACAAAAAAAACAATATACAGTGAAATTACAATCTAAAGCCAGGAGAATACTGGCAAAAAAGCTAAAAAGTTTTACAATTTAATGCAAAAACAGAAACGTTTTAAAGGCCGTCTGTGTTCCAATCAGGTTTTCATCTTCTTGTCATTTCATCTCAGAGCGTCACGCAGACAGAGCGCCGGCCGCCCTGCCAAACGCGCCGCATGTATCACTCACTGAGGTAAAGACTTCTGTCGTCTGCTGAATGGTGGCAATCTTGGTCCATTTCCACTTCTGGAAGAGCTGCACACGAGTGGGGTTGTGCAGGGTGGCAGATGGATGAGTACGGAAGAAGGTGGGAAAGCGCTGGCGGTTGGACAGAGCCGGCGAGCTGGAGCCATAGGACAACTGACACACAGCGAGACAGAAAACAACATATTACAGCTTGTAGCATCATCTGCTGCAATGGCATTCTGTAAACAAAACATACAGCTGTTAATTAATCAGTTATTTGCTACGTCTTTACTAGATAAGTATTATATAACATATATATAACAATGCCTTATAGATAGTTATAGATAGTAATTAATGCTTTATTAACTATCTATAAGGCATTGTTATAAATACTACATAAGTATTTATAACAATGCCTTATAGATAGTTATAGATAGTAATTAATGCTTTATTAACTATCTATAAGGCATTTTTATAAATACTACATAAGTATTTATAACAATGCCTTATAGATAGTTATAGATAGTAATTAATGCTTTATTAACTATCTATAAGGCATTGTTATAAATACTAAATAAGTATTTATAACAATGCCACATTAATAAACTATTTATTAATTAATTATTAGTTATAAATGACTTGTTAATAGGAGTTTAAGGATATATAACTGCGCCTTATAGATAGGTAACTTACAAGCTGTTAGTTAACAAGATATAAATGACTTGTTCACTAACTGTATGTTAATGATGTATAAGTACATTTTATAAAATTATAGTACAGCATGAACAAGCTGTTACTGAATTACTTATTAAGACTTGTTAAGTATCAGTTAATAGTTGATATACGTTATTGGGCCATTATTTTATAGTTAAGAAGATAGTTAAAAGGTAATTAACTGAATAAAGTTAGAATAGCGTACCAATAATATATGTTTAAGTAATTCACAAAAGCTTGTTCATGATTGAGATTATTACCAATTTAAAACACACAGTAAAAGGCAGTTCATAACTTCCTAACTAACAGCTTTCAAAGTATCTATTGGAAATCTAAAAGGCAGTTATATATCCTTAAACTTTAATTAATAAGTAATTTCTAATTAACTATTTAACAGTTTATTAAGAGTCTATTAACTACATATAGGTAGTTAGACTGTTAATAAACTATAAATAAAGTAACTAACTATAACTAAAACTATAAATAAAGGCATTGTTGTAAATAACTTAATTATTTACGAAATTAATTAAGAAATGAATAACTCATTAATTAACAGTGTTCTAACAATCTATAAACTAGTTCTTATAAAGTGTTTCTAAACATACCATCCAAAAACTAGCTAAAGTCAAAGGGGGAATTCAAACTTTCTTGAATTCTCCATTCATATTCAGAGTTCAGATCACCTTTTTTCCCATTTCATGGTTATTTAACAAACTATTGACTTTGGTATTGGTTTTAAGTTGTGGTGCAGGACCTGTAGTTGTGCATTCGTAGGGCAGTGTCTTGAACAAACAAGAAGGAAATGAGTGTAAATTGAAGGTGGCAGCTGTAAAACGGTGGATTAGTTATTTAAGGCTCGAAACAAGCCTGACTTGTTCCACTGTCGGAGCCGCGGTCAGCGGGGAGTGTCGCCACAGACACAGAATTTAAAAGAATAAACTCAGTCTACTGTGAAGTACAGAGAGATTTTCCTGCTGGTAATAGGCTTATTCACTATTGTGTGAACTCCAGCAAGGACTTGAATGGCGGGATGTTCATTTATATGTAAAAGTTCTGCACTGCAGCTTTAAGGTTATATAAATTCATCAGTGACCCTGAGCTATTATAACGCCCATTTAAACTGTGAATAGTAAAGAATGAGTTGTCCATCTATACACTGGTCACATACAGAGGAACAGAACACAATGTCCCATGTTCTGTATGTGTTATATTTTATTAACCTTGTCCTCTATGAATCTAACAACGGACTTGTTGTATAAACAACTGGAAGAGCACTGACACGACATAAAGTACATTCTGTACCCTGGTAAAATATGCACTCTCTTTTCCTTCCCATACTTTACAATTGTGTCTCGCCTCAATGTGAATTGAATTTGTGGTTACAGAATTTATGACTCAGTTTAAGATTAAGGGCCTGCAGACAGCCTGGAAAGGGAAAGAAAGCCAGAAGAGGCTGCGGAATAAATGAGAAACTCTAATCAGGTTAGAGCATCTTTACGTTTGGTTCAATATCCTTCAGACAAATCAGTCTAAATCAGCTTTGCTCTGTTATTCACCAATTTCATTGATTGCCTGTAGTGTAGGCAGTTCATTATGAGGTAGACAATTACAAAGAAATATGGGTCACAGTCTTGGTGTAGCAACTGGAGGAAATGTTCCTTTCCAACATAAAAATAGCAGCGCGTATGAAAAATAAAGGAACGTGTCTGGGAACTTTTGTGTAGTGTGAGTGCACTTTAGCAGCACTCCCCGAAGAGCAGAATGACATCAACGCTTTCCTGGAAGCTCGGAGATGTTAGTCTGTCAGGCTCAGGGCCCCGGGTGCAACCGATCCGCTTGTTGGATTTCAGGTTATCCTAGATTGAATCAGAGGGCTTCTATTCAGAGAGGTAATTGGGAGATGGCTCAGTGTCTAAACTCCCCCTCCGCTGCAGCAACACACAGCATGTTTTTCCTCCTCGGAGCTGGAAAAGAGCTAAACAAACAGCGCAAAGCTGGCGCCGGATCGCACCTTATGAGGCTGATGGCTTCTGCGCCCTCAGGCCCAATCCACGCAGTGTGTCCACGCTCGCAGCCTGGCCGGCTTTGCCGCTAAGCGCGTCAGCGTTGAAGCCGCGCCGCCGTCAAATCATGTAACGCATGAGAGGTAGCTTTTTGAATCCTTTATGCGCGCGTTCTGTAGGTCTGCATTTCTGCAGAGTTGGCCTGAGGGAACAGCCCACGGTTATCAGGGGAAGCCCTGAAGCGATTAAAAAAGAACTAAAAAAAAAAAAAAACAACGTTAACGTGCTGCAGCAGCTCGCACTGTGCCGGCTGACATCAATTAAATCTGTGAGGATTCAGGCGTCAGGGAAAGGCTGTGATCAGCCTCAGCGTCTTCCTCGTTAACCTCCGTATATCCACTTCCTCTGACAGACAAGCAGTTTAGTTTGTGTTTTGTTTCCATGCATCACACACATCACACATCCATGCATTGTTTTCATCACTGAAATTACCAAATACCTAATTTACCAAATAATAGAGGAAGCATTTATTTGGGACCAGATGCTTATTTGGGACAGGAGATTAATTTCCTTCCTGACAAAAATCTTGCTAAAATTAGCTAATTTACTTTTTCAACCACCATGGCTACCATATAACTCACATTGTTCAAACATCAAATTACAGTACTAGAGCTAAACACCTCATAGCTGCTTCTTCCTGCAGATTTTTACTGGAGAAAGTTTCAATTTCATGTCTAAATTTTTTGTTGCAACGGAGCCATGACGATCAACAGTTAATCAATATTACCCGAGAGTGAGTTCTTTAACGTCGTTTGAGCATGACAATGATGCACTTGCCAAAAAAAAAAAAGTGAAGAAGACAAACATGCAGCAGCAGTGGTCAAGTCGTCTTCCTTGATTTTTTTTGTTTTTGAAACAAATATTTGCATTTATTATGTGTGATTTTCTTCTTTGTTGATGATGATAATAATGATGATGATGTCTGGCATGAAAGCATATTTAATACATGGTTTGCTGTCAGATTATTAATACAAAATGTTTTGTAAAAATTTCAGTATCTCAGAAAGGACAGCTGTCTACTGCTTTTAAAGTTTTAAATATGTTTATCAGAGCTGACGTGGTTGTCTAACATTATAATTAGACTAGAACCAGCACTGGTACCAAATGGAATGGATCTTTCACTAGGGAGCAAGAATATGCTCAGTCCAAGAGGAAACTCGATCCTGATTGTGGACAGATTTTAACAGATTTGATATTTGGCTGTTGGTGTTTCTGGGGGGGGGGGGGGGAATTGGCTCCAGCAGACCCCGGCGACCTTAATGAGGGTCCCGGAATATGGTGAAAATGTGTGAAATCAGACAGCACTTGTTGAGATATCTCACTCTGAAGCTCACTCAGTTGGAGACTGGTTCAGAGGTTCTGCTGGGAGAGAATAAAAAACAAACACTGACGGGTTCGTCTGGGCAGAATCGGGTAAAATCATCACTCGTCATGGATTGAAGAGTAAACACAAGCGAGTGAAAGTCTGAAAAATCCATGGGGTCTTATGAAAAAATCTTTTTTTCTTTTTTTTTTTTTTACTTTTTTATCAGAGAACATTACATTAATGAGCCTTTCCGTTTTCACACCAATGTAAATAGATTTAGCTGGAGAGCTAATTTACACCCAGGGTCCCTAGAGGAGGTTAATTCACAATACTTAATTCTACAATTTTCACACATTTTCTTATCCATGAGATAGGATCAGTTTGCTGAGGTCACAGTTATACATTTAAAGTGGAAACAGGCAACTTGTTTGCTTCAACTTTAAGTAAATGTTGATTGCACAGTCTAATGACTATAGAATAATGACACCATCTGTGTTTGGATTCGTTCCCTATAAGCCTCACTTTTACTAATTCTGTCTGCCACCTGGCAGCATCTCCCAGGCACAAAGGCTCCACTTTCTTTTCTCCGTCATACACTAACTGAACCAACAAACTCAAAAGCTTTTTCCTCCTAATGTTTTCTTAACGCGGCTCACCTCCGCCCTGACACCGAAACTCTACGTGAGAAGCAATAATGTTACTCAAACTACGCTGTTACTACACGTCATTACAACAGCTTTCGCTAGTTCCAAAGTTCAACATACCGAGTGACGTGGAGTTCCCTGAATGGCGGTGATCATTTCTTAACAGCGGCACAAATAATAACACCACTTGACTACCGGCAAACAAACTGAGGGAATATAAATAAAGAAATAGAGGAAAACAATTTCATTCAAGAGCTCAGCATGTAAAACTCATATCTGGAGGGCGAGGCGCTCTGAGACAATGGGCCTGCATAGTTTTCCAACTCGGCAATCAGAGGATAATATTCTTGTTTTGATATTTATCCTCTCAACTATGACACTCGAAATAGCTTTCATAGACTCTAAATATGTGCGCTATAATAGGCAGGACAAACAGTGTCAGTAACAAAAGCGGCGAGGATGAGGTGAGTCACTGATCCTGATTCTGTGGTATCTGTTGACATTTAAGTGGAAATGAGTAAACTCCTGTAGAGTTCAGCTGTGGGCTCCTATTACTTAAAATAACTCCCTGATCACAGTGATTTGGTGCAATCAACAAGAGTCCAGCGGGTCAAACAACCGCCTCTAAACGGATCCCGGTGCCGCTCACTCCTCGTCGGCTTTTCTCGTCACATATGCTCATTTGATTGTGACGGAACCGTGTGTTTCGACTTTTTCCCCCATCGCCCACGACATGCTGCTCAGATTAAGCACTTGTCCGATTTTATTAAACCATCATCTATGATCCATTAGATAGAACCTGACGTGTCTCTGGACCAGTTTAGTTACTAAATGAAGCGTATTACGTATTTTTTCTTTTTTTTTTATTACCTGGCAACTTTGTTAAGTGATGTAGCCATACTGAAGATGCTCCGTGTTAGGAACCAACTTACTCTCTGCAACTATGTAAGTAGCAGCCAAAGTCCCTTTTTTGTTATTACTAGTGCAGTGCCTGTAGAATCAGAATCAGCTTTATTGGCCAAGGTCATTTACATATACAATGAATTTGACTCTAAGCTCTCTATACAAATAACACAGAACATAATAAAATGAAATAAATACAATAGAATAAACAAGTATGTGTACATGTGTTGCACAGTAGGGGCAACAATATACATACAGGCACCTAATATAGGCAACGATGTACAAGTGGGCACCTGGTGTCACAGTTGGATAAACAGCTGGTATGACAATATACCAATATGGCATAAAGTTTTGGGGAAGTGGAACCTTAAGTAGAATTTTCATGTTTGAAATGACAAACGAGGATGAGTTGCACCGTTACATACCATGAATAGACATGAATGGGTAAAACATGGACACACATAGAGATAAGGAGAGACATGCAAATGCAGTTATTGTAAGAAATAGAATACAAATTATGTTGAAAATGAGGATGTCCAGCTACATGTGAGCTTTTAAATTTTGTTGATAGGCCAGGTAAAACCAGAGCTCTGATAAATCTCTTATTCTGTTCTGTTAGGTGATAGTGCTGGGATTTCCTTAAGGGACTTGGAGTAAGATGGTCAGGACCCACAGTAGCCTGTGTTAGCATGAAGAATAAAGTAGGAGTTAAACCAGCTAACATCTTAACATATGGATTTTGATGACGGAGGTTTGAACTGTAATGAAAGTGCTGGAAAGCAACATGAGGAGAAGCGCTGTGATATGTTAACACTGTAATTAGATTGTGCTGTAACATGTAAATCTATGGTAACTTTTAATGATAATGATATTGTTCTTATATATTTTTTTTATCCATTAAAAAGAAAATGTACAAAAAGGATATACACCATTGTGCTGTGCGAAAGCTGAGGTTGATCAGACAAACAGTCAGACAGCCACAGACGCTCCTCGCTTTTATAGATGTTTTATAAATGTTTCCGCCTCAGCTCAACAGGGGAAAACTGTCTAAGGAAACTGACTGTTAACGTGTCAGATTCCACTTGATCACAGTGTGAGTAACACACTGCTGGAGCTTTTTTTTTTTTTTTTGCACAAAACGAATTGATGGAATGGACACACTGTGGACTTCCCATCGCTATCACATTGAAGGGACATTGGAAGGGCATCTTTAAATAGCCACTGTGATCGGCTGCTTCATCAGTGAGTGAATGAGTTAGATCCTGATGAGCTGGAGCACCGTCTCAGTATGAACGAATTTCAGCATGTAGCATAATTCAACATTATTAGACCTCAAAAATACACATAATGTGTTTTGCTTAGATTTAATTAAAAAACCCTATGATAATATTTCTGAATAACGTAGGGCACCTTTTCCATATTTGTTGCCAAAGAAGTGAACAGGGGAGCCGCTGATGTTGAGGCGAAGCAGTTAAAGTGCAGCAGCTGCTTTTTTTTGTGAACTTTTTTTTGCAAAAAAAAACAATGATTGATTTTCTTCTATCTCCTCCTGCCAGCTCTGCCTGGCCACTCTGCGTTTTTCATATTGAACATCGGACGTCAAGGAAGCGGCGGACGGGATGGATATCAGCTGTGATTCTGACCACGTACGGCGGGACCATCTCTGCATCGAAAACGTGGACAGACTGGACAGACAAGAGGAGGATCTGGAGTTTCTACCATTTAAGCCGCTGTCATCCAGCAGGAGGTCGCTGACCCCCCCCCCACCCGCACTCATCCAATCATTGAGCTGCTCTAGCACAAATTGAAGGAGCTGATGAGATTACATTTCACTGCAACACGTGTGACAAATAAAAATTGACTGATTGACTTGTTTTTTTTTTTCCAAAGAAGTGCAAGGTTTAAAAAGGAAAAAGCCGAGCTCCCTCCTGGCTGCTGTAGCTGTGAGTGCTAACCCCCCTGAATTCCAGAAGTATCGAAGTGAAACCCATCGCCAGGCTTGAGTGATTGCATGAATCAGTATTCCATGTTCGCTCTCCTGATCGCACTCTGATTTCTTACTGTGACATGCCCCGGTTTAGTGTGTTAAAGTACACTTTGTTGGCTTGTTTTTTTTTTTTGGTTTCCCTTCCCGCAGTATTATTTTTGTATTTTGTTTCCACCTTTGGTGCTAAGTGTTCTGTGTTTCACACGCAATACCCTGAGATCACTTGTCAACTAAACTGTGCGGGCAGCCTTGTTTCTTTCCTGTGTATCAGTGAATCTCCGCACTTCTCTTTGTCTGGTAGCAGTGCGCTTTACTGCTCAAACTAAATACCCAATAACATGTTTTTCCTCCTTTCTATAATAATAAATACATCATTATATACCACATTCTTCCCTACAACAGCTACATTTTGATTTACTATTTGCGTTGCGATAGACAGCAGCATTTGTGAAACTGAAACGATTTGGTGTTGAAAATCCACAAGATAAAAAGTGAGGAGGGTTCTTACCACTATGAGGTTCCACATGCGAGCCGCCTCGGCCACCAGCGTGGAGACGGAGCTGCAGCCCGGCATCAGCACGATCTTAATGGGCTCCGTGTACAGGAGGTCGTAGAGCAGCTTGGTGGCTTCTCCTGGATCACACTGGGGAATCAGAGACAGCAGGGGAGTCAGCGACAAAAGACAAAAAAAAAGATTCAGACCGAGCCGTGTCGGTTGTGTGGACTTTGTGGAATTTGCTTCACCATCTTCACCTCAAACGTGTCCTAGAATATGAAGAATGCATCAAACTTAAGATCTGCATCCTCTTCCCCGTCTGCAGGTTACGTTAATGTTGGCGCTGCAGCACGAAATGTGAGTGAGACACATTTGCTAAAGTAATTAATATGCATTCTTTGTGAACAGCAGCATTTTGTTGGACCATTCAAACCAATGTTGATTCTAGTCGGGTTATTCTAAGCCAATTTACAGCAATAATTATTCTCTAACCTAATAAGAAATGGGGTTAACACCTAAAGAGTACAGCAAAATACCATGAAATCAATATATTTTAAAGAATACTTACAATACTTAACAGTGTGCAAAAGTATGTGGGATATGAAAGATGACCACAGGATGCACCATGAAAAACAGGTGTTTAAGAATTCCCGTCTAGAAGAGGATTATTAAATATAATTTAATTAACGCAGGCTTTGTCGGCTGCTGTTTTTTGAACACAACAGTGCGACAGAGACAGAGAGAGAGAGAGAGCAGCTGTGGTCAAGTGACCTCAACGGTGAAAGCGAGTGGCTGACAACACTGGGAAACAAATAATTGAGTGTTTTATATTCTAAAGAACAAATAAACACAGCTGCACCTCTGCACGATGCGCTGCAGGCTGCACGGGGTCGCCGTGGCCTGTCTGTTCCTAACGTGTCTGTCAAACAGACGTGCACATGCAGCAGCAGCAGCAGCAGCAGCAGCAGCACTCGCCTCGCGGAGAAAACAGAAGCACAAAAAAAAACAACAACAATATACCCACACGTCCTCATCCCAGATCACCATTTTGTGTCATACAGTCAGTAGCAGTCTAAAGTATCAGACACAGAGAGGTGACAAAGCCTGAGATTTTTGAAAGAAGCCTGGGAATGGGCTGCACACTGTGGGGTGTTATTGGCTGGCGAATACACACACAAATGCACGCACATGACACACACACACACACACACACACACACACATCCACACCCTGGAGGTTGATGCCAACACAAAGAGCAGGACACAGCGCACCAAAATGAAAATAAGAAAACCCCAGCAGCAGGCGGCAGGAGCCTCATGAATCATTATAATATATTATTTATTTTTAACAAGGTGACAGGTAACCAAACCTTCTGCACAAGTGCATTCACAAATCAGACTCAGTCAACAGGTGAGTGAACAACCAATGCATTAAAAATGGATAAATTGTGAGTGAATCAGGCTCTGTCTCCGTGACTGAGGTCATGTACACAGCTCGCTGTAAATCACACGGTACACAGAGACTCTGAAGGCCTTTCAAGGACCTGCAGATATGCTGCTAGTGATTCTATATGTGTGTGTGTTTGTGTGTGTGCGTGTGCAGTACATACCGCTCTGAGTCAATAAATGAATGAGTGCGTAGGAGACCTCAGCACATGACAGGAGAAGATACATATAAAGCACAGCTCACTAAAAGAAGTGGTTTAAACAGTGTGTGTGTGGTAAATACACTGCACCAGGCAGCAGTTGGCAGTACTTTGTATGCTTGATTGCACACAACCAAACACACACACACACACACACACACACACACACACGCACAAAGCCACAGTCAGGGGGGCAAGGTGAGACACGTCCCAAGGTCACCTCCTCCTCGGTCCTGACAGCCTCGTCTGGGGAGGCAGACGCAGAATGTATCTGCGTGGAAAAACATTTACCCACCAGTCGAGAACCATTATCATGATCCACACATTACGAACGGAGCCGCTCGCCTTCTATTTACAACTTACAGTCAATGAAAAATCAATAAGCTATTTAAATGATAATGGTGGAGGTGTCTATATGTCATTTAACAAAGGGGGCGAGGGTGGGGTCGTGTGTTTGGATTCCCGCTGGAATTTAACTGTGGGTTGTACTTTTTTTTGGGGTCAGCTTGTCAATACGTCATTATCATGGGTCAATATATCACATCACGCTAAGTGTTTGATTTGCTGTTTTGTCGATAAAATATTAGGAAAGGGTGAAGGATGTTGATTGATGATTCCCAAAGGCCAAGATGACGCTCCTCAGATGCCCACAACCCAAACATATTCACTTTTCTGTTATAGAGGTATAACGTCACCAGATAATATTCACATTAGAGCAGCTGGATTCAGAGAACAATGAAGCCAACAACAATAATCAGAGTTGAGTTATAATTTTAATCTTTATATATAAAAGAAGAAACATTTATGTGTCCATTATAAATATGTTTGTGAACTATTTTACATTTAAGTACAATAAATATTTGGTGTGCACTTAAAAATATAATAAAATATATATATATATATATATATATATATATATATATATATATATATATATATATATATATATATATATATATATATATATATATATATATATATATATACAGTAATCCCTCGTTTATCGCGGGGGTTACGTTCCGAAAATGACCCGCGATAAGTGAAATCCGCGAAATAGAAAACTTTATTTTTTTTTACAATTAGCAACTATTACATGTATACAAATACAGTGACTCGCGTGTAGGCCGTTTCACTGCTCTTCAGACTGGGCCGCTGCATCCTGACTGCGCTCTGCAGTGTTCTCTTCTTCTGAAGCCCGCGGTGCAGGTGTGTTTGTTCGGGAGAAGAACATAGTGATAGGCAGCTGTTGTCGCTCTTTTTTCTTCTTTGCAAACGAGACGACAAAATGATAGCACAATTCGTAGCATGTTTTGATACAAGAAGCGGGAGTGAGTTTTTAGCGAATCAGAATGCAGAACACAATGCACCAAAAAAAATGCATTATGAAAATCCGCGAAATAGCGAATCCGCGATAAGTGAACCGCGAAGTGGCGAGGGATCACTGTATATATATATAGGGGCGACACGGTGGAGCAGTGGGTAGCGCTGATGCCTCACAGCAAGAAGGTCGCAGGTTCAAGACCGCCTTGGGGCCTGGGTCTGGGACCTTTCTGTGTGGAGTTTGCATGTTCTCCCCGTGTCTGCGTGGGTTTTCACCGGGTACTCTGGCTTCCTCCCACAATACAAAACATGCTCAGGTTAATTGGCAACTCTAAATTGCCCATAGGTGTGAGTGTGTGAGTGAATAGTGTGTGAATGGTGTGTGTGCCCCACGATTGGCTGGCGACCATCTGGGGTGTATCCCTGCCTCTCGCCATAAAATGCGCTGGGATAGGCTCCAGCAGACCCCTGCGACCCTGAAAAGGAATAAGCGGGATAGAAAATGGATGGATATATATATATATATATATAAATATATATATATATAAATATATTTTTGGCAAAGAGAGAGTTATTTATATATAAATCCCCAAATATATTTGTGGATCCTTCCCTGTGCATTTATTCATAATGAGGCTGATCGGAATCCAGCTGAACAAACTTCCCTGGTGGATTTATACATTATGATGTTAAATTCCAGCTGAGACAACATTTCTACAGAGAAAAAAATCTTTTTGTCTTTACAGTAACTGCACAATAACTTCAAATCTGTTTAAATAAATAACCACTATTTAAGTGGTGTTAACATTGGAGTATTGTGTAGTAAAATGTAGTAATATAATGAAGACTTTTATGTCTGTGTGTGTGCAAGCTAAATTAAACCTACAATGAGCCCCTTCCTGTTTGGAACAGCTCTGTCAGAGAGTCATGATGAAGGTCACAGGCCATTTCACCTCAAATCATAAACAATCAACATGGCTCTAAATTCATTTCCTGTCCAATTGTTTGCCAAACTCAATATCGGAGAGGATGTAGACATGGACCCAAGCTGTTACCTAGCAACCGCCTCCAAAAAACCGTCTACATCCTGTCTGCGAAGGAGGGGGGTGGATTACAGAGCTTGTAAGTCCAGAAGCTGAGCAGCTACAGGCTGCTGAGGCCTGTGCGAGGTTTCCTCCTCAGCCCATGACACTGAGTCAACAGGCTCACTAATAAGCTGCTTGGAGAAAGCTGCCCCGCTCCGTCCTGAATCAAATAAATTGGTTTGTAAAGCGAGTCGGTGGTAATCTGGAGCCACATTCCTGGCAGCTGACTCATTGATTAACCCCCCGGCACTCGGGGGAAATCACCAACATTCATTCAAATGAGATACTCTAGCTTCTATATCTGCCACCACCCCTCCACCCAAAAAACTCATCCTCATCCTCATCCTCATCCCACTCTGTGGGACCCATCTTCTACTTTTAGCACTATGAGGCTCAGGCTCAGACGTTTAATCATCTTTTCTCTAGATCTGGAGAAAAAAAAAAAGCTTGAGAAATTTTCTGCTTGGACGGCCACCTGATGACGCAGGCTTCTTTTTTTTCCCTCTCTTTTCTTTTCGCCTCTCGGGGGGGCCGCGGAGGCTCGCGCTGCTGGATGGTGATCAGCGGGAGATCCATCAGAGGCAGTTCAGCGGGACGCGCAGCTGGTCTGGCAGCGAGGCGGGAGTGGTGTCGGGGCCCTGTGATCGATGGCCGCTCCGGCCGCCACTTCTTACATTTGGCTAACTGCGCTCAATATGGCTTTCTCTCACAGACAGGCTGAAATCATCCAGCCATCCATCCACTCCTGTTTGTTCAGTGAGATCCCGCCTTTGTCTCACAGCCAAATCTGTTTGTTTGAACCGCAGTTGTCTTGGTTACTGTTGTGAGGCCAACCTCTACACCCCCTTACGCCCCCCCCCCCCACACACACACACACACACACACACACACACACCTTCAGGCTTTTGAAGTGGGAGCCAATCACGGCGGTGCTTTTAAAAAAGCAGCACCCTGTCACAATGCTTTTAAGCTGCGTGTGCGTCGGTATGCAGCGTGTCGAGAGCCTCAGGTGGGAAAAGGCAGGATGAGGGAATGACACGGGAAACGGCATCAGGACTGTAGCTCACCGAGCCTCGATGTCCTTTTTCTCTCTTTCACATGTGTTGTAGAGAGAAACTACTAAACTAATACTCTTAGTATTAATACACCTAAATATATATTTCTTGCAAATAACTGCAAATAAAGAGTGGAGAGAGTAACAAGTCAAACATAAAAAACATCCTCTAATCCCTGATTAGTATTTTATAATCATTTGGTGTTTAAGCCCGACCTGCATTTCCCCAGCTCTGGGTGACAGCAGCTACCAATGCAAAAAAAACCAAAAAAGATTGTGACTCCACTTAACAGGGCTCCAGAGGAATCTCCTGCATGCAGGATGTATGCTGTTAAAGCCCGTACACATGTCTACACATGTCCACACACATGTCCACACACATGTCCGTCGCGTCTCCGTTGGTTGGATCCCGCCCGTGACAGCTGCTCCACCGACACATCATGGCGTCCTGACTCATGCCGCTCTGCAAGCTCACATATCAGATCGCAGGGCTTCTGTGAAGCTGACGAATAATGATAATTAACTATAACCTCTGACTCACCTCTCCTGTTTGTTTGATTGAGAAATGGAAGGTTCGGTGGGCTCACTAGCGGCCAAATGTTACGCAATAGTTTTCACCGATTATGAGTTTTAGGAGGTGGTTTGATGGAGAAAAGCAGTTGGTGGTGATAATTCTCTGGCAGGCACCATTAAATCAAACAATGGGATGAGTCGAAGCTCAACCGGTAGAGAACCATGTGGAGAACGAGATGATTCATGTCAGATTCACATGTCATTCGGAGAATCCTTCACATCCCTGATGTTTTCAGCTCATCAGTGACTTTTAACTCACTTTACACTTCATGTGGGTCATTATTTATTCACTGAGGCCGCATTTTGCTTCTACTGCTCCACCGGCTCTTCAGTTTGCTCATGTGAACACAGACGTTAGACCCACCAGCCTTACAAACTGTACAACCAACACAATTTCCAGCAACAGCAATAAATGTTAAAGTTTGCAGGGATTCATTAGGTTTGCTGGAAGCTTTCAGTTCCTACAAACTGTGTGTTTCTCAACAGCTAATGACATTTCCTTCCCATGCATTCTTGTCCTTCCCTGGTTCTTGCCTGATTAAGTGTCATTTGCAATTAGACGCTCTTCAACGTGGAAATTACACATTACATGTAAGGTAGCAGCTGCTATTACATTAGTGGTAAAGTTATTGTATTTGTGGTATTATTACACTAAAAGCTGTAGAAATGCGTTATGTTTGTGATTTTATTTTCACATTATTGGGTCTAAAGCATATATTTTGAGATATATTAGTAACATGCAATAAGTTTCCATCAGTCTACATTTACGTCTCACTGAAAAGAATGAGGGCGACACGGTGGAGCAGTGGGTAGCACTGTTGCCTCACAGCAAGAAGGTCGCAGGTTCAAGACCCGCCTTGGGGCCTGGGTCTGGGACCTTTCTGTGTGGAGTTTGCATGTTCTCCCCGTGTCTGCGTGGGTTTTCACCGGGTACTCCGGCTTCCTCCCACAATACAAAACATGCTCAGGTTAATCGGGAACTCTAAATTGCCCATAGGTGTGAGTGTGTGAGTGAATGGTGTGTGAATGGTGTGTGTGCCCCACGATTGGCTGGCGACCATCTGGGGTGTATCCCCCTGCCTCTCGCCATAAATGCGCTGGGATAGGCTCCAGCAGACCCCTGCGACCCCGAAAGGGAATAAGCGGGATAGACAATGGATGGATGGATGGATGGATGAAAAGAATGATCCAACCAATGGTGTCACATGACTAAGTTTAAACAGTGTGTTTTCCTTGCACAGGTTGCATTGAAATGTAAGACATTGTTTCTCATGGAAAGGCTTGGAAGAGTTCAGCTGTGAGTGAAAGCCCATCGAAACGGAATGGGACGTGTGTCAGAGTCGAGCAGGTGAGCAGACAGAAAGCCGTGGGCAGCAAAAGTGGCGTCTGAACAGAAGCCGCCGCTCTCATGTAAACATGCAGATGCAGCGGTTCCCGCCGCCGTGCGGCAGGTAGGAACATTTCTCTGAGGCGCCGACCTATTTTATGACCTGAATGCTGATTTCAAAACGTACAATACACAGAAGACCGCCAATTATCCTAATGACGGCCTGACGTGATGGTGCGAAAATTTAATCAGTGCACGGCGATATAAATGAAACAAGCTCAGGGAGGCGGTCCGTGCTGTGTGGAGCCCACACGTATGAATAGAGAAAAGTTCACTAAGTGCAAGGTTTAATACAAGCATCTTCTAGGATTGGCTTCTTCATCAGCACATCAGCACAAAGATTTATAATTTGTTACTGAATCTGAATGAGTAATACCTATCAATCATAAGACACCAATTTTTATGGATCTTTTAGAAATCATCAAGAACAACTGTTGAGTAACCAGTATGTGGAAATATCCAATTAACTTATGTAAAAAAATAATGCAGTTTTGAAGGTTCCATCAAGAAATATATATATATACATTTGGTAAAAAGTCATCAGGTCTGCAGTTTTACATGTTAATACAAGTGTTGAAAACTGCAAAAAAAGTCTTTAGAAAAATCATGTTATGAGAAGATGGTTCTACCTGTTTGTTCACATGTTATTACGCAGTAATATAAAGTTAGTTAGAAAAAGTACATTTATTCAAATATTACATTTTAGTATTGTTTTACAAGTATTTTACTTGAAAAAAAAATCCTGATACTATATAACTGACTACATTTATCCAAGTCTTATTTACTTTTTCTTTGTAAATGTGTGTTTGAAAGTTGCTTTATAAAGTATTCTACAAACACACAGTACACTTACTATACATACTATAATAATATAACATGGTCTGCATAATGCGTACTTTCACTGTTGATACACATGCTGATACATGTTTCTGATAATACGTCTGTGAGTAACATTTTCAATTAAGGACTTTTATTTGTTATTGATTACTCTTAGATGACAGTATTTCTACTTTTGCTTCAGTTAAGGATCTGGGTACTTTGTGACAGAAACAGACAGGAAACCTCCTGTTAACCCTCTGTGTTGTTTCCGTTTCACATGCACTGTACACTACCATGTATTAATGGAATGCACTGCTAGAGGATAAAAATTATGATTTAAGCAATCCATTTAAGGTGATGAGTTGTGGTTATGTAATAATGGTCGCAACTACATCAATTTCATTCACAGAATTTAAGTTATTGCAACTTATGTTATGTTATCTTTTGAAGCTTCAACATGAGTGAAAACAAAAGATTTCCCAAATTTTAGTTGGGGCAACCTAATTTTTAAATAGTTGATTGTATTAAATAAATACATCCGAAGTTCCTTTGAGTAAATCCTTTTAAAAACATGTAATCATCTGATTGTGATGGAAAATCGTATTCCCCAACGCGGTGCATTTCATTGGTTGAGTGTAGCATTAGAAGTTTTTATAATCCACAAACAGTGGTGCAAATGGTGGTGTTGTGTTTGAGGCTGTATCTGAGTTACTCACCATACTGTCGTAGTGGATCAGCTCCAGCTCGTAGTCCGGCAGGATGTCGGTCCTCTTGTTCACCAGGTCCAGGGCCATCTGAGCGGAGGGGAGGCAGGCCTGGCCCCCCGGCCAGCCGCCGCTCATGGGGAACAGGGCGCCGATGTACAGCTTCTTCTTGCCTAGAGCCGGCCGGGAGCAGAACAGGAGGACAGTGAGGGTAAAGGTCAGAGGGCGGCGGAGCGCAGCCATGGCCGCGGGCTGCTGGAGCCTCGCGGCAACGAGGAGGGAGTCACCGATCCGAGGAGCTTGGAGTCTGCAGGCTGCACCGTGCACGGGTCAAGAGGGATGAAATCCCATGGGCAGAGTTCTCCTCAGGGATGGGAGCGGAGCTGGACCAGCATCTAACAGCCGACTCACCAAACAGCTGCACTTACTAAACTAATTCTGCATTACAGGATCACACCGGAGCGTTTCTGCTGCTGCCCAACGCGATCGATGAAGTGCAGAGGAAAGAAGTTTGCGGACATGAGGCTGCAGGGGGGGGGGGGCAGCCCGCAGCGGAGGGAACTGTCCGGGGTCCTGAAAAAAAAACGGAGGAGGAGGAGGAGGAGGAGGAGGAGGCGGCGCGCAGGGATCCGTTCGTTCCGTCCGGATCCGGATCGCCTCTCGTCATATATCTGTCCTTCCTCCCTCCGGCTGCCGCCTACACGCTCGGCGAACGCCTCGTTGCGAGCGCGCAGCGCATGTTGGAGACGCGTTAAAAAAGGCTGGTATCAATAATCCTGATTGAAGGGGGGGGAGGGAGGGGGAAAAAAACACCCAAAAGGTCGACTTGAACGAAAGGTCGAACGCCGACGAGAAAAAAAAAAGTGCCTTCGGCGTTGCGGGAATGCGGTGAAGCCCGCAGGAGGAGGAAGAGGAGGAGGAGGAGGAGGAGGAGGAGGAAGAGGAGAGAGAGAGAGAGAAAGATGTCGGGAGCAGTGTGCGGTTCGCAGCTCTGAGAGCTTCAGATTGAGGCTGACTGCTGCAGCGGCAGCGTGGAGAGAGGAGGAGGAGGAGGAGGAGGAGGAGGAGGAGGAGGAGGAAGGGCGGGAGGAGGAGGAGGAATGTTCAGACTCTCCGTTTCACAAACCACTTTGAATTTGCAATCCCTTAACACAGAACAGCTCATTTATCTTTTCCTGCCCCCCCTCATCACCATCCTGCAGGACATGTTACATGTTCATTACCCGCCACAGGAAAACTTCACTATGTGCATTTCTGGTTTTACTAGGGAAATAAACCTGTCTCACCACGTTTTCAGATTATTATTTTTTTTTGCATTGAATTTATGTTTTTTTTTTTTATTTTATTTTTTTTTTTTTAATTTTTTGGCTTTGGATTTAACTAACTTATATATATATATATATATATATATATATATATATATATATATATATAAACTGGACTGGAACTTAGTTTGATGTGAGGCAGAATTGGTTGTTTAGCATCTAAACATTTGGATGTTTATATAGGAATTTTTATGATGAACTTGCTATTAGAATAGTTTCATTCTGAATTCATAAAAAAAATTAAAAGCGACAACAAGTCAAGCAAAAGTTAAAGAGAAATTCTGAGGGGAAAAATTCACACACATAATGCAAAAAAAAAATCTGTGCTTAAAATTTATTGGTGTTTAAACATTTAAAAATGTGGTCAGATGGATTTATTCCAAACTTCGGTCTGAGTCCAGACTTTTCACATTAAGCAGAATTCTAAGTCCTTAGAATCATTTGTATTCATAAGTCCGCGTAGTGGTACTTGTTCCTTGATTTATTGCTCAGGACTATTCTTGATACACCAGTTTACATTATTTATGCTTTGTTTCTCAGAACAAAACAATTTGTCATTTTGGCAGACAGCTAATAATACTACAATACCCATGAGCCTCAGCCACTGTGGCCAGAGTGGAAGCATAAATCAAAAATAATGAATTCAAAACACCTCGTTGCTGCAGTGGTAAGCTAAACAGCATCATAGCTGCCGGATCGACTAAAAAGTGACCCAGAAATTAAGTGAAGTGATGCAATATGCAGACTGTAAAATGAACATCAGCTTTTGTTCAGCGTTAGCGGTGCATATGAATGCATTTGGAGTCATTGGTCGTTAGCTAAATGCACTTTAAGATTAAAAAAAAATAGTCAATAAAATAGTAGATAATCTTAAAGTCTCCTTCCTATTTCTAAATAAATACATAATCTTGCTTTATTCAGACATTGCAGCTTCACAATAGAGCCTAAAAAAAGGCAACCAGTACTGATACTCTGTAACATGCTTCTGCATTTGAAATAATCGACATGATCATAATAAATAAACTAGCATTACAACCAGATTTCACCCCCCCCCCCCCCTCCCTCCTGACCCTCTCAAGTAACGCTTGAAGCCACAATTAGATTCCAGTGATCCAGTAGTTCTACTCCCTGGCAAATCAATTATTAACAATGACCGATTGATCACGATACCGCGAGATAATTGCTTGTACACAGCTGGCGGGTCCCTGCAGATGTGTGGCCGGGGGCCACTCGTTTCATCTGCTCACTCACTCCGACCGGCGGCACGTTTCAGCCCCGGGTGTTGAGAAGCTGAGGCCAGCTCTCATCCATTTGTTTGGCCTTCCCCTGCAATGATAACCTTCATCGCCTGTGCCACAAAGCTCCGTTGTAGATCAATATCTGCACATTGGCCAGCATGTGTATGTGTTGAAGCTCCGTTTGAGGTAAATTAGAAAACAGTTTCTCCATTACATTTTTTTTTTCCCCCACCAGCAACCACTGACAAGTTCATTTTCACACTGTTAATGTCCAGCATTAGAGACTATAGCTTCACTATGGACCAGAATCCTGTAAATCAAATATGCTTGTTATAAGTGAATCAACCCTTCTATATTTTTTTAAAACAATCACATGTATCTACATATTATTGTATTTTCAGACTAACACATAAAATTAATGGTAGGGGTTCAGAAAAAGACCTTATTTGTCAAAGTATCAGTTGTAGAAGAGCAATGTTATTAGTCATATTATAATTTTCTCATACTATTTTTAAATTCAATTACTGCTCTCAAGTGCATGCTATGAATCCATTTACACAAATGTATATTCAAATAAAATGCTGCTTGATGCATTTTTTCCAAATACAAAGATTATTAAATGGTTGATTTAAATGGTTTATTTTTTTCTTCCGATCATATCTTGTTACATTACAGATCTCAGTTTTTTTTTGTTGTTGTTGTTTATTTTCATCTTCTCGAGAGCCCTCGAACACTCTTTTCATTTAACATTTCAGAAATCTCATTGAGCCATAATGAATCATTCTCTGCTGCCCCCCCCCTACATCCTCCTACTGTCACAAGTTTCTTCATTACCGTCTCTTCACGAGAGCGCCGCTGCCTTCCATTTTGTCTGTGTGTGTGTGTGTGTGTGTGTGTGTGTGTGTGTGTGTGTTTGCTGAGTGTGTCTTTAATAATATATCAGCGCAGTGATGGGCTGACACCGATCCTTCCCTCATTATTTGCCTCAATCTTTTTTTTTTTTCCTCTATTTCCAGCATCCACAGACCCTTGGCTGTTCTTGCTTCAGCCTCTCGTAGCAGCGAGATGTTTCTCTCTCTCTCTCTCTTTTTTCTTCCACTCTGTCCCATTTCTCTTTCCAGACACAGCTCTACCTGGCCGCCTCTCATTTTCTCGGGTGGGTTGATATGTATCTCCCCGTGCCCCCTTCCTATCCGTTTCGCCATCTCTTGGATCACGCATGTAGCCGGAGGAGAGGAGCATGTCTCGGAGCCTCCCATGTCCCTCGGCCGCGGCTCGTTCCCATCAACGAACCGCGTTGTCATTTGCTGCGACTTCAGAGCACACAGCAGCTCTCCGCAAACACAACTTGTTAAACCAGTTTCCATGGATATGACACTGAGGAGAAGATGCTGTTATGCCTCCTGATCCATTCAGAGCCCCCCCCAAGCTTTGAGCAGAGCTGATAAGTGACTCCTGGCTTTATAAATAATAGGCCAACAGTAGTAAAATGGAACACTCATGATGGAGGGTAACAGCAGAGCCGCTGGTTCTCAATGGAAACAATTAAGGAGCTGAGGACGGTTCAGTCCTCTAATACTCTTCAATGTTCTTCTTCAGTGATGCATGAGTCAAGGTCAATTATTATGCTATAAACTGTGCAAAGCGTGCTTGGCTAACGTTGGGAGCGTGGTCATACACAGGACAAACGGTCAAGGGTGTGCGCTGTGTAAACAGAACTACACGTAACGTAACTGTAAGGTTTTAAATCCAGATTTTGACAGCAGGCCCATTTATAGGGCAGGGTTCTGCATATACCTCCTATGGAATTATATTCCTTATTGATAGAGGGTGAGTTATTTTCAGCCCGGTGTTGTCAGAGCCAAAGTAGGAAGCAGCAAAGTGGAAAGCGAAAGGTTGTAGAGGTCGGAGCCTCAGATCTGTGCGATATATCTTACCATGTTGGAGATTGCTGGATGGAAGTTAACTCAGACACCTGCTGCATCAGAAATCACACGCGTACCCTACAGGAGCGGCACAGCACAGCGTGCTATAGTGTAAATAGACGGTAAGCGTGCATGTTTTTTTTCGGACGCAGCTGTAATTAATACGTTGGTTGCTGAGAGCCTCCGAGCTGCTACTATAATACTGCCTGCATATCAGGTAAAAAAAAAACAATGATTTTTATGAAAAATCTGCATTTGATGGGTTGACATGGCTCACTGTGCCGTCTGTTGTTCACTATATGTAGCTGGTGATACGATTTTACGGTTAGAATGGACGTAAACCACAGGAGAAGAGGAACTTTATAGAATTTAGCTATAAATCAAAGCTCCGCTGTCACGTTTCTTCCTGCTCCAACAATGCCATCTTGAAACTTGTAAGCTCCTTCCGTTCCAACATAATCATTCATTTCTGCAAATACAATCAGGCATAAAGCGACATGACATAGTTAACACATTACTCTAATGTATTATCAACAAACACTCTTATCTTCTCCATTTTGAAAATGTCCAAGAGGTCAGAGGTCATGTATGTCACTAAAGCTCAAAGTTTGTTCTAGTTTAGCAGTTTAGTATTGAATAGTCCCGGTAACATTAACAGTGCTCTACTCAACATCTGATCAATTCTCCGTATTGTTGCCACTTGTAAACAGACATTTTTACTTTAATGAGATGAGATAATATTGGAAGTAAAGATGATGAACGCGCCTGTGGTTCTTTCCCCTAGCAAGAAACGTTTATCACATTCAGTTGTATTCATTATAACCTGGGAAAAACTCATCCCTCTATTTCTTTTTCTTTCTCTTACACACACACACACAAACACACACACACACACACATACACACACACACACAAATAAATGACACCACATTTATATCACTATTGGCGTTATAGGAGTATTTCAATGTCATGAGTCCAGGTGTGTGACGTAACAGTAGGGAGGAAGAGGAGGAGGAGGAGGGTAAGAGATAAAATCCTGCCTCCATTTCAGTAGCTTGCTGCCGATGGTGTGTGTGTGTGTGTGTGTGTGTGTGCAGAACCACATTACTGCACATGCTCAGTGTTTTCTGTCCCAAGGGTGGAAAACGCCATCGCTGATATTAGTTTTTGGAGCTGTTTCTAAACAAAATAACTTCCTCAAACTTTTTGCAACAAAGGAACATATCTCCCACTCTTTTTTTAATATAGATATTGGACAGTAACAGAGGTCTGCAGCAGAGGGGAAGTAGATATATCGAGGCTTTGAGTACACACACACTTGTTGGTCGATCAGCTCATTGTTGATTTTGTGCGTTTTGTTTTTGTTTTTGACAATAAGAAAAAATAAAGAACATTTTCCAGCCCTTATCCTTTAACCAAAGCGCTTTTCTTTGCCTAAACCTAATCACATGTATGGCTCGCAATGAAAAAAGCAGGTCTCTGGTGTCAAAGTCCTGCGCTGCATCCATCCATCATCCGCCCAGACCAACTCCCTGTGCAGTACGAGAAACGAGAGGAAATTATATTGGCAGTGAGGAGAAATACAAGTTGCAGCTACGTGGGATAAAATGCAGGAGCCATTTTAGGGGCGTTTACCATTTTATTTTTTAACTGCGCTTCTATGGTTAGTGGGCTATTACCAAGTTAATTTGCACTTAATCAAATTAGAGTAAAAAGTCAATGCTACGGAGAAAACCTGCAGAGCTGGACCCCCGGGCACACTTTGCCTAGATGGTTATTCAGCCCTGTTTATATATTAATCAATATGTTTAGCAAGAGCGTTAACCTGACCCAATAGATTATTTTACATGCCGATTGGTGTATTACTAACAAATAATAATCACTTGCATGAATCTTCCTGCTCTATAAATGCAATGAATGGCTTTGTGAGCAGTGTTTAGGTTAACAATGCAAAGAAAAGCCTTGATATTGTAAGGAGAATATTGGCCCCAACAGCGGGCCGTTCTGCTGACTCATCGTCTTTCCCTCTATCCGTTATTCCTCTTCCTTCCTTTTGCTTCTCCCTCGGTCTTCTCCTTGCTGTCACTATTTATTCTCTCTCTTTCCTTTCGACCCAACTTTTACATTTTGTCCAAGCACTGTGGAAAATTTTTAAGCAGTAAGGACATTAGCAATTTACTTCTCACTAAAGGAAATGAGCTTTTGACCTGTCAAAATCACTCACTAGTCACTCTGACTTAGTTATAATATGTGACAATAACTCATAATAACTAGCCAGATAAAATAAATGTAGCCTAAATGGATGTGATTGCAGGGAGTTTGTTAATGGGGTTCATATTGTCGATATAAAATAAGTAGAAATAATACTATACTATACTAATAATAGAAACACAGAACTTCCTGCATCCTTTCAAATTAAAATTCCTTCAACAAATCAGATCAGGCCTATAAACACTGGTGAATATGGAGAATTTTCCTCTTTCCTAGCCCGTGTTGTGAGAATCCAGGCTGACACAAAGTGCCATGTATGATCAGTACAAATAAATGTTCCTACCTAAATTTTAAATTTATTTATTAAAAAAATATATATTACTCAATAGAGTGAACACATTATCTATATAAAAAAATATCTTTTGAATTGCATCAGAGATTGAAAACTTCAAACCATACAACAATGAAATCTCGCCTCTTCCTAACCACTCAAGCCCTGGGCCTATTGTTCAGTTTTCCTACTATAAATGATAATATATATATGGAATATCTCTACAACCACAAAGGTTATCTACTTCAGTCTGCTATCAAAAGGAATCTACAACATGTGAGGTAAGTACAGAGGCGTCGGAATCAATTTATGTTTCTACGAATATAGTTATTGGGAAAATATTCTAACATTGTGTTTTACTACAGATAAAAATACGTTTGGGTTGTAAGTGAGGTTTTTTACATGGAATAAATATGCATAAAACTCCGTATCAGGAGTTTTTGTATTTTAACAGGTGGAACTTTTGATATGTAAGTACATTTAATATAAAATATCTTTGCACTTGGCTTTTAGACAGACATTTAGAGAATGTATTACAATTCAAGACGGGATCCGGAATGAGGAATCTGCAATGCATATATTTTGAAAGTCATTTTTCCTGTTTGTTGCTTATTTTTTTATTTTCCAGGAAGCTGCTGTAAACCTGCCACAGATGATTCAAAGCAGCAAATAGAGTTTCTCCCGGGACCAGACACACACACACACACACACACACACACACACACACACACACACACACACACACACACACACACACACACACACACACTGTCAAACAAACGGCTGGTCAGTGTGTTTGCTGCTTATTGTTTCTGTACAACGAAACAAAGCAGCTTGGACGTGACTGTTCAGAGGGGACATCTGCCAGCGACAGATGAAGAGCTCATCCAACAAATTACAAGACTCTATGTTCTTTATCCTAATACAAGGTATGAGGTGCAGTAGTTTTATGTTCCCCAATTATAAATAAAAAAGTCGGATCCTGAAGAATTAAGTGTCCACTAAATAAATGTAGTAAGATAATATAAAACTTTGTCTGATAACCTAAGAAATGGAAATGCCATCTCATTCTACCTCAGAAGTAACAGAACGTTTTTGAAGATTGAAATTTAAAAGTCCATTATTTCCACTGTTGTGATTGATTGAATTAAAATTATGCACTTGCAAAATGTGGAGCGTGTGGATTTCCTTTTTTTTACCCGCAGTTTCTGAATTTCTCATGCGGTGTATGAGTGGGCAGTCTGAGCCCTATGACGCGTCTCTTTGTCTCTAGAAAAGCCTTTCAAAGAAATTCAAAGACGGGATGCTGTGTGACGCCCCCGGGGAGGCACCACCAAAGCTCCAGAGGCAAACTCTTTCTATTTCCAGTGTTGAGGGGCTGAATTCTCCTTCCTACAAAGACACAGGATTAGAGCGATTTTTAGCTTGTATGGCAGAAACATACAGTAAATCCTCCTCTCTAAAAAAATTCTTAACTATACTATATATACTATACTATACTATATTGATGTAATTAATGTTCACTGATCTGTCTCATGTAAAGTTTTAACAACAAAAGTGCGAGGCTATTCTCGAGCAGAGCTTTAACATAGCTGAGACCACCTTGCCTGATCATTTCCAATCTGAGCAAGCTCCTTGGGTTTTGGTTTGAGGATGCTCGTGTGTTTAGGACCAGGAAGCAGAAGATGGTGGGTTTTCCTTCTTCCAATTGGATCTACACAATTTAAACGTATTGCTTCTTGATTGTCATTGAAACACTGCTTTGATGTGATGGAAATTATATCGGCAACATCCAGTATATGAAATTAACGAAACATCGTTGTCAGTGGGTTAACTAGATTTATCTACCTTGCTATGTTATTATTATTAATATAATCTAGTCTTAATACATAATACATAAATCAAATATCGTTTCCATTAGAAAGCTTGTAATATTAGCTAATGCTTCACTCCAGCTATTAAAATCACTGAAACTTGTCCTGCTTTTTTTTCCCGCTTTTTGCTTGTCATCATGGCCCAAATTACCATATTCATTTAAGATATGTCGTCCAAATTACCAGAAAATTAGCATTTGGTAATGCATGTACATCAGTGGAGATATCGACAATGACATTTTGACCAGGGGAAATTGCTCCTTTCGTATCCGAAATTCCACTCTGAATAGTTATTAAAAAAAGAAGGTGTTAATATACTATTCAATAGGTTACAAATGTCGTCCAGATATCGGAAATTAAAGTCTTACATCAATAAATTATGTTGGACTAGTGAGAATCCAAGGTATCTTCTTCTAACGTAAGAACAATGGATGATATCTGCGATTGCTACGCAGCCACTAAAGCCCTGCAGGACGGCTTCCAAACAATATCACATCTGACACGTTGCCATTACTTACGCTGCCGCTGCGTTCCACATTCTGTGGAGTGCAGCTGCATGAAGCTGTGTTCTAATCTATGTAAGATGCGCGGCGCGTACGCATGGCAGCAGTCAGCAGCGCCGCACATGTTCAGCTCAAATAAATCACAGACCGAGACTGAGTCCGAAATAGCACAGGATTAACACATGTGGGGCCCAACAGTAGCATCAGTGAATCCTGTTTCCTCGTGTAATCAGTTCCTATGGAGAGTTGCTGTTGGTTTCTCCTCAGCGTGACCATGATCTTTGCCCAACACCAGGTCAGTTGCCTTCAGATCTTAACCACAGTTGGCAGGCATGACATTATTTGGAATGACATTATTTTAGGTTATTGACTGATATGTGGTAAATTACTTAAAGCTGTCTAGCATGTTATGTAGCCAGAATATTTGTTAATTTGGAAGTCACTGACAAATAACGCTATCCCGCCAAGAGAGGGTCAGCAGATCAGAAAAATGGGTCATTTTGGAAGAAGAGGCATCAAACCACTTTGTCATTTATGAGGAGTTGCTGGTAAAGACTAAGATCTGCCCATTCGACCAAAGGCGATATCCCTACTCCCTCCAACTTACATGTCACTACACGATAAATGCCCATTAGGCAGTCAAGCACACAGATTCATTTCTGTTCCAACCCAATAGATTCACTGACTCGAATGAGGTTAATTTAGGAAAAATTGTAATGCAAACCAAGGATGGTTCTCATTCTTGATATTTCACGCACAGAGGAACAATCGCTTCCTGCCGTCTGTCAAATCGGAGTCCCGTCAGGGTTGGCTGCATGAAACCACATTGGCATGCAGCTTTCAGCGGTGCTCCAGAGACGAATGTCAGCCACGGTGATGACAGCTCAAAATCCAAAATTAAAGCTACTGGGAAAACACTGCTGACAGACAGAGAGTGGTGCTGCAAGAAAGTGGACAGGAGCTGAGCTTAGACTGGTTAGGAGAGTTTTAACTGCTCAATGTCTCAAGACATTAATTCCGTAATCAGAACTTCCTTTCTCCTGCATCATTGCATTGCAATGGTGTCAGAGTGTATCGTGCAAGTGGAAAGATTGAGCACAACCTAGTTCTGTGAATCTGAAGTGGTTTATACAGGTTTGCTTTCATCAAATTAAGCGATTAAAACATTATGCTAACCGCACGCGACACACTCGATTCTTGGCACCGAGCTTGCAGGACATTAGCTGGGTTGGCATCATTGAGCCGTCTGTCGGCTGTGCTTCTTTCCCCCATTGTGGCACACGGCGAGTCACCAAGAGACCAAACCACTGGAACCAAAATAGAATACCACATGTCACAGAGGTAGCACATGCCTCAGCCTAAGAACTGCAGAGCAGGAGGAACAGGATATTAAACATTGGTATTAATAGTAGAAAAAAGATTGGTGAAAACTGTTCAATAGCTCCAATAGATTTGGATGACTCATTAGCTAAATTAGTCATTTACCCCAGTTAGTAGTTTAGTGAACATAAATCTATAGCCAGGTCTACTCTACCCTTGTCAGTAGCTAAGTTGATCAGGTCATAGGTTTACAGTGGTGAGTAGGCAAGTTTTTATACATTATTAGTAGTTAAGGTTTAGTGAAAACATAGTATGGAGTTTCCATATAGGAGACTTTAAGAGGCAGTTGGAAACTCTGAAAGGTGTATGTGTGAATGCATGAATCGAGTATCACACACACACACAATGATCCTCAGGTGAAGAATGAACTTTATGCACACATCCATAAACAAAAAAATGCCTCCAGGTAAATTATATATGCAGCGCATTGAGCATTCTTTCCTGCAATACCTTTTAAATCTTGCAATTTCAGCAGCAGATCAATTTTTGGCAGTATAGAGCTTTCTCCTGGTCAGCCTGATTCACAGGTTCACCCACAGATTTATGTGCAATTTATAAACCAGCTTCACAGCCAAGCTTGTAAGTGTTGTCAAGACTGTAAAAAGTCAAGGTGCTTCTCAGAAAGTGGTATGGATAGTTTTCCTGGTTGGAGTAGAAGCCTGAGGTTTTTCTGTCAAAATTGCAGACTTGGTTATTGGTGAGCTGACTGTGGCACTGAAGCAAAAGTGGCTGCAGGCTATAATGAATGCATGAGCGTTATGTTATAGGTGTGATCCCTATCTAACTTTTCTGCAGCGTGGGTTTATGTTTAGTTGCCATTTTGTGCATTAAAATATACCACTAACAGCTATGCAATGTAGAGCCGATGTTCATGGCTTTGTATTTTCTCATCTGATATCTATTCATATCCAACCAGACAGAGTAATCATCTCCATTTACTTTTCTTTTGAACATCTAGCAACCAATTTGACATCAATTTCAGAGACTGAAATAGTGGAATAATTTGAGCACTGAGATAGACATCTTCTCATCGGGCTTTCAGAAAACAACTGAGGGATGATATCATTTTCACTATCTTATATCTTTATTTTCTTCTTAATGTGGTTCCAGAGGGTGATTGTGTTTTATTTCCATCATGTAATGTCTACATAGATGAAGTGAGCTCATTTCCTTTTAAATGGTTCCATCTTGTCTGCAATTTGCTTTGAAATCTTGCTTCATGTGTAATTCTGGGTTTCACCTGCACTGTGTAGCATCCAGAAGCTCAAAATTTGACATCAATATATATATATATATATATATATATATATATATATATATATATATATATATATATATATATATACTGAAAAGAAAGTTTTGTTGATTAGTCAATGGGATTTTGGCTTCTAATTGGTAAAATATTTTTTAAAATATTTTATCCACTCAGACTTCAGAATTTGATTTGGCTGCCAGTCAAATAGGATGCCCCGCCCCTTTTCTCACTCATAAATAGGAATTGCTTTGCTGTAATTGCCTTTGTGAAGTAAACTAGTCTTGTTTTTTTAATTTTTTTGAGTTGATCTGATCAGACAAGCCTGCATTATTTGCTGCCTTATTTTTTCTATAATTTAGTAACCATAATTAACCTGTACTTTTGACAGCCCTACTGGATAAAATAGGACATGATGCAAGATAATTTGTTAATCTCCCAAAGGGGAAACCTGATAGGAAAAAGTCATACATGTCCTAATACAGCTCAATTTATGGCATAATGCACCTGAGCATCATACCTTTTCCCCCTCCAAGATCACCTCTAGAAAGTAAGGGGTCAATCCGATAACGCATCCTACATTCGTGATCATCTTATCGATCCCTGATCTTCAGCCTGACCTTACCTAACCATAACAGATAACAGCATAAATTGTTCAGAAGTGACCCGCTGACATCAAAAGAACAGAGCTCCCAGAGGGAAAAAAAACAGCCTGAACAGCCATTTTAAAGATGGAACTAGTGTTTCTTTCCAGTCTGACCTATTATCCAGGACATTGAGGCTGTTACAAGAAGAAAACCACCTCAGTGGCCTGACCATTAATCAGGACTTGGGTCACCACAGCCTGTTTCTTTCTAAAAATCAATAAAAAGCTCTTTGACGATACTTATTTTTAAAATTAAGTGGTTTTTATTTCACCATTTGACAGGGCTGAGAAGCTCAGTGGTTGTAGCCAACGAGTGCAGGTATAATCACAGTTTTGCAGGTGGCTGCCAGATTGTGGACTCACATTGCAATTGGAGGTGTGAATCAAATTTGGGACAGAATGGTGTCTTGGGTGCATCTGTGCTTTTTAGACTTGTAGTTCTCGAGACTAGTATGGGTCTCGAGACCACTTTTTGTGTTGTCATGGCCTTGACGGTCTTTGGTCTTGGTCTCAGGTACTTGGTCTCAGGTCCCTCTGTCTTGCAATATCTCATACTGGCAGAGCAGGGATTTAGCAGGCAAGCATGCTTTTTGTTTCTTTGGATATCATTATCACTCACCAGCTTCATGTACCAATCAGATCCATGTTAGGAAGTGTTGTGCACCGGTCGCCTCACGCCCCAACGCCCCCAGACCTCCCCCTCCCCGGCAGAGCCAGAGAGGAGGCTACCTCAGCACTAGTTAGATTTGGTTTCACACAGGACAAAGAATGAAGTTTCCACACGAGAAGGCAGAAGCATTCAGCAATTTGCACATTCTGTAAAGTAAAGACAGAGACAGTGGGGATGTGGAGCTTCACCAGGCAAGGTACGCTCAGACCTCCAGATGCTTGGCATTATTGAATGGATTTCTCTGTATTGTTCTGCCTGTAGTTGACATCATACAATCTAATATTTATATATTCATTCTAAGCAGTTACAACTCATGTGAAATAGGAAAATATTAGTTAGTGATAGTTTTTTTTATTTTTGGTTTTGGTACTTTCTGGTCTTGGTAGTGTGTTGGTCTGGGTCTAGGCGGTCTAGACTACAACTCTCATGTTTGTAACAATGGTATAAGATACTTGACCTCCAAGCCTCACATACTGGTGTTTAGTGCAGGTACTAGTTCACACATCTGACCAGACCACTCTTCTTTTAAAGCTGCCCGTGCCCCAGTGGAATCACTAACTGAACGAGTGTTTAGTAGACTAGATAAAAGTTAATCATACTACATGACCACATCAGGAGTTTGTCACAAAGGCTGCATGATTTAAGAATTGCTATAGCACAATGAGCCTTTTTCCTTATTATCAATTCTGAGCGATGTTGACTATCACAGTGTCTTTTATGAGAGGACTTTTCTTTCTCTGATATCTGAAATGTCCGAGTCCTTATATTAACATGTGTTCTCCTATTTGATACGTGACGTGTTATTTACTCTCCTTTCATTCAGAAGAGGTGATACTGTATATCTGCTCTTTATTCATGGTGACTTCACTTCTACAGTAAGTGATCGCGCCGTCTCACACACACACACACACACACACACACACACACACACACACACACACACACACACACACACACACACACACACACACACACACACACACACACACAATGGGAAGCAGTGAGCTTGTTTGCTGTCACACTTGTACACATGTTTTGAGATGATAATAATATGCAATTATGGTACAGTTATCTGCCTCCACCTGAGCCTAGAGCTGCTTTCTCCTTTTCTAAGCTCTACTCCTCAAAGTGGGACAGGCGGTGTGAAGCCACAGACGCAGCCATTAAACTAAATTACTCTTGTTACCGGGGAGGTGAATTAAGGTGAAACCTTAATTACCGGATTGTGTTGCCTGCGCACAAAGGCTTCCTGAAGACAGGAAGTCCTTTTTATCCTTTCTGATGGACCCTCGCACCTCACATATGGCAGCTGTGTCTGACATCTGTTTAATGAAAATAATGAAAGTGGCCGGGCTTGTCTCAGCAGAGGGTTTTAAGCAGTGGAAGTGTGGCTGAATGAAAGGGGGGGGGTTAAGTGCTGCCTGTGGTCTGACAGGACTGGGGGGAGCTAAGGGCTACATCTGATATTCATGGGCTTTCTGTCCCCGGCTCAGCAGTGAGCCTTCAGGCCTGCTCTAAAGTAAAGCACAGGCTCAAAAAGTGACGATGAGATGAGAGAGAAACATCCGGGGCCTGGAGTTTCAATCCAAATCAGATAACACATCTCGCTTTATTACTCATTTCAGTTAATGTACTGCACCCAGCAGGAGGAGCCCCCGCCTGTGGTGCATGTAAAGATGTTAATTCATTATACAGCGACGCATTAATAAAAATATCCACACGGAAAAGTTCCTCCAAATAGATCAGAATAGAACCAAGGGGCAGAAAAGTAACCACTTGTGTCGTATTTTGAGGTCAGCGCGGCTCTTTGTTGGCAGCTAAAAGTGCCCAACAAGTCTCATTAACATTTCACACCATCTGCACCGTATTAGGGATGAAAAAGAAAAAAAAGACAAATCTGGTCTTGAGACCTCCTTTTTCTACATTCTGCTGCCGAGCGGCACCGTGGGGCAGCTTCAGGAGGCGAGACTTCACCGGAGGCTGCTGGGCACTCCGTCAATGCCTCACGCTGCTGCGAGTGGTCGAGCTGGCTGCCAGTCGAGTGGGGAGGGGTGGGGGGGCAGTGGGGTGGGGGGGCGTCTTGGCTGCAAAGGCTGCTAAATCACTGCAGGGTGGCACAATTGGCTCAACAGGCTGCCAGGATCACTGCAGGCAGAGGGATGTGCTGGTGGTGGGTCAGAGCTAAAAATTACCACTCAAGAAAAAAAGAAAAACACAGCTACGCGTATTTCGCCAACCACAAAAGCATGGCAAAAAAATTCATGAATAAAAACTAAAGATACAGTGGCTTAATGAGCTTATGCACACAAATTATTTTGGAAACGCATTACTCGAAGTTGTTTTTTTTTTTGCATTATTTAAATTCAAGGGAAAAAAAATCTTTTTTTTTAAATCATTAAAAAAATGTTTTCCCTCATTATCTTACTCCAGCTTGGCTTCAAAGGGACTAATTTTTAAATATTGGTGTAAAAACATCAACATATGCAAAGCAGCCAGAGACACATGGCTGATTTGTTCCTGTTTAACATGAGTTAGCGGAGCAGGAAACGCAGGTGAACCACGCGACCTCCAGTCAGCGTTTTACAATGGGAAGTAATTACAATTACAACGGAGAGGGGGTCATTACTGATAGGCTCTGCTATGGGACTCATTGTGTCACCCTTATCTATCAGGAAACAAGCGGGGCAATAGGGGGGAAAAAAGTCCATTATAAGACGTGTTCAATCAGCCATTAATTAATTTAAAGAGAGTTCATTCAGACTGGAAAAAACAGCTCCCAGATCAATTTTAGACGTTCTATCTTGTCAAATATTGAAGTCAATGGCACATGTTTCAGGATCTAGAGGGACACTTTAGAGTAGATGTACTGTATACGTGTAGCACCTTTCTGACCTCCCCACCGTTCGTTCACCAGTTCACACGCCGAAGGTGCAAACGGCTCATCAGCGAGTTCCCTAATTAATTCACACCCACCCGCGCCATCATGATGGCGTGGCCGATGGGAGCAATTCATCTTGCCTCGAGAGCTATCGACACGCGCCGGAGCAAGAGGGGGAGATCGGGAATCGAACCGCCGATTGGTGGAGGACCGCTCTGCCCCCCCCCCAGTGGCCCAGAGGAACTGTGAGGCAGAAGGGCCGCCGTGATGCTGAGAACGTGATGGATGGATCGCCCTGACGCCTGGAGTATTTTAGTTTAGCTCCTGTCTGAGGCAGATCTGGCTGGTCCTCAATCAGGCGGCGCCTGCGAGCAGCGCTGCGGGGGGCCGGGCCGTGCGGCGGCGGCGGAGAGCTGCGATTCCCCGGGGGAGGGGGTTGAGGTGATGCCTACGTCCCTTTCATTCTATTGTTGGAGACTGAAAACATTCAGTGTACACCATGGCATGTTAGTGGACACAGACTATTGATGCACCAATAATGTTTTTTTTTTTTTTTTTTTTATTTTATACGTCGCCATTCTGACAGTTTTATTAGAGCAGCTGGTTTTTATTGTACTCGGTCTGACGGGTTTCAGGTTGTTTGAGACAAAGAGCGGGGAGAAGGAGAGAAATCAGCACTGACCAGAAATGGCAGAAAAAAAACAGCAGCAGAGACACGGTTCATTTGTGTTTCGTACCGAGTGTCTACGCACTTTAATCTCAGTGTAGTTAAAGGTTTTAACTGTGTTTTGCTGTCATTTGTAATTACGTTAAATTCTACTCTTTTATGCTCTACAGACCCTGCAACATTCTTCTCTGGGCCTAACTTCAAAACTCCTGACTTAAAGCAGTTTTTTCTATGTCCCATAAAAGTGAAACAACTTTAAAAATCACAATAACTGTGAAATGGAACTAGAACATAGTCTTTCTATCTGTGGTGATGCCAGATGTGGTCAGAGAGGACAGGTTTTGGTCATAGGTCCCTGTAACCATAAATATCTATAGACCAGTAGATTCACCCATCTAGTGTCGATCCTCTCACTCACTTACAGCATTAAACCTATGATGGATAAACTGTTCAGGCTATTTTTTCATCATTAATGTAGTTACAACACTAGCAACTTATTATTATAAATAATTATGATAAATTTTCATACAAAAGTAACATCATGCAGATAATTAAAATAAGAGCTATACATGCAAAAAGTGTTTTACACGATAGAAGGACCTTTACATAAGCGAAAGCAGAAGTACCATGAAGTGAAAACACTTATTACTTCATATTTAATCATCCTGTTCCATAGCGATGCAAACCAAACTATTCGGAAACTGGTCAAAACTTCAGCAAGTTATGGGCATTTTTGTGTGTGCAGATCTCACGCTTTATTGCAATTAGAGAACTAGATTACAGCCGGAGCTGGGATGTCATAATATGGCCGCAGATTAGGGACGTGGGCGTGTAGCCCCATCCGACCCCTGGTCTGTGACGCGTGATGGTGTCAAACCACTCGTCAGACACTCTGAGAAAGCTGCAGAGTCACTGCCTCGAAAAAAAAAAACAATATGAAATTCCAACTTCCTTTTCATGTACATCCCTCATCGTGCATGTCCCATCGTGGTCACGCGTTCTATAAAAGCACTGAAAACACAACAACAACAAGCGTGACGCCTTGTTCCGCATGAAACCTGTCCCCGTCTCCC
Source organism: Eupleurogrammus muticus (assembly GCA_036785175.1). NCBI lineage: Eukaryota > Metazoa > Chordata > Actinopteri > Scombriformes > Trichiuridae > Eupleurogrammus > Eupleurogrammus muticus. The sequence goes on along the minus strand of JAYKQN010000020.1, from coordinate 9,661,440 downwards.
TCAGACCTGCGTCGATGAGCTGCATCATTTCTTCTGCCGAACGCAGCCTTCTCATTTCATCAGTGTGGTAATCCTTTTATCGCTCTACCATGGAGTGCGGTCTCCAGACACGTTTGCTCAATTTGATGCCAAATTGCATTTTGTTCATCTATTTCGTGACACAAATTACATCAGCGCCGGTCTCCAGCTCTCCCAGTGGCGAGCGGAGAGCACATTCAAACAATGAACACTGCAGTGGGAGGCAAAGTAAAAGCCCCGACACAACACAACACACACCGGCGGCGGGGTGACGTCATCCGTCGGTTCACGGGGATTAAAGCAATTGTGTTGTTGGTTCAGGATTCACAACGGCGCCGGAGAAACAGTCAGTGATGGAATCGGGGCTGTTAGCACCCTCTGCCCTCGGCGTCACCTCAGCCCCAATCTGCTCCGTTGAACCGGAGTGTGAAATATGAGTGGCCACTGCTTTCTACCACACCTGCTGTTTAAACCGTCTGTCCCTGCAAATCCCCATCATCCCCTTCACACCCTCTGATGCCTCCTGTTTCCTCTTTGTCTCCTACAGTCCTCTCCTTCCCGTCTCACACACACACACAAACACACACACACACACACATATCCTTATCTCCTCCTCTCTCATCTTCAAACTGGGATTCAATTCAAGTCAGATTTCATGATGAAATAAACTCAATATGGGCGTAATTCTGGTTATTAATACACATGCATTAAGAACATGTTTAAGTACCAGACAAAGGATTTTTCTTTCATTCAGATGACTCTGTGTCCACATTAATACCGTAACTCCAACATGTTCAGATTACAGGAAATAGCATTGATTGGGATCAGTGGCTGGTATTCCACTGTGCTTTTTTAATTCTTATTTAAAGATTGAGAAGGAAATTGCTCAACGAGACTAAGAGTGAACTCCACACGAGCCGTGATGAAGACGAATCCCTGCTGTGGACGTCATATGGCGCTGATCAAATATGAATCAGATCCTACATTGCTTATTTTTTGCCTCGAATGTTTTCAGAAACACATTCAGGTGATTGTTTGGCTGCAAAATGCCATTGCAGCCGCCGTGTTGCAAATAGAGGAGAAAATGTCAAGAAGCAGCCAGCGCCGCATCGCCAAGAACGAAAAAAGATGGTTCACCGATCACCTGAGTGAGTCAAAATCATATCAGATGTCACATGTTCAACTTGCACCAAATTCAACAGCGGTGCACCAAGTGTGAAGATTATTGGATAAAATCAAAAATGATCACGGTAAGTTGCTGACGTTTAGGTAGTTAGAATGTTTCAATATTTTAGTCCCACGTGTTAGCATTTGCTAAATGACACCGAACATAAAGTACAGCTGGGGCTGATGGGAATGTCATTAGCAGTCATTAGTTTGTCAGATATTTGGTCATAAATCAAAGAATTGGACACAATTTAATTTGACCTGATGAGGGGAAGGAAATCAAAAGTCAGAGGATCAGAAAGTTATTAGCCCACAATTCATGCTGAGGGGAACATGAATGTCTGAACAAATGTTTATGGCAACGGCCATCAAACCGTTTCACTCCGGACTTCCGTATTTTTCTTGCTCCTGGTTACATTTAATCAGCACCTTGCGATTTAGTATTTAGTGAGATCATGTAGACGCAGCATATATAGAGGATAAAGACCTTGATGCCGGATTCTACTAGATGGATTCTCAAGATGAAATAAAAATGCTGCTTTAAGGTTAAATGTGATTTTAGTTTCTGAAACACATGTAGTATTAATTCACTTCTCATCAGTTTAATTCACAAGTGGTGAACCTGGACATTGGAGTGATGCAGAACAGCTGGGGGCTTGTTAAAACACTCTCCTGTCACCCTGATCTTCGGCCTTCACCCCGGACACGTCGCACAGAGGCACCTAAAACTTGTTGTTTCCAGCCTCCGCCGGTTTTAGCGCCGCGGCTAGTTGGATAGAATAATAGTCAGGAGTTCAGCCATGCGGTTCATGGTGTGGTGGCGGGGCATCAGAGGCTGACCACTGTCTGACAGGGGAGTGTGCGGGGTGAGGACCACCATGTCCCCCCTGCCCACCCTCTCGCCAGGCTCGGCCCTCCGCTGTTGGACTCCAGCTAATTGGGATCAGTCCAGCCCTGTGATTCATCCTCCACTTCCCTTCTGATATCCCGCTTCCTTCCTACCCACACCCCAGATACTCACTCACTCCACTTTACCTTTCACCTCCATCCCGCCGAGCTCCCCCTTATTTTCCGTCACACTTATTTGTTTCTCATTCTGCTCTATTTCACTCCCTCAGTTTCCCCATCCATCCGCTGTCTCGTTTGCCCCCTCGCCCGTTTCTATCTCTGTTCCCTCCCTTGCAGCTTGTCTCTCTGCTCTATCGTTCTCCTGCCTCATTCCCGTTGAATGTAATAATGTTAATGTGTTCTGCAGTGCGTCCATAAAACTCACTCTAATCTCCCTGGCTGTCTGTGAGCATGCAGCTGAACCTGCTCAGCTATTTCTGGCTCCTCTATTTCTCATGGTTATGGTGACTGTTATCACTGAAGCGCTTATTTCTCTGTTGCGGCATGCACCAGTTTCACTGCTACTGTTGCTATGTGTGTATATATATATATATATATATATATATATATATATATATATATATATATATATATATATATAGAAAGAGAGAGAGAGAGAGAGAGAGAGAAAGAGATAGATAGAACAATGCCAAAACTGTCATGTGGTGTAGCCCCAGTTTAACTGTCTTGAAAAAGGTTTTAAATTTTAAATACACATGCTATCAACTAGTTTTATATTCTAGGAGGATTAAATATTTAAAATTCTTATTTTATTCTTATTATAATTCTTCAATCTATCCTTCATTTTACATTATGATCAAATTATAATATAATATAATATCACAATAATATATATATAGGGTCAGGTAAAAATATGAGTTTGATAACAATAATATTAATACATTATTATAAGATATTAATAATATAATAACAAATAAATTAGTTTTATGGTAAGATAACTGCAAACCAGAAATGGCAGTTCTTCACCTTTTTTGTCATCTATTGATGCCGATGTAGGGACACACTTTATCATAAATAGGAAAGTAATATTTGGAGTGTGCACGTTCACATTAACATATCTGTCATTATCTGATATTAGCTGCTGATTGTTCAGTCAGTCTATTGATTCATCAGATTTGCTTAAAGACTCAAATAGGCTCCAGAGGAGGCAACAGTATTAGATTCTGGACAAAGTTCATTGTTTAAAAGGAACGATATCTTATGTCAGAGACATGTGTCAACATCAACAAATGACCAAACAACAATAATAACGTCATAGTAATAAACTTTATAAACAGCAACAATAAAATACTCTACTCTACTTGGTACCATTATCAATATGTGAAAACAAAAATAAAACAATAAGCATAAAATAAGCCATGAATTACTACTTTACAGAATAAAAATGGGTCACTGAAGCTGCTGCCCTAACACTGTTGTCCCTGCAGTGAGCGTGGAGGCTGATGGTTGGTCACATGACCCGTTGATTAGCAGATACAGGTCTCTGAAAACATCAGAGCAACAATTCCATTATGTTTGGCGACATTACGGTTGTGAAGGTAAATGATAACAGCTGCGGTTTAGCTGCCATCACCACTGACTGATGTGAAATGATGCATGCTTGGACATTTGTTTAAACCAAGGGCGCACACACAAACACACATATACACACACACACACACACACACATGCTCCCAAAGCATCCTCCATGAAAAAAAAAAATTAAACAGACAAAGGAAGAACATGTGGATTTAGTTGAATGCAGACTTTGAACTCTATCAGCCGTTGGGCCATGATTAATTACACAAACACACAGATTAAGAAAAGCAACGGAACCCTCTCACCCATGAACAGCTGCAGCAAATACAGCTGATCTGAGCAATAAAGCTGAAGCCACATATGCATTGCGACTGTGATGAGCCTGAAATCACCTACATGGCGTCGCAGCCAACACTGCCCCTAATGCAAACTGTCCGTAAATACGCGTCGGCCCTATGTTGCGTGCTTCCCCATTTGGACGCGCCATTACTCTTGATCCCATTTAACACCGGCGTGTGTTCGCCGTTCCAAGTAAATGCGGCAGCGTGCATTCCTGTCGGACGCGTGATGGGGGCCCCCGGACATCGGCATGCAGCTCAGATCACAGCTCTGCTGCCCTCAGGCGAGGCACTTAACCCACGCTGACCCTCTCCAGCCTGGATGAGATGAGCAGAGAGGCGTCTGACAGACCAATACATCACGGCGTTAATAACAGCATCAGGGTGTGGCCGACACACACCTGCATTAGACACAAGTCCCAGACAGCAGGAGTCCGCCCTCCTCATGCCTATGAGACAGGAGACTGTGAGATATGAGGCTGTCACAGCACTTATTTAACAGGGAAGATGTATTCCGTTAAAATTATATCCTGAATTAATTAAACCTTATTACGCAGGGAACAGTGGCGCCAAAATTAGTTTTGAAATGAGGGGTGGAGGGTTGGCGGGCATCTGGCTCTGGATGATGTAATAGGATATTGACTTTTATCTTCAGCCGTTTTAGCCTGGCCTACTGTTTTTTCGTAAATATATTAAAATATGTCCATATTTTTAAATAATAAATGGTCTTTCCAGTTCCTTTTGGCATCATCTGAAGGTCAAGATAAGACTGGATGGGCCGAGGGGAAAATGGACAGGGTTTGTTAGTATTAAAACACCCTTCTAACATTTAGATTCAATTATTCTTTCATTGTGAGGGATTACAGAACACACAGAACAGAGAAAGCCCATTTTTGAGTAATCTCAGACGAGCGGAGGGGTTGACCCCTGCCCCCAAATTTCACTTATTACCGAGCAGCAAACATCCGCTCCGGCGCCTTCTGGCTGCAGCAGAGGTGCTGCGCGATGGTTTGAGTTAGCCAGGCGCCGTCGGGTTTGGGCCAGGTTGGTTTGGACAGAAATATTAACGCTAATCCTTCCAATTCAGACGCTGCTTTCCTTACCTGGAGCGATATGGGAAGATTTAATACAGGCGACCCATACCTGAAAAAGGGATTTTTGCATCCGTTCCAGGAAAAATAGGCTCTGCCATGATGAAACTTTAGGCTGGGAGATATGTGAATATTTAATTTTGATTTTATTAATTATTTGATAGGGACAGTGCATATTAATAACATTTCCGAGAATATGCCAGAAGGCTAATTTGCATGTGTAGTTACTGGGCAGGCAATAGCAATAGCTATAGCTATATATCTTTATGTGTCTTTATTACTTTGAGAGCACAGGACCAGCAAATTGGTTAACCTGCTTTAATAACAAAGGTCCCAAGTTATGCAATTAGCCACATTAAAGGATTGTTTTAGTCTAGTTAAGGTCTTGAAACTCGTTTGTCCTCCATTGACATTTTAGAGGGTCCTGGTACGTCCCACCTGCCCCTCACCATCACATGCACACTTTTTTTTCTTCCATTTGAAAATCAGCCAATCAGAAGAGAGAGAAAGAGAGAGACACATGAATATTTATGAATGGAGCACAACTTAGCTGAGTTTTCCGGAGCTCCAGTGAGGTGCTTAAGGGGGAACTGGTAAGTTTAATCTTCATACTTAAACACCTAATATATATCGTGTTAGGGGATCAAATCTTCAAATAAATTCAGGAAAATTGCTGATAAGTGACCTTTAAGGTATTGCATTCTACTAAAATCTCACACCGGTGTGATAAAAGTGACTCAGCAGAAGTGACCTTACTACAGTCATGTCCCAATTTGCAAATCTATATATAATGGTTGCCTGCAAATCTGTGTCAAGGTTATAGCATTGTAAAGAACAGTCTGTCATATTAGCTCCTTGGCTAAATGTGCCAGATGGATGGTGAGGTCATCATCACGAGACGTGACTGTTCAACAGAGTAGTAACAGATGTGTTGGAGGACACAGCGCTGGCATCGGGACGCTCAAGTGATGGAGGTTATTTTCGCCGTGCCGCGATGAATAAAGTGTGTACCAGTTGAGCCCTGTCACGACCTTTGACATCTCATGTCATTACCACTCAGTCAGAGCCACATGAATAATTTATACAGGCCTGTTTACTACGCGGCCATGTTGCGCCTGCCGATCGCAGGCCTCCTCCGCCGTTTCCGCTTGTTCTCAGAAACTCTCATTTATTCAACAGTCTTCATTGCTGAGGGTGACACACCATATGGCGTTTTAATCTTAAAAGGGTCTTTTCTCATTCACTGTCCCGTGGGAGACATGAGGCACAGACAACAGCCCAGTGACTCACACGGCCCATTATACTCACACACGGCGGCGATGCCCCCACTTCGCACATGCATGTTCATCGGCTGACAGACGCAGTCGTGAAAGCTCATGAATGTTGTAAAACAGACGAAGCGGGGAGACGTACAGTATGTGTGCCGCCAACTAAATGATGGAAACTCAGGCTCATGCATTATGGAAATACACGGCTAAGTAATGAGAATGGGAATTGTTCGGGTATACATCAACATTATGCTCCCGTGTTTGTTTTATGTCGACATCAGCCACATCCGAGCCCTCCGAGACAGTCACGACCACCTATAATGTGATTTAAAAGCATTTCAGCAACACGAATAAAGATGAGCCGGTAAAAAATATTATGAAGCGAAACTAGTTTCGAGGTTAAAAATGAGCAGTATACAGTGTGTGTGTATAGTAAGTGTGTACATATTTGTCAAAGTTCACTTATAGCTGCATTAATGTATTTTTTTCTGCTCACAAATATGCAAAACTCACAACAAGCTATAATGCCCTCGGCATCTGATACTAAAGCACATGGAATCCTTTAGTATCTCGATGAGATGCACCGAGCTTTCAACCTACATTTAACATTCTATTAACCAATCCTCAACATTATTAGAAGACTTTTACAACTATCCATCCATCCATTTTCTATCCCGCTTATTCCCTTTCGGGGTCGCAGGGGTCTGCTGGAGCCTATCCCAGCGCATTTATGGCGAGAGGCAGGGGGATACACCCCAGATGGTCGCCAGCCAATCGTGGGGCACACACACCATTCACACACCATTCACACACACACTCACACCTATGGGCAATTTAGATTTGCCAATTAACCTGAGCATGTTTTGTATTGTGGGAGGAAGCCGGAGTACCCGGTGAAAACCCACGCAGACACGGGGAGAACATGCAAACTCCACACAGAAAGGTCCCAGACCCAGGCCCAAGGCGGTCTTGAACCTGCGACCTTCTTGCTGTGAGGCAACAGTGCTACCCACTGCTCCACCGTGTCGCCCAAAGGATCTTGTGGAGAATGCGGGCTTTTACAACTAATCGCTGTTAATTATAATTATATTTAATGGTGTGACATTGCTGAGCTACAGGAAAACTTTCCCATGTCCCAAATTATGCTAAGTAGTAGAACAGACTGGAAAAATATGTTTCTTCAGCTGCTAAATGCAACTATCACAAGTTCACCAGTCTTTAACTGCTGATTGGTGCTGAGCAGGTTCACCAGGGTGCATTTAGTATGTGCAGTTTTTATACGACTGGTCATCAATGTTGTATATGTGTGACCTAATTGCCAAACTGCACTGACTCTTTAATGCATCTTGTCTGAGAACAGGGGAGGTTGTGTTGCTGTACAGGCTTTAAAAAGCTATGATAATCTCACTGCAACCCATAGCTCAGCCTGGCTGATTTAGCTCAAGTTGAACTTTTAGGCGCTGATTCACAGTAAAGATTTATTTCTTATTGCACACATTTTGTAGCCTGGTTTTACCCATCATTCATTGGACCCAATTCATTTTGCTGTGAAATTTAGTCTCGACACTAAGGACCCAATTTTTCCCTCATCTATAGAGCCAGTCACAGACTGTACAATACCTTTTGATGCGACCTCAATTAATTTTGATTTCAAGTTTAGTTAGCTATTTCATATACTATGCAAGGTCTGGTTTTAGCCAGGCATTCATTGTCATTATCAGTAAAAATAGTGCTATTTTCTCGAAGAACTGTCAAAAAACTACTTTTTAAAAGACATTGATGCTTTAAAATGATGTGAATCAGTTATCCCAGTAGTAATTGCCAATAAAATGTCTACCAACTTAGGTTTTACTTGACTAACAGCAGCTATTCTGTGGTTTGGAGTTAAGTCTATTAACCGTGTTGGGCTGCAAGCGTTTTTTTTTTCTTTAATGAATTATAGTTTTTTTAAGTTTTGTGCTGCAGTCCAGCAATAAGCCTCTTACATGAACTAAGTCAATATAAAGGGTTTTTTTCTGCTTTTCAAAGAATGTGAGCACAACTGTGCAGGAAAAAATGATTGCATCATTCCTTTACCACACACACACAGACACACGCACACACACACACACAGTTGACCTTTTTCCCTAACTGGGTTGGTCAGGTCTGGGAGGTGCAGGCGTACTGGGAGAGAGATTGAGAGTGCGGTCTTAATTAAAAGATGCTAATGCATGCTCCTGCCTGCCGGCTCCAGACCTCCGAATCAAATCTCTGCTAAATCCTGGATTAATGCTGCCTCCAGTTTAACAACCTGAGGAGCACAATACAGCCACGCCAACACCAAATCCCCTAAGGGGACGCCCGTCACTGCTCCGATACACCGCGCCGTCTTTCATTCGCCGTGACTGATGCACAAACTTCACACTGGAGCCAGTGGTCCTGTCAATAGTGGGTTTAATTTGTTGGTTACCAGGAGCTGACAGCTCAGGACTGATCAACATATTGACCTCCGTGGCCTATTGGAAAGAACACAGCGCGCTCACTGGAGTGTTTCTTCATTATCTGCGGCCTGCTCCGGCTGGCGTAACAAGCACGTCGATAAGACCTCCAGGAGACAAAAAGGAATTAGGATAATTATACTTAAAAACGTGTTTTTACACAACAAATGGTCTCGTTTGCTGTTCCACTCGAGCACGAAGAGATGCAGAAGTTTTGTTATTGTAACACAAAGTATGTGCACATGTGGTACATTTCCAATTAATTATTAAACTAATAATCATAAAGTTGTGAATAGGTCTATGAGGCAGGCATTGATCTCCACACATGTATTACGTTTTCAACAAATAAATGAATAATTCATATTTGCTTAGCTATAATGGAGCTTTTCTTCCAAGTACATTCCTTTTTAAATGACTACCTAATAACACAAGAGTAAAACAAAGAAAAACAGGTGAATTAAGGGCTCTAAAGTATCGCCTGATCCTCATTGTGCTGTAATAAGAGCATCAGCTGCTGAAAATGGCTGAAATATTGCTCACATCAGCTCCTCATTGATCTTCAGTTTACTGAATTCTGACGTTCTCAGATGAAAGTAATGATACAACTTTCATGAATAAATCCAGCAGGATAAAGTAAAGAGAAAGGGCTGGCCATACACAGACTGCAAGCAGAATTTTACACCTCCGACCTCTCCTAATCTTCCATTTTTCCCGTGATGGACACAACTGAGCGATAGTGCTGTTCTGTATCTGATGGATGTGCAATAAATGTCACTGTTGTGTTCTGCTGCTCCCTTTCATTCCTTGATATCTATTTTGGACTTTTAAGAACGTGCTTTTGTCTGACACCAAAGTGTTTCTTTCAACATAAAGTGCATGTGTTCACTGCTTCCTTTTTTTATTTTTTTTATTTTGAGAGAAATAAGATCATAAAAAAAGACTTCCCAAAACGATTATTAGAAATGATATATGGTCATCTGTGCAATATAACAGACTCCAACATACACCTCCACCCACTAGGACCTCACACAAAGTAGAATTGTCACCAGTGCTGTTGTATTAGATTTCATTATATTTCCTAATAAAGTGATAAGTGAATGCATGAGGATGATTAACAATAGTAGTATATAATGTAAAATGTCTGGTTTTTGTATCTATTCCATCTTAATTGAACTGAAATGACTCACAAATTATCATCCCTATTGTGCATTTGATTAAACTGCCTTTTAAATCGCGTCCGACGCCTCAACGGAGATTGTGATCACACGGTTTTGCGTTCTCAATATCACACCTGTGATCTCGCCATTAGCAAGGGAGCCACGCCGATTCATGTGGGACGCGTCGCTGAGAGCGCGTACATGAAAACGGTTCATGTATATTGTATAGAGCGGAGTTTGTTTTGTGCGCTGAGAGCTTTCATCATCTTTCTGCAGAGTTAAAATCCCTTTTAGTCAATAAGCCATTTAATGATCACAGCTGGTACGGGGGAACACGCCGCACATGGACACACAGGTGCTGCAGATTTTGGGCTAAAAAGTGTGTTTGGATGTTTCCTAAAAAAAAAAAAAAAAAAAAAAAATGAAGTCAGGTGTTTCACTGGGGGGATGCATAAATCTGACGAGGCAGAAAACAATGATCACGAGCAGCCAGAGTCTTCAAAAGCACTTTGGGCCGAGACGTCTGAGAACTTCAAACGGCTTCCAGCCTGTTTCTGTGAGCGTCGCGTTTCTCTCGCATCAAGCGGACGTGGCCTCGTCATTCCTTTCTCTGAGCAGAGGAGACATGCTGGCTGCTGATTAGAACGAGACAAGAGAGCCGCGTGTGTGTGTGTGTGTGTGTGTGTGTGTGTGTGGGGACACAGCTGGAGTCAGTGGGACTGTAATGGAAGTGCAGAAAGCTTTCTCCTGCCTCATTCTGATCATCCACACAACAACACTTTGCTAAACATAAATCTCCTGCTCCCCCCCTCCCCGTCTCCTTCAATCTCCCAGCCTCCCTCTGCTCCCTCCTTTATCTCCTTTATTTCACCTTGGTAAATCCGCCATCACTCTTCTGTCCCCCCTGACCCCCCCACCACCACCACCACCACCCCTCTCATCTCATTCCTCCGTGCATCTATGTCTCACTGTCTCTGCCGAGCGTTATTTACCTGCAGACCCCGCAAATGTCTGACAGATTGTGGCGGTGACGCGGCCATCCATCACCCGCCGTAACTCGGTGGGATGATCCCCGGCGGAGCCACAATCACGTCCGGACATTAGCGGCCGCGTTCCGCCACGCCGACGGATGTGACACCTGAATGTATATGAAAGGCATCGCAACCCCGCTGCCTGTGTGTCATACGTCTTAATCTGCCTGCATTATGTTAGAAACCGTCCAGGCCGGTGCCATACTGACACCTGCTGTTCCAGATGTGCTTTTCTCGAGAGACTAATCACATTTAGTCTGTAATTGGGTGTTTTCACTACAGTTTTATAAAGATTTAGACGGAGTCTTTTGGGAAGTGTCACTTATTTATAGATATATATTACATAAAGAGGTTCTCATCTGCGGGAAAAAAACAGTATTTGTCCTTTCTAGATTGATAACATCATCTTACAAATGTGTATTTTAATGAGATTTAATGATCTATGTAATTAGGGTTGTGGTTGATTTATATTAGGTTGGGCACTGAATTTGTGAAATTGTTTCAATGATAAAAGCTGAAATGTTGATCTCTTGTTACCTTATGCATCTTACAACCTCAAGCCCAAACGTTTTCAGCAGAAATGAAGGAGTTGGCCTTGCCGTTAATGGAGAAGTGGGAATGTGGGAGCTGTGGTAGATGGCTGCCAAAGAGCCTGACAGGTGGAGGGACAAAGTTGATGCCTTGAAGTGAGTAATATTGTTTTTTTTTATTTTGTTTGAGGAAAAACTGACATTGTTAATACAAATGTAGTTTTTAAAGTAAAACAATATCCACCTGCTGATTTGCGATGCTCGAGGATTCCCTAACCTTCAAAAAGAGCCGGTGCCTCCTTTTTTGCTAAAAGGAAAGCTCAGGTAATAAAATCACAGCGGCTGATGAATCTGTGAACCGGCTGTGGCTCTGCTCCTTTACCGTTTAGGCCTAAATGGGCAGAATCATCACAATATATTTTGTGCTGTCACTTTTTAAAGAGTCAGTGAAAAAGTGAGCTGATAATACCTCTGCAGGGCCCTTATTTAGTTAAAAAAAAAAAAAAAACTCTGAAACTTAACTTGGAGTCTAACACACAGAAGTCTGGATTTTTATATGATAGTCAGAAATTAGCCAGTTTTAAGACTGTAGAGTTAGTATTCATAAAGTGTGATATGTTGGTTGCAGTGATTTTGTTTCGGGTATTTTGAACATTATTCTAGTATTTATGTGACATTTTTGTTGTCTTATCTATGATGTCGTTTTTTTTTTTTTTTTCTACAAAGATGTTAAAAATAGATTCCGAAAATCCTTTATTTTCTCATCGTCACTATCAGTCACACTGAGAGCCGAGTTAATGACGCCACGAGAGAAACTGAATAATGACACAATTTCTGGATGAAAACCGCAGATTGTAAAACATAATGAATCACATCAATCTGATCTCAAACCAGAGCAGATATGAACATTAAAACGATGAACCATGAGGATGGTTTTTATAGTTGTCCTAGTTGTAAAATCCAATTTGTTCTTCCACAGTTCATATCAGGTTGCTGCTATCAGGTCACGATTGGTTCCCGCACAGAGGCAGGAGGAAGTCCTAAATTTAGATCACACCTGTCAAAGGCTGTACATGGCATAGCAGTTGCGTGATGCGTGATTATTCACAGGATATTACTAAAACCACAGACTGGCAGCTTAGTGACCTCTAGACTCAACAAAAACCACATGAGATTCTCAGGCTTACAAATTAGCAGAGGGAGGGAAGCAGCGTGTTACAAAGAACAGCATCCCCACCAGGACATGAAATGTCAGCGCAGGATGACTCACCTACCATCAACATAGATTCTCTTATTTAATACGTATATAAGATATGTTTGTACTTTTTTCATTTTCTGTAATATTTTATGTGGATCAGTGACAAATAGTGGTTGGCAAGATTTTTTTTTTTAAACAGTTAACAAAAGGATTAATCAGGTCTCTCAATCAAAAAAATGTCCTTTTAAAGTACATTAGTATTTTCATGACTTGTGTGACACAAAATGTCAAACAATGTTGGTGTTACTGAAAAAGAACATTTTAGCTATTTAATTCAGCAAGACTATCAAACTACTTAACAGCATTTTTTTAAAGCCTTTTTAAGAGAGTTAAATTCGCTGGTACCAAGTTCTTAGGGTAACATCACGTGACAGTTTGAGCATCGTCCCATTTATAATGAAAGAAAAAGATGTAGGCATCGCTGACAATTTCTACATTATCTAAGAATCCCAATATTACCACATCAACGAAAATAAAATGAAAATGATTTATAAGCCAGTATCATTAAACAGAATGAATGATGTAACTCCTAATGACACATTCTCTATTATTTGCTCTTTTATTTAATTATAGTTTCCTCTTTTTTGTTCATCTGCTTCTATATTTGAAAGTACCCATAGCAAACATTAAAGTGGCTTCATTACAGTTTGTTTTTTTTTCCATGCATTTTCATGTTGCTGTGAGAAAAGCTTTGCTGCTACAGGTCTAATTCCATAGTTTTGGACCATAAAGGCATGCACATTTTTATGAGCAGCCCATAAAAATAAGGATAATAAACTGGTAAAATAGGGCCCTGTTAAAACTAAATAATTAATATGAAAGACAGAAAAACACCGTAGTCATTTCCAGCACTGGGTGGGATGTAGGCGACGCCTGGTGACGTCAAACAGCACAGCGCCGACACAAAGGAAGTGACACTGATTGATAGCGATCAAATCACCTCAGATGTCTGTTGACCTCAGCAGGGCTGGGGTTACTCAGATATTAATCAGACATGGACGAGTGATGTTAGACTTACAGTTCCAACACCGACACTGTGGAGTCATCATCACAGTTCTCTCTGTGGATTTTAACAGGCCTTTCCTACATCTAAACATGGCTCAGGGACAACGTTTTAAACGTCTGCACTGTAAAATGAGGCAACACTGCCTCCACCTGGTCACACGACATCTCCTTCAAGAGAAAGTAAAAGAAAGACCAGAAGGAGAGGAGTGTTTTTGGGAGGAAACCTGCATGCATACGGTGCAGCGTAAGTGTGCGATGTGAGGTCAGAGTTCTTCACTTGAAGCGAGAAAAGCATCCTTGGACATACTGCACGTTTTTCACGCAACGCATGTTTATCAACTCCTACTCCTTCCACAGAGTTGTCGGACCATCGACCCAGGTCTCATCCAAGTCCACATAGCTGGCCTCAGACGAAATGGTATATACAAAATTTGTTGAAGGCAGCCAGCAGTGACAAATCGTGGTTGGGATGAGAAAGTCAGAAACTTTAAACTAGTTATTAAATTCTTCTTGGACTAAGTAATTACAAGTTATCTTTTTTTTCTAGTTACACCATTTGACATTTTGTGTCATAAAATGTAGATTTTCAGATACCTTGTGTTTGCTTCTTAGAACAAAATCTAAAAAACAAGTTCTTGACTTTTCTTATCTTGCCAAACGATGATTTGCTGATGAGCCATATATACGGAATATACAGTGGCTTGCGAAACTATGTGGCCCCCTTGAACTTTGTGACCTTTTGCCACATTTCAGGCTTCAAACATAAAGATATAAAACTGTAATTTCTTGTGAAGAATCAACAACAAATGGGACACAATCATGAAGTGGAACACACTTTATTGGATATTTTAAACTTTTTTAACAAATAAAAAATGAAAAATTGGGCATGCAAAATCATTTAACCCCATTGAGTTAATACTTTTTTTTTCTTTTGCTGCGATTACAGCTGCAGGTCGCTTGGGGTATGTCTCTATCAGTTTTGCACATCGAGAAACTGATATTCTTCCCATTCCTCCTTGCAAAACAGCTCGAGCTCAGTGAGGTTGGATGGAGAGCATTTGTGAACAGCAGTTTTCAGTACTTTCCACAGATTCTCAATTGGATTAAGATCTGGACTTTGACTTGGCCATTCTAACACCTTGATATGTTTTTTGGTGAACCATGCCATTGTAGCTTTTGCTTTATGATTTGGATCTTTGTCTGGTTGGAAGACAAATCTCCGCCCCAGTCTCAGGTCTTTTGCAGACTCCATCAGGTTTTCTTCCAGAATGGTCCTGTATTTGGCTCCATCCATCTTCCCATCAATTTTAACCATCTTCCCTGTCCCTGCTGAAGCAAAGCAGGCCCAAACCATGATGCTGCCACCACCATGTTTGACAGTGGGGATGGTGTGTTGAGGGTGATGAGCTGTGCTGCTTTTACGCCAAACATAACGTCTTGCATTGTTGCCAAAAAGTTCGATTTTGGTCTCATCTGAGCAGAGCACCTTCTCCCACATGTTTGGTGTGTCTCCCAGGTGGCTTGTGGCAAACTTTAAACAACACTTTTTATGGATGTCTTTAAGAAATGGCTTCCTTCTAGCCACTCTTCCATAAAGGCTAGATTTGTGCAGTATACAACTGATTGTTGTCCTATGGACAGATTCTCCCACCTCAGCTGTAGACCTCTGCAGTTCATCCAGAGTGATCATGGGCCTCTTGGCTGCATCTCTGATCAGTCTTCTCCTTGTGTGAGCTGAAAGTTTAGGGGGGCGGCCAGATCTTGGTAGATTTACAGTGGTCTGATACTCCTTCCATTTCAATATTATTGCTTGCACAGTGCTCCTTTGGATGCTTGGGAAATCTTTTTGTATCCAAATCCAGCTTTAAACTTCTCCACTACAGTATCTCGGACCTGCCTGGTGTGTTCCTTGTTCTTCATGATGCTCTCTGCTCTTTAAACAGACCTCTGAGACTATCACAGTGCAGGTGCATTTATACAGAGACTTGATAACACACAGGTGGATTCCATTTATCATCGTTAGTCATTTAGGTCAACATTGAATCATTCAGAGATCCTCACTGAACTTCTGGACAGAGTTTATTGCACTGAAAGTAAAGGGGCTGAATGATTTTGCACGCCCAATTTTTCATTTTTTATTTGTTAAAAAAGTTTAAAATATCCAATAAAGTGTGTTCCACTTCATGATTGTGTCCCACTTGTTGTTGATTCTTCACAAGAAATTACAGTTTTATATCTTTATGTTTGAAGCCTGAAATGTGGCAAAAGGTCAAAAATTTCATGGGGGCCACATAGTTTCGCAAGCCACTGTATGACCCATTATATATATATATATATATATATATATAATTAAAAAGAAAACTTTCTGGACTTTTATTAGGTACTAAAAATGCTAAATTTCATTATTCCTCATTTCCTAAAAGTTTGCACAAGAATTTTGCCGCCGGTAAAATTGAGGAAACACAGCACAGGTAAAAACTGCATATTTGAGCTCATACAATATGTATTTAAAGTTCCTGCTTAGAGCTGAGAGATGTGGGGGGAGGAAGTAGCTATATAATACATTGGAAGAGTCCAGCCTTAAGGGTTTACTGTAGCGGCGTATTTTATTGATTGAGCAGCGACTGAAACCTGCAGCTTCCTCAGTTCCTCAAAAACGTTTCACGGTGATCCAGTCATATTTAGATAAAGTCATGCAGCAAAGGTCATTAGACAGAAATAAAATGTTCTTACCTTTGTAGTGACGGTCGTCTTCATGACCATAAAAGAAAAGACAAATCAGACGGGATCAGTTCACCTTGAAAAGTTACAGTTGAAAATATTCAGCTGAATATTCAGTGTGTCTGTTTGTCTGTGTGAGATTAGTGATGTTTACACTGCAACAACAGACATTGGCAGGTTCCTCTTTTTAGTGAATACGCTCAATAATGCAGAGTGTGTGGGAATTTCTTTAGTGGACATTATAAAATTACAAAACCTCTTGTGTTTCTTACTTTTCTTTCATTTCATCACACTAGTCTAAGCATTCTGCTGTTTTCTAAGGGGCCATCAACACTATTTTGGGCCTATGACCCTACCAGTTAATGTCTTGATTCATTGTTCAGTCATTTTATCAATGAAATATCATAAAATTGTGAAAATTGAAGCTAAATAACTATATATTTTTATATTGAATTGCGTCTTGGGAACAGTAAATCCTATTCAACTGAACAGCCCTGAATTAACATTGATCCTGGTTGTGGGGAAGTGGGGACTCACAGTGACACACGGGTTTGGGCGTGTCCCACTTGCCCATCTTGTTGCACTGGGTGGAGTTCCTGCCCGTGAGGATGAAGCCCGGCAGGCAGGTGTAGTGCAGCACCGTGCCCTCAACGGGGGGGCCGGGGGACGAGGACACACGTCCGTTCTCCAGCGACGTCCACACCCGAGGACACAGCAGCACTGATGCAGGAAGACACAGACGACTGCATTCTGTACTTGTTCTGAACAAGCTGCTCAAGCTTTGATGGCTAGTGTGTGTGTGTGTGTGTGTGTGTGTGTGTGTGTGTGTGTGTGTGTGTGTGTGTGTGTGTGTGTGTGTGTGTGTTGTGTGTGTGTGTGTGTGTGTGTGTGTGTGTGTGTGTGTGTGTGTGTGTGTGTGTGTGTGTTTTTAATAAAACCACTGGGTGGCAGCAAAGTTTGATCATTTCAACCCTAACATGACAAGAGCTTTAATAAAGAAGAATACCTCTCTGCTATTTCTCTAGCAGAGAGCTAGAGAAATAAGAAATGAGGGATCTGTTTATTGAGTAATAATAATAATATAAATATTTTTATTTGTATAATACTTTCTAAGCTTCAAGCTTTTTAACTCTTTAAACTTAATTCCTTCTTTATATTCCTCGTGTTCCTATTTGTAATATTGATGTAATATAATGGTGAGGTTGCAATATAAGCCCTTACTTCAGCAGCACACTTGTTGTATTGTAATCTTTCTGTGTGAAAGACATATTCTTTGTATTTTTTTTGTCTTGTGCAAACCAATAGGTTGTTTTCTAAAAGAGGAGTTATGGCGATGCAAAAGTATGGAAATACTGTACTGGTTCAAGAAGAGACACATACTTTTTAAGGTTAATAGGTAATGATAGGACATGTTAGTAGCAAAAAGGAAAAAAATATTGACTGTTGTAAAAAGAGATGAAGTTAGCTATGTTTCGCAGCAGTGGGTCTCAAACTTTTTTCATGTCAAGAACCTCTAAACTCAGAAAAACTGGATCATGCATCCCATCTGATAGGATTTTTGCTTTTAGAACAGAAAGTAGGCAAAATTATGCACTGAAACTACCATATTTAAAATTAAATAAATGACTTATTTCTTTCAATATTTTCCCATTACACATAAATTCCCCATTTAAAACATTTTTTGTGTTACAGTTTCATCCCCCTATTTATTTCCCCAAATGAAGTTATATCTGTATTTCCCCCTCAGTATATATAATAGAAAATTTAATTTGAAATTAAACAAATTCACATGCAAAGGGAAAAACAGGAAAATGAATATCCATCCATCCATCCATCCATTGTCTATCCCGCTTATTCCCTTTCGGGGTCGCAGGGGTCTGCTGGAGCCTATCCCAGCGCGTTAAGGCGAGAGGCAGGGATACACCCCAGATGGTCGCCAGCCAATCGTGGGGCACACACACCATTCACACACCATTCACTCTCACACTCACACCTATGGGCAATTTAGAGTTTACCAATTAACCTGAGCATGTTTTTTGTATTGTGGGAGGAAACCGGAGTACCCGGGGAAAACCCACGCAGACACGGGGAGAACATGCAAACTCCACACAGAAAGGCCCCAGACCCAGGCCCAAGGCGGGTCTTGAACCTGCGACCTTCTTGCTGTGAGGCAACAGTGCTACCCACCGCACCACCGTGTCGCCCGGAAAATGAATATGTTAATGGGAAATTAAGCAGTTTTAGTCCTCTATACAAATGCTAGTTACGGAAGTAATTATAGTGAATGACCCCCGGCACCTTCTCGATGACCCCTGGGCCTGACCCCACTTTCAAATCCACTGTTTTAGAGGACAGAGTCAAGTATGACACATGCAGAAACATCAGAACCAGCGGTCCAGGACCAGGTCCCTTCCCTTGTATGGGAACATGTCAATATTTTCCTCCCGTCACTTCCATTAGATCCGGACCGTTCCCGTCGGCTCGTCCGGGGATTTAAATAATCAATAAAGTTCTGCTGCCGTGCTTCGTGTGCAAATGCACGCGGCGTCCCGGCGGAGGGGGATCACTGCAGGTATTTAATAAACTCCATTTCAAAACTCATCTTCCTGTGGCTACGCGCTTCCTGTTTAATGCGTGCCTGTCTCAGCCTAAATAACATTGTTATCTCCTGGTTGGCCACTGGCTGGCGTAGTCATTTGCTGTATGCAAATCTGACAAAAAAAAACACGAAAATCCATGCCCCTGGTAGAGTGACTTTCCCTTTTAACATTCAGGCCGCAAACACAAACACGGCGAGAGGATTGGACGTTTTACCTTATGTGTGTTTTTTTAGTAAAACGCTTCGGTCAGTGTGACACGCGCGTGTCCTTGCATTTATTTACACCTAAGTGACTTCTCCCAGCCTTTTTATTCAGATAATTAGAAAAGAGATTGGAATGTAAATTTTTGCGATTTCTGCCTAAATGTTCTCCTGAGGAGAGTAAACCACTGAATCGTTTCACTATGCCAGGTTTGCCAGTAATTCGGTGCTAAGCCTCGTGGTCCCGCTGGATATTTGCTCTGATCGAGTCACAGGAGTTATCGCAATGAAGGGACTTTGACTTTCACTTCTGAATTTTTCAGGAACAAATTCGCGAAACCAGCACGGGTGTCAACATCTGTCTGAGGGGTTAAACTCACAACATCTGCTGAGCTGGCTCAGGTCCGTCCACGTGCCATTGGGCAAACACTTCCTGACTTTGGGTCCCACGATCACCCTGTTGCCCCTGCAGATGTACTCGATCTCGTAGTCCACCGGGAGCACCTGCACGCTGCGGATCTACACACACACACAAAAAATATATAGTCGCACCATTTTGTTATTGTTAAGGTAACTTCCATTGCTTCTTTTAATGTGACACAGTCCTGCAGTATTTCCCAGGGTAGAGTACCTTCCATTCATGAGGCTATTAACATGAACGCTCTGGAAGTGGAGAGGATGACAGGTCTCCTTGAAAATGTACGTTTGTCTGAATTTACAATGTGAACTGTAGAAATATTGCTGTAAAATACCAAATAATAGCCGTTTATTTTTTTTTCAAGCTCTTAACAGATCAGACCAGACCCGTTTATATGGGACAGGTGATTGATTCCTTTCTGACAAAAATCTTACTCAGCAAAACCACCATGTCTACAGTATAACTTATATTTTGAAACATTTCATGGCTGCTTCTCCAGAGTTTTCCTCTGCATATTTCACCTCAAAAAGTTAAAATTTATCATTATATTACCCAAGAGGGTGTTCTTTAACATCAATCATTCGGCTCTTGCAATTTGGCTATTCTTTGGTAATTTATAGTAGCTTGATAGCTAAGAATTCATACGTATATGTATTTGATGGTTTAAGAAGATCGTTTTTATATTCATCTGAACATCATGTAACACCCATCTAATACTGATGCAGTGACATCAAGCTTGCATTAATTTGGCTGTTTTATGTCAAAATTAGACTACTTTTAGATGTAGGGACAACAAGAGTATTTATCAACCACAATATGCTTTAAAGGTGCAGTGTGTAGTTTTATGGCAGCATTAAGTTGAATTATGTAGTAATAGATATCCCTCTAAATGTTATATTCCATTCTGCAAAGTCTGTTGTGCTACATGTCACAAAATCTTAAAAATTGGACCTTTAAAGTGATAATTTGATTAAAATGCCAGAGTAGCATAATAAACCCTTATCGTGCATGTGTGAGCAGGCTACGGCCTCTCGTAGTTTAATCCTGCCGCATTTGGAGGAGTGAACACTGGAACCCGTGACTTTGAATTGATCTTCCTGCAGTTTTAATCAGCGCGTGGCAGCAGCCATCCCTCACCTGCTCCTGTGTCAGGCCCCGGTACCTTATCCCGCCATCTCTGGGAGGACGGATGATAGCGCAGCCTGAAAGAGAGACACAGCGTCAGATGGAGCGGAAAACGAGCCGCTCCGCCCTCGGGCTCCTATCTGTCTCAATCTGCCGCCTGTTAATCAGCCGCGAGACGGAAGACGCCACTCCTCGGTGGACCCTGACAGCCACACACACACACACACACACACACACACACACATAGCCAGGCTTTTTCCAAAAAGAATCTTAAAGGAAGCCATATTCAAAAACTTTATTGTAGTTTTATTCTGTATTTTTTCATCTTGTCAGTCAAAATAAACTTTTGACGCACACACACACACACACACACCATCCAGCTGCTGGCAGAAGTACTCACTAGAGCACCAGATGTGCTTTAATTTTATTGATTCAGCGCTGTACTATTTCCTCCTATTTGAGTAATGATTGATAAGAACTGCAGTGAGCAGCTGTTGCAAGAAATTACAGCGACTTTAAATAATTAGAGGATATATTTGGATGCCATTTTTAATACTTACATCCAGAATGAGCAGGGATACAGGTTAGGGGTGTTAAGAGAATCTCTCTGCGTTTGTTTGAATTGTTGTAATGATTCATATCGAGCATCTATTTACAATTCCGTATAGAGCAAAGAATCAATATTTTAGATAGGTAAAGGTAAACTAAGCAGCCTCATGAAACACTGTATGCGAGAGGGGAAAATTGCAGAAGTCAGTGAGACGGAAGAGACAAGGAAATGAAGGTTGTATCCTCCATATAAATGAAAACTCGGTTTCTCAGGTGGTTCTCGTTTTTTACAGAGAGCAAAATCTTACCCTGAATTACAAATCGGAATTTGGATAGAAGCCATCCTGGCGTAGACAACTTAGAGGTCACCTGTCATACACTTTGTTTAGATAAAATATATTTGTTGTTTTGAGTATAAAAAAAAAAAAAATCATCCTAATGTAGTTTTTACATTTCCTCTCTAAAGCTTCTCTCTGGAGATGCACTAAGAACAGGTTGTATTTAATGCTTGTTTAATTCATTTTAATTTGGATGATTTTTTAACCGATAGACTTTCCTATAATTAAAAAAATATATATATATTAAAATCTCACTCCCTATGATATGGGTTCTTTAAGGTAGCAACACATTAAGAAACTTTTGATGACATTTTTCCTTTGCCTTCCGGTATATTAATACGCAAAATATATACAGGGAGATGCAATCTCATATTTTACATAATGTTTACATATCCCCACATATTTATGGTAAGTATACAACAGCAGCTTCTCCAAATTGCTACAAATGGAAAATAATTGTTAGACCCAGAATGCATTGTCTTTGGGAGTAAAAAAAAAAACTCAATTACTCTGGAAACTAATATGTAAAGTCATAAATATGAAAATGGAGCAACTGCTCCACAGACTAATTTTATGCTTCTTAGGGAGTAAACTGGATTGTTAGAAGGTATAAAATGACTTTTCAGTTCCTTTTAATGTTGGCTCCAGGAAGGTTATAATAACATAGTGGATTTTGGACATTTCTCCTGGAAAATACAACTGTTTAATAAGTTAGTACACTGGTGAGTAGATGCTGGACAGGTTCTACACATATCATGGCACTGATTTCAAAAAACAAAAAAAAAAGTGTTATAAAAAGAGAATAAAGGCAGACATCCTTCATTAGGAAGCAGGTCATTCACACACATTAACACAAAGAGCCAAGGAACCACGTCACTATCTAAAGATTTGTCTCTATGGCAACGTGTCAGGAGCTGAGTCGGCACGGTTTGATCCGGACTGAAGCCTCTCAACGACCAATGAAGGATTTGCACAAAATAGGGTACAATTATTCTCACTTTCCAGAGAATGGATCTTAATAACCACACTGTGCTTTTCATCTAGCGAAAGTACTGCAAAGTCTCCAAAGTACTCACAGAGTACTGTATTTGATCGTGTGACAGTAGAGTGACCCTATGTGGACTAATATTACAGTTTTGCTAATTAGCACCACTATCTGAATCAGTTCTTTGGATTTGATTTGATTTTGCACACTAAATAGTGCTGCACTGAACATACAAGAAACAAAAGTTCAAGCATCAACCAGTAAATAAGAAATGATATATGTATGAATAGTTCCATAACAACTGAAAAATGCACTTTTTAAATAATAAACAGCTGATTTGTTAATCGTGCATAATACTATGGGCTGCAGCAGCATTCAGTATTGAGTGTGTTGAGCGTTGAGTGCCACAGAAAGTATCAAGTGACTGACCAATTTTTTTGGATTTGGGGCTTTTTGTGGGATTCACTAAAAGTAATAAAAAAAAAATACGTAACACCAACAGACATAAAGGCCCAGTAGACCTCAAACGTCAGTGTTCGATAGTGAAAACCTGCCTCTTCTACACCTCTGGTGAAGAAGAATAGAAGACGTTCATCTTTCTGAAATGCACAATCTGACAGTAACAGCCTCTTCATGCAGTGAAGGTCGGCAGGGCTTGTTCTCTTAACGCCAACAAGAGCTGCAACGATTAATCGATTAATCACCAACTACATTAATCTCCACTTCTGTCAAATCCATTTCCTTCATTCTTCTATAATAGTATGATGATCTTTGGGTTGTGGACTGTTTATCTGGCCAAAAAAAAAAAAAAAAGACAATTTTGTTTGAATTTTTGCCTTTGAGAAACAGTGATTGACATTTTACCATTTTTCGAATGAAACAACAAATTAATTAATCGTTAAATAATCAATAGTGCTCAGGATCAGCATTCATCGCCCTGCAGGACCCGTGCAACACACAGCTCACATGCAGGGATCCGGCGATCCGTTGCTCCGCGCGTGAAGGTCACGTGAACGACGCGTTATTGATTGATGCGTAAGATTAACGTCTGCACACTTTCTGCCTTCGCTGTTTTAATGCAAAAAACCACGATTGCATGAACCACGACCCATGAGAGTGTGTGTTATTGACTCATCGCCGTCTTTCCCTGTTCTGGCCAGACAACACACACATTCCTAGACTCAGCACATGAGGATAATCCTCCTCATCAATAGGTCTGCTGCTTGTTGCCAGCTCCTGTTTTATAGATGGACTAACAGACACACAACATCCTAACACATATCAATACCCTTGCTTGATCATTCCCTCAATATTGAAATCTTTCCGTCCCACAGTGCATCACAGTGTGGAGGAATCGAGGAGCAGCTGATCAGACGCTTTGAGGCTGCCTTTAAACTTAGAAATGCCATTCGTTTCCATGGTAATCGAAGTTTTCAATGTTTCATCCACCACTAGATGGAGCCTCTGTAATGTTTTCGGCAAACGCTGAAGCACCAGCTGCCTGGTTTCCAGCAGCTTGCTCCTTATCAGTGTCACAGATTTTTTTTTTTGTCCATTAAAGCAGCAGATCAGCATCAATATGAGCTCTGTGGTGCACGTTGCTGTCGTCATCTGTCAAGTGAAAGATGGATTCACATGAAGAAACTGTGCTTTGAATGGAATGAAAATGTGCTTCATGTAACAAGAGAGCATGTTAAGACTGTCTGACCCTGATGTGCTTAAGGGTTTAGGCTCGTGAAACAAAAGCGGAGATTTTGGAAGTGGGGGACAAAAGGGACAAAAATGTAATTCTGCAATCCCACATATTTCTGCCTCAGAGGTATGATATCTTTACATGCTTTGTATTTTTCAAAGCACTTTTTATCAAGAGGATATTCAGTGATAACAGCCACAAGCATGAACTCCCTCTGATCCTCAGAATGAATGAAACCTTTTCTCCAAACTGTGTGTATTTCCTGCAGGGCCGAAAAAAGCCACTGAAAACACCTCATGATAAATACACAGCTTTAAAATGCTGGGATTTCGGCTGCCACTGATTTCTGCGCTGTTTCACCGGGGCGTCGCTCGCCTCGGCCCAGATTTAAAGTGGAAATAGAAACTTTTTAGCTTTGAATTAATGACACGTTCAGCGTTTAGATTGGTTCCCCCCCCATGAGCTTCACTTCGTCCGCTGCCCGCCGGAATCTCCCGGGAAAATAAAAGACTGGATTTATGACACGGGATCAGATTAGAAAATAGACCAAATGAATGAACAGGCTCAGGATATTTCTGCTAACGTTTCTCCTCCATATGCCGACTCTGCTGTGGTTATGGTTTGTGTGAAGCAATAATTTCACAAAAAACCCTGATCATTAGCTCTTGTCTGTTCATGTCTTTTATATATATATTTTATGTCATTTTTCTGAGGAAAATGTGTAGTGACCTGTTATGTTTGGGTGTAGTAGAGATAAATGGCTGGTTAAAATGATGCTGGCTGCAGTAAAACATCCCCTGCAGCCCCCACAAAGCAGCACAGCACCGCCATCAAACACACAGTCTAGACCTAAAGTAGGACTTTACTCATCAATACCTGTAAGAAATGCACATCCAACTTTAATTGTGTTTCCCCCCACCAGAAAGTTCAATCTGTCCCGTTTACAACTTTTAGTTTTTCTTTTGTAGTTTTCCTGCCAAACGTCCCCACAATATTTGCTGCGGCAGCAACATGGCAAGCATGGAAAATAAACCCTTTCCAATTGAAAGCGAGCCTCCCTAATCTTTAAAGTAAATCGTTGAAGAAAAACACTCGTACATCAACGCACAGTGAACAAATGGAATATTCCGTTTGCTTTTTAACTATGTGCCGCAAAATAAATTGCTTCAGGGTCCAGGAGATTTAAATAATCAATGAAGTTATGCGGCAGTGAGTCGCGTCTAATGGTGCACGTCGTTTCTGCTGGGAGCGGTGCAGTAGACTCAAAAACATTTTTTAGGGGCATTCTGTATTTGTAAAAAAAAAAAATGTTTGAATATAGAGGTAGGAAGTGAGATATCAAACTTGCCAATTAGTTTTTTTTTCTTCTGATGCACAACCACCGTTTGCTAGTGTTACTACTAGTGCATGTTATAAGATCTGCTGTTGTGTTAGTGAATGGGACAAAGTACACTTCACATAAATCTTTCCCAGAGATGGTGTCTGACATTTTAGGTTGTTCTTTGCATGTTAATGTTTGTTCAAGGACTGATTTTTCTGGAAAGTTTTAATTCGACGATAAAAAAGAAAAAGCTACTCTCAAACCTGCAGGCTGTTGTCCCACAGCCTGACTCACTGCACAGACTCTGGCTGCAAATGATGTCAGACAAGTTAGATGACAGCTCCTCCACAAGACTATTTATTTTTTTTTTGCTTAATTTTTGGACACAAAGTGGAGATGCACCATCCATCTTTATATATACAGCCTATGATCTGCTGTAGTTTAGTTCACTTACCGACATTACACAATGGTTCTTTAAAATTCAGGTTTAGAGCAGATACTATGACGTTATACATTTATAGGCATTATCCCTGATGTTGAAAACCTCAACATGCAGGATAGTCCCATGGGCTTCAACAAAAATTCCCAAATGCCTGAAATTAGAGTTATGACATTTTTTGGATGAGGCGACGATCTTTTTTTTTTTTTTTTTTTGAGATGGAGGGTTGAATGCGGGGGAGATCACGACTTGACAAGCAGCAGCTTGTCAGAGTCATGTTCGAGACCATTAACAGGAAGATATTTTAGAACGGCGGGACATTTTAATGAGACGTTTTTATTGTGAAATCGAGCATGTTACTGCAGTATCGCCATAGTGTCGTGCATTTTACTCATCATTCTGCCCCAAACCCACAACCTTTTAGTGCTGGATGCTAATCAGACCTGAGCCTGCATGTAATGATGAGGAGGAATTCGACCCGCTCGCATCAGACGCCGAGGGGCCTCACAGAAAGGCGGCGCCTGACGCTCGGGGATGAGATGAGAAGGTGAAGCCATCGTCCAGGCCTCTAAACGCGAGCCGCCTTTTAATAAACACGGGTTACTGCGGGAGAAGGAACAGGATACACGGGGGGGGGGGAATAAGCCAGAAGAATAGTAACAGACTCTTTGATGAAGATGTCAGCCCGGCTTTGATGTAGATGGGAAGTGACCTCGATTCACACCGCCCACCACCTTACTTCACACTATGGCCATCAGTAATCCATTAAAGCACAGGGGAATCAATCAGTCCTGGGAAGAAACAGGGGCGAGGGAGCCTCCTCCGTGCGGTGGCATTTCTTATTTCCTGCCGGTTTCGCCGTGATGCTCAATTTCAACGGAGCGACATCACAAGCGTTTTTTCCCCGTGTATCTGATTATCTCCAGTCTTTCTGGCTCTCACTACCTTGGCTTTTTCCCCCGGGGACGGTACATCTGGAGCCTGCCATTCCGCGCAGGTTCACCCACAGTGTAAAAGCCTAATTACTTAACATTCACCGCATCTCCCACCAGAGGCCAGGGAAGACCACTAGACGTGACACCCATAGCAAACAACCCACCCCACCACCCCCCCGACCCCCCCAAGGCCCGGCACAAAGAGGAAATGACAGCTCACTAATCTGACGGCAGGTTCATGTCTGTATTACAGAGATCTGACATCTGCCTCTGACCATTAGCGTCAAAGCAGGAGCTCAGATATGAAAGCACTATAACAAGCGCTAGGAGTTTACAGCAAATATTCATTAGCCTTTTCAGCTCCCATTGGTTAGAGTTTTTAAATGTGGGTCCTGGGCAGTCCTCGGGGAGCTGCTGTTAGACCAGGTCTGTGGTGGTGGAGTGTGTTTTCAGAGCATAAAAAAGCTTCACCCTGCAGGTCCATTATATTCTACAGTTATTCGAGCTGCAAGGATCTGCCAGCCAACAGCAGCAAACAGCTGATCAGAAGTGCCACGTAAATGTGCCCAAAAGGTTGCCTAATCTTAACAAAGAAGTTAAACTTCCTCTGAGTCTATGCACGACGCATTCGTCTAAACCTTAATGCTGCCGCGGCGCGTTCTTACACCGCTCACTCCCCTGCAAAGCTGTGAACAAATCTGAAATGTGGGCTGTGATTCAGAGGTGTGGAACTACTCCTACTTCTTAGGAAACCTCTCATATCTGTCAAGGTATTAATTTTAGAGGTGCCCCCAAACTCTGAGGAGTATGAAGTGTGGCCTCCTCCTACATGACACACTTCTTTTTGGTTTGCAGAATACATATTAAATAAGAAAAAAAAAAACTAAATTGATAAAACAAGCATTTGTACTTAATACTACGGTGACAATCAGCTATTTAGTACTGTACAAAAAAAGCACCAAGAGGCTTAATAATGGATGGTGATGAGACATATTGTTGTTATATAAACCCTCCACAAATCAACATGTGTGCACACTCTCACACTCTCACACATTCACTAACGCACAACAGACCAGCAAACAGCAGACTCACTGAGCTTCTATTGTACTGCTGCAGCCCGAGGGGGGGGGGTGAGGGGGGGAATCAATTGTCGACAACTGGAGACACTGTGTCAAAGACAAACGCTGGTGTGTGTGTGTGTGTGTGTGTGAGACGGTGCATTAATTACCGGCAGATGTATTATATGCAGACACGCTGAGTAAGGACAACATGGCAGAGGAGAAGAGCAGGAAGAAGAACGCCATCCCTCCACCTGCAAAAACAAAACACAGGGAGAAGACATTTACTACAGGGAGCTGACAGGCAGCGATTCACGCTCAAACAATGCTCTTTGTATATCATGTAGTAGTATATGAATGTGTGCCACCTTTATTCCTTGAAATATTCCCACCATATCCAAAGAATGAATTATGGGGAAACCATCAACTTCATATATGCAGTAATATTTCTCCTTCTGTATCATGTATTTATATGACCATGTGATCATCTTGCTCATGTCAGTGTCTAAAATATAAAAAAAAAAGTGAAGGGAGGTCAGATCACACAAATAGCACAATTAGAAAAGATTAGACGACAGTCCAGACAACATTCCAGAACTCCAAAAATCTACAACATAAACAATATAGATGAAAATATACAAACAGATAAACTAAGTGCATATAGGAGACAGGTGGTTTGTGAACAATGACCTAAAATGGCCAAAATGAATGGAAAAAGTCAATCATGAGTGTGTTCTGCAGATGGTTCCATGTAGTTGATAAAGTTTTTTTTCTAAATACAGAGTGAACTCACAGAACTTAAAGCCTGAGATTGATGTCTGATGGTTCCACCCAGTTCATCATGCATGATATATACAATAGTATGTGTCTGGTAAGGTCTTTGTGAATAAAGAGATAAAAGTGTTTTATCTCACAGGTATTATTGTACAAAGAGCAGTGGTGGGTATTGTAGAGGTCACCAGTGATACATCTGATGGCAGAGTAATAAAATAAGTCATGGTCTTTGAGAGCGGTAGCAACAGCAAGTCTATACTAACACTGATAAAACAAAATTTAGAAATTAGGCGTTTTTTTAATGCAGAAAAAATCAATATGACAACCATCCAGTGTTAATAAGTGGAGAGTGTGAAGATCAATGGCCCTGGCCTGGGAAGTGCGTTTAGAACTAATTTAAGGTCAATGAGGGTGTTTTGGAGACCAGTGAGGCAAAGCTGCGTGTCCTCATTACATGGTCTGCAGAACAATACAAACCATCATCCGCATAAAGATGAGCATTACAATTAACAAGTGCAGAGGTAATGTCATTTATATTAATTCCAAATAAGATAGGTCCCAGAACAGATCCTTGTGGCGCACCTTTTGTTATTGACAAGATTTCTGAATGGCTGTTTCCAGCCACACTGTGTTCTTTCTGAGAGTTAATTCTGAAAACCATCTACAAGCAGATGAATCAGAACCAATGTTAGATAGTTCTTGAATATGCAGCGACTGATCAACTGTATCAAAAGCCTTCGAGAAATCAACAAAAACAGCAGCATCCACAAATTGTCCCGCCCATAAAAAAGCGGACGTGTTTTAGGATAAATAAGTCTTATAAAGTTGTGGCTTGGAAACAAAATGCCTGAGGAAACAGTGTTATTAATGCATTTATCTGTGAGCAGTGACCACACTTTATCAGTTTCCTGATAAAGTATTCAAATTCTGTATCAAAGGGAAAGAGTATCTGAGGGTAATTACATTGGGAAAAAAAAAAACAGTATTATTGTAAGAAGCCCAGGCCACAACTGTGCAATAATCCTGCTGTTTAATCAGCATCTTGATCTGCCACAGCTGCCAGGTGGTTGTATTGTCTTGGCAAAGAAGAAGTGCTCACTAACACAGATTTAAACTAATTTGGGAACCGAATTCGAGAGAAATAAGCCTTTTATTATAGAACATATCTTAGATCTTTTTGGTTAGAATTCAGGAAGAAGGGTGGAAAAAAATAAGTGTTGTGTTTATATTGTTTTTTCTGAAGGAGACAGAAGAAAGGGAGTATTAGTTAAAAAAAGAAGAATAAAACTCAGTATTTGACACTGAGAGCTGTGTCATTTCACAGCCCAAAATGATGCAGTTTCCTAATAAATCAGTACGTCAGTTTATAACAAATCGATCAACCTACATGTGTAAGGTTCCACCTTATCCTGGACATGTGAGGAGTCATCATCAGCCCAATTGAACAGAATATTGGTGATAAAAAGTAGGAAGGAGGGGAAATTAATGGAGAGTTCTGAAGCATTTATTTTGCTTTTCCCTTCATTTGGTATTAATGTAAAATCAGATTCTAGAAACTATATGATAAATGAGCCCAATACTCACTGCTTTGACAAAACTGAAGGCTTTGCTTCATCCATACATTTACCGGTTTTATGCTCCCCGGTACGCTGAACTTAATGGAAAATCAAATGGATTTGTGATTATATTGCATTTTCATTGCCTTTGCCCGTTCTCAATTACCTGTGAAACAACGGAGAATTATTCCGGGGTCGTTCCCGTTGGACAACAATAGAGTGGGCGGCATATTCTGCTGCCGTCTACAACATGTAGCTCCAGCTTGGTGAGAAACAGGAAGGCAGTGTGCTTGTTGTGATCACAGATCAATGAATCAGAATGTTTGGCGCCACTATCAGACTCGCTCAAAGAACTTTTTGATTTACAAATGGCTTGTTAGGCAAGGGATAACTTCATTTAAATGCCTTTCTTCAAAAGATTTAAGTTCTGTATGCAAACTACACAAACTAAAATGCACTGCACACCAGAGAATAACGTGTCAAGGTCACACCCAGGCCGGCGTGAAAAGTACACATGTATGATCCTGTTAGGAGCTTTTTATTATACGGAGCCTCAGCAGTTACGAGCAAGATAACATACTTTGTTACACAATCTCGTTTGACACATTTTAGGTCCTGTTATATTCAGGCACAAAAAACAATAGTTAGGATTTGCGAACGATCATGGTTTGGGTTCAAATGATCACCTGAAATGTGGTGTGGGTAAAGTTACTCTTTCCTGAAGACAACAAAACCATTGACGCCACAACAACTGTCACTATAGAAAACATATTTGATTTTTTTACTTGGAATTGTTGTGTTTTTATGACCTTGGATGGAGCTGTTTCTATCTACATTGGAAGAGGTTCCACGTTGATTTTCTAGAGACGTTCTTGAACATCTGGGTTTGTGGCCGCTGCAGATTTTAATCAAAAAATCCAGCACCTTTGGAACACGTAAAGGTTGGATGAAGTTTGTGTTGTGTGCATGTTTGTCTGCAGTAGTGAAGTTTTTACATCACTAGTAACACCATGCTCTACACCCTGGCGTGCACTCATTCATCCATCATGAAACTTGCTGTGGACAGACGTGCTCACCACAGGGTGTTGGTGCTGGAGAGTTCAAACTGACACTCGGCTGATGTGACGACATGACCAAATTCCTTAATGACTATGTCCTGGTTGTTCAGCTGTCTTTCTCGTCCGCCTGCACACAGGGGAAAAGTGCTGTCCGAGATCAGGAGGTTCCGTCCTCAGGAGGAGGAGCAGAGGAGGGATCCTGATTCCATGATGGACAGATTTGTAATAGAATAGAACAAATTCGAAGTTCAGTCTGATCTTCAGAATCTTTCTTGAAAACAGTGTCTCTTTATCGCACTGAATCATCTGTAATTAAATGGTATTGAGTACCACTACCTGCACCTCCAGGCTGTAATGTTTATTACAACCAACACAATATGTTTAAAAAAGTAAAGTGTAACCTAACGGGATAGTGCAACATTTTGTCAAAAAAACAAAACAAAACATTTATTTCCCTCTGGAATGAGATGAGATGATGGAAATCACAGTTGGAGTCGGGATGTGTTTAGCTTAGCTTAGCATAAAGATTGGAAACCGCTGTCTAAAAATAAAAAGATAGGCCTCTGCAACTCCCTGATGAACACAGCCGATCCCACCTATTTATTCTGCAGACAAACTGAGAAGTAATAACCACAATTTGTGGATTTAGGGGGGGAGTTACACAATGGAACTGTTTGTTGATGTTTTGCACCAACTTTATGAACTTATCTTAAAAAGATGAACCGATATTACACTATTTGAGATTGAAGTTGATTGGTGCAAACATGTCTTGAATAAAATGTGTGGTTTTGTCCTTTGAGACAGAGCTTTTTTTTTCACTCTCCACTAACTCTTTACTGAATGAAACAGGAGCGGTACAGAGAAAACAGGATGCAACATATGGTAAATAGTGTTAGGCTCTGTCGCTCAACTGTAAGCAGCCGTGTGGCCTCAACAAAGACGGGTTTGCTGTCCTCTTTTCAGCCCGTGTTTTTTTTAAAGCCCCCCTAAAGAAAAGCGGCTCTGACCACCTTCAGAAAGGTGCGACGCTCGGGGACGGATCCTATTGGAGGAGAAGCGACCGCATTCAGCTGTGCTTGGACGTGTTTGGAACCTCTTTTGTGTTCCTGAACGAGCCCATAAACCAAAACCCCCAGAAGAAAAGAAAGCTTTTCGCACACCCTTTTTTCCCCCTGCAGAAGCAAAGAATAGACCAGCCCATCTTTCTTCACATTTAAGTCAACTTCATTACCTTTGGCACTGTGAAAACACACACACACAGACACAGGAGGAGCAGGGAAAAGCTCCGACACAATCATCTTTGATAATTATTAATCATTACTAATAACCAAACCTGTTCTTTCTAAATCCCACCGCGGGACTGAATTGCAGTGGGCCATCTGCTGCCATCAGGAGCAGTTTGGGGTCCAGTCCTGCCCAAAGAAGGACGGGAGGAATCAGGAATCTCACCGTCGAGCTTCCCATTGATTGGATGTGCTCAAGCTCCGAGCCACAATCTCCCCTGACTCATGATTGACTATTATAATTAATATTGTTATAGTGCCAGCGTGTTCCTGGCCAGTGATTAGCTGGCTGATACAGCATATCACATACTAGCCCTCCGTATAGCACAGAAACTAAAATATTTGGGAGAATTCGTCACTGTTTGGTAAAATAAGGCCTTTATTCTCGAAGCGTGTTGCTGATTGCAGAGAAAAAGGTTATTGATGCAACAAAATCACTACAAATCGTGTTCTGCTGACCATGAATATTGTTGAAATACCCAGAAAATCCTGTCAGGACAAAACAAACCTGAATCCTCACAGAATTCAAAAGAGACAACCTACTTAAATATTCTTACACTTAACTTTTCTTGCAAGAGATAGCACACACACACACACACACATACATACAGCCACACACACACACACACACACACACACACACACATACATACAGCCACACACACACACACACACACGTAGCCATTGACAGGTGACACACAGCAGAAGGCAGTCTTCCTCCGCCTGTGAAAGGAAGCTCGATGCCGGCTAACTCTGTTGCCTGGCAACCGTTCACGCACGCTCTCCGGCGTGCGGATGCCTCTGCGCGTTTAACAACCGATGATGGTCGGTCTCCTCCGGTTACCATCACAGCTTCTTCTCCTCGCGCTGACAAGCTGAAAAACCACCAGACAGTACTTCCTCCCTGCTTGTTTGATAACACATGAGCTGAATATCTGAGGCTGCAGTCACACACACACACACACACACACACACACACACAACAAAAGAGTTTTCCTCCATTTTAGACTGACATAAATATGATCTATTTTGTGCTTCAGTGGGGTCCTAAGATGAAATGTCACCGGGTGGTCGGGCAAAGTGAAACTGCAGGTGGGGGCATCAGGATAAATGTCACCAGGGAGGCAGCTGTTGACTGTGCATACGTCACGTTGCCGTCCTTTCCCCCCCCCCCCTCACAGTTTTTTTTCTGAACATTTAAACACTCGCAGTGATTCCTTAAGCGTTATCTCCGGAGC
The DNA here is from genome assembly GCA_036785175.1 of Eupleurogrammus muticus. Taxonomy (NCBI): domain Eukaryota; kingdom Metazoa; phylum Chordata; class Actinopteri; order Scombriformes; family Trichiuridae; genus Eupleurogrammus; species Eupleurogrammus muticus. Next base: position 9,627,382 of record JAYKQN010000020.1, on the reverse strand, counting down.
TATACACTCGCGGCTAATGCATCAACCACGTTCGCCAAACTCGAAGCAGCTCCTCGGCTTCACGGTTTGTAATTTATTAACACACTTCTATCTAAATTGTAAACATTGGTCCCTGTTCTATTTTGCCGATTGCCTTTCTGCACTGAAACGTGAAAACACTTTTTAAATAATGACTTTGCAAACCAATCAGAGGTGTAGGACCACATAAACACATAATGACAGATAAAACTATATTATTCCAAAACCCCCAACGGAGCAGGAACACGGTGAAATCAGGAGGAAGCAGCTGTACAGCGAGATATTATTATGGTAAGCTATACTCTCCCATCACTGGTCCTGGATTCAGAAGTACCAGGGATACTAGAAGAAGGCTGGATGTGGAGCTCCAATCTCACAATATCAGACAATCAGCAACCTTCCAGCCTGCTGATCACCTGGATTTTACTGAATGCAAAACACTTGCTTGCACAGCAGCGAGTACATGTTGTAACTTGATTCACTGTCCAGCCACACCAAACCCTCTTATGCTCATAAATCCCAAAGAGCCGGCGCACCATGAGGTCCTGTGTCCTGCTGGTCAGCTACCTTGAGGCTATCAATCTATAAAAAGCAAGGAGCGTCTGTGTATCTGTGGCTCGCGTCTCTCTGACTGTTTGTCAGATCAACCTCAGATTTTAGATATAGCGTGAACATGGCATTAAGATACCTTTTTGTGGATTTTTTTTAGATAGATATCTAAAAGATCATTATTATTATCATTAAAAGTAAGAATCCCATAGACTTGCCCATCACAGCGCTATCGTGCAGCAGCACATTAGTTACAGTGTAAAAATCATTGTGTGGCGCTGCACCACAGAATGAAACCATAGCGCCACAAGTTAAATCTGTTTCTTTTTTTTATCCAACATGATTCTGTCATACTCTCTTACTCTCACAGAGAGATCAACAGTCATGTATACATATCAATTTCCAACCAAGCACTACTCTACCCCCCCAGACAATAGGAGATTCTGTCATCACTGCAGTTCTATACACGCCCAATGCTACTTGGTCTGTAGTACAAAGTAAGATTTATCATGAGTCTGGTTTTACTTGGCCTATCGACACAATTTAAAAAGCTGATATGTGGACTGCGATCCACACTTTCATCATAAATTATAGCCTGGCTCAGTCTGTATAGATGTGGATGCCTACGCTGGATGTCGTCCATGTTACATGAATCTTATCACTGAGTAGTATTTCTAAAGTTTCACTATGCTGTTCTCATCTGCTTTTCAAGTGTCATCACTTCACTACATTCTACGGGCTATGCACTAGTTTAACTAAGTGCAGGATATGGCTTTTTCCTCCGACCTGTGTTTTAGGTCTTTTGACCAGAGGATAACACAGACACCCAATTGTACATCACATCAGATGACATCTCACATTAAATCTCATCTTACAAGACAGCTGCTAACCGATCTACAGCCTTTCTCCGTTGTACTGAAACAACTTCTACATGATGCCTCCAGCTCCATACAATCTTGTGATGGAGGTGGAGGCAAATGCTTTGCATCATGAGCTAATATAGTATATGCAGACAGGGAAGGTTTCAGCCGTGAAAAAAGCGTTTGTAGAATAAAAATAAGCAGCTTTTTCTCTGCTTGTTTGTACTGATCGTGCTATGATGTGTTTGGAATACGCATCCAAATTTTACACATTTGGATACCTGCTGTGCGTTTGTGTGTACCGCCACAAATCTTTGTTGCAAAATGCTCTGCGCCGCATTAGAAAAAATACAAAAGACGAGTGTTTTTCGTTTATACTATCAGTGTGGGAGGTTGGTACTTCATTAATCCCCAAGGGGAGATTGTCACAGCAGCAGAACACTAATACAACAATGGTGTGTGTCGACTGTATTGATGAAAAACACATATTTAAAAGAGATCGATGACTTTTGCAATAATTGCTTGCTTTTGTGAGATCTGTGAAATGCTGGTTCCGTGTGAGGATTTTTGTGTTTTCCAAATACTATCTAATCAAGAAGAAAAAAAAAATGTAAAAGAGAGTAAAAGAACTGAAGTAGGGCTGTCAAAGTTAATTCGATAATAACACAAATTTGATGCTATTAACGCAGATGTGGAATGAAATTTTCAAGCTTCAAAGCTCCGTCAGATGTGTCCATCCATGTAGCATTCGCTAGTAAAGCACGCGGCTAATGCTAATGCATGCGGCCTCGTTAGTCCAGAACCTTTATTTCTCCCATGTGAGGTTGGACACAATTGCATTGCGTGATTAGCTTTTGAAGCGGAGGATCAAGAGAGTGATCCTTAATCAGTACTGAAGTGGTGGAACATTTAGCCGCCAATGTCCCGAATGTTGCTTGATGAGCAGAAGTTTTCCAGAAGTTAGGAATTGACTGCATTTTCAAAAAGATAAACGCTGAAACCCGTGAGGTTTTCTGACAATCTGTGTCATTGTCTTGTGTTGTTAAAGGATCTCCAACTAAAAATACACATGCTCTGAAATAAAGGAACGTCCATGTTCATGTTAAGTAATAGTTTTCTACTTTTGGTGCATTTCCCAGTAAAACAAATGAAGGATCTAACAGAGGGATTCTTATCAAATCTTCACATTTGATTAGACAATAAAAATAGGATAGGGATTTTTCTACTATTTTATAATTATTTTTTAATAATAAAGGTGATTGCTTAACCTCTTCTAAATACTCCTGAGTGCAAGATAAATCATCAAACATTTTCTGTTGATATATTTTCATGTAAAGAAAATACTTGTTCTTTTGAGACATATTTTGGATGTAACAAAAGATAAATTAGAATTGCATTTTTCAATTTATGTAGCCTTTAGGTTTTCAATTAACCATGGACAGCCGTGCAATTAATCAAGACTAAGTATTTTAATCAATGTGAATATGTTTTCCACTCCTGAATAGAGTGGAAGTTATGCCTTTTGTCGACTCAGACGCCCTCAGAGTGTTTATCATGAGCACAGGGAAGGAAGCGATGAAAAGGTTTAAAAATACGGCTTGAAAGTAACACTAAAGCTGTTTCTCCCAACTTTACTTCCATGAATGAGTCACAGGGATGAGAGTCAGTGTTCCGTGTGTTGTCGGTGCCAGCTGCAGCAGCCAAAGTGTTGGCGGCTGGTGGCACGACTACAGGGAGACTTTGACAGACGGATTTCCACGTTTCCCCCCCCCCACACGCCACGGCCGCGGGAGCATCGCCGCTGCTTGCTGGGGCGCCACAGCAGAGGATGAGGCCGCTTCTCGCCGTTAAATATCACATGTTTATTTGTTTGTCAGAGTTGGAGCAGTAGAGCTGAACATTTAATAAATTAATCCATAAGCCCCGCATTTTTTTAAGCAAAAGACTTCTTTATTTGTTTTTCAACAACTGTTAGTTATAGCCCTACAGCTACATCAGGAAATTGTTGATCTTTTTTTTTTTTTCAAATAACTGACAGTGAATGTTCATAAACATTTATGTAAACTAGCGCGCCGCTTCAGACTGAGCTGATTGGCCGGGCCCTGTCGGAGCAGCGTGAAGCCTTGTTGAGAACCATTGTAGACTGCTTGCAGTAATCTGGAGGACCTCTCATCTGATCGACTTCACACTCAACACTGATCTCCCCCGGGTCCTCAACAATACACCTGCCGAGGGTGAAGTGGAGCAGATGAACACTTCTTCAAATATGCAAGGACAGTCTCACACACACACACACATACACACACACACACACAGGTATATAAAGCTGCTATTGCGCCACTTATAAGCCAAATATTATTAAATTAAATAAAGTCTTGATTACTCAGACGTTATATCTACACATATTAACAAGTTGTGGTTCCAATAGCACAAAGTCTTAGACATCTTTTGCAATATAAGTATTGCCCACAGCATTTTAGGATTTTTTTTTGCGGGGGAGGGGGCTGTTCAGCAGCACTGTTTTAACTAAAACACATAAGAAAAACTGCAGCTCTGCTCTGAGAAAATATCATCTGCTGTCGACTGCATCCGTGGTTTATATTTCACCAAAATTACCTATTTTGTGATTCACACTGGAAGCAGCACACTGCACAAATCTGGAGATGGTAGTACTGTGCTAAATCAAACACTGCCGCTATGCGAATTACCGGAAATGATGACAACTCCTTCTTTCTTCTTTTTCTATACCTGTACATATATAATTTTCAACCTAATAAACTTTATGTTTCAGTTATAAGATCTTCGTTAATGTATTGTACATTGCTTAAAGACATAAAGTCACCTTTCCGTCTTCTTTGCTATCCAAAAACTCATAGGACTTTATGTTTCAAACCCTCTCCCCCTACCACTCTATCAAAGCATGATGCAGCCCATCATCACGTACTGTACCTCATGCCGTTTCATTATGTTGACGCTCGTCAACCCGACCAAACTCATCTGCGGCCACGATAATCCATCTCCCTACACTCAATCAGTCCTTGCTTTAAAAACAGGGCCGTCTCACGCAGCGCTACCACAATGCAACAGGCCACCGCCCACCCCCTGAATCAGCACCTCACCCCGCTACCTCCAGGCCCGAGGTAAGAGACTTTAAAATACAGGCCTGTCATTGCTTATTTAAACAACAGGCAGGGCTGAGTACGGAAGATTTGGGTTTTTTTTTGTTTATGCACCTATCCTAGTGTTTTAAAAGAGAATAAATCTAATGTCATGACGGTGTATATCAGTATAGGTATCAGAAAAGGTTTCATATAGCAGAGAGCATGTAATACTCCATTATTGCTTGTTCTATTGCTACTGAACTGTCACTGCTTATCTCCTGCTGTGTAGCTACGGAGGTTCCACTACGCCACTGAGATGGCGCCTGATGAGGATGGAAAATGTCCAGCATAAAACATTCTGGCTCGGAGGCGTGCCACGAAATGTGCCCAGTGCACTACATTCTCACACACTGTTTTAATGTGACGGTGCGACTTGAAGCCGCTGTTGTCTCACAGCAGGAATGTCCATGGGTGCAAGTCCTTGGTCTGGGACCTTTCTGTGTGCAGTTTGCATGTCCTCCCTGTGTCTGTGTGGGTTCTCTACAGGATTTCCAGCTTCCTCCCACAGTTAAATGGAGATTCTAAACTGCCTGCAGTGTTTGAGGAATAAACGGGTATAGAAAAAGACTGACTTCATTTGCAGTATTAACAGTTAGTGAAAAAGTAAAAGATTCACAGATATATAGCTCTATAGGCTATACTGAATGTTAGGTTTTGTTTTTAAAAACAAGATTGTAATGAAATGAGGGTTGAGATAAAAAAAAAAAAAAAATGTGGAAAGCACTCTAGGCTATTTCGCATGCACTTGAAGACGGGCCCCGACTAACAGCTCGCACAAAGTCACATTAGTCACAAAAAGCTCCTAACGAGCCTGACTCTGGTATCAGATCATCGCCATCATTGCCTGTAGTCTGTTTGTTCAAGTTTTGTCAAATTTGCACCGCGGAACGTCACGCCGCATTAGCCGCTAACGGCGCCCCGGCTCCTCTTGAAGCCGTTGAACGCGCAAGACAACAATCAGGCGGATCGCTTTGATAGCTCAGTCAGACGACTCGCGTTGGAGCGGATTATGCAAATGCGGGAGCATGCGGGCGGCGTTAATGTTTGATGTCTCGACTCTGACCTCGACACCCCCGGCATAAGGATGCATCAGGCGTGGAGCTATTACCTCCTCCTGAGGAGAAGGTGGTGGACTACAGGTGCATGCTGGGAGCGAGGGAGGAGCTCCTGACACGCCGTGTGAGCAGCAGCACACATGCTGCAAAGGGTTTGAGCAGAAGAGGCATTAAAGGCCGCGCTGGAGCTCAAAGAAATCAAAAGCTTTCTGCTGCACACTTTCATATTCGGTTTGCATCTGTTCAGAGTGATTATCTGTCTACGCCTGAATAGCAAAGGCGGTATGAATCCCCGCTCTGAATCACTCCTAAAGGGTGAAGTTTGCAGGATTTGTTGGTTGTTGTTTTTTTGTTGTGAACACTGCATTACCTGGGTCAGCGAGAGAGAAAGAGAGAGAATGAATGAAGAGAGCAGGCGGCCGGAGTGAGCACAAAGACGCATAAAATGTTATTTTCCTTATTGTTTCACAGAGGTTTATGTTCTGACGCATAAACAAACACACACACACACACACACACACACAACCCTGGCGAGGAGCTGCTGCATTGCTGGATTTGGTGGTGATGTAACCTGGTCACATAACCTATGCTTTTATACGACTCACACCCTGCACCGTTATTACCCTCCTACACCCACTGCCCAAAGGTCGAAGCGTCCCGAATACAGCAAAGCGATGAATGAACCAGAAAACACAGATGATCTGCAGATAAACACACTTCTAATGGATCATAAGCGATAAGTGAGAGGTGATGATTACTTTTGTTATAAATATATATATAGTTCGAGTCTATACTTTGTTTTACCCTGCATACTCTTTCTTTAGTCATTACCATTGTAGGGTATTGTGTGCAATTTTTTTGCAGAGAGGAGCATGAACCAACAGCAGCACATTAGGGCTGCGCTCCATCCTCTTTAAATATGAATTTTATAATCCAAATCATCTCCGCTCCCTCGCATCACCAGCGCTGTCACAAAACATGGAAGTCACCCACCGAAAAACACTTGTTTGTTCGTGCCACTCCGCAGTTGACTCGCCTGCAACGCATCAGGAAACACCGGGATTAGGGAGAAAAAACAAAAAAAACATAACGCTGAGTAACGGAGACAAAGGCAGAGGCTACGGAGAAGGAACATGGCTGACGGCCCAGTTACTCTGTTTTTTTCCTACGTGTGTGATGTGCACGGAGGGACAGGTGCGATCAGCGGATTAGACAGCCGAAAAATTTCATCTGAAGCCACAAAACGGGCCAACTCGGCGGGCAGGGACAGTCACAGCCTCGGCAGAGAAGGGTTTGACCGTGCTTGAATCCTTTCACACCAGCTTTTTAGATTCCTTCTTAGTCAGTTAAAAACATACAGAATATGCAGGATTGCCCCTCACAAAAAAACAATATAAAGACTCATATTGTGTTAGATGTAGATAGACAGCTATAGTGTCTTTAACCAAGATTTAACAGAATTTGAGAATCTTTTAGAAAGGAGGGATAAACTTTAGAGTGGTAAGCTGTTTAAACCAGTAAATTAGCTTTTGTTAATGTTGTTAATGTTCTGTATGCATAGTGTAATGCAACAGCACTTTTTAAATAAATGAACCTTGTATTTTATAGGTTCAAATAGACACAAAATATATTACCCCCCCATTCTACTGGTAGTCCGTTTTGCTCGAATAGAAACACAGGCCAATCTCTAAATGTGGCCTCATTCCAATAAAGGCCTGGGCCTCAATACACTTGAGCAAATAAAGGCTCAGGTCTATATTAGAAAATTAAAATCCACCTGAAGCTGCATTTTGAGACTCTGTACCATGACATCTTTCTGGCATAAACATAACATAACATATACAGGTGGGACAAAACATTGGAAGGAATTTAATTGGACCACTGAAAAGTGGGCGTAACCTTAGCAGGACAAATTAGGCAACTCTTTTTCAGCTTAATGATTCTACTGGTTAAAGTTATTTTTTTTAATCAGAGGAAAATATGTGCTTGGAATTTTACCAATTTTTTAAAACTTTATTTTTGTTGACATATCGTTAAAAAAATGTTTGAATACACATATATGAGATTTGTGATCTGAAAGAATTATAAAATATGAAGACATTTTTAATTTCAGGGGGATTTTAAACACATCCATGTGCAGGGATATCTGCAGAAAGTGTTGAGATTCATTGACAGATGATAAAAATAAATTCAAAAAAATAAGTAAGCAGAAGTGGGTGGACATCATTAGTCGTTTTTGGGCTAAAGAAGAGCAAACTGGGAGCAGCAGAGTGGTGACTGTGACACCACTGTTGTACTGATGCAATTACTGCCGTGTTCATCATGTAAGCTATTATTAGTGGAGGTAATTCCACATCCCTCAGTGTTAATTACCCAGTGGTTAATGGCTTTTATTTGAACCGCTCTCCCCGACCATTATCTATGTTATATTACATAGACACAAGCAGAAAAAACAACTGACTGTGAGCGCAGCCACATGGAAGGATGCCGTGCATACAGAGTCCTGGTCAGCAGCTTTAAATATTCAGAGCCAGGCAACACCTCCCCGCCCTTATCAACACCTTTTTTTTAATTTATTTTTTTATCTAGAGCCCTGTTGAAACAGCTTCTGTCCACCCCCCCACCCCCACCCCACCACTACTCTGAAGATAAATCTCCGGATTCTGTGGGAAAAAAAAATCCAAAATGTCAATTCTCATTTGGCCCAAAAAATGGCCAGGGATGTCTGAGTTCAGAGCCGGGAGAAGCAGCTCGGGGACGTGACTAGACGCGGAGGCAACGGAGGGGAAACGGCCTCAACGTGAATCCAATAAGACTCCGCACATTAGCCAGACGATAATGTGTTCACACAGATTCAGCTCTCACTGTCCACCCACACCAGACACGCACGCTGCATCCTGAGCCGCGCTGACGCTTGACAAGACAGGCCCAAAATCCACGCTCCCACTCACACGCGCTTTGCATCGCGGCTCACAAATGTGACTAAATGGGTTATCTTGACCCTCGACTTTTTTCTACAATCCACTTCTTCTTATTCTATTTTTTTTTTTATAAATGGTTTCCAAATCCCCCGACTGTGCCGCCGACGCTGTTCGAGAGGCCGGGGCGCTCCCGATCTGCTGAACCCTGAGATAGAGCACTTTGTAATATGACAGGAAAGGTAATGTAATTTTCCTTCCTTCCAATCTGATACCGAAAAGATGAAAGACATCTCCTGCCACAATGTTATGCAAATGAGAGCGCGAGAAGTGAAAGTGGAAGGAAAGGGGGGGGGGGGGGGGGGGGGGGTGGCGAGAGGAGCAGAGATGGGTAAAAAAAGAGAGATAGAGTAATAACACTGAGCACTACGGGAAAATAAATGAGTGCTTGTCCCGCTGCACGGAAGAAAGGAGAGTGGATTGTGGGTTGTGGCTTGGTGGGGGTTAGTTGATTATGACTGGTAGCAGGAGATCTCACACTGAGGCTGCTGCCATCAACTCTCCTGCACATCAGAGGACGGCAGAGAGACAGAAAGAGAGAGAGAGAGAGAGACTCCAGAGTGGGTGAGGATGATGGGGAAATGCAAAAAAAAAAACAGGAGCAGGAGGAGAAAGACGCTCTGTGTTTTACACGGGCTGGAGGGGAGAAGAACAGAGCGGGTGGCTAAAAAAAACAAAGAGCAGAGTTCACGGCCTGCAATGTTCACGTATGCCAGAACATGACATGGAGCGATACATCAAATTTGCAAATTCTATCTCATTCCCATTAGGATGACAGATTTGTCCTGATGACCCCTCTAGCTGCCCTAGGTGCAACACTGAAACAGGGACCTATGTGCACCTTTTTTATTTAAAGAATGTGAAAAATCTATTCACTACGCAACAAGAACTATATGAAAAATAGAAGTAGAAAGACTTCCTATCTGCTTCCATTTATGCAAAGAGTTGCATGACTACCGTCATAGATTGGTAATTACCATCACACACTATGAATTGGATATACTACAGCAGTGCCCATAGAAAGTCTGTATTCCTATAGAAAAGTAGATAGATTGGATGTGCATGATTTCAGCTTGTCTGTAATGGTGAAATAAAGAATATAGAACTTAAAGATTGAATTTCATGTAACTACAAAGTTATTACATATGGTCAAACCAATTCTATTACATAGACAACTTCAATTAAAATTAAATAGATCCAAACCAACCATCTGACAGATTTTGGATTTTACCAGATATGTGTGAATTTTTTTTGTTACATATTTATAAGGATCTCTCGAAGATCATCACATGTGCTAAGTAGTAATAATTAAATTGTAGAAACGGCATCACCTTCTTCTACCTCATTCAATGAATGACAAAATCTATAAATACACAAAGTTTAACAGCTGGACACAAATTATTAGTTTTTGTTGGAGGTTTCAAGTTTTCACATCAAACCTAAGTAAATTGTGCACTAGACCAGACTTGACTGGTTGTGATGTCACAAATTAAGCTCATAAGCACATCCCTTTTTATCAATCTGACTTTCTTTGTGAAAACATCCTCCGCACATTCATCATTCCGCACAGCGAAGGTCAAACGTGCAATCACAGGAAAGAATAACGCAGTGTTGAGTGGAGAGTGGCTTCACATTTTTATGAAAGAAGAAGAATTCTTGCTAAGATATACCCTGCGGAGTCCAGACATTTTACATAGTAAATTAAACTTTTCTGTGCTCGGGGGGGGCAGAGCCTTCCCTTCCTGGCTCCTCCAGGCCTGCACCTCCAAGTGTCCTTGGGCAGGATACTGAATCCCAAACTGCTTCCAAGAGCTGTGGCATCGCTGCCTGAGTGTGTGTGTGTGTGTGTGTGTGTGTGTGAGTGTGTGTGTGTGTGTGAGGCACTTTGAGTGGTGGCAGGACAAGAAAGGTGCTTTACAAATGCATTTACTATTCACCATTAACCATCAATAATTAACTATTAACTGCGCCCAGGAGGACAATCAATCATCTTGCTACTTATCAGCAGAGCTACTAGACTGACCCTGAATTAGAGCAGCAACCATTAATCCATAAATCGACTACTTTACAACTATCGCAATAATAGCCAACTATTTCGATTGATTTTTAAGAAGAAAACGTCCAAATTCTCTGGTTCCCGCTTCTCAAATCTGATTAGTTTCTGGTTTCTTTAGTCTTCTACAATAATAAACTGATGATCTCGGCTGAAAATAGGCTGAATCTTCAGCTTTGGGAAACAGTGATTGACGTCTCAACAATCATTAGAATAATCAGCTATCAGAACAGTCAATAGTCGCGTCCCTACACTGAATAATAGTTTACTCAGCTAGAGGCTGCAGGCAGTCAGCCTGAGCCAAGACGTCCACCTGTCAATTAAATTATATGTTGACAGGAATCTGTAGATAATGGTCTCAACACGGAGCTCCACAGACAAACCTTAGTCTGGGCTCGACGTTTGTGGTTATCTGGTGAGCTGGTGGCGGCCCGGGTCACATGACCAAAAGTGTAATAATACAAGACGCTAAACACTCGTGACGGCATCCAAAGAATCTCGGGTGAAAAAGAAGTTTCTTCCAAAGCACTCTGAGCCCTGCATGTTTTAGAAGAGCGCCAGATGTTTTCAGCTGGGAAGAAAAAGCTTCAGTGGTGCTTCGAAGTAACTGTGGAGAGTAGCAATCAGCACGAATCCCAGCAAACATCTCTGGTCCCTATGGTGGTAATACATTTTTAAAAACGAAAAATAAATACAAAATAATAAAGCAAACACAAAGAATAAAAAAAAGAGTTTTAGTAAAACATGGATTCCCTTTTGAGGATATAGATTTTTTGAATCATGTTTACTGGTTGGAATGCAAGGAAATAATTGATTTATGTGTGTATTATTAAAAATCTGAATGCTGAAAAACTAATTGCAGCTGACATCAAATGCGCTTTGAATCTCAGTGTGTGATTCTGTTAGACTTTGATCTGCATCATTTTCATAGCAGATCTGTGTATCTAGTGTAGTGGATTCTCATCATGTTCACTTAAAAAAAAATCGCTGTAAATTAAACAAAAATACTTATAGCCAAATGCAAGCAAAGCATTTTTTTCTTTGGTCTAGCTAACATGACTACATGTGCTCTCGTTATGAACTTATCTGTGTTTCGGCTGACATGCTCTGTGCAGCACGCCCTGCTTCTCTCCAGCAGAACGCTCGGCTTGGCAGCTGAGTGCCGGCCTGGGGCATGGCGGAAGACTTAAAAGCCACCGCGGTCTCCACAGGTCCCTGAGCCAGAGCAGGCCGGGTCTCGGCGAAGCCAGTCCTGTTCCCGCACATGGAACAACAAGGACAGGCGATAAGCGCCCTCCGAGAGAAGAAAAAAAAAAAACAGCTCTCTGCGCATGTAGCCGGCCACAACCTTGATCCTCGTCGGGCGGATGCAGCAGTTTTTATGTTGTTTTTTTTCTCCCCCGGCAGCAGGGAAATAGCTCATTCTGCACTATCTGAAGAGAGAGGCCCTCTTTAAGAGGGCTCGAACGGTTTAGATGGTGTTTACACTTTGTGACACTCCAGGGGTGTAGGTTGGGATTTGAAGCAGTGGACGTGTTGGATGTGGAAGAAGCTCAAAACTTGCTTCTGGGCATCACAGAGAGAGTGGAAGGTGTGGACCAGGGAGCGAGATAAGCCTCTCATATTCCTTAGCTCCTGTAACAAGCTTAAAAAAAAAAAAAAAAAAGCTACAGAGCCTCCTATTACACGCACACATAAACAGCCTATTTACAATTCACTACAAACACTCCTGCTGTCAGACACATTACACTATGGAAATAAGAAGCACCAGGCTTGGTTACTGTGTAAACTAACCACTGACAGTCAGGAAGGACCGTCTCTATTACAATGAAAGATGAAATCAGACTGTTGACGGATATGAGAGAATCAGGCCTTTGAAGCAGCAATGCTACATATAGAGACACAGGTCGTTATCTAAAATGTACTCGTGCAGTGCCTGTAGGAAGCATGTATTTCTATAGAGAAGTGATAGCTCATGTTGATTTTTCATGCGTGGCTGACATATGATGAATCTCTTACTTCCTACTTTTTCCTATATTCTGTAACAACCTGGGTATGTGTCTATAAATAAATGAGTTTAGGCACAGATTCAGTTTTATTAAGTGATAGTGCTGGGATTTCCTGAGGGAACATGTCTTTGGAGTAAGACTAGTGTGTAGAGTGTGGATCTCCACTAAAAGAAGAAAAAGTTATTGTTTCTCTTTGTTTTGTTTCTTAGGAAGAAACAGGACAACGGAGCTTTTAATTGTAACAAAAGTGCTTGGAAGTAACCTGAGTTACAGAGAGAAAAAATTCCACAAAAAAAAGAAGGATGTAAACCACTGTGCTATGAGCTGTACCCGAAAGCTGAGGTTGATCTTTGCGTTTCCACATTGTTTTAACAATTTGTTCAGCAACATATCTATCATCCATCCACCCATAAAACGATAGTGTCAGGATTTCCTGAGGGTCTGAGAATGTGTCTTGGAGTTCCAGCTTAGTTTATACTTGTAGTTTATATTTTAGATGCCGCAGTGTGTAGGGAGTCATTCAGCTCTGACAGAAGAAAAGACAGCAGCATGTGAACTTTTTTTCACAAAGTTTGTTGTTATGGCCTTGGCTAGTGAGGAAGGCAACTTACTTTCACTATGTTGACCATATGATCAGCACAGGAAGGCAAGAAAGGTTTGAAGGTTAGAATGATCGATTGTAATCGCTGTATCCAGAGCTGTAACACTGGAACAAAAGTGCTGCTGCAAGATAGTGGTGTGATACACAGATGTATTCAAGTATTTTTTTTGTAAAATATATATTGTGGGACAGATGCAGAGGAATGCTTCAGCTTGGACTTGAAGCTAGGTCTGTTGCTTATTAGGCAAGCGCACTTCCCCCTACACCACCATAGCACACCAATGGCACACCAACGGCACTTAAAGTTTTAATGATTTTATGATTAATGCTTAGAATGAGATTAATGATGTTTTGGCTATCCCTTCAAAAAAATGTCACAAAAAAAGGATACATACCACCATGCCATATGCAAGCTATACCCAAAAGCTGGGGTTGATCCAACAAACAGAGATATGCGAGCCACAGACTGACAGACGCTCCTTGCTTTCTAGATAGATTTATATTTGCATTCAAGTTTCATTCACCAGACTCAGACCACAGTCTAGTTTTGAAAACCCAAATTGAAAAAAAATCAACGACAGACTGCGGAATCAGTTTCATTCTAAACAGTTGCTCTTCTCCCGTTTCCTGGACATCGTCTGAGCCATGATTGGCTGCTCCAGTCTGATCAGAGATGACTGACACAACGAGTCATAAACCTGCTGCATCAAGGACACATGATGGTGCATGCCTGGTAATTATACATCTAAAACTAGAAACTCTCCTCTTTTTTGTTGATGTTAATTATAGGAAATCAGTAAATTTGCTTTTAAAAAAATGCTGGCAGGCAAGGAGTTAATGATACTTGAGATGAAGGACTCCTTAAATATGAACATATATTATCTGCTGCGCTTGCTGCAATAATTGATTACTTTCAGTGGCTCCTTCTAAATTGCATGATGCATTTTAAAGTCAGTTAATGAATTGATTAAATGAATTTATATATATAAATTATATAATTTACTATGATGCTCTTTTTCAGCTCTGGGCAGAAGTTACCGAACTGTGGAATTGGAAGAGGATCTCGTCCAGGCATGAAAGGCATGAAGCCGGGGCTGAGCAGGAGTACTGGGACTGGGACGAGGATGACCATGTGTTTGGACGGTCGGAGAGCTCCAGTCCTGGCCGCGTGTCAACGGCAGCATCCTGTACATGAAGGGACGTTTACAAGCGGCTCTGTCCCTCTCTGACTGGATCTTAACATGTTCTCCACCTCCATTATAGGCTGGACAGGAACCACCAAACTACACAGTGCTCGCAGGAAGGCCTTTTCTAAAATTAACTCTTTTTTTTGTGAAGGGGGACAGAAACACACACACACACGCACACACACACAATTGGCAAATGAAGATAAAGTCATTGAGCTGATTGGTTAGCTACTCTAGTCCAGGCAGAGAGAGGCTGTTGGGTTCAGAAACAACCAGTCATTTAATAGTGAGGTGTTGGCGGGGGGGGCATAGGCAGTACATTGCTATAATACATATATATATATATATATATAGTCCATATATATTCATAATGTGAAAATGAGATCATGAATCAATGAGGAAAAAACTAAAAATTTTCATGGAGAACACTCAGCATCAACTGTTTTAGTCTTTTTCCCGTTCCCTGCCTGTTTGGTGACTCCGGGATAACTTACATCGTTTTATCTCATTAACGATTATTAGGTCTGATCTTAACCAGCAGACCTTTAAAAGGAGGCTGATTAAAAAGTGGCTTCTACATATCACTTTGATTGGTTCCTTCCACATATCTAGCTACTCGTTAGGCACTGGCCCCGCCCACTGGAAAAACAGCACCTGGACTGAACCAATTTTGAGGAATTTGGAACGGGGAGGGGGCATGACTTTCCAACAATTTAGAAACACATTGTGTGTTAATTTACACGAACATTTTCTTTTCTATTCAAAATTATTTGAGATTTCCACCTATGAATTTCAATTAAATTTTCCAGTGTGAAACACTGATTTATTTTATTCTTTTTAGGATTTTCAGCCATGATGGAGGCGAAGCGTTTGGCTTGATCCTGTAATTACCACTTATGTTGCTGCAGGATTAAGCTGCCTCCTCACTAGCCTCTCTCTCTCTCTCCATTTCTCTCCCTCCCTCTTCTCCATCTGTAGACGTTCATGTCCTATTAATGTATGTTACTAACTTGGCCCCGTTCCGGAGTCTCGGTGCTCTCGTCCCGCAGAGCCTGACAGTGGCGCCACACCTGGCTGAGGAGGAGGGCAGGCCGCCTGACGCCGGGGTCAGACTCCGCGTCGACTGCCATTAAATGTATCATTAGTAATATCTCTAATTTTATATTTTATTTTAGTGACACTATAGCGGTCAGTGTGCACCTCGCCTCTCCACCCATCTCCACCCCGCTCCGCTCCGTCGCTCTCCTCCCAACCGCATCGGTGGAGGCAGATGGCCGTCCGCCAAGAGGCAGGTTCAGCTCAAGGCTTTTACCCATGAAAGGGGAGGTTTTTTCCTTGCCACCATCACCACTGATCACTCCTGGTGGAATGTTTTCTTGTTATAAAGCAATATGGTCTCGAGCCGCTATGATTAAAAGAAAAAAAAACATAAAAACATCAAGAGAATTGTCATGACTTGGCATTATATGAATTGACTTACAGGTGAGTAAGTGGAAGTTCAGGCTATAGCAGCTGCTCCACATACAACCCTAATAAACTATACAAATACAAACACTAATTACTTCCATCAGGCTCTGGCCTGTTGATGTCTTAGTACAACACACTCAGGATTCAAACCTGCAGTTTCCACAGTGTTTCAGCAGGAAACATTGCTCCAACAATTTATTTTAAAGCTCTTTTTGATACTGGGGCTGCAACAAATAGTCGACTTATCGATTAGTTACCAACTATCACATTAATCCTCAACTTTTTTTTAATATATAATTGATTAGAGTTATTCTCCAGCTTCTTAAATCTGATTATTTTCTGCTTTTTTGGTCTTCTATAATAGTAAATGATGACCTTTGGGTTACAGAAGCAATCGATTAGCTGTCTCAATAAACTGTCAAAATAGTTGATTGATCTAATCAACAATTAAAACAGTTGGTAGCTGCAGCCCTAACAGACAGTGGTGGATAGCGGAGTGCAAGGATCAGCTCAACCACCTTCTCCTGCAGCCTATCAGAGTCTGTTTAGAAGTCTGCCCCAGTCCGCTCTGTTGGACCCGAAACGGCGCTCTGATTACCACGTGTGCTGTGGAACACGCCCGGTGCGAAGCTCAACCCCTATCACTGCCCAGCCGCCCGGCGCTCGCAGCTTAATTTGTAAAGCAGAATACAGAGGAGGCGCAGCTTCGGCAGGTCAGCGGGAGATAAAAAGTGCTTCAGAAAGACTCACGACGCCCGGAGCATGCCGAACCCTCGGCGCGGGCTGTTCGCTGTTAGAACTCATCATGGAAATTTACGCACATTTATTTAAACCCACTACATGATCAGACCCAACCGCACCGCCAGTGTTTGAATACCACATGTGTAAAATATGCACATATCAAAAAACTTTGATATACATGAATCATTGATATTCAATGTAGCTGCAAAAAATGTAAAGTTTCTCTTTGGAGACTGAGGTGAAATAAAAATACATGAGCACTGAATGTTTTTTTTTTCTAATGCTACTTCTTAATTTGATTTTATTAATTGATGGGACTTATAGTACAAGTTTTCATTAGCTATTCCCCTCTTCCCCAGCAAAATACCAACTTCAACTACAGTAATTTTATGCCAATATTTAGGCACCAAAAAGCATTAAACCACTTCCTAGTATACAGTGCATATATGACTATATATGGGGCTTTTATTCCCCTGTTCAATGGCCTGATGCATTAATCATCAACATCATCATATCTTACTCCCTATGCCACCATTATCCACCTCACCCTGCTGATCCACTCAAATGAAGTCTGGCAGGTCATACTGGTTGGAAGGGTTTAAAGAAATTCAATGATTTTTTTCCCCCTTCTGTTGACTGCATGCACAAAACTCGCATGTGTCATTTATCACTGGCTGATGTGACATATTTACATCTCTTAATCAAGTTTTAACATGCATTAAAAATTTGAAAAACAAGATTTACAAGTAAATTTACTGGGAAATAAAAAGGAGAGGACAAATGGCATTTAACACAAATTTATTGAGCCCGCGCCAGGCTTTAGGTGACTGTGCGTAAAAGCTTAGAAAAGCTCAATCAACTGTATTAAGACAAGAACTAATTTGTATAATAAAACATTACTAGATTAAACAAGGCCTGGGCAATGAAACAATATCTATATATCATCAATACAGTAGGAACATAGTTCAATATAATGTCAGTAGTTTTGCTCATAATATCAGTAGTTTCACTTTTACACAACCTTAGATCAATCAACCAGTCATTAAAAACATTTTAAAAAAAAATAGGTTTAGCATACAGTGGTTACGTTTAGCCATTTTTCTAATGGTCATTATCAAAAATAGATAATAAAAAATTATCAATAATATTGTTAATAAATAAATAAATTGTTAACCACTGATGTAAAATATTTTATATCATGTTATAGCTATTTCACTGGCCTCTACAGTTGCATAAAAATACGTCCAAATATTTAAAAGAAAATTCAATAATTAATGATATCAATCAATAGGAACCAATAGGATTTTTTTAAGTATTGCCCAAGGATAAACATACATCAATTATTATTATTACATAATTCATTATTCATCCCTGTTTCAGGCATTTAAAGGCAGAGCCTGGATGTTCCTGAGGTGAACGACTAACTGAAGACGTCGCGCCATTTCACCAACATATGTTTCTTCAGAAGAGATTCTAACTCCATTCAGCAGCATTGAGCAATGCTCAGGGTCCAGCAGCAGCCTTCTGAGTTCCCCTCCTGCCAAGAATATGTTACGTTTGGCGCCCAAATCGTTGCTGACAAACTCCCTGAAGGTCACAGACGTTCACGTCTCAAGCTTTTCAGTACACTGATGAACTCGGCAGCCCCTCCGGGTCCCCAAGGACCGCTCCCTCGCCCATAGAAAATTAGCGGCAGGTTTGACAGACGGGTTGACACACAGCGGAAAGGTTAGCCGTGGCGAATAAATCCTGTTCCTCTGCTGAAAATCTGGAGCAGGCGGTGAACAGCTGCACGCCTTCTGAAACGCTGCTGTAATCACTTTTCTGCGATTTACTGGACTTGCCCCGGTGTCCATGCCCCAGTGGGGGCAAAGAGGAGGGTCTGTCAGCAGCCACTTAGCCGCCGCGCTGCCCACATGCTGACGGCTCCTTTTAGAAAACTCTGATGTTGCTTGGAAACTTGTTTGAAAAACAACCCCGTTTTTTTTATCCGCCTTGCAATTTCATCACATTCATACATTAGATATTCAGGTAAGCAGATATCTCATTTTTTATCTTTTGCCAGTTTAATGACAAACTCCTCCGATGGCGCATTAATATGTGTAAATTATAGCGCACTATAAACCTCTCACCTCTAAGTAAAGTGGAAAAATAAAATATAAAAGTCAGGGTCAGGCCGCAGCTGTTATTTTAATGTGTCGGGATACTTCATATTTATTCAACATTTGATATCTTGTCTTTGGGCTTGATCAGTAATTATGCTGCCACTCAACGCCGCAGTGCTCCTGCCTTCCCGCTGAATAAAAAAGTACAGATCTTAATTCAGGTTCAAAACGTTGAACGCTGAAGACAAATGGATTTCATAAGAAAGTCGGAACAAGCATGAGATTTTAATCGCAGTTCCATAAACGACGTGTCAAGAAACACAAGATGGTTTATCTTTTTATCCATATTTTTTTAAAGAATTTCGTGATTTCTATGTATATTTTGTATTATGCTAAAAAGTATGACTTTATTAGATTCGAGACAGAAAGTCCAGGACTGATCTTGACTTGGGACTTTAGCGGCAGGATGTGAGACTAGAGCTGCAATTATTTGATTTGATTAATCGATTGCAACTATTTTATTAGTCATCAGTCAGTCATTTTCTATACCTGCTTATTCCTCATTAGGGTCGCAGGGGTCTGCTGGAGCCTATCCCAGCGCGTTACGGCGAGAGGCAGGGATACACCCCAGATGGTCGCCAGCCAATCGTGGGGCACACACACCATTTGCTCACACACTCACACCTACGGGCAATTTAGAGTTGCCAATTAACCTGAGCATGTTTTTGGACTGTGGGAGGAAGCCGGAGTACCCGGTGAAAACCCACGCAGACACGGGGAGAACATGCAAACTCCACACAGAAAGGTCCCAGACCCAGGACCAAGGAGGTCTTGAACCTGCGACCTTCTTGCTGTGAGGCAACAGCGCTACCCACTGCTCCACCATGTCGCCCTACTATTTTATTAATTACCAACTATTTTGATAGTTGATTCATCGATTGGAGTCATTCAGTAGAAACAAATATCCAAATTATCTGGCTCAGCATCTCTTATTATTGTCTGGTTTCCTTAGTCTTCTGTAATAATAAACTGAAAATACTTTGGTTGTGGACTGTTGAAACAGAAACACATTTTACTCTCATTTTACTACAAACCAATCAACTAGTATTACTTATAATAAACTAATCATTTTTATTGTTGACCAGATTACGATAGTTTGAGGATTGATTATTTAAAGGGAAAAGAAAGATCAACTTTATAACTTAAAGTAACTTTAAGTAATTGATTATAAATCGACTTTATATATACATGTATATACTTTATATTACCATGGCAATGATGGATGCTCCGTAGCTTAGACTTTTTTGGTGTCAGCCCTAATTGTCACAAAACCTTTGCCATTGGCCCCATTAGGCTCAAACACAGCTTCATTAGCAGTATGTAACATAACATTTAACCCATCTTCCAAGTCGTCCAGTGACTCCTCCCAGTGAAAGTGGAGCATCCCATGATGCTAAAACTTGAATCCACGTTTGACGGCGGGACTCCCTCCTGAAAGCACACACTGATTTGTGCCTTATCGCCGGAGCTCAAGGCCGACATGGGCCGTTGCGGCTGAGCCCGCAATAAATCAGCTGTGTTATGAGTCCACCGCGAGGCCACAAGTCAGCCAGAAAGGAGCGCCACCGCTGCCAGGGGGGGGGGGCGTGGCCCGTCGTCAACACACGTTCTCCCTATGGCGACGTAGGGAAACTTAACAAAGCTGGCTGCCGCCTCAGAGCAGGAACAGACCGTTGTGATAAAAAGGATCTCGGGCGACGTACGCCCCGGAGCTGATGGAGGAAGGTGGTGTGCCCCTCGCAGGCGTGGGAGAGGGACGGAGGTCAGATCCAAGGCCGAGGTTTATCTCCTGAAAATACCTGCTCGCATCTACGGCTTAGAGCCAAACAGAGAGATGAGAAAACACAGCGGCCCTTTCTCCTTCTGAGGGAGCCGCTCCGAGATAAAGTCGGGATTTAGCCTAATCTGCCAGGCCAGGAATAGTCCCATCACGTACAATTAAACCTGTCAACGGAATCCAATCAATTCCCCCTCAAGTGCCGTTTTGCTCTTCGTCACCGACGGTAGATTTTGTTTTTTTTCCACAGAGTTTTTATCTCTTTTGACTCATACTTTGAACTAAAAATGTTCCTCCACAATTATTAATTATTAACAGAGGCATCCCCATTCACACAGGGAAAAAAAAATGAAGCCTTTACATTTTGAATCGCTAACATCCAGTCGAGCTGCTCAAATAGGTAGCTTTCTATGAACAGTAAAAATAGATCAAACATGAATAGAATTTTGTTTTGCCGCTCTGACGAGCAGCGACACCATTTCAGATGGAGAGAGAGCGCGACGCCAGGAACGGGAGGGGAACACAGAAATAAGGGGAAGACCATGTGTGTGTGTGTGCGGGTCTGCGTGTGTGTATTTGTGTGTGTGTTTCTAATTAAGTGAAAGCCAGAATCAATGGAGAGGAAAGATAAGACAGAAGAGGGAGGGTGGCAGAATAAAGGAGCGACAACTATGTATATGTATGACCAGCGTGAGCCTCAACTCCCTGCAGCCGCGAGAGAGGCATCATGTTGAGCTGTAGGGGTGGCGGAAAAATATAGATTCACATAACAATCCTCGTCTTCTATGATTCATGTTGTTTGTTAATAACAATACGTGAGTACAGAGCAGTGGATTTCTTGTACTTTCTCTCCTGACATCCAGGGCACATTTTGCATTTGATGAATTAAAAGATCATAATCCTTTCAGATCACATGCATGGTCATACTGGTCACTTGTTGAATTATATTTGGCAAAATTAAATAGTGCAATCAAATTAATTTCAATGTTTTGTCCCTGGAAAAAATTCACAATAGGTAGTTGTGAATACTTAATATTATACCGTCACCCAGTGTCTTATGTTAGATCAGAGCAACAAACAAGGCCAGCTGATCAACACTTTTAACAACCAACCGTAGTGACAATAACTGCGATGATCTGTTTTATTTCTGCAACCCTGCACACAAAACAGCATTTTTAAAAAAAACAGAGGCTTTCCACAGTGCAGCTTAGCGGCTTCGCTCCACTGCTGGAGACATAATGTTAATACCAACAGAGGAGCCATGCACTTTTTTTTTTATTCCCCCGCCCACAGAACAAACACACCTCCCTATGTTTAAAAAAAATAAATTCATTTCAAAAATTATTTTGTTCGTCTCATACACGCAGAAGAATGTAAATGCTACCAAATGTAGTGTAAACTTAATCTGAAAGATTTCTCTCTGTTTTTTTTCTTTCCTGTTCATCACAGTGACCTTTATCAAGACCATTTAGCTTCACAGCCAGATATCATTCATATTACAGTTCAGAGCACTAAGCACATGACTGAATGATTAGACACAGCGTGCAGTGAAGTAAGAGCCTTAAAAAATACTGCTCCCCTTTTTCATCCATTTAGAACGGAGTCAGTTTTCAAAGCGAATTCGTTCCACCAAGAAACGAATCTTGACATTCCCATAGATCCCCACTTCTATTGTGTTAGTATAGTTACAGGAGGAAGGCTGTGATTAAAGTGTGAACAGTGCAACGAATGGCTGATGTAATACAGATTTCAGCTCGTTACAGACATATACAGCAGTGACAAAAAGTGTAGTCAGAGACAACACCATAGTGAACACAAAATGTGTTTTTAAATGAATGTTTTTATTATTAAGGGAGTCCATGTGAAAAAGTGATTGTGCTCCCTGCCCCATTAAAACATAACTTAACTGTAGTTTATTACCTGAGATTCAATTTCTCTTGCAATGCCCAGGCCTGATCCTACCACACCTTTTCTCAATCCAGAAATCACTTAAATGGGACCTGCCTGACACAGTAGACCAAAAGACATCATGGCAGGATCTAAAGAAACCCAGGAACAAATGAGTAAGAAGGTAATTGAGATCTATCAGTCTGGAACAGGTTAAAAAGCCATATCTGAAGCCTTGCCACTCCAGTGAACTGCAGTTAGAGGCATTATTCACAAATTGTGAAAACAAAACATCAACCAACAACAACCAAAGAACTGCAGGCCTCACTTGCCTTGGTTCGGGTCAGTGTCCATGACTCCAAATAAGAAAGAGACTGGACAAAACCAGCTTTATGGTAGAGTTCCAAAACATCTGCTGGCTAACGTATGCTTGCCTCAATTATTCCAGAAAAACATCTTGATGATCATCAAGAACTTTGGGAAAATACTCTGTGGTCTGATGAGACAAAGATTGAACTTTTTGAACAGTGCAATATACTGGTGGTAAATCCTGAAGGAGAATGTCCAGCCAGCGGTTTGTGACCTCAAGCTGAAACCAACGTGGGTTCTACAGCAGCACGATGATCTGAAACACAGCAGCAATTCCACCTCTGAACGGCTGAAGAAAACCAAACTTAAGACTTTGAAGTGGTCTTGGTAAAGTCCTCATCTGAATCCTATTGAGATTCTCTATAGTTCATGTTGCAAAACCCCCCAGTTTGGCTGAATTACAACAATTCTGCACAGATGACAGGGCCAGAATTCCTCCCCAGTCTCACTGAAAGTTATTACAAACACTTGATGCTGTTGTTGCTGCCATTAAGTAGTAAGTTTAGGGAGCAGGTACTTTTCCACGCAGGACCATGTAGGTTTGTTTTTTGTATTCCCTTAATAATAATAAAAAACATCCTTTAAAAACTGCTATTGTTTAACCAATATTTAAATTAGTTTGGTCCTGAAACATTCAAGTGTGACAAACCTGGGAAAAAAAATAACTAATCAAGAAGGGAGCAAACACATTTTCACACCACTGTTCATCTGTTAGAGCATAAATACCAAGAAGATACAAACAAAATGGAGTTCAGATTGCACAGGTTGCCCCCCCCCAAAAAAAAAAAAAAAAACTGCATTAGGCATCCAACAGGAAGTTCAAACAGAATCAATTGTTGCAGAAACGCGACCAGATGTCACATTCCAGCACCCAATCACGTAAACCTAATCAGACTGATCAGAGGTGTAAAACTCTGCCGCGAAAAAAATAAAAGTACAAAGACGGGAGGAAGCTTATGTTCGTTTGATAAGGTTAAAAGTGAAGTTGAGCTTTGCTGCCACTTTAAAAGATGAGTGAGAAAGAGAGAGAGAAAGCGAGAGAGCAGCTGTGGTTGAGCGAGCTGCAGAGTGAATGAAGACCGTGAGCGAGAAAGCCGGTGAATGAGAGGATTTAGACTTATTTTCTGGTTGTTATCACATCCGTCAGCACAAATAAACACACACACACATATACACACACACACACCTTCCCACCACACAGCGGGGAAGGTGCCGCATTTCCAGATCCAGACACACAAGCTTCAGGCTGATGAGACATGAAAGAGGCTGGGTGTTTGTATCCATGTATATGCGATCAAAGAAAAAACAGACAGATTAGCGACATGGGTTAACGGACAGCAGCGACAATCACTTCTGGTCCACAATGAATTATATATCTCAGGATGGATGGTGATGAAAGGCAGATGTATCCAAGGTCAACAGGTCAAAGTGTCAACCTGTCGTCTAAATCAGACAAGGTTTCAGAACAGCAAACATACGTTCACAAACATCGGTTAACATCGTCAACACTATGATTAAGGTCTGGTTTGACACAAATCTCACGTGGTTACGATTCGGGAAACATAGTGGTTTGTGTTAAAATGACATGATAAAACAGCCACTAGGGGGCGCTATCACTTAAAAATAGTAAATTGATATTTTGGCGGCAAAACAACAGTTTACGCTCCCCTTTCTTTTCATTAAGTTGATTGGCATTTGGACTAGTAGCTTTTTGTATTCATTGTTTTTTTGGTGGAAATTCAAGCCTGATGACACCAGACATTCCCTATTTTTGCAGAGGTGACAGAAGTGTCAGGACATGTTCTACACCTATAAAGCCACTTTGTTTCATCAGTGGCGACTCGCCGCAGAGTGAGTGAGAGCGGAGCTGCAGGTCTGTACGGACACAAGGGGGGGGGGTTTATATTGACTTCATTTCAGTGTCCATCAGGACGCGTGTGTCTGGACACTGACTGCTAATCAGCCATCCTTCAGCTGCTAGACAGCACAGATTATTGTGGATCAGCACTTCAACGCCAAAGAAGCGGGGGCCACTGTAGGAAGATGGAGAGCTTGCCACTCCAGAGAATGGGACCGGACCCAGGGAAGAAGAAGCTGGGCGGGGCGGGCACCACGCCACCGTACTTTATCTGCTACTGCTGTGAATGGTTTATACCGTTATAAATAAATGATGTTCTATCAGGGATGAAAATTTTACCCAACAAAGCACTGCATAAACTGAACTCTTCACAGCTTAGAATGTTTGGTACAACTAGTGCAGTGCCCATAGGAAATATGTAGTCTAATAGAGAAGTTGAAGCTTAAGTGGATTTTTTTGTGTTTGGCCAAATGAGGGTTTATTGGACTGTTATATAGTCTTAATAGACAAATTGTACATTAGGTAAGACATGGGCATACATTGAGATAAGGAGAGACATTAAATATATTTACTGTAAGAACAAGGCTACAATTTATTTTGAAAGTTTAGATGTCAGTCTACGTATCAGTTAGGAAATTATTTTGTACTTATTCCTGTATATTGCAACAACCTCTATATGTTATTGTTATATGTGTTTCTAAATAGATGGGTTTAGGCCCTGTTAAGTCATAGTGTTAGGATGTAGTAGGACAGCGCTGTGATATCCAAGACAATGGGATTTTACCTTTTTTCCCCCTTTTTAGACAGGAAGTAATGGGAGAGAGGGGGGAGACATGCAGCAAACGGGATTTGAATCCAGGTCTCCTATTTGTGAGGCAAGTGCTCTACCCCTACACCACCACAGCATTTCTTACATGCCTAATATATCTGAAAAACTCCACAAAAAAAGGTTACACACCATCATGGTATGCATAAGCTATATCCAAAATCTCAGATTGATATAACAAATAGAGACATATGCGAGCCACAGACACAGGTTTTGCTTTATAAATTGATTAGTTAAATATTTTATTATTATTTAATCTATATAATTTTCCATATTTCACAGGCAGATAATGTTGACTTACAAATTGAAATAAGCTAATTTATTTGCCAGCAGCACAAGATATTTTCACCTATTAAGATTTCAGTTTTTGCAGTGTGGAGTTTGCATCTCTGCTGTATACATTTTGAACATTTTTCACTTCTTTTTAAAATGTTTTTTGTTTTTGTAAAGTTTTAAACTGGAAGTCTTTTCTTGTCTTTTCCATTTTTACTGGCCAAAAACTGTAATTACCCTATCGTCTATTGCTACTGTGTTTGGTTCATATATCAGACAAACATTGCCGTACCAAACATTGAATATATAAAAATGCCTTGATTTTATTAATAATAACTTTGACTTTTATCCTTGATAAGGACAAACATCATGTTTGAGTTGATCATTGAGTTGACCTTCCATCAGATATAATCCCATCATGCCCCTTCTAGATCCAGCTAGATGATCATTGGTCTTCGGATTGCGATTTTTCTGTGGTGTTGAATTTTATCTCTTCAAGGAGGTGCTGAGTCACAGAATGCTCTAACACTCCCGCAGTTTGTTAACTGGTGCCGCTGCCAGCTGCTGGGATCAGTGGATTTCTCAGTGGATTTCTTTCCAGACTAAACTCTCAAAGTGAAAACAGGCTTGCGGGAAGTATTCAAGGATGCAGACTCACTTATGCAGTGAATCATTTTTTTCCCCCTTTTCATATATGCAGCTGCCTCACCTGCTTGCTATTGCCTCATGAGAATCACCTTTAATGCTGAAACTAACATTATGCAAAGTAACATCCAGTCAGTCAATAAACAGGTGTTAAACATATGAACTATTGAAACAGGTTAATTATTCGCAGATTCATCAAAAGTTCCCTTACTGAGCTCTTTTAATATAATTGACGGCAGAAAATGATCCAGTCCTTCTTTTCCATATGTACTGCATGTATTTACATGTTTATTTGAAGATATAAAAAGCATTTAGCCCTCCAAATATTTCAAATCAAGCGTTTATTTAATCAACTTTAACATGCCTGTTTTTTTTATTATATTGAGTGGTTACCTTTCTACAAATATTTAAAAAATGCCTCTGAATTTATAAATTCTCATAAAATGGACTTTAACAAATCTAGCTCATCTGTATTAAAGCATGTCATCAGAGAATATATATTCTCTGAATAAAGCAGATAATGGATGGAACAGTAGGATCATGATCCACTCATCCAATTTTAAACAGGAGAGTTGATCTGTCAGGTATAACCTGCAGTTTTAAATCCCAGATGTATAAACATTAAGCATTGACACAAAAAAACTATGCATGCATCTTTTCCCTGCAATATATCTATGAAAACGGAATGTGTGTGAGAACGTGGCGCCTCACACACACACGCACACAGATACACACTTCTGACCTGAGGCCCATTTCTCTAAAGAGATTTGTGAGGATGACTGCTTCCACACGTCGTAAACAGGGTCAGTGGCCTGTTTATACTAAAACAGCAGCAAATTATGGCACGCTGCAAGCTGTAACTTGCATGTTTAGTCAATAGTTTGTATCGTGCTAGTTGGATTAATTTAATAAAAAGTAACACTAGATCAACCTGAGTTCACGGGTGAATTAAACTGTAGCTCATTGGAATTCTCCATATTTTATTTCTACACTGAAAACAAACATATTTTATATTACATCTTCCCTAAACTGTCTAACGCTTGACTCCCTGGTCAGATACACATCTTGACCGTATTCAACACACATCAGTCAGTCTGGCTTTAAATCTAAATTGGATCTGTTTGCAGCCAGCTGTAACACCTGATCTCCAAGTGCTCACGCACACCATTACAGAGCAACTCAAGCGCCATCACGGTCATCACCATCAGCAGCACATGTACGGGAGCACAACTAAAAATGAACCCGCTGAAGTGCTTTAACTTGGTGTGATTGTTCTGTTTCCTGCAGTTATATGAACTGTGATCTCTGATCAAAATGCTGCACCAAAGTTTAAGGGTTCGATATATTTCACTGTGATCACACCGTGTAAAGATGATTGACTGATATATCGTCCCATGTTTCCAAACACTCAATCCACAGGAAAATGCATCCAGCCTATGTTCAGAAACTCTATACATCTAATTAATGACACCACAATATTAAATAAATTCCAGGAAAAGTGTGAGACAGGAGAGCTTTAATTAAATCGTCAAAATGTTGGTGATCAGTGAGTACAGAAATTGAATAGGGCCACTGAGCGGTACTTTTTCCTTTATTTTGGGATCCTGCTGTCAGTAGCAGCGCCTCATTAAAGACTGGCATCCGTTTTCCCACTCACTCACTCACCTTTAATTACATCCCCAACTCTTTTAAAGAGAGACATTCAGATAATTTACCACATCATGGTTCCCATGTGGCCTAAAGCAAATATACCTGAGCTGCTGATTCCTGCCTCACATATAAGATGGTTGGTAATATCAGCTAAAAAAACGTCTCCAATGCAGATAACCTGCAGTATGAAATGAGCAGCTTCATCACCATCTGAAAGAGACGCAATTCACTCTAGGTAGGAAAGTGAATGCAAGAAAAGCCACTAAAAAAGAATTAGCAAAGGGTGAAGGTGTGTACAGCGGAGCAATTAATTGAAGCTTTGGTGTGAGTTCAAAAGAAAAAGATTTATTCCCTAACATTCTTGCCTATATTCCACTGTGGGTTAATTAATGTCTATTTCTCTCCTTGTCCATTTCTATCCACCGCACTATATCAAAATCCCTTCTTTCAGAATTCTGACATCGCCGCACCTGACCGATGGGCTTTCTTCAATAAAACGATGGTTTCATTTCCATTCTGAGGTCTTAATTCTACCCACCTCTCCCCATCTCCACGGTGATCTCTGTGGTTTCCACGGAGACTCGTCCAACCATCCACCACCTGCTAGATCCTGTCCCATCTCCCATCTTCATATGGGCTTTATAAAGATTCCTCCCATCAATGGAGTGTAATTGCCAAATCTCTTTCCGGCGCTTTGATCAATAGTAAATAGGTATTGACTGAGGATTGTGATATGGGGAGCAGCACCAAAGTGGAACGGCAAAGCCCCGCAGAGAGCCCTGCATTCAGAGGAGCGGGAGGAAAGCTGGGGAGATCATTGGGGACCCCGACCACCCCGGTTACACACTGTTTTCACTGCTTCCATCAGGAAAGTGGTGCGGGAGCATCAAAGCCAGATCTAGCCGGCGCGGAGACAGACCGACTTCTATCTGCAGGCAGTCACACTGTTCAACTCTGTAAAAACACACACACAGATCCCCCCCCCAAACACACACACACTCACATTTGTATTTGAAACAAGTTTATCTCTGTGCAGTGTAATGTATATTTGTTCACAATTGTAGATTGTTTCACATTATTAGGATTTGAGCTAAAAATAAAAAAAAAAACACATTTCACTGTCTTTGATGTTCCCACCCGCTGTGTTGCCGTGCATGGGACAATAAAAGCTCTTGAATGTTCAAATATTGCCATACACACAATTGATCTCTTCTCACTGAACGGGTAATGATCTGCAGCTATCAACTCTTCCAGCTCAGGTTTCAGCCATGGCTACTAGTCAATGGCAGGTCACATTACACGAGACACACTTGTCAATTTGTAATAAGCGTGTCACAGTGTTTCCCACACGGAGGCACAATTTGTGGCGCAGTGACACAGAATGAAAACCGAGAACAAACCCCCCCCCACACACACACACACACACACCTCCCCCACCTGGTCTGTAGGAAACACTATCACTTTAAACATATCTATATATACATATACATACATACATATACATATCTATTGTTGGTTATATCCATATTTAAGAGAAATTAACATCTCCAAAAACAGGCAAAAAAAAGTCATATTTGCCTATAAACACACAACATTCAAGTCATATTTTCATTAAATCAAAAAGTCAAAGGGCACATTGTGATCACAGAGTAGCTCCCTGTGAAGTGGACTCCACGGGGTGTTGAGCCATGTCAACTGAGATACAAAACTGTAGGGAGCAATCAATGCTCAGCTCAGAGTGAACTGTGAACTGTGTCTGGATTCCTCAATTAAATAGAAGTTTCAAGAAGAAGATTCAATCAGTTATCGCACTGGAGCGTTAAGTTAAATGCAGGAATTTACACTGCTGTTTTGTAATGTGATGATAACTGAAGTGATTTTTAAATGGTTGAGTTATGATACTCAAAACATTTATGAATCAAATACAAGGCAGCGAAGCAGTGATGTCTGCATTGGTGAAGCCGCAGGTTCTTCTGAATGGAGGAATTTTGTTCAGCAAAAATCCTTTAGGGGGGTCCCATATCAGCTCTTTGATTGATTTTACTTGATCTTCTAACATGACATATTTGCAATTTGAAGTACAAAAATTCAATTCAGTGTAGTTTTACAGAGCTCTTTCAAGTGCCTCATTGGAGCTCCAGAAAGCACAGGTCGGTTTTGTCCTGTCTCATAAATATTTATGAGTCTCTCTTCTGATTGGCTGATTTTCACTTCACTTCTCAAAACTGGAAGAAAAAAAACTGTGAATGAGGGTGGTAGCCAGTGGGTCATGCTGGGACCCTCGACGGGCGGAGGGAGCTTCCTCGTGACATCACAAAGTCAAGGAAATACAAATTGAGGTGTGAAGCAATAAAGTTTTAAATGCAGGCTATGAACCTTTCTGTGTGTTTGATGCATTGGGCAGTTTTATGAAACGCCTCAACCTTATCTAGAGCAAAAAAAAAACATTAACCAACATTCGCTGAACAGAAACAGGGACACTGTGGATCGGAACGCAGCTTAAGCTCCAGCTTTTAACTGATCCTGACAGCAGGGGAGCAGGTGGGGGGAGGGACAAATCCTCACGATCCCAAATAACCCCAATAAATTATTACTAAATAAATTATGTAATGGGAAAAAAAATCTATTAAAAAAAGCCAACTCCTTCTGAATGAGTTGACACAATAATGTTCGTGAAGGTTTGGTTTGTGCCCCCCTGTGTCCTGCTCAGTGGTCTGACCTGCATACAGTCTGCTGAGTGATGGCCACTAAACCTGGACACACGGCCATAAACGAACCTGCTGCCGGAGAGCAAACAAGCAAACGGCGTGCCAGCGGCTCTGTAAAACAAGGGAAAAGCATATAGCGCCGGCCTAAACTGATGAATTATACATTATAAGCCATGGCTGTACGGCAGATGATTATATCCCCAAGCGTAATTATATACTTTTAGGCTCTCCGAGCGTGATCAAGCGCCGCGGCATAGCGAATATTTCCATTTCTAATAGGCCTTTTTATGTGCAGCATCTCTCAGTTTAAGATGCTACGTATGCACCGCCACATGATCATGTGCGCTGTCGTGCAATTAGAAACTCTTAGAGATCAGATTTCTTGCCGGTGTGCGGATGCTACAACACCTGAGTACTGATGGTATTCCAACAGTGTCTGCGTCGACAAGATTTGTGGCTACCCGTGCATTTCCTGAGAGGTGTTTTTTCCTGGCTTCTGTATATGCAGACTAAACCACCAAATCATCAATATTTTTACCCTTTTATAGTAAACACAAAGGAGGAGGAACGGGCTAGTTGGAAGCATTGTAAAAAAAAAAGCAGTCAGTGTTTTTATGATGTTTTTAAATCTCTCCAGAGATGTCATTATATTCTGATACAAGAGGTTCGGTTTTCTAATGTTTCCCGGGGAGGTGATAATAACTGCTCTTTGTGACTTTCTAACTTTACTGACTGCTTCATCAAGAGTTTCATTATCACAGCCTCTCACTCTGAAGCACATTCACCTGTCCTTGGTTTGAGATCTGAAGTTTGACTCTTTTGTACAAATTCAATTCAGGCTGGAAAACAGGGGAACTTGGTAGTAGTAAATAAATGTTCTTTTCTCATTTCAAGTACAAAAAAGGGGCTGCTTTTAAAAATAAAATACATACAAAAATGTGCAAAATAAAATGGATCAATCATATTGGTCTCTTAGGTCATTTATTTTCAGTTTTGATTTGAGCGTTTGCTCAAAACAATTTTTGGTGTGTCTGAAAGCGTCTGTCCATTCCTGATTAAAGCTCAGTGTTTTTCTCGGCCCCCATCTCTCTTTTCACCGCACGCCGTGTGAAATTACTTTCCTCTGACTGTAGTCTCTGGTCTCGCCTCTCTCTACCCGGTGCGTGCGTCTCACTCGATGAACGCACACATTGACAGGATGAGTAGCGTCACGCGTGACAATTTACTACTCTGTTTCCTGGGCTGCTACACGAGTACCGTAAAGGCTGGAGAGGTTGCAAAAGGGAAAAGGGAAAGCTCTGTCAACATTTTTATAATACTCAATAATTCATCATGCTTACTTATTTATCAAACATAATTTACCTGAGACTTTTCTGTCAGTGGAAATAGATATGACATGCAACAAAAGGGCCCAGGATGGATTTGAGAGTTCAATTTTATTTAGATTATATCAATATCACAAATCACACGTCCCAAAGCAATGAGGATCAACATTAGCAGAGTGAACACAGATGATAGAACAGCAGTGTGCATTACAGAATATCCCGGAAGGAAAAAGAGGTTTGACTAAATTTTCAAAAGCTGGATTTTACAAGTCGATTCACCGATTGTCTGAAGAAGTATGTCTGTCAAAGAGAGTGGCCCCGCCCACTGAGAGGATTTGCACTGGGGAGAAGTCCAGATGGATGCGTAGTGCGAACACAAATGTGAGCTCAAGTGATCAGGATGGTTTTAACCAGGCTTTACATGCTCAGCACCAGAGAAACCAACCCCGTCTCTGATCCCTCTGTATCTCCAATTATCACAGAGACACAACTTGATTTAACACACTTGCGTGTCAATACACGTCTTTCGAAGCTCCCTGCGAAAAGAGGCAGAATCATGGCCGCAGGATTCACAACAGATATGATTAAATACATAATTTCAATTACTTTTTAATTAATTAGCCCCCAAAGAGGGGATTTGTTTTAATGCCGCAATAATGCACTGTTCTCACAAAGACAGCACTGATGGCAGAAAGAAATCCAAGTTTTAGATTTCAACCTTATCACTGATGGAGACTTGTTTCAGGCACCAGGACTCATGACTACTTGATACAGAAGAGCTATAATGAACAACTGAATGAAGAGAATGAAGACAGACAAACGTGGTGAACATGGGGAAAATCATTTATTAAAGGACAATAGTTGATGATGAGCCGGCTCTATTTAAGGAGGAAGGGTGGGGGGGGGGGGGGCTGGAGTCCGTCCCAGCATGCACCGCAGCACCCTGATGACCACATCATCAAGAGGCCGCCACAGCCCATTCATCAGTGTCCGGCCCGTAATTAGATTAAATTATGAATTTGGAAACACTTGGGATCATGAATATACACAACTCAATGAAAGATTTAATAGAGGTTTAGTCATTTTTGACCTTTATATCCAGAAAAGTTACATAATATTCCAATTTATTACATCTTCTGTTTTATTTTTTCTAAAATATAAATAAATAAAATATAATATAAAAATATGTACCATATGTTGCAGGAAATGTACATGTAACATGTAGTAGTGAATATTTTTAGGATATTGAATGAGCTGTTATTAACAAAATACACATGAAATACAGACACACACACACAGCTATAGACATTAGTCCCCAATCTAAGTACTGTATCAGGCATCTAGTTGATTAATGACATTCACCATTTTCACTCATTGTGCCAAGGCAAGCGATGAATAAAATTCATTTTCTGTATCACACAATGCACTTCAGCTATAATATGCTATAAGCCAACATTTTCAATCTCTTTAACCATTATATTCATAGTGCTAATAATCGCACTATCACATAATTTTCCTTTTCCACATAAGTAAGTGGGGGTTGTCAAATGTATTTAAACTGATGGGTGCACTCATAACAAAAAGGAACCATGAATAGAACAATGATCACAGAACAAAAACACAGGTTGCATGAAACTATAATTTCACTTAAACCTCGATCATAATTTTGCGAACACATGATATCAACGTCATTCACGACAAGCCCATTGACATTCCAGGGAGAGAACGCCTGAGAATTAAACCCCACACAGTAAATTCAGGCTGTGAAATTACAGTAATAAACAGTGCACAGATAGAACAAGCACATCCAGCAGCTCGCGTAGCCGAGTCCGGGCCTGCCGAACAGCACGAGCCGCAAATCCCCACACAGAGCCCATCTCTCCTCTGGCACAGAGATAATCTGCTCTTTAGTGAAGCCAAGCTGTTGGTGTGGTGCATGGGTGCTATAAGGTGTTTGATTTCTATTGCGCAGCCCTTTTCCAGAGGCCTCCCACCAATGAAACCCCCCCCATGCACACACACACACACGCCGCCGCATGATCTCATAAGTCTCGATGGCGGCCAAATGTCTCAACAGGAGATGTAAATGAGAAGCAAATATATGCTAAACTAAAAATATTCCACCACTTACTTACTTACACACACACAGACAGACATGGAGACACGCACACACACACAAAGCTCGTCGGTAGGCCTGAAGCAGTCACTGGCACATTCCGTTTCTATAACATCTGTCATTAGCACCATGGACAGCGACAGAGCAGGAACCTTCCACTGCAGGTTCATTTAACCCTATTTAAAAAAAACAAAAAAAACAAACACTGGGCTGTGCACCTCTCAAAAGGCTAAACAGTTGTTGTTTTTTTTAATTTTTTAAATGACAAAAAAAATGCAAATAATTTTCATTTCAAATTTAACTGCTGGTGTCAACTGTCTTCAACTACTGATACTTCAAGTGGGGTTTGTGCAGTGGAGGCTTCTTTGAATATTAGACCACAATTGGCAATTAAAATGATGACAAATAATTATTGTATTTGCATTCTTTAATTAATAATGTCCAAATTCTCAACTCTTGATGATTCTCTAACGTTTTTATAAACAAAGCAACTAACTCATTGAGAAAAT
This sequence comes from Eupleurogrammus muticus, assembly GCA_036785175.1. NCBI lineage: Eukaryota > Metazoa > Chordata > Actinopteri > Scombriformes > Trichiuridae > Eupleurogrammus > Eupleurogrammus muticus. The sequence goes on along the minus strand of JAYKQN010000020.1, from coordinate 9,592,595 downwards.
AATAACAGGGAAGTGTTATCTGCAGCTCTCACTCTTATGTTAAACTGAGATTTAAACTTTTCTCCCTTCAACAGAAGATTGTGAGAACAGCTTCT